>CM033627.1:40227909-40827909 GCA_019453435.1 Rhinogobius similis | reverse complement strand
AATGATATGTGTGTAAAAAACACTAGATAGCGACATTTCAAGTAAAGCAATAATATTTCCATCAGTCAGACACTTCATAAGTCAAAAGTAAAGTCAAGAGGTTAAAGTGCCTATGACAATTTTTTATGATTTTCTAATTTTTCTTTATTTAGTGGAACAAAACCTGTTCTAAATATATATATGATAATTGTACGCCAATCAAGTGTCAGTTTGTGAAGAAAAGTTGAAAATTGTGTTGAAATTTACAGGAAGTAGAGCAGAGTTCCATGATGACATGACACTAGGAAACCTGGGACAATTTACAAAAAGAAACACATTTTTCTGATTCTTTAAACAATAATTCAACAAAACAAAGGTATTCCCATTTGTCAAATAATAATTTCCTCGTGTCATGTCAGGATTTACAATTATTTAGCAGAATCTTAAATATAATTATCTTAACTGTGTTTTAGTAGTAGTAGTACTTCTGCCTGTCACAGGCACTTTAAGTCAAATGGTAAAGTCGGGTATCAGGATTTTTATACCATATTTCAATCCATTCTGGATGAAACTTTTCTTGCATTTGTACAAAACTTCCATCTGAATAAGGTGGCTGCTGAGATGTTTCTGCCGTTTGAAAGCGTTGATGAGCTGATCCACAGGAGTGCGGTCCATCCCTGTCAGACGCTCGGTCACATTGGAACGAGGAGCCAAACGATCTCTAATGGAAAACTAATAGTCCCCGCCGAGACTGTCAGCTCCCCCTGCTCTGATGGGAGTCTCCAGGGGCCCGGGGTCACTCACAGGGGCCGACCAAACACAATCCTCCCCCGGCTGTGTCAGCACTCCTCTCCCATCTCCAAATGTCATTTTCTCAGGAAGCAGAATGGCACAGAGGGATCTGTGGAGTGTTCGCTGGAGACGCAGGTTCAAAGCAATGGTTATCCAGGATCACACAGCGTTTCTCTACAAAGACAATAATTCAACAATGAAAAGGTAGTTTCTCCAAGCATTTTCTTGGAAACTAACAAAGTACAAAAGTTAAAAAAAAAAAAAAAAAGTACTGTACTTCAATGTTTAGGTATTTGTACTTTACTTCAGCACATTTTTCAAAGGATACTTCTCACTTCTAATTATTTGAGGGCAGTATCTGTACCTTCTACTCCTTTTGAACATTTTTGACTGAAAAGTAAAGCGGTAAAAGGTTAGTCGAGTTCAAACCCCAGTTGGAGCAAACAGAAATACTGCATAAATTACATATATAAAAATGACTCAATGATTCAAAATGTTTCCATTGACCAAAAATCAGTTTGATTGTATTGATTATAAGCCCCGAACAGTTCTCAAAATATGTGAAAATGAAAATATGAATACTTTTACTTACTCTTTATATAGGTGCTTTATGATTTTCTTTTTTTTTTTCATGTGATACTTCTACTTGAGTAATTTTTTTGCTCATGTAGCTGTACAACTGTTCATGTGCACGATTTTTTGCTTGTTATAAAGTAAAATCTGTTTTGCCCAAGCGCAGATATAATATAAAAGCATCTGTGCCGCTGAAAATGAGACCGCAGTGCTTTCTCTGCATCTAGTTATAGAACGTTTTATTCTATGAGAAGCAGGGAGTTCATCGTTAGCATGCTAATGTTCATTAGCTTTACCGTGATCACTGGTGAAAAGGGCTTCTAAACTCATGCTGATGAGGAATATTCAGGATGCTGGGACTGCATCAGAGAGTGAGATGTGATTGATGTGAGTTAACACGAACTAGTTCTGTTTTTCACATTTCAAAACTGTAAAAATTAAGTACAGCCCCTTTAAGTAACAAAATGGAGGACTTCCCCCCCCCCCACTGGCAGACACAAGTAAAAAGACTGTCTTGCCAATTTAGACGGTATAGTGATGCCATATATATACAGTAAATTGCATTTTATTTAATTTATTTATTTTCATTTTTTCAGCACATGGGCGGGGACAGGAGGTGAAAAACAAATAAATATTGTGTTTGTTACCTGTTATTTATGAAAAGTCACTTAAATGTGGATGTGAAATTGACACAATAAAGTATCAGATTTGCTTTTTCAAATATGTGTTATTTTTTATTATTGTTAATGATGCGGGTGTAGTAATGTTATCCACATTATTTTATGGATTTCCACCATTTAATGTTCAAGAATCATTCATCCTCTCATTTGTGTAGTGAACCCATGGGAAAGGAGTTAGAATGATGGTCCAAAATGTCCAAAAAGAAATTACCCAAGAAAAACTACTCTAATAATATAAGTATTTCACGCATGGTTCGAGAATTACTGGGCAATGAACAGAGTCAGATTTAGTCTTTCTGCAACTCAAACATATTTCACTTTACTTGCGTGTTTTTACTTAAATTTAGGACGCACAACACAAAAAAACAGCTTGCAATTCTTTTTTTTGTTGTTGATTGAGTGTTGATGTTGACTTATTGAACTATTGTATTACTAATTAAAAAATCTGAAATTTTCACTCTCATTCCTATGATTTCCTCCTTTACTTTGCCGATAACCAAAGCGACTTAACCACAACTGTGCGGCCCATTTCCAAACTTTCCAACATTGCGCAAGAGGACAAACAAGTCTCTCCAGCGTCTCCAAACTTCTTCTTCTTGTCTCTTGACTTTACGCTCATAATCCTCGTCTGTTTTTAGTGTCGCGGTACCTCTACAGCCCCCCTTTCCTTAGAGGTGACACAAAATGCAATCAGGCCGAATGAGAAGCCGGCAAATTTAATAATGGCGGCAAATGAAAATGGAGCTGGAGACTCTGCACTTAAGGCGGGATGGGCTCGCCGCCGTAATAAGCCTCTTCTGTCACCGCTTCCCTGCATCTAAATGAAGCAGTGGTCCTCCAATCAGCGCGGGCAAACAAAAGAGCCATCCAAACGCCGTCGCACTGGTCCAAGAATACTAATCCCACGGACCCAGAGGCTGGACAGCGCCCGAGAAGTCAGAGGATTTCAGAGATTTTAGCAAAAAGAACCAATGATTTCAGTTAAACATGGGTTGTCTTGATGAAGAACTGTGTTGAAGTCAGGTCCAAAATGGAGCTTTATGTGTTTTTAAACTATTTGGAATGGGTTTACTTCGTTGTCGTTGTACTCAGAGTTGTATTTTGAGTGATTCGTGCCTGTTCAGCGCACACTGTTCTGTATTTAAATGTAATTCTTTGAAAAAATAGTATCAACTCTTCAAAAATGCCATGAATTGAAATCTGCGACTTTAGGTTTAAGTGAAATGCCGTCATCCAAACTGAAGTATTTCATAGTTTTTAACCTAATGAACAAATGATAAAGTTAAACATGGTTATCTTTTAGCTCATTTAGAATGGGTTTACTTCATTATTTAAGTGCCTATAACAGGTTGGATGACTAAATTTACTAAAATTCAATTAAGATGATTATATTTTTCTTTTTCCTGGTTGTAAATCATGACATTGTGCTAGAAAATTCTCCAATTATTTCCTACCATGAACCAGAATTCCTCTAATGACAGAATCTATTTGAGTAAGTAAAAATATATGAGAACATTTTCTTGAGCTAATGTTCAAAGGGTCAGAAAAATGTGTTTGTGGTAAATTACGCTAAACTTTTGGATGAAGTCGGAGTCTCCCAAGAGTTATGTCATCAATATGATTTAACACTCGGCTCGACTTCCTGTCATTTTCACACTTTTCTTCACAAACCGCTACTTGTAAAAAACGATAATTTTCCACTTTTATTATCCCACCAAATAAAGTCAAAATAGAAAGTCACAAAACCTTGTCAGATATACTTTGAGAGCTGTATTTTGAGTGATTCATGCATGTTCTTTGTCTGTGGCTCTGTATTTACTCGTGATTCTTAGACTCTTCAAAGAAAAATAGACACCGGGTCATACATTGAGAGCGCCAAAACCTGTGTAAATCAACTGATAAAACTGGCCTGAACACATTTTTTCTTGCATGAATAATCTGCAGAGAGTGTGGTGTGGGAGAGGCAAAACGCCCCCTCGTCCCGGGTTATCGTCCCGTGGGCATGTTTTTGTACTTTGTAATGATCTATAATGATTCAAATTTTTGTAATTTTTTTTGCAATGGTCAGAAATGGCAGATTGTATTTTTGTTGCCTTATTATTCAGTCTTTCTGCAGTTAAATTACGATGAATAAAATGTAAAATAACGATCTACAAATATCTTAAATACCAGCTGTAAAGCATAATATCCCCTAAATATCCCCCATAAAATCCCAAACTTTTTTTTTTCAAATCCAAAATGAACTGGAGTAGAAAGTACAGATATCTCCATCTTAAAAGTTTGATTATATCCACAATTTAGGCTTTTAAACTGCCTTTGACACCTTAACGCAGTGGCTCCCAAAGTGGGGTGGGCCCTCGGGGGTCGTGAGGGGTGAGCTGGGGGTCGCAAGATGATTTCAAGATCTCATTTCAATTAATATGATATTGTATTTGCTCTATTTTTTAATTTTAAACTGTATCTTTTAGTGAAATACGGTTTAATAAGACAATAAACTATTCAAATAACCAGAATTAAACCTGATGCCCATGACAGGTTGTACGACTCATTTAACTAAAATGCAGTCAAAGATAAAAATATTTCAAATTCTCATCAAATCTTTACAAAATGCACCCCAGTTTAGCTATTTATTTAGGTTTTTATTTTTACTTCCTGGTTGTAAATGATGACATCACACTGGGGAAATTACTAAGAAACATCCTGTACAGTGCACCAAAAGTCATCTAATGTCACAGATTT
Source organism: Rhinogobius similis (assembly GCA_019453435.1). Lineage (NCBI taxonomy): Eukaryota > Metazoa > Chordata > Actinopteri > Gobiiformes > Gobiidae > Rhinogobius > Rhinogobius similis. The sequence continues at coordinate 40,823,146 of CM033627.1, read as the reverse complement.
TGTTATTTGCCAAAGAAAATGCATGTGAACATCTTTATTTTGTTGAATCAATGTTTAAAGGGTCAAAAAAGTACTTTATTTTGTGTAAATTATACATAACCTTTGTCTCCCCAGCGTGATGTCATCAGTTTGTTTAGTTCCTGTAATTTTTAACATATTTTCAACTTTTTTCTACAAACAGCGACCTGATTGGTGTGAAACTATAATTTATATTTACAAGAGGTATTAATACACTGAATAAAGTCAAAATTAGAAAATCATACGCACTTTAATGTGCTTTGACACTTTAAATCATTGCTACGTTTCATTTTGCTTTGGGGGTCCCGAGTTGCATGGCTATTTTGGGGGTCCTGGCCAGAAAAGTTTGGGAACCCCTGCCTTAACTTTGTCATATGATGTTTCTATTGACTATTTGAAAAGAAAAAAAGTCAACTTTTGGTACATTTTGATCAAGAAAAGGGACACAGTACAATGATCAAATTAATGAAAGAACAAGAAAGTTGATCTGATGAATGTTATTTCCGAAAAGTAATCAAAAAATCTAAACGTTTTGGACATCTGCCCCATAAAGAAACCCCATCATAACATCACTAAAATGTAAAAAATATATATTAACAAATAAATAAAAGTACACATTTCTCATAAAGGCCATTTAACAAAGTATTTTCCCAAGTTTCAGCCGCGAGTCATTAGCTTGACCCCCAACTTTCCGTCCAACTCGTTCCACTCTGTTTACTGTTTACTCTGTCAGACTTCATAAGCTATCATTATCACTCATGAATATTTGGGCCGGGCATCTGTTGGGCAAAAGGTGAATTCTGCAAAATAAAGTGTACCAGGCTTAAATATACTCTAGGACCAGATGGCGACAATTTAGCGGTCATAGTTGATTTGCTTGGGCGAGTGTGTGCGCTCTGCTATGTCGCCTCGCGCATTAAGCCAGGGGAAGCCGAGAGTGCGCCGGCGGATGACAAATTGCCCATTTAGCTCCATTGTGGGTGTCAATTTTAATGCCTCTAGGTTAGCCGTGTTTTCAGCGCTTTCTTGGCCCCTCACGGAGACATGAAAAGAAGCGGATTATAAAATGGCTTTCTTAAATAGGGGCTGTTAAGGGCGTCTTTGACTTCTAAATCAAAAGTGGTCGACGTGGCACGTTTAGCAACAGTTCAAATGGTATGTGACTCGTGACTCGTTCAACGGGTGGAAGTGACCCCGTCGCATTAGTTCATTTGCTTTAGAACCTGCTTCCGGTCACCTTTGGATGAGTGTTGCATATTTTCTCACTTTATATATACACATACATATCTGTACATAAACACATACATATATCTGTGTAGAGTAATAATAGCTGTAACATTTTATTACAATACAATTAAATAAAAAGTAATAATAGTAACATCACCTCCCCAAAAAGTAAAAACAGAGAAAACAAATCAAAAGAGAAGCAACTAAACAAAACAAAAGCCAGCACAACAGCAGGATCTCCTATTGTTGTTATTGTGGTAATAGATTTGTTCCTTACTTTTAGCATTCTAAATATTACTTATGTTTTTACTTGTCTTTACTTATGTTGTTTTAAAATCAATGTCTACAAAGAAATAAAAGAGGCCCTTAGGCAACGTGACAACTATTTTATCTGCACTCTTCTCTTTTAAAGTGATTTTTAGAATGATTTTATCTGCTTTGTGATTTTAGCATTTTTTCTGTTGTGTAAAGTACTTTGAAATGCCTTGTGTATGAATTGTGCCCTACATATAAACTTGCCTTGCCTATGCTAGTAGAGCTTTATGGACTGGCAGCAGAAGCCCAGGTTTTTTCCAGTGCAGCAACAATGCAGGGAAAATTGAAACAGAGTGATTTGTGAATGCTTAAGAAGACGATTAATGAAAGAAATGGTAAATGGTCATGGTCACATATTTATATAGCGACCATGACCATTTACCATTTCTTTCATTAATCGTCTTCTTGTGAATGTGAATGAAGCTAAATTCAAGGTATATTTTTGCTGAGGGGATAACAATATAAAATGGGTAAAATCTAAAATAAAATTTAAAAAAAAAGGAATCATCATCAATCAATTCAGAATCATGTCAAAGGGCCATGAGAGGGCAGTGATGAGTGGTTTTATTTTCAACGCACACAAACAATTGTATTATTGTTATTTTAAATGTAGAATAAATGCTTACTGAGATCTGTCTAAGTTCATTCCATAATTTGAGTAATTTTACAAATTTGAGTCAGTCATGCTAGCTGCTAGCTTGAGGTCATGTTCTGACATTCTTTTACTTGAAAAAAGCTCCTCAACATTTCAACTGAGTGAAGGCACAACTGATGAAATGTGTTTATTTGCTTTTTCTTTGGCTTTTTTTGGCTTTTTGTTTTTTTGTTCATGGATCTTTTGTTTGAATTAACTTTATGTGGCATAATTGAAACTGAAAGTAGTTTCTCCGTCTATTTGGAGATGGACTTGATGGACATGACATAACTGCCCAGTAGCAATTATTTTCCTCAACTAATAGACTCAAAAACATTGTGAGCGTAGCTACAACTGTTCAACTCTTTTTTTAGGTGTCAGGTAAACTAAAGTTGTAGACTTTTATATTGGTTCTTAGACTGTAGCAGTTTTTCACATTTTACTTGTGTTTTGAGCTTTTGCAGGAGAAGATGACATCATTACTCACCATTGACTCTCATGCATTTTTGGCTCTCACAGCTAAACTCCAGAATGCTGTGATTTCACCTGTATAACATGTATATTTTCATCCCTTAAACAGACAGAAACGGTTCAAACGTCATCTGTCAGTAAAACCTCGTACCTTCCATAGTCACCTAACACACTAAGTATTACACTAAAGTCAGTTCTCTGCGCTGATCTGTTCTCTTAAGCTTGCTAGCAGTTAAATGTTGTCTTGTGTAGACACCAACACGCCTTTATTCAACTTAAATAAAAGATATGTATTAGATGTTGTTTGCCGTAGTAGAAGAGCAACATTTGCGCAGAAGCGTCTTCAAACTCAGCACGGACTCACATTGGGCACAAGGGTTAGCGGTTGCCTAGTACTTCCTGGAGTAGGAGGGGATATAATCTGTAGGCGGAGCTAAGAGCAGCAGTGTGTTTTAAGCTTGTAGTGAGACAGAGCAGTTATGAAAGACTATAAATGTGAATGAAACTAAAACATAACAACAACAAGCAACAACTTTAAAACACAGCAGGAAACATGTTACAATTCTTTATTTCTTTTTGGGAGATTCCAGTTGTAATCTCAGCACTATTTCATATCTGGATCGCTCCCTCAGGCCCAGTCGGAGCACTCAGTAAATCCTTGATGTTCGTACTGTAACTGGGGCAATTGCACCAAAGCACTATTTTCCGGCACAATAACAAACAGGCGTCGCACTGTGGGAGAATGGCTTGGGACGGGCGCGCCGCTGTAGTTTGGATTCACTCCACTGTACCTGGCAATTTATTTGATGAGTGAGTTTCTTGACCTTGGAGTCAGCGAGACCTATTAGCTCAGCGGTGAAGTCGGGCCAACAAATGACAGCCACTGCAGGAAAAGTGCACTCGGAGTTAGTTGGGGGAAGTACATAATATGTTGACGGAAAGTTGTTTTTGTTTTGTGTTGGTTTCGTTTGCTTTAGAACCTGCTTCTGGTCACCTCAGGATGAGTATTGCACTTAAAATGAATGTCTACAAACAAATAAATGAAACCTTTAGGCAATGTGACTGCTATTTTTGTCTGCACTCTTCTCTTTAAAGTGATTTTTAGAATGATTTAATGTCTTTTTCTGTTAGTAAATGCCCGGGTTTTTATCAGTGACGCTACAATGCAGGGGAAGTTGAAACAGAGTGATTGATGAGCGCTTAGAGAAGACGATCAATGAAAGAAGAGTGAACGAAGCTAAATTCAAGGTATATTTTTGATGAGGGATAACAATATAACATGGGTAAATGTAAAAAAAAAAGGAAAAGAAGTGTGTATTATTGTTATTTTAAATGCAAGACAAATGTTTAATGAGATCTGCCTAAATTAAGAGCTATTTGAGTTCTTTTCTAAACTTGAGTCTCACTTGCTGTCAGAAAAAGTACATTCGGAGTTAGTTGGAGAAAGCATTTGAGATGTTGACGGAAAAGTGTTTTTGTTGTGTGTTTGTTTATGAACCTATAAACTCGTACATAAGTATAGTAAATGATTAAAGAGTGTCTGGAGTGGCTTTCTTCAAGGTTCTATGGTTTTTACTCATCCTTTAGCTGATAACTCCCTCCCAAAGTCCCAAAAATAGAAAATTAGCCAACATTGTCCTTTACCCTATCACTAATACCTCTTTACGTTTGAATGTATTAAAGATTTCAGGCACGTAGACAGATCTGTGAGTTCAAAGTGTAGTTACTGTCACTGCATTTCCCCCTGAGCCTAACCTAATGATTTCAGGGGGTCCCAGATGATATGGGGGGAAATTATGTTTGCAGTTGTCTTAAACAAGGCCTGACACCCTTTAAATGCAGTGGCAAATGGATGTATATTTGTCAGAAAAAATCAAATTAAACAACATAAGATATTCTTTATTATTTAGTGAGTTGCCTGTTTGGGGGTCGCAAATGCCTAAAGTTGATTTAATGATGGTTGGGACTGAAAACGATTGAAAACCACTTAGTTAGAGAGTGCTTTAAACGTAAAATCTAACATCAGCCTTGTACAAGTTATAGTGAAGCTCACTCAATTGTATTTTGTGAAGATTATTTCAGTTTGTGGGGTCATTTTAAATATTTGTTAGGCTTTAAAATTAGCATTAGTATCAAGACACAAAGACGTGTAAAGTCTTTAGCATGTTTTTATAGATGAGGTGTTTTATAAAAGGTGGTGTTTCTGCCCCAAAGCTAATGCTCACCTAAATTCAGTGAATCAGAAATGTTAAAATAACTAACCTGTTTACAAAAACAATCGACTTGGCATTCTATGTACTTTTATCAACTTGCGTTTAAGTTCATTAGCCTTTAGCACATGGGTTTCCTCCAGTGACATATTTGCAGCAGACGTAAAGGTTTGAACATGTTGCCAGTTATTGAGATTTGCTCTCCGTCATGAGAACGTTTATATTTTGATTTATTTGAACAAGACTCGGCTAATCCCCACAGAGAATGAAGTAAGTGAAGTGAAGATCTACACTTTTATGGCAACCGGAACGAGCCGAGCGGAATCGTGAAAAGGGACACAGAGGACGGACAGAAGCCTCGGACACAGACCATCACTGAGCCTTTAAAATGATGTAACTGTGAACAAAATGATATCATCTGAGTTTGCACAGACAGTATACTTTTAAACATAAACTTTGCTAATAATAAATCTCTTGGAAGGACATCTGGCATAAAGCACCAGCCCTTATTACTATAAATGGTACATGTGAATGAGATTGAATGTCATTACAGCGACTGTGATCAAAACAGTTTAGGTGCATTTGCCCATTTTAACGAGTTTTGACAAATCTCAGAAGACAATTCTAAAAGTACTTTTCCCCGATCTGCTGCAAGTCGTATCCTAAATGATCTATTTTACTCCAAAACAATCCAATATTCCTTGAGTCCATTCCTTTGCTAATGGCTAGACGTTTTATCTTTGGCGTACTCGAGTTCTTTTGGGATTTCGTACATGAACAAACGATGGCAGAAACTTTCTCAAAGAGTCAAACAGGTTACACAAAGCTTGGAGAGACAAGCCCATTCATTTTGCCCAGGAGCCCAAACATACAAATATATTTCAGTGTCAAGAGTGGAGCATGTGCCTCTGGGCCAGACAAATGAGCAAGCTCTTTGAATTTAATTACCGTCAACTGCAAACAGCCAGTGTCTACACATCAACTAGATTTGTTTTTATGACAATGCAGTTTCTCAGCGACAAAACTTTCCACTTGTAGCTCAGACAGTCAAGGGATTTTGAAGTCGAATTAGTATTTAGTCATAAAACTTTTCATATAACAAGATTAGATTAGAGACTGTAGATGGTGATTTTTACCTTGGGGGACAATTCAATGCCTACTTGAGGAGTGGAACTGTACTGTTCAATCAAAGAGCACGTCACTCTTGGTTGTGCTTTAGAGACACTCAAGAGGATAATGAGATGTCCCACTGCGGTCACATGTGGGCTGGTTAGCTGCTAACAAGCTGTGTTACTTGTCCAATAGTTAAAATAGGTACGACTTCACAAACAGTATTGACCTTTTCTAGTTTTAAGGCAAAATATAAAATAATAAATCTTAGACAACAGTTTATCTAAATGACACTTAAACACACATTTTAATGCAGAACTAAGTAACTTCACTGACAGAGCTCCCCCTGCAGTTGTCTGGTGAAAATACACAAAGAAAAAAAAGATTCCCGTTACTTTTTATTGAAGTAAAGAATCTCATACAAAAACATTTCATGTTGCCAAACATAAAAAAGAGAGCCAGTGTTTCTCAGGACAGTTGTCTTCGGTTGGTGTCAGGAAATGTTGCAGCTGGTTTTCCATGCAGAGACAGCAGGGGCTTCAAATGCCCGAAAATGCATTCACCGCACGGACTTCCAAAGACGTTTGACATGGTAAAAATGTTACTTAGTTCTGCTTTAAAGCGCTTGGAAGTCCCTTTGCATAAATGACATTTGTGAACTCTTGTGAAGTGTGACTTTGCTGATCTTAAAGTCTATATGACAATTTCTCATGATGTTGTAATTCTGAACAAGGTTGTTTTCACACGTCTGTGGAGCGACCCCAGTGCGCAGTAGTTTACTTCACGTTTGGGTCGGTTCTGTTCAAATGTGCCACAGGACAAGCTGCTCCGAGACCACTTCTTTTTAGCGGTCTGGGAGCGGCCATTTAATGTGCTCCAGACAGCGGTGCGACGTTCTCAGTCCGAAAGCTCCTTTAGGTCAACTGAACTAGTGTCAGTATGAAAACACCTTAGTTTGGCCCCTGTAGTAAATGTTCACATTATCACAGTTTAACAACCGTGAAATTGCAGTTTGTGAAGAAATTTTGAGTTCAAGTAGTATTCATTGTAATCATTGTAAATACAAAGACAATTTACAGCAACTGACACATTTTTCTGACAGTTTAAACCAGTTTAAACCAAAGACAGTTTTTTCCTTGGAGCCCCAGTTTGGGGACCATTGGGTTTAAACCGTCACTCAACAAAATAAATGTGTTGTCAGGTATTATTTATTGTAAATTCCTAGCTATTGTTAGGCCCTTGTTCAGACTGGTTGCTAGGTAACAGTCGTGGAATTACCTCTAACTATGTCACACCTGCTGCTGGACAAATAGACAACGTGTTCAGTTCAGTCTTTAATATAATCATGTTTACTACGTTTTAATGAAATGAAAAAAAAAGGCAATAAATCACATCATTTGTTTGGACTTTTCCAGACATTCTACTTGGACTTTTATTTTTAATTAATTCCATTTTATGAATGCTATATGGTTCAACTCTGAAAGAAGAAATGTCAAAACGTAATAACTACTGTGTGTCAGACCTTTCCTCCAACAGCAGCTCCGCTTCTCCTTTTATTTACCAAAGAAAATCCAGGCAGGATCTGAAATATGATTTTCCTCTGTGCAGAGCTTGAACCACTTACAGGGTAAATCAGAAATAGAGGCCACAACTACTGAGTTTCAGCTTTTTTTCAGCATTTGTTTGTGCTACAAAGGGTTCACAAATAGCTTCCGTTTGAATTGGGGCTCATTTTAGACAGGATTTTTGTAAAACAGGCCATCTTGATAAAGGGTTAAACATAAAAAACTCACTGTAAGCTCTCATACTGCGTCCCATGAAATATCAATTGATGAAACTTACTGCAAATAAGATTTAAAGTTGATTCTTTAAATCAAATTTGTCATATTGGCGCAATTTGTTATTTCAGCCCATGTATTTTTCCTTTGATGCATGGAGAAAATAAGTTATGGCACTTATTCATTGAAAAAGTAAAGAAAAAAAAAAAAGTCTGCCCACGCCTTTTAACCAAACGTATTTTTCATAAGGATTCAATACAAAACAATATCATTCGAGACTTGTGGAATTTAATCAGGGCTTTTAGAACGCAATTACGGTTATCGGGGAAGACACATCGCATGAAGGGGGGAGCGAGAGGGAGCGGAACACCCACGCAACTGTCGACTCTGAGCGCCATTTGTCACCGCGCACAATATCTCTTTGGCTGGCAGAGCTAATAACGGGGAAGGAGGGACCCGCGAGAGACACCTCCGCCTCTGCCGCCCAGATCAGATAAGCCCTGGGTGTGGGGAAGAGTCGGAGCAGAGCAGCAGCCGACAGGACGAGGGGTCTGCAGGAAGCTAGCAGCGCTTATGAAACACAGAGTGAGCGTTTGGTAGTGTTTAAGGGCTGTGAATAATATATGTGCAGGTAAGGGGAGAGTGAGGAAGGACAAAATGAACTCTGTAGTTAGAACTTAAGACTGTTGGCATGTGGAAACAGGATGAAAAGGTAAAGATCTGTCATTTACACCAAGAGATGTAGATTCAAAGAAAGGCAAGTCTGAGTTAAGAGCACATTGTCTGTGGACAACAGCGCCAGGCTAGCTCAGTGTTAAGTCTGGCCAACACTATGTGGTTTTGAACAATTTTAAGTCATTCCTAATGACTCCCAGACACACACTGTACAATTGAATCTCACACGATGACTCTAATATGTACTGCTCACACTGTACTAGGTGCATGAACCAGGAGAGACATGTGGACACGTCCCACCATCTCTTCAATCAATGCATTTAAACTTCTCAAACATCATAGAAACCGTTAGCACTGCTTTGTTTAAAGCCAGAGGCTTTTGTGTGCGCAGTGATTTGTTCAGAAGGCGTGTCAGAGGCACTTGTTCTAGTTCACCTCAGTGTCTCTGCTCCAGTGTCTCTGAGCTGTGTTTACTGCCCCCTGCAGATGTATTTGAGTCTGCGCTGCTTTCACTCGGCTTCAGCAGTGCTTGGACCCAATAAGTCACGATAAACATCAAACATGTCTGAAATCCCTGTGACCGTACAATTAGCAGTCGTTAGCTCATTGTGAGCTCATCGTGAGCAGGTGATCACAGCTCTTAAGCCCCCGTACACTACACACCCAACACTGGGCTCCGTCCGTCAAAATTGGCCTAAAATCGTACCCAGCTTTAGTTTTAGTGTCACCACTTCCTTTCTAATTCTGTCTCTATGGGGTTTTTTGCTCTAAAATCAACAAATCCTGCCAGATCACACAGTGAACAGTGAGCTGCAGGTGGATGTCACTGCCAACATGCTAAAGACTTTATAAATGAGGCTTCATTGAAAGTTAGCATTAGCCCATACCACAGAGCCCATTGCTGATGTTTTTATTGCTAAAAAAGATCTTGAAAAACAGGCATTCCTCGTAACAGCATCTCCATGAAAACAAGCAGGTGGCTTACCCTTTTCCGGAAAAGTTACATAGTGCATCTTTAAACCAAAAAGAAGGTTATGTTACAATAAAAAGTGTTTAATACCTTTATAATTGGACAAAAAAAAACACACTTCGTAAGAAGATGTCACTGTCCACCTCTCAACTAAAACTAAAACTTAGATGCTTAATAATACATTACGATGGGTTATACTTTCCATCATGCGACCATTCAAATCCCTTCTTTCATAAATGTCTTTGTTCTATTTCCCATCTCTCCAAAGTTCATTGAATGGGACAATTCCAGCCCACAGATGAAAGGCGTTTCTACACTGTTGTGAGAACGTTCCCCGCGTCCATTCTTCTTCAGCTGCTGCTGCAGGTCCCAGTACACTGTTCCTTCCTTCTCCCTGCGCTCGTGTGAAGTTCAAAGCCCCTCTGAAAACTGGGAGCCGAGGCTGTTTGGCTCCGAGTGTGCCCGAATTGCTGGCTGGATTAGCGCCGTGTTCTACAGCGGCGCTTGTTTTATCCCATTCTGTGTAAAAAATGTATTTATTTTGTTGTTTCCCCATACTCTCAAATGCATGTTCTGTGAAGCATATTTGAATGAGAAAATGTGGAAAACAAAACAAAAAATGTGAATGAAGCTGAGGCATACAGTAACTGCCACCCGCCCATAGTTGCAAGGACCAACGAAACATGCCATTTGACCCTTGGCCTGGGTTCACCGCTGCACAGTGCTGCCCAGATACTGCACTGACGTTTAAAAATATTAAAAGCAAATGTCGTATAAACACTGTTAGTTGTGCAGAGCAATAGAATACGTAAAAGAACAAGTATTTTATTAATGTTCTATTCCTAATTAGATATGCTTTATTAATGGAAAACACATCATCTGTATTTGACCCATCCTCATCTGCAGATCTTGACACAAAAAGACACAACACTTTGGAATAAAAGGGCTAAAATCATCATGTTCAATAAACTACAAGTACAATATTTTACACACTATATTTCACAAACAGGCTCCACAGATCTGCAGGAGTTTGGTTTCCAGTTTGCTTTATTATCTCCATTATCTCTCAGCATTTATCCCCCGGCCGCAGCCTCGTTTGCTGAGTCTTAACACTTATTCAGTGGATTTGGCGAGTCCAGTCCACTTAAGCAGCTCCTTCGTCAGCCGGGTTCTGCCTGTGTAAATACGCCGGGAGGCAGGGTACAGTGGGGCGGCTTACAAGTACACACTCTCTCCTTTGGGACGCCTGCTTGTTTTAACTGTCCCTGCACTTTTCCAGCCTAAATTGGCCGAGCGCGGAGGAGAACTTGCAAAGACATAATAGCTTGAAAATACAGTAGTTAGGTCTTTGCTTTGTTGGCTAAAGTACAGTCAGGTGGTGAAAAAAAGTAGTCGGCTTTTTTGACTTCTGTGTTAGTTTTGGCCGAAGAAACATCGCGCTTTCTTGTGATATCTTCAGTTAAGAGAGTAATTAAGATTGACTCGAGGTTTTGTAATACATGTGGTGGTTTAGAAATGATCCATTAAGTTTGCTTGAGTGGACAACTTCCAAAAGAATCAAAAGTAATGTGCCTACATGCTAACATAACACATATAATAACTACATCTTAAATCTCCTTAAAGGTCCCATAACATGCAAAATCGACTTTTCAGAGGTTTTAACCTTCCTACAGTGGGCCTCGTATGTTGTGCCCAAAGTGGTTTTTTGATTGATTCCCGCATGTTTTCGCTAGAGAACTGTCTTTTCCGTCCCCCTCGGGTGAGCAGCAGACGGGGGCTCCTCACAAGGATGACACGGCTTCACTAGGATGACGCGGCGCTCAAGCCACGCCTCCAGGAAGCGCGCAGCCGCAGAATAAAAACAGCTAATGCTAATGCTACACAGTAATTACACGATGGATACGACAGATCGAAGAGTTAGCTTGTTATTTACCAAACGGCGACGTCCGTCGTTGAGGCCCTGGAGCACGTCAAACTCCAGGTCAGATCCAGGACGTAGGACTCAGCACGACGCACCGTCAGGACGGATAAAAGGTTTATTCCCGTGTTTGTGTATCGCTGTTTACCGGAGCACACGGCACATGCGCACATCTCCGCTCTAGGCTTCGGCACGGGTTGGGCGGGGGAGGCAGCATGCTCTCTGTTCGGGGGGGTCAGATCTCAGAGTGAGCCGTTTGCTTTTGCAGGAGGGCCCCCAGTCCAAGAAATGGGTGTTTTTTGTAAACTGTTATGTTATGGATATTACACAACACAAAAATTTATCAACAAAGCCCTTAGAATAGACTCTGTAAAGGGCAAAATAGCAGAATATGGGACCTTTAATAAAGCACGAACACAAACTTAGTTCCAAATGGACAAGTAGTTTATTAAGAATGATTCAGGTTTAGTAACTACTTAACTCCTAATAAAGTAGTTTAAGTCGTCTCTGTTCATGCTTTATTAAGAGTAATTAGGTGCAGTTATTATAATGTGGCACCCAAATGCTAATACCGGGATTTGAACACTAGTGCACCCTGAAAAAAATTCTAATTTGGAGCCACACATTGGTTATTTTACCATTTTGGAGTGTCCTGAACATACTTTTGTACCAACTTTAAAGCACCAGACAGTGGCATAATCATTATTCACCACATTTTTGATTAAAGTAACTGATTTAGTAATGAAGAATTAGTAAGTGGTGAGCCGAGGTTCTCTATCAACCAAAAGTCCTCAAGTCAAAGAAGATTGAAAAACACTGCAATAATAGACAGTTTTATTTCAATCTTATCAGAGTCCTTTTGGGTTTTCTGCAAACTGATTTTAGTCAAATAGGATCTGACAAGCGAAAGTGAGGAGCTCATTCTGCTTTTTGATAACACAGTATATAGTTTATGGAATACTATATTGTCTCCATAAGTATATTTGTGTTGTGTATTTAACCCATTGTTCAAAGCCGCTGGGGGAACCTGTCAAGAGCAGAGTGGACCTGTCTGCAGATTTTGAGTTCTGGGATTGTTGAGTGATGATGTGTCATTCGTTAAAATGGAAAATTAAAACTGCACAAGGGTTTTGAACAAAGCTGTTTTAAAATTTAAAACTGCAGTCTGGTCTTCCTCTAGAGATTATTTTTAGACATAAATTATCAAGTATTTTTTAAATGAATTAAAGAGGACGTGACTCTCGGCTGCAGCCTCTAACAGCAGCTCATCTCTTCAGCTCGTGCTTCGTCTCGTGCACAAAGAAAATGGGAAATGGGAAAAGCAAATTTGCCTACTCTTGACTAGAGACTGACAAACTCAAATGCTGGTCTAATAGTAATTATTTTATTTAGATTAAAAAGATTATTTTACTTAGATGAAAAGGATTTCTATGGGAAAACAGCAAGAAGGAGAAGACATGGAGTGAGTTATCTGATGATATTGGATAGAATTATGAGTTTAATCTAATTTATGTATCTCATGTAACATATAAATACACTCCTCACCAGTTCTTCTCTGTATAAATAGTTGTTTTTGCATGTACTCCTGTGCAGCTGTAGTCTTCTGAGTACAGTTTGGGTTGGATACATGGAGAGAATGTCTTTAGTCAAATACAGTTTGAACAGGTGCTCCTTTTGTGCATTTAACATGTTTTGTTCATTCACTTTTAGTTGAAATCATATATGCTAAGACCACACAGGAAATGTGTTTTGTGAGGGGCAGAGAAGATGACCTCGTAAACAGGATTAATCAAACAAGAAAGAAGCTAAAAATCACTTCAAGTATGTTTTTGATGAAGGAATAACGTTAGAACATGGTTTAAAGCTAAAAAAGAAAAAAGAAAAAAACACTCCCAGAAACAGGAAGAACATGCAAACTCCACACAGAGAATTCCCAAGTCGTCCAGGAGTCAAACTTGGGACATTCTCGCTCATCCTACTCCATTCTTATCAACAATAAATGGGATACGCCTGCGCATACAACCTGTAGTTACTCATCGCCCTATTTCTTTCCCGACCTCGCTCCATTGACTCCCGGCTGAGTGCTTATTGCCAGCTCTTCAGATTTGTTGCCTCTCTCCTCCCTCTCCTCCCCCTTTTCCAAAGAGGCCCCACTCTCTACGAAAATGAAGCTAATTTGTTTGGTTCTCCAGTCGGGCACCTTCTGTCACACCAGCTGTCGGCTCGGTGTCACAGGCCGAGAGAACTGATGCTTCGGAATAACTGTTAAGAGCTCCACCTCAGCCACGGATCCACGGAGACGGAAAACACACAACGGAGACGGCAATCTGCGAGTAATGTGCGGGAGAAGAGGGAGGAATTAGCCTGGTTTCAAATGCAAAATGTGGTTTGAAGCGTTCCGTTTTGAACACCGGAGAGAAAGGTATTCAAGGTGTTCGAAGGTTGTATGATGCACAGATTGGATGGGAAAGTACACAGTGTTTGAGGCCTCATCTGGTAAAATGCTTGTCATGCACCAAAAAATGTGATTCCTGGATGATTTGGGAACTATTGATGTTGTTTGTTCTTTCTGTGGACAATAGGCTAATCCTCCTGATAAACAACCTTGCATTAACTTTAAACGATTCCCAAGCATTGCAGTTGCCCAAATGCACACTTGCCTGAACAGGAATATTAGTTTCATGGTACGCTTTTCAACAGACTCAAGGACGCGTTACATAGAGCAAAAAGAAGAAAAAAAAGGATAAAGCACATTTGACATTTGCGTTGAAATCTAAAAGTAAAAACAATTGTTGCTATGTTTCTCGGCTTTGGTTATAGTGTGACGATAAATGCCTACAGCAAAATGTTATAATTGTACGACAAGTTGCTGCATTAAGTCTGGTATCCACTGCACAGGTTTGGATATTTTTGCTACGGATCCGCCATTTTGTTGTGTTGACACTTCCGGTTTGGTTGTAATGGTGAACGGGTAAAAAATCTTGCCGCTAAATTCATATATAAATAGACTGATTTGTGCAAAATGTTCTATGTCCATGTGAGCAACAAGTCAACAACGTGTCGATTGTCCGGGCTGAAAACGGCTTTGTAGTTTGAACAGAACTTATTTGCTGTTGAGATCTGCTGCTCCCTGTGAGCTAATACTCGTTTATTAAAATTACAACGGATGGAGGCGCTCATGGTTTTATGTCGCTTTAGATCGTAGGACAATACAGACTCGGCTACGATCAAAGTTTATCTGAGCAACTGGCAGGCTCTATGCTCCGTCTGGTAAAGTCACGATAGTTGTACCGGTAAGAAAAGGCTAGTGCTACATGCTAGTGTGTTTTTGTGCTTAGAAAAAGAGAAAAAAGAGAAATAGAAAGATATTGAGTTCTTTTGCTCATACTTTGATAAGCTGTTGCTGTAACTTTATTGCTGTTGGATGACACTCAATAAATAAATGTTGATTGATTGATTGACTTCACAAAATAACAGAAGATAGAAAGCACAGCTCGTCTTTGGTCGGACGACGGTTTGAAGTTTAATCTTTGTCCCTGTCTCACTGTGTGACCTATGATCCATGTTTTTAGCCACGACTCCACAATTGTTACTTTTTCATGGTAGACGAGCAGAATCGTGCACACCCAGCTGTAGGCAAATGTTGCAGGCTTGAACTGGGGAAACCACTTAAATGGTAAATACTTTTTTGCCACTTCCAACATACTCCAAATACTAAATACTTTTTTTTTTTTTTACAATTCCTGTTCAATCAAATTTTCAGGAGATAGTATGGATATAGTACAATCTAGAATAACATCCAACATAAAACATTTACCAATTCTCCATAATGCCAAATGTGCTACACCTAAAGGAAAAAATACTATACATTTATTGCATTATTATTAGTTTTCATGCTCTTGACTAGCTTGTTTACAATCTCATGTTTTGAAACAAAAAAAAGTTTGTTATGAACTAAATGAACATTAGTTTCTGTGCTGTTTGCCCTGATACTTGACGCTGAGCATATGCCAGCAGATGGCGCCGAGTGATTCCACAATTTAGTTATGTTATTACTTCAGAGACTGCGTGAAATGTTAATGTTGCCTAACAGTTACAGTGACCGTGTTTAGACGGCAGAAACAAGTATGGTGGTGATTTAAGGATTTAAAACAGCAGAAGATTCTCGAGGGAGTTCAGCAGGAAGTGTTTTTGACACTCGGAGGGAGAGGATTTTCTAACCAGGAGTCCTCAAATTAGCGTGAATGAAGCTAAATTCAACTCCAAGTTTGTTCTTGATGATGGAACATTTTTAGAACCATAGACATAAAAATAAGTAGACGCTGCGTTCGATGCTCTTTCTATCAACGACTTAGCAATGCAGCTAGTCCGGTATGATATGAAGGACTCCTACGGAAGTCTCATATATTTTCCCTATAGCCGTTAGCATTAGCCAGAGACTGTCAGCTGGTACCAACCCATCGAGCACATTTAGGTGAAGTCAGAGCCTCATTAAAAGCCATTTTTGAGCGTATAAACTGCTTGGTGTTTTAATTTAACGTTAGATGATAATTAGCGTGTAAAACTGTCATCTGATCTGAAGGCTAACTAACTTTAAATTGAGATTTCTGATGTGCTTTTGATAAAAATACACATTAATAATGATGTTACAGGTGGAGAAAAGGTGGAAACATTTAATATGGGGATTTTGCCTCATCGTTCATAAGTGTCAACGTAGCTCTGGGCAGCATCAGCAAGCCCTAAGGCTCAGCGTCGGTTCTATGAATATCTATGGATCTGTAAAGGTTTTCAGCTAAAACACAATAACCTACAGCTGACAGTTAGTTATGGTTAAAGACATGTTCAATACAAAGTGGCTCCATATGCAGAAAGTTCAACATAATCTAACTTTAGTGCTGCCAGTATGTTAAAAAAAGTTTGAAAATGCAAAATTGGCCTTTTTTGCTCATTATTATGCAGGGATTGCTTATTAAAGTTAATTTTATCCACAAAATTGCAACATTCGCCATTATGTTCAATTGATTTGCGTCATCACATTCACCAGACAAACATGGCGGCGCTGTCTGTATCGTAGCAACTGTAGAGAGCCAGCAATTTCGTGTCTATGAATGTGTACGGTTAGAACATGGTTAAACGCTCACTGTCCCTGCAGCAGGATTCGTGTCCTTTAACAGTTTCTCTGCTCAGCACCTAACCATTACATTTATTGTGAAACATAACCACTGTGACTGCAACAACACCATGTGACGCACTTGGAATTGAACCACAGACGTCTGAATTCGCCGGGAATCGTGATCGTGTTTTACTCACAAAAATAAGGAGTGCATGCCAAGCTGTCAATTAGCTTTCTTGCAAGGAGATAATTAGAAAAAGTCTCAGCTTAACACTAAAAACACTGTCTATTTTGCCGTTTAACTCGCCGCATTCATCATCATTTGCTCGCATTTACCACCGGGGACAGTCTGCGTGCGCCTTTTGTGAATCCTCAGCTTTTGTATGAATTTCTATCAAAATCCGATTGCACCCAGCTGTGACGAGGAAGACTGATCATTTTCATTTTGTGCTTTTCTGTGCTCAGCAAGTCTCCGAGTGAGGCAGCATATTTCTCTTGGTTTGTGGGTGTCCCGGTCAGCCATGTAGAATGATCCTAATATTTCAGCAGGAGGAGAAGGGAACAATCGAGAGTTTGTTGAGTGTACGTTTTTTGAAGGAAGCCATTCACACACAAAGAAAAAAGTATTATTCTCCGTGGAATAATCTGGGGCTTATTCTCCATAGGCTTTGTTCATGTTTGAGATTTGGATTTTTTAATTCTCAACAATTTATGAATATACAAAACTAAATATATTATACAGTATATGGTAAAAGACAAAAGTGACAAACTAATTCAAATCAAATCCAATATTTATTTATAGAGCGCTTTTCACACAAGAAATGTAACACAAAGTGCTTTAAAAACATTTCCAATTAAGGTGAGACACTACAGGCAAAACTTTTTTTTTGTTTTTTGGTCAGTTTGCTCTCTCAACATAAGGTCAAACTTGTCCAATCTGCTCCTGAAGATGTTTTATTATTTCACTGAATCCACTTCATCCATAGATTTCTCTGGGACATTGTGACTTCAAAGGTTGTTTTCTTAAAATACTTTTTTCTCCCTCGAGATACAAAGATCAGCCTTAAAGTAGATCCCACACCAAACTGGACAATCTGGACTCAACAAGATTTTGACGAAACGTACAAAAGGATTTTTTGATATCTAATTCTAAAACTGATTTATTGAAGTTTTAAGTGAAAAAATTAGGCACATTTTGAATTTTTAGGACAATTTTCAGTCCAACCTAGTTTACTTAAAAACTAAATGAGAACTTCAAAATCCCCTCTGTAAAGTATTTTGTAATTAATATGTTACAAAATGAACCAAGAAATTTAAACCTGATTCTGTTCATTTTTTGGTTTTATTTGTCCCAAATATGTGTATTTTTGGCCATTTTTACACATTAAATGCCTATTTCTACATGAAATCATGAGATGATGAAAAGCTTGTAATATATTGTTTTTCTTACATTTATGTGAGTGGGAGTTTAAAAATGATATATTTAATACAAGAGTTTTTCACCAGTAGTGTCTCACCTTAAAACAAAAATGATAGAAAAATATACAGGGCGTGTAATGCAACATTTTTGGATATTATAATAGACGAAAAGATCAATTAGAAATCACATTTAAATTATCTGTAAAATATCTTAAATGACTGGTTTATAATTAGTAAAATAAAAACATTCTAAAACACAAAACTTGCTCTATTTATGACTTTAATGTTAAAAGTGTAAATGCTCTCCCTCTTCCATAATTAAAGTACAATTTCAAAAAGTCATTGAAGGCTTTTCCTCTTTATGTATAGTAATATTTTGAAAAGCTCCGTCCATCATTAGTTTCATTTTAAAGGACACATATTCTGTTACAGTGACTTTTCTGAGCGTTTAACCATGTTCTAACAATGTTCCGTCATGAAAAACACACCTGGAGTTGCATTCAGCTGCATTCACGCTGTTTTGAGGAATGTTTATTGTAAAAATCCTGTCCAGTTTACTTACAGTACGTATAACACATGTAAGAAAGGGGCACTGTGTAACTTTTCTGATCTGCTTTCCACCATCCATATGTTGTCTGTCCCCATGGAGACAAGCAGATACCCCAACTAGGGCAAGTCACAGGTCAGATCTGTGGAGAGGCAGGTCCACTCTCATAAGAATGCCTGAAACTGAATTGAACTGGAACATCCTGGGAAGAGCAATAACATCTCCATGGAGACAAGCATATCGTACATCCGTTACAATATTCCTCAGAGGCGTAAGGGAAGAGGAGGTCATCGAAAGCTGAGGAGGCTGAGGGTTCTGCTGCGG
Organism: Rhinogobius similis; assembly: GCA_019453435.1. Lineage (NCBI taxonomy): Eukaryota > Metazoa > Chordata > Actinopteri > Gobiiformes > Gobiidae > Rhinogobius > Rhinogobius similis. Next base: position 40,804,417 of record CM033627.1, on the reverse strand, counting down.
AGGAGGAGGAAATGGGGTGCAGTAGCGTCGTAGTCATTGGAGGTGATTGGTTGAAATGTAAAGCTGTCAGGTTGTGATTGACTTACAGCTATTTATGACAAGTTAGAAAACACCGTCTTTCTCGGTTGAATACACGCTTCAAATTCCGTCCTCCAGCGCGGCGATAACAGCATCCCTGGCCAGACGAGGAAGATCCCCTTTTCCGACCATATTCTCCGGTATAATTAGGCAGTGAAAGAGAATGGGACGAGTGGCTAGCAGCACTGATGAAGCTAATCAGCAGACTCCCCGCGGAGCCATGACTGCTGATTGGAGCTGGGGCCATCGCGAGCCTCCAAACTACTCCAAAACAGGGGCCTGCCGTCCGCGCTCGGCTGCAGCCACTCTAATGGAGCTAATTGGCTCACAAAAGCAGCTTGGCACCGCGATCGCTCTGACTCAAACAAACGGTAGTGCTGTTGTGGCTGTAGCGTACGACAAGAAATGCACTAAATATATAGAAGAGCGACCTGGTTCTCACGTGTCTGGGATCTGTTTGGACTGGAGCATTCAGCAAGCAGGCCTTTTTGCGTAGCTAGTCCTAATCTTTTAATATTTACAGAGATTTTCTGCAATATTATTCATTTTCACTGTTTTCGGATGATACAAAACAATATTTTTGAGGTCAAATCAAGTTGGCAGTCTCACATATTTTAAACTATGTCAATTATTTTCTACAGTGCAGCACCGACAGCCCCCAAGGCAAAGTTTTAGGATATTGAATTGATGAAAAGATCTAATTAACTGATTATTTCTTTGTCTTTTTTTTCTTTTCCACATCAGTGGTTTCAGTCAATCCGTATGGAAAAATGTTATTGTGTATAAGTTGTATGTATTGTTTGAAATCTCCAAACTCCTGATCCACAAATATTGAACCGTGTCATTGTTTGTTTGAGATTGGATCCACAAACCTGCCAGATTAATGTTATATATGTTTTTGTCCTATGTTTTATATGTATTATTATTTATTTGTTATTGACACTATCTATTGGCAGGGAATTACCATAGGGAAACTAAACAAAAGCTAGCCCAATGTAAGCACACAGTTGTAATGAATCTGATTTGATGGCAGATGATTTATGGAAGCACGGGAGACGTCCAGATGTCTAGAGATCCAGAATATTCTCCAATGGGCTCTGTGCACAACAGCACCTGGTTAGCTCAATGTTAGCTCAGTGTTAACTTAGTGTTAGCGTCAGTACTTCCTGCTTAGTCTCTATGCAGTGGTGGATGTCTCTGAAACATGTTAAACTCTTTACATAAGAGATGAATATTTCACCAAAGGACACTTTGTTTATAAAGGGATGTGTTTGTGTCTCAATGCTAACGCTAATTCTACTCTTGAGACATAATTCCTTTATCAAAATAAAACGAATTAAAGACACAAACTTGGTAAATGGTCACATTTTTATGTAGTGCTTTTCCACCTTCGAGGCACCCAAAGCACTTTACATCAAAGAACCATTCACTCACACATTCACACAACAGTGCACACAGACACTGGGGGCAAAGCGGGTGCCTTGCTCAAGGACACAATGGCAGTATTCAGCTGAGGGAGCTGGAATCATACTGCCAACCTGTGGATCAATGGATCTGACCGCTTAACCAAGCTGTTTACGTCAGGATTCAAACCGCAGACCATTGGATCAGAAGACAGTCTCTCTGCCGACTGAGCTACTGCCGCCCAGTACCTTCACACAACAACAATGAGCCGGTCTTTACTTTAAAATTGAATTGGATGTTTATTTTATATTTTACATTTTAATAAAAAAGTATATTTTAGTTTCGCCGCACACAGAGCCCACAGTGAGCCAATTGGTCATTGGTCGTCCATCCTTTAGGACAAAATCAAACATCTCTCAGATTAACAGCGTTTTGTGCTTTTCTCATTAACTCTGCATGTTATGATGTAATCTGCATAACCCCAGAATGTTTGCGATGTGACGTGAACGCAGCCTAATCCAACACCTCGCTCTGATGCTTCACCTCCCGCTTCCTCACCCACTGTAAAAGCTCACATCTCTGTCCTGATTCAACCTGACACTCGGGTGCCATTTGTGCCCCGGCCCTCTCAGTCGGGTGCTGTGTTTCTCTGCCAGAGGAGATGTCCAGCGTTGACCCACGCCTGACCCGGACATATGTTAGCGTAGCCCCACACATGAGCAGCAGCACGGGGCAAGACTCCCAACGACGCCACCCTGAGCGGAACTCACACCAACCAGCTGCTCCTGTCCACATGGTCAGCACGGAGGGGAAAAGGCAGGGAGTGGAGTTTGGAAAAGGCTAAAAGTCATGGATTTTCAAGTTTTAAAAGAAGTGTAAACTGTTTTTTAAGATGGTTGATGTATCTCTTTATTTAGACTTATTCAAAATAGCATTTGCTTTTTTGTTTGGAATTTACACCAGTTATATTTGACTTATTCCAGAAGCCGCTGACATGAATTGTGTCCCTCTTTCCGCTTGTATTGGTCTACATTGATCTATAATAAATAAGTTTTGAACAGACTTCAAATCTGTCTCAGAGAAACCACAGAGTTGACGCGTTGGTCACATGAACGTTGAACATAATACACAAATCAGTCTACTTTATATCGCACGCAGCAAACCTTTCTCCACAGAAGTGAACAGAATTCTTGCTCAACCATCAAAACAACAGAAGTGTGAAAAGTGGGCGGGGTAGAATAAGGTGAATAAGATTGCCCATGATTGGACTGGACTGCTTTGAAGGTCGCAAAATGAATTAAAAACAATACCATTTGTAAATAAATGGGCCCCATATAACTTTGTATTAAGGATGCACTGATCCAGTTATTTCCGATACCGATACTTGGGCTTTGAGCATCTGCCGATACCCCATCAACCGATACTGCATGACTTTCTTCAAAAGTAGCTTGTCAACATGTAACATGTCAAAAGTGCATTGTTAGAACTATGATAATAGGCTAATAATGTATGTAATGTATAAGCCCAATACAAAAACCTGCTGAAGATAAAGCTTAATGGGCCCTCCATTAAATGATTTCATATTTGATTATTTGAGCCTCTACTTTTTAGGATATATTCATTATTATTAACTACATTCGTTTTGTTTGCATATTCACAGTTCAAAAAGAGTGTTTTTTTATTTCTACATGCTCTTCAGTCAAACCAAACCAGCCCCCATCACAATTCTGTCCAGTTTTAGTGAGAGTTAAACCTCTTTGAACTTTGACCCAAGCTGCTTCAGTAGTTCAGCAGTTTGCAAATGATGCCACCAATGTTATATGACGTCTTTTTGTGTGGCGATCAAAAATAGTACAGTTTGTAAAATAAACTTGACTTAGCCTGGATTCTACAAGCTTTGTTCTCAGCGAGCTAATTAATCATAAAATGAACATGGACTGTTTTCTTGTTTGGCACGACTATATTCAATCAAGTGAAGTTAGTATGTTCTCAAGACATGACTGCTTGGGGAATCGGATCAGTATCGGGAAAACGATTACCGGATCCATTCAGTTTTCCAGTATCAGTGCCCACCTATACTACACTATACTATCTATACTGGTGTTAATATTGGTGCATCCCTACTTTGCACTGAAAAGGTTGGACCCCAAGATCAAAAAGGTTAAGCCGCTCTGGTAATATGGCACATTACATTTTTATCAAGTTTTGCTTTTGTCAGTGTGCTGCAGCTCAACCCTGCACATGGGGAATGAACGCATACAATGAATCACAGGAACAACTTTGAGAAAATTAACAAAATTAAATTAGGGGGAAAACTTTACCGCATTGTTTGTAGACATCTAATAGGTCAATTGGCATAAATATGGGACACAGGCAATATAATGGGTTGGGGTTAGTTTGTTATTTTTTTCTTATTATAAATTCTAGCCAAAGTAAGTTGGAGAAGCAGAAGTCACACCTTCAGTACATCCTCACCGTCATTCGTTTCTGGCCTGACTTGGTGGCTGCTTGTATTATTTGACTAAAGAGCAGCATCTCTCCCCCTCGCTCTGCTCTCTGCTGTAAGTGCGTCGCCCGTTGATAAATCGCCCATTGCGGCTGGAACATGATTACATGAAGGCTCGGCTGTAGGCCATTTCGCGGGCACCACCAGTATTATGTCACCTTTAAAGGGTCTGGAATAAATGTCCCCGTCTCCGCCAAGGCCCACTCCTTTAATCACGCTGTCGGGTCAGAATGATTAGCTTCCTCTTAGCTTCCTCACGCACTAAAGAATAGACTCTATATTGATAAAATGCCCGGGGGAGATCATACGCCGCTTTAACGTGGGCTAATGAAAAGAATCTTCACTCTTTATACGGAGCGGTGATTTTGAATGGATGTGCAGTGTGCCTTCTACACAAAATGTACAAGTGACTGTGTCGTCCAAGCAGTGCTAGAATCAAATATGTGACTGTGTCAGCTAAACACCTCAGAAAACAGAACAGATCATGAACATTTATTCCGTTTTTTGACTAAAGTCTGTTACTTTTTTTGTGGATGAAGGGTTTGCCAACTGTTTGTCTTAAGTTTATTCAATTAAAAGGAGCCAATTACATAGCTTTAATACCGTCCTGTGAAACACTTAGGTCCAGTTCAATTTGTTTGAAAGTGCACATTTTTAAACTAAATGTTTATACTATTATGTAACCCCACGACTCAGCTAAGAGGAAGATGGATGGATGGACTATTATGTACAGCACTTTGGAAACTGTCTTGTTTATAAAATGTGATGCACAAATTGAATTGCAAACATCCCAAGCAATATAGTTCCAACAGTAGTTAGAAAATGTCATGGGGAAGATCTTGAGTCGTGGCTGAAATGGTGGGTCGTAGGTTTCACAGTGAGGCAGGGACAAATATGAAATTTAGAACTTTCATACAACCAGCAACCGATATTTTGGACTCTTGGTCGCAGAGTGAGCCCTCCTGTTGCTGCGTCTACAATCAATCTTTGTCATAAATGTAAAAACAAACGCTCCTCATAGTCCATCCACAGATCTCCGGAATGACAAGACCCTATCTCCTTATTTCACTTTCATTTAGTAACTTTTACAAACGCTAAAACACTGCAACATGTTTCACTAGCCCAAGCCTCCAGCAAACAAAATGGCCGCCTGTTTAACTCAATGTGGCTCCTCATTAGCGCATGTCATCAGTTAGTCTCTAATGGCTAAGTACATCCGGTGGCTCTGCGGCCTGGATGTTGCGTAGGCTCGCGTACCATGTGACCGCTTTAACCAATCAGAGCGAGAGTAATATAATGGCGGATCGTCTCGTTCATATTGCCCTCATGCGCTGATTGGTGTGAGTCGTTACCGTTTTTACCAATCAGTGTGTGAGTTGAGCCAGAGCGGAGCCAAAGCTAAAGGTTTCAAATACATTTTAAAGACAATTGAAGAATAATGAACTGAGAAAAAGTCAATGAGCTGAAAATGGGTGAAAATCGCTGCTAAATCTGACACTTTTGAAAGCTGTAGGTGCCTCTCAGATGAACACGAGCAGTTTATCGTTACGGTCTATAGAAAAAATGCTTTCTGGGCTGCAGAGGATTTTTAGGCTGCAGTTCCAATAGACTGGCCACTGGGGCCCGCTGGAGACGTGTTTCAGCTAGTAATACCCCATCCAGGTAATATAATAAATCCATGCTTTAGCCTCAGCCAACAGGTCCAACTGCAGTGACTTTACCACATGGAGCCGAGAGCGTGATATTCACTCAGACAAACTTGTAGACACAACTGATCGTGTGAACTGTCTCACTTTATCTCTTATGATTTTAAATTCTCCTCATCTAGTGTGTAAATCAGAGATCTTTCATCGCAAACAGCCAAAATCATGCAGTGGACACCCAGCTTTAGTTAATATTTATTGTCATCTTAGTTTATTTAAACAAATACATCAAACATATATGTAATGATCTATCAATAAATTGGGTAGAAATGCTCATATTTCTCTATTTTGGTAGATTTTTTTTTATTTGAAACACACACACAATGCCTGCTGTCATGCAGTGGCAGACTTACCATCAGGCAACAAGCCACAATAGCCATGGGGCCCCAGCCTGAAGGGGCCCCCTGATCATCATATTTCACTTACCACCTCGAATTTATGAACCACACAAACAAAAAACAAAAGCTTCCTTTCAAGAACAATTCAAGAGACACGACCAGGGTATGTGCAAGATTTTAATAAGTCTTTAAAAGTCTGTGTAGGTCAAATTAAATCCTTTTAAAAGTATTTACAAGTCTTAACACAATTTTATAAGATTCAAAATGCTAGTCTGATTCTAATTATTTTATGTAGATTAAAAGGATTATTTTACTTAGATTAAAAGGATTTCTATGGGACAACAACATAAAGGAGAAGACATGGATTGAGTTATCTGACGATTTTGGAAGGAATTATGAGTTTAATCTAATGTATGCATCTCTGATTTATAAATCATCATTTCAATGAACTGAAATGATGATTTATAAATCAGAGATACATAAATTGGAATTATGAGTTTAATCTAATGTATGCATCTCTAATATATAAATCATCATTTCAATAAACTGAAATCATTTCTAGAACATGTAATCTTTTCCTAAATATGGGGTGTGTTTGTAGTTCCAAAAATTGCTAGATCTGCTGCGATAGGGACTTAAAGATTTCCATAGAGGTCTTATGTTTCAGAATTGACTTTGGGACCTCTGCATGTGCCCTGACGACAGAAAAGCTATAGAAAATCACAGCTGAAGAGGAGGGGCCTGTACTTAATTTTGCCTTGGGGCCTCAAATTCTTAGGACCGCCACTGCTGTCATGTCATCATTTCTTCCAAAGTCAGCACATTTTTCTTTATAAAGCTTCTGAGTTGTAGAAACACATATTTGTATGGCAAAAAGCTAGAAGTACCTCTCCTAAATCTACATTTGATGTGATATCTTTATTTTAGCGTTTTATTCTTCATTCTTGAGTACATTGTGATCACCGGTGCAGGCCTTGCGTTATGTAAAGTCACACAAAAACATCCTTCTCTATCTCAAACCCTGTGTACAAATAACCCACTCGAGGTGCTTTTTCATTGGCTAATCCCAGCCTAATCTCCACTACAAAGTCACTCCTGCGTTTTGATACAAATTTCATTAACTAGAACAAGTACATTCGCGGAACATTTGCCCCTGAATCAAGGAGAAGTGGTTCTGTGGTGATTGTATCTAAATCCACCGCCCCAACGCCACTGATGAGTTTGTCGAGCAGGATTAGTGTGGCGTCATCGCATTCTCATGGCTCCAAAAGCTTCATATGACTGAAACGAGGATTAGGGTTTATTATGTGCCTGGGCATCTGTTAAGGCCAGCAGCACTCCAAAAGAAACATATTTCGCAGATTAAGCTAAAGCGTGGTGTGATGGAGGGAGGTCAAGATAGAGGCGATCGCAGGTTTTGCACAAGATGGTTCGGAAATGAAGTATTGTGCTAGTAAAGGAATCAATAAATGCAAGGTGTTGGAAAGAAAGTGCCATTTTACATTGACCCCATGATCAAATGTACAGTCAATACTTTGATGAGTGACAGTTTTGGAGACTTTCTGAGCTCAAAAACCCTTTAATTCAAGCCGTTTTCCAGCTGTGATTGATGGAGATGTTTTGGTCACTGGAACAAACTGCATTTGTAATTTTCATTTAACTTATTGGATGTGCAATTTAAACTTACGTGGGTCACATAAGAGGTGAGGTGTGATTTATATTGTCTTTTCATTTTGAAAGGATTCTTTGGTAGGTTTTATGTAGAGGGAGGAATAACGTGAAGTGAGGATGAGAGAGAGAGGGACATGCAGCAAATAGTCGAAGCTAGAATCAAACTCATGAGGCTGTGGTCTGCTGCACATGCAGCATGGCATAAGTGCTTTTCACTGAGCCACCAGCAGCGCTTGACTTCCACATGTTGTCATCTATCCATTTCCACGTGTCTATTTCCACAAACTGTCCACAGTCAAGACGCTTCACGAGCCACGATCACGAGGACCTGATGTAAAGTGCCATGTTTTCCAGCCTTCTCCCAGTCACAGCACACTTTAAAGATAAAATAAGACTTTATGGTCTCCAAATGGATGCATTTTCTCAGACATCAAGACACAATGAAAATAAACAACATCCAAACACTCTTTTATACAGAATACAATGCTGAGTAAAATGGTAAATGATCACATTTATATAGTGCTTTTCTACCTTCAAGGCTCTCAGAGTGCTTTACATGAAGGAACCACTCATCCACCCACACACAGTGACACGGCAGTGTACACAGACACTGAGGCGAGGAGGGTTAAGTGTCTTGCCCAAGGACACAGCAGCAGTATTCATCTGGGGGAACTGGAATTGTGGCCCATTGAGGGAAATAAAAGGAATTGTGGGCAGTGGATCTGATCGCTCAAAAGAGTCCACCCAGTCGTCTGACCAAGAGCTGTACAAGTAAAGCACACAGATTATACACACAGATTATACAAGGGTAGATAGATACACGGCACAACTCTGAATATCACACCTTCTAGTCGAAATAATGGAATATGGAATATACTATATATATATATATGTATGTATGTATATATATATATATATATATATATATATATATATATATATATATATATATATATGTCCATCCCACTAACTGGTTCTATGTCCCTGGTGCTCTCTTCAATTGAGCTATGCACGTTTGGTCAAAGAGCAATATACTTTTTCAAATCAGGAAAAAAAATTCTTATTTTATTTTAAAAATAAATAAATAGTATGTTGAGAGATGTTTTGGACCATCCATGAAAGTTTCATAGCAATGAAATAAAATATAAAATAAAATATTTAGATAGGTAGAAGGTTAAATTTGTCAATAAAGACATACAGGGGGTATGTCCAGGACGCTCCTAAATAGTACATTGTTCAATGTGTGAATTCATTAACTCTGATGATGAGAGTGTGAAGTTGATGTTTGATGAATGTCTCTACCCCTTCGCACCCCATTTTTCACAACTGCCCAATAAAGCCTTTAGGGCAAAAAAAAAAAAAGACTAGAACAGTTTGAAGTTTGAAGATTCAAGCCATGTAGTCATCTCACATATTGAATTATTTAAAATTGCTCTTACATACAAATAACTGATGTAAGGTTTATATTTTCTCTCTTGACATTCAAACTCTTTAAGTTACCGCAGCTTTACCTCTGCTGCTCATGTCCCTGTATTATCCTAATGCAGACCGGTCTTTATATGAAATATCATTGTCTTTGGACGTGGCATTGAATTACGCTGCGCATTTGTCAATAGCGTTTTTCTTCATGCCCAGATGCGCTCGAGCAGTTCAACCTTGAGATATCGATTTTCTGTCACGGTGAAGGCACTATATACACGAGCCTGGGAGCTCATTGGAGAGTTTGAATACGATTATTTATTTGTTTCTTTTGGTTGTTGTTGCAGAGATCCTGAACGGCGGCGTCTACGTGGACCAGAATAAGTTCCTGTGCCATGCCGACACCATCCACTGGAGGGACATCATCAAGAACCCACAGGCCGAGCTGCTGGTGGTGCCGTCCAACAACAGCAACCTGGGATGTGAGTACGGACCGGGCCTGGGACGAGTGCACATCCAGACAAGCTCTGTCTGAGACTGGCAGTTCTCTAGGTTTACCGAGTACATAATACAATTGTATATACATTAAACATTTGGTAATAGTCTAAATATAATGATTCACTGGACATAAGATAAGATCAACACACAGTTCAAGAACAGCAGGAAAGTAGAAACATGACATTAAAGAACAAGATCAATTACTTTAAAAATTAGTTAGAGTTAGAAATTGATCTCTAGACTATATAAGGACTTTCAGGGAATGAAGCTTTCAAATACAGAGTATATTAAACAAAAATGGGAAAGAGAAGCAAATACTGTGTTGTCTAATGAAGTTTGGCTAAAGTACTGTGCTCTCCAATGGAAACTCTCTAGTTCAAATTCTTGGAGATGCTTTGGCTGGAAGTGCCTCAGCAGATTTTTTATCACACCTGAACAAAGCGGTCATTATTCGGGCTCTTCCAGTTGTTGGAGGAATTGTGGGGTTCAGGGTGCTAACCATTTCCACCTGTTCTGGTCTTGCCCCTTGATACAGAATTTTTGGAATAATCTGCAACTTGAGTTGAGGGCAATGTTGAATTTGAAGACACCTTTACAATGGGATGAATTGCTTTTTGGTTTTTTATATTCTGTGGACACAATCTCTGAGATTAAACTTTTATTTGGCATGTTAAGTTTAGCAGCACGGAAGGCTGTTACAAAAAAAATGGTTGAAGCCGGAAGCACCAACCCTAGATGACTGGCATAAGCTTGTGTATTCAATATTTGTCATGGAACGGATTACACTTCAAAATAGACTTCAAAGGGTTAAATTTGATAAAACATGGCAGAAATGGAAATCTTATATTCTTCTTAGTCGGCCAGAATATATCTGATCCTCCAACGTTTGAATGTACCTGAGGATAACTATACACCCTAGTTTTGCTATTTGTTTTTGTATGTTCCTTGTTAATGTCTTTGTATGCTTTGATTATTGTTTAAAAGTATTACATGTATAAAGTACTGAAAGTTTTGAAATAAAAAAAAAAAAAAAAAAAAAAAAAAAGTTAAATCTAACTTCTAACACAATGTGCAGGTAGGGCAAAAATAAAAACCTCTTATTGACGGCCATGCCCGCCTGTCAGAGCCCAATCCCCTCAGATCTCAGAAGCTAAGCAGGAGGGGCCTGGTCAGTACTTGGATGGGAGACCGCTGGAACACCAGGAGCCACAGGGGGGCGCTGGAGGAGGAAATGCCTTTGTGTCCTTAGGCAAGACACTTCACCCACATTGCCTAGTATGAAAGTGGTGTGTGTGAATGGTTGGTGGTGGTCGGAGGGGCTGATGGCGCAAACTGACAGCCTCGCTTCAGTCAGTCTGCCCCAGGGCAACTGTGGCTACATAAGTGGCTTACCATCACTGAGTGTGGAGTGAAAGAATAATGACAACAGTGTAGCGCTTTGAGAGACTTTGACAAGTCTGCAAAGCGCTTTACAAGAGTAAGGCATTATTATTATAGTAATGTAATACAGCACGTGGACAGAATAAATATATAACCATGTAAATAGCAGTTAAAGTGGCATAAGTGTATTAAATAATTATTAATAGTAATAATTAACAGAAGGTGGCTATGACTATGCACATGGACAGAATAAATGACGTGTAAAGTAACTTCAGTCAGGATTGTACCTGCGACCACCATAGACTTTTGTAAACTGGCTGCTTTGGTGGCCGCAGTCCAAACTGGTTTAAACTGTCAGAATAATGTGTCAGGCTGTGTCTGAATGTCCACACTGTTCCCTCTAGAGGGCATTATATAGTGGCCACGCCCCTTTTTAGTGCCTTCCGAATGTCCAGCAGGTGAAAAAGTAGTGCACTCAAAATCTCCCACAATGCACCTTGAAAAGAAGTGTCCAGCGCTGGTAACTAGACCATCAATTTTGACCACAATGCATTGCAACAGTCGCGAAAAACAACAGCGGACAGTGACAGGTCTGTAACTGGACAAAACAGACTGAACGAAGCAGAAAGAGGAGCCGTTTAGACGAACTGTTCAGCCGAGAACAAAACACTTCAAGTTGAGTTGCTAGCGTTAGCCGCTTACCTTAGCTTCAGCTGTGAAAAGATCTCAAATCTATTGAAGTTGAATAAATCCAGTCCTTTTGATGTTTCATGTACAATCCATGATAAATAAAACTTGCATGAGCATTTGACCCATATTCATTACAGAAATACATTTTTATCTGAGTTTTGCCAACTTTTTTTCTCCCAAACGCCAGAGTCTCGTGACCCGCGGCGAGGAGAAAGTGTGAGCTGCGTCTGAATCGGCCCGTGTTTGAGTGCACGATTTATTCTGCTCAAGAGCGCAGGACAGTGCAGAGAACGAGGGCTTTGGGAGTGACGGTGGACACTCGGACACAGCCTCAGTGGGTGTAAATTGCCCCTGTAGTTTCAACAGTACGTCGCCTATTGATGACATCACAGAGGGATTCTGTTTTAGAACTTAGCACTACTTCCTGTCATTTTAAACTTTTATTTTTCAAAATTTCCTCAAACTTGACTGATGAAAAATTATGATGAATATTTACCACAAGCGGGGTGCACGGTGGCAGAGCGGCTAGAGCTTCTGCCTCTCAATAAGGAGATCGTGGGTTCGAATCCCAGACCACCCCAACATCGTGGTTTCGAATTCCGAACCACCCTAACATCGCACGATCTCTCTGGGTGGAGTCTGCATGTCCTCCCCGTGTTACCGTGGGTTCTCTCCGGGTTCTCTGGCTCCTCCCACCGTCCAAAGACATGACTGTGTAGGTTAATTGACAACTCTAAATTGTCCCTAGTGTGTGAATGTGAGAGTGAATGGTTGTCTGTCCTTGCGACGAGTTGGCCACTGTCCAGGGTGTACCCCGCCTAAGGCCCAAAGTCACTGGGATAGGCTCCAGTCACCCGCGACCCCTAACGGGAATAAGCGGTAGAAAATGAATGAATGAATTTACCACAGGCTCCATCCATCAAACTAACATGAGAATCTGTCATGTAGACTTTAAGTTCAGCCAAAAACTGTAAAGGCAGATGATTGAAAACACAGTATATTTTTTATACTATAATATTTGCACTGCTACATTTGCACTACTGACTATCCAACTGTACATTTCTGTGTATAGTCTTAGTCTATCTTAGTCTATCTTAGTTTATTTGATCTTATTCTTAATCTTATGCATGCTTATTTTATATATTTTATTATTGTTTTATGTTGCACCTTACGCCGAAGCAAGTTCCTATGTTTGTGAATTTTGACACTGACAACAACAATAAACCGATTCTGATTCTGATATAAAGTAAAGCACTGATTGCCTCCTGCTTTATTCCCGCTTCAGTTCTAGTTGTTAATAATAGCCTGTGTATATTATCATTCCACATGGGCCTCTTCCACCGGTCAGACCCTGTCGCTCTTCATCATGTGTTTGCCGGTGGTCACTTGGTTCACCATCACATAGTGTTAGATCAGGGCGTCTGTTTGCTATGGAACGCTAGCACTCCGCCTGTCCACCAGCGCTGCCCGTGGAGCCTCTGCTCTCCTGCTTCAAATCCAATCTGACACCGAGTTCGGGGCACTTGACAATATTCCCAGTCCCTTCACTCCCTCCACATGCCCCTGGTGCTGCTCTGTGCGGGACATGAAGCTCTCACTCCCAAAAGGAAATGTCTGCGCTTAAGTCGTTTGAATCTGATTTGTGTCATTTTGACTTGTTTAGCTTTCATTTGTGTTAGTCTAGACCAGAGGGGGGCAAACTAAGGCCCGGGGGCCACATGCGGCCCTTTTGGCATTTTGATCCGGCCCGCAAAGCATTCAATAATAAATTGTATGAGTTAGGTGTGGTGCATTTGTTATTTTATAGTTTCCTGAGCAGCTGCTTGTTCATTAAAAATCAGTTTTGAGAACAGCCACCACTAGAATAACACCAAACTTTGATGCATTGGATAAAAGGACTGATCAACTGCACTGTTCCCACTAAATAAAGGTAATGATTTTTGCTATTCTGTAGTAATTTTTTGTGTATTTTAGGCATTAAGTCTATGTGTCCATGTGTGTAAAATGGTCCGGCCCCCAGGTAAGTGTAAAAATCCAATGTGGCCCTTGCGTCAAAATAATTGCCCACCCCTGGTCTAGACCAATGGTTCAAGTTTTTTTTTTTTTTTTTTAACTGGTTTTATAATTATTATTATTTTATTTCATTATTCATTCTGGGATTAAGGTTCCTTTGTAAACTATTTATAAGGCGTTAATATACACTAGTTATTTGTTTATGCACTTATAATACCTAGTAACAAGCCATTAACAAAAAATGTGTGTTTATAAACTGCTTATTAATCTTTTTCCCAATAATCAGGTGATAAATGCTTGTAAATGCCTTATAAGTGCTAATAAATATAGTGCTTATTAATGCATTCACAGCAAAAAAGGCCTATCAAAAAATAAGAAAAACTAACTCAAAATAAGACCTTTTTACCCTAATTTAAGTGAAATTATCTGCCAGTGGAATAAGATTATTTTACTTATCAAGTTTACTTAAAACAAGTCAAATAATGTCAATTTGAAGTAGTCCTGTCAAGTGAAAAAATCTTAAAATTGGACTTTTAAGATTAATTTGCTTAATTCAGGGAAATTTAACTAAATTAGATAATCCCTTTTTGCAGTGTTATAAATAGTTTACTAAGGAGCCTTAATCTAAAGTGTTGCCTTATTTGGTTATTTAAAGCCAAACTATTAGTCCACACAGTAAGATTTAAAATGTATTGATTTAGTAAATGATGTTTTGACGATTTATTTGGGGTGAAACTGAGTTATAAAAAATAGCAAATAAATAAATGAATATAATAAAGTGTTCTTTGTAAAAACGCAGAGGTGCCATTTTAAAAATAAGTCATTGCGGCTTGCGTTTTGCTTTTTGTACAGCAGTGGTTTCAAAGACAGAATGCATTTCTTATTTTCATTGATAATACTTTATGCAAACAAGACAGTAACAAAAAACTTTTCCAATCACAGACCCTTGGCGCAAACATAAATCGAGAGTAACTTAAGGCGAGACACTGCAGGTGAATGACAAAATGTTAACACTAGTTTCTATCTTCTTAGACCAGCTCCTTTAGATTGAAAATGACCTTCTGGTTGTTTCTAGATGAAACCATTTCTCTGATTAACTTAAACGTATCAATTTGAATTCCAAATGCATTTTGTAGCTGAATGTACAAAGAAAAAATACATTGCGTGTTTGTTTCTATTATCTCTATCAGGCATTTTATGTGTAAAAATCCCATAATTACACATAATTGTAACATACTGTAGATCTGTTTATAGCCAGGTTGTCTTGCTTCATTTTATTGACATATACAATTCAAAAAATAAAATAAAATACAGAGAATATTTTGGAGTTTTTTATTTACTATTTGCATAAACCAGATCTTACTGAAAATTAACTAAACAAATTCAAATTTTGCTGAATTTTTGGGAGTTTAAACTTGAATAAATCAGGCATAGAATTAGATTTCAACAAATCCTTCTGTACGATCCATCCAAGATTATAATGTTTGGTGTAGGAGCTACTTTAAGGCTGATCTTTATGTCTCTGTGGCAGAAAAATGCATTTTAAGAAAACAGCCTTTGAAGTTACAATGTCCCAGAGAAATCTATGGACGAAGTGGATTAAATGAAGTAATAAAACATCTTTAGGAGCAGACTGCAGAGAAGAGCAGAGAAGTTTGTTTCTGCATGAAATCTTATAAGTGCAGTGTCTCGCCTTCAACTTCTAACTTTTTATTTTCGACATTACATTCCTTTGGGTAAATTACGGCACCAAAAAGTGACTCATAAATGTTCTTGCGCCAATTCTTTGCTCACAATCTCTGCGGGTGTTTCTATCTGGAAAAAAAAGCTTGTCATGGAGAACAATAGGGACAGCTGCGGCACCGTCGGCGAGGCCCGTGCAGGACGTGATTCTGACGAGGCGGGAACCAGCGTCGACCTTTTGTTTGAGGCAGAGCTGTGGCCGCATGACGCACAAAGTGGCACACACGCAGCGGCGCGCACCGAGGTCGTGTTTTTGGGGGGTGATTCCTGTTATTAGCGAGCAAACTCTCCACCTTCTCCAGCGCCAAGACGACACGGAGAGATCAGAAACAGCGTTGGGAGTGGAGTAGAACTGGGAGGTGCATTTGAAGGGCAACAATTTGGTTTGGCTCCTGTGTTCTGTAAATGGTTCAGTTGTAAGGCAGTTTGTTTTGTGATCTATCTGGAGGACTTAGGGGTGTGAAAAGGAGTAAAACTAGAAAAAGGATTGAGCCAGGATGAAAAACCAGACGTAAAACCCAAACTAAAGAAGCTGAAAAAGGATCAAATCAGCAGCTAGATGCACGGAACGATTATTTTAGTAGTCGACTAGTCAAACTTGTACATTGAGACTTTTTAAATACATTTTAAATGTTGAAATATGGTGAGTGCAGGCTTAGATAGACCATACACTTTTTTAATTTAGTCTTTTTTGACATTTTGATTTAACTGTGTTCATGTCTTGGTGTGGATTTGGTTTGACCCTGTAGATTCCTTTTTTCGTCCTGATCTACGCCAAGTTTTAATATTTAATTCTGGTTTAGTCCCGATTTGGATGTGATGAATGTGCAAGTGTGAACCCAGCCTTAGAGTCAGTCGAAAGCAATTCAAATGCACCAAAATATAATTCCAAGTATTTTAAGTTGACTAGTGAGGAGGCCTAAGACTAAACAAGGACTAAATCCCGAACTAAATATGGTCAAGGCCACGACTAAACCAGGACTAAAACAGGACCAACCCAAGTCTACCTCAGAATAAAACTGGGCCCAAATCAGGACCAAATAAGAACCAGTGTGAACACGCCCTAAACCACAGCAAAAGGGTCTAAATAAGACCAGCTCTAAACAAATATAAAGTAGATCTAAACTGTTAAACCAGACTAAACCAGGACTAGGGTTCAAATAGGAACAAACCATGAGGCGACCGTCCAGTGAAGGTCAGAGGGTCAAGTCCAGCCCTGACCAGGCTCTGTGTCTTTGGTCAGGACACTTGAGGCGAGTGTAAAGTGTGAGTGACTGTGGGTTGTAATAGTGCAGACTGTAGTTTGAGTGTGGAGTGTGTGAAGGATGACAACAGTGAAGGGCTTTGACTGGAACGTGTAAGGCTTTATTTTTAATCAGCCCCACAGTGGAGTGTTTTAAGTCTTGACTTAAAGCCGTGATTTCTACAGTTTTGAAACAAGGAAAACAGAACTAGTTGTACCTGATGTTTTGCGCGTAATCAAGTCAAATCTCTGTTGTCCCAGCACAGATATATTGTAAAAGCATCTATTCAAGTGAAAATGAGACCAAAGCACTTTCTCTGCATCTGTTTATAGTGTTTTATTTTACGAGAAGCAGGAAGTGCACTGTTAGCATGCTAGTGTTTGTTAGCGTTAGAACAGAACTCTACTCTAATTCATGACACAATACACACATTTGCCTTCGGATTTCTCGACAGCATACGTTCTCCGTTTCTGTGGCCATAGTCCTACAACTCCGGCAAATACACCTAAAAATAATTAAACTAGCTCATGCTAATGCTACACAGTAATTACACGATAAATACGACAGAAGAGTTAGCTTGTTATTTACCAAACGGCAACGTGCGTCGTTGCGGTACTGCGTGTACGTCAAACTCCAGGTCAGATCCAGGACGTAGGACTCAGCACGACGCACCGTCAGGACGGATAAAAGGTTTATTCCCGTGTTTGTGTATCGCTGTTTACCGGAGCACACGGCGCATGCGCACTATCTCCGCTCTAGGCTTCGGCACGAGTTGGGCGGGGGAGGCAGCCTGCTCTCTGTTCGGGGGGGTCAGATCTCAGAGTGAGCCGTTTGCTTTTACAAGGAGGGGGGCCAGTCCAAGAAATGGGTGTTTTTTGGAAACTGTTATGTTATGGATATTACACAACGCAAAAATGTATCAACAAAGACTGTGTACAGGGCAAAATAGCAGAATATGGGTACTTTAAGCTCATGGAGGTGAATATTGTGGATGCTGGGTCTGCATTAGGAAAGTGAGAGATTCATGTGACTGAGGGAAAGACTTTAACATCAACTTTTCAAAAAAGTAAAAATCCAGTACAGCACCCTTAAGACCCAGGTTTAGTCTTTGTCTTTTAACGCCGAGTGAGTTTTATGTTTTTGTTTTATTTATTTATTTTCATTTAACTTATTTTATTATCTTCTACATTTTCATTATATTTATTGTTGTAGCTTCTGTTTATCATTTTAGATTATGTATTCACTGTTTTAGGGTTTTAATATTTTTATGAACACTGGTAGAACAATTGTAATTTTATTTTATTATTTATTCAAATGTTTTCTTTGGAATGTTTCATGTGAAATGTGCTCTCCATTTCTGTGTTAAAAAAAGACAAAACAGATGT
The DNA here is from genome assembly GCA_019453435.1 of Rhinogobius similis. Classification (NCBI taxonomy): domain Eukaryota; kingdom Metazoa; phylum Chordata; class Actinopteri; order Gobiiformes; family Gobiidae; genus Rhinogobius; species Rhinogobius similis. Next base: position 40,786,345 of record CM033627.1, on the reverse strand, counting down.
AAATGAAGATAAAACCAAGTTTAATTTTGTATTATGGATTCACTGTATTAAAACATAACGCACATGCCTTAAAGTACAGCGTTTTATTCAAGAACCTGTCCATATTATCAAACTTTTTTTTTCTCTTTCCATGGCTTTTTGTTGACTGATGAGCACAGGCGGAGAAAGACACAAGGGAACAAAGCGAGGCCATCCAACAAACAGAAAATAAATAAATAACAAAAGCACAAAATGAGCCGTGCATCGGCGATGAGGTTGCCAAATCTGGGGTCCCGGGTGCCAAGCTGTACTTAGCATTTAACAAGCGCACACAAGGCAGGCGTGTCCAACTTCACCACTCAACGTCCCCCGTATAATTAACCCGTAGTCAATTAGCAGCTGACGACGGCCCCGCGCTGTCAGGCCCCGCTTCAGCCTGCCGCTGGCGCTTTCCGAGGGGCTGCGAGTCAATCCGGCGTCTGCGAGTCTATTGTGGGGACGAGCGTGGAGGAGGAGGGGGAGGAGTTTGAGCGAGAGTTTAACGGCTCCTCAGAAGTTGTGAGTGAAAGTTTGCGTTTGTGTTGCAGGCCGGCGCTGTCATCGCTCGTGTAACGGGAGGTGCTGGGGACATCAGGAGGACCAGTGTCAGACGTGTGAGTATCAGAAAAACAGTGTGTATTTGTGGATTGGATCAAAGTCATTCCATTTTGAATACTTTTATCCGATCAAAAGATGTTGTATTTTGTTCTGAAGTGTTAATTTCTTTGAAAGCAATGCTAATTTGTTGAGTTTTAGCTCCAAATACATTTCAGCAAAATGTAGTTTATTCAAATCTAATATGTTTTTTTTGTTTTGTTTTGTTTTTTCGTTCTAACATGTCAACGAAGACATTGATGGTGCATTCCAGTTGTCCTCTGACATCACATCGGCCCCAGGACACACGTTTTCTCTGAGTTTATGTGTAGTTTCTTTGACTTAAATCAAACTATTAAAAGCCAAGGTGCTCAAATTGACCAAAAAACTGATCCAACTAAAGGCCTTATACCTTATTTTTATTTACTCTTGTTAAGATAAATTCTCTTTAAGTTACACATTTTTTGATAGAAGCAACTTCATGGACAAACATTGAGTTTGTTCTATATAGTCTGTGCATATTAAACACACACTTTGTTAGGAAAAAAATATATATAAGTGTTTGCCGGGGTCACCTCTTTTCAGCCAATCAGGCATATTGTACACTGTGAATCATGGGAAAATAACTGCTTGTCATGGTGCAGTTTCAAAAGTGCTAAAAGCTAATTGTAAAGAGAGTAAGAGGAACAACGGAAACAACTGTATAAGACTATTCAGACAGTCGTTTGTGAGTCATGGTGCAATACTGAGTGACAGGAAGGACTATGTGGGCGGGGCTAACGGCTCAAACAAAAACGTGCTCCTGTCTCATGGTTCAAAATCCGGCACAGGCCCTTTAAGTAATTTATTAACCCTGACAGTGTAAGTTATAAATAAACTTTTGAATGTCAATTTCTGTTTTTGTCGTCATTAGTTCTGTGCAGACCTTAGTAACATAAGCATAATAATGTATTTATAACTGCAAAAGCTCCACAGCATCAGGAGCAGCTTCACAAACAGCAGGGGGCGCTAGAGAGAAAGTGAAAATAACGCAGTATTATCAATATTTCATACAACTATAATTAAACTGAGAAGATAAATAAAAATAAAAAATGGTGCCCTATTTATCCCTATGTCGAGGGCTTGTTGATACATGAAGCCAAAAAAGTTTTTTTCTTCCGCATTACTTCCTGATATGGAGGCTGCCGTCTTTGCTTTAGGGGGGTTGCTGCATTAGTTTACGTCTGTAAAATGTAAATTACCACCACAAACACAGGACTGTGTTTTTGTGAGTTTTCATGCTTATTCTACAATGTTAGTAATTGAGTTGTTTTTTTACTGACTTTATTCTGGAATTAGCGGTCGGATAAACACATTTAAATATGACAAGAACCTTTTAAATCATCCATTTTGTTAGCGTTTCTTCTATTGTCAGGTTTGTTTTTAGCGTTATGCAGCGTTACCAGGTGCTGTGGCGTGAGACGTCGTTCTTTACTACGTTGTTTGAATCAGAATGACATCCACACGATCAGAATTCTTATTAAACAGCTGCAGCCTCTCTCTAATAATCCATTCGCGTTGACACACCCCCTCAATCCAAACTTCACCTCCAACAGCACCCAAACTTTCCCACAACAGCTTCTGCCACGACAGCAGGGGTCACGTCTTCACTGCAGTTTGTTTTGTGTTTTTAAAGTTTTCAGTCGTAGCAAAAAAACAATAATTGGATTGGCGAATGTTCTGTGTCGAAGTAATTATATAAATATAGTTCAGATTTGGATGTAAAATGAATGTAGAGACATTTTGAATCGATAGCTTCAACAACTCTGCAGTTTGCTGAAATCCAGGAGATAGGAGGGGATTTCTACAAACGAGAAACACAGACGAGGTCCAAGGGTAAAACTGTCTGAATAGTTCTTATGTCATATTCGAACATAAAGTCACATTTGTCTGTTTGCACTTTGACTAAATGTAGTGTGACATGCACAAACACCTTTCAGACCTTTTCTGACCCGCAGTACAGCTCCACCTTAACCTTTGACCCTGGTTATTGATGGATTATTGTGGATTATTCCGTGTGTGAGTGACATAGTGAACGTGTGTGGGGCCTGACATCAGGTTCAATGTCAAGGCTCTGCTCATTCACTTTGGTTAAAGCGGCTGTCCAAGCCCTTCTCGTTAAAGTATGTCATTTCAAGTAAATATGGTGTGGTCTACAAGAGGACTTTGTAAAATGAAGTGGTGTTTTCAATTGTGTCTGTGGCAAAAACATAGTCAAATGTATGAATTATCTCAAGTATACTCAAGATAATTAACTGTTGTTACAGTCATTAGTTAAAACCTGGACCTAAAATGGACATAAAGACATATAAATTGACATTAGCTTCAGTGCACGGACTAAAAACCGTCCAGATGACAGACATCACACAGGACTGGTCACATTTAACCCTCAAGCTATCTTCAGGTCCATTTGATCCCATCTAGATTTGTTTTTTGTTTTTTTTCAGTTGGTGTTTGAACAGTCGGCCACACAACAGAAAGCAAAAACTCTTAAAACGACAGACATTAGTTAATTAGTAAACATTAGTAAAAGCAGAAGCCGCAGTTAAAAACAGCAACAACAACACAGAAGAAGAGAAGCACAATTCAGACAGTACTGACACATTGTGACAGTTTTGAGTGTCAGGAGTCAGAGTCTAACTGGTACAGAGCACTGAGAGCTGGGATGGTCCTGGTGTGGACCGCCTGTTCAAAAGTGGGCACCACTTTTCAATACGTTAGTTAGAATCACAAATGTGAAACTGATCACCACTGTCGCCATAGTTACTCAAAAAAAAAAAAAAAAAAAATTAAAAGCGAAAAAAATGTATAATAATGTATTTTATTTTTCTGATAATTTCTTCTTAAAGCAACAGTGTGTAACTTTATGAAGGTGGAAAGTCACCATATGGAAATATAAAGTTAAAACCAGATGTTTTATGTCCTCCTGTAGAGGATTATAGCCATGGAAACCTCCAGGCCAGGTACGAGTCAGGTTTGTGGAGCAAGCTCACAATAAAGACACATGTTTTTATCTATTTAGAGCAATAAACCATCAAACGCCCTGCTTTTAATGGAGTGCATTTCTGGCTAAATGTTACACAGTGAGATTTGGAGAAAATTTGACAATTCAATGCAAAGTAGGTATTATTTCAACACACACTTTTTAAATCCTTTCAAATCTGGGTTAAATACTTAGTGAGTAAAATGAGGTTCCACCAGAACTAATCTGTGCTAATCTCTACAAGCAGACAGTTATTCATATGATTGGAATTATGGATTTGCACAAGAGATCTGCTGTAAAAAAAAAAAATTATATATATATATATATATATATATATATATATATATATATATATATATATATATATATATATATATATATATATATATATATATATATATATATATATATATATATATATATACACACACACACACACACACACATACAGACAATGTACTGCTGCTAGTAGAATATTGTTATATATATTGTTGTAGTTATTTGCTCTTATTGCACATTAATGAGGCTACTTAATGTTTGTGTAAGGATCATTGATGTAGTTAAAATGAGTATTATATATATATATATATATATATATATATATATATATATATATATATATATATATATATATATACATATATATATATATATATATACATATATATATATATATTATAAGTATTGTCAGCAGAGTAAAACTGAATAAACCCTTAAAAGAGATAATTCATCTCAAGAGGCAATCCGAAATAAATAAGAAAACTTTATTTTGGATAACTAAACTAAATAGATAACATGTAGCTGTGGCACAGATGAATTATACTGATCTGATAGTTCACTGACCACAGCAAAACTATGAACCACAAGTTAAAAACAAAACAAAACAGACAACAAAAAACAACAAAAACCAACAACTCCCTTCAAGAACAAACAGAAAAATAGAAAAGTTATACAAAATCACCCCTGATGAAGACGGGCCTTGACTTAATTTTGCCTGAGCCCCTAAAATCCTAGGTCCGCCCCTGCAGAAAACAGTAGAACAATGATGCTATAAAATTGCCACCAAAAATAAAACAAAAACATGAATGGGATGTGTCGGCCTACTTCAACACAAAATCTAACTAAATTTCACTGGATTGCTGATTTTTTTGTTGTGAAAACTATTTTCTGTTTATTAATGTCATTTTCAATTTGAGCTTGATAAATAATGAATTAAAGGTGTGTGGCCTTAAGGATGAGCCTTTTCAGGTTTCTGCCACACTCCATCACGTTTTATGTCATTTTATTTTATGTAACCTTCTGTTTTTTATTAAGTGAAAGTAAAAATACAATACAAAATACAAAGACATTTTCATCATTTATTTATTTCCAAAACCTCGCCCAAAGTCCAAGGCCACGCAGATTGTTCCTCGTGCGTTTGTTCCCACGTGTTCAACCTCTGCGCGCCTCGTTCGTCTGCGCCCGGACGTCTTCTCAAGGATAAAAACCTCTTTAACTCTTCTTTTTCTTCCTCTCCTCCTTGTTTTGTTCGCAGTGACGAAGACGGTGTGCGCGGAGCAGTGCGACGGCCGCTGCTTCGGCCCCTACGTCAGTGACTGCTGCCACCGCGAGTGCGCCGGGGGCTGCTCGGGGCCCAAGGACACCGACTGCTTTGTGAGTCACCCGCTCATGTCAGCCCCGGGTGGAAAGTATGCACAAGTTAGAAGGTTTGGAGGCCGGGCCGGCCCGTGGCATGAACGAACGGAGCCATCGTTCAGAGAATCGTCCTCAATAAATGATAAAACCACAACAAGTCAAACTGTCTCTTAAACTCGTACCCAACATCAACACTAGTCAAAATGTACTGTCAGAAAGTATGGACCACTTATAATTCTTCTTGTTGGTATTTTATTTTAATTTTTTTGAGCTGCATATGCAAGACAAACATAAAATGGTACCGAAGGGAACGCAATACAATCCGTACAAGTTAAGTCCATGATTGATTTAAAACACTTCTCGAAACTCTCCTCGAAATGGAGTGGGAACAAGTAACTGTGTAACTGTGATGGGTATCTGTAAATTCATGCTCTTGAGTAGCTTAAATTTGCCATCTCATGTTTTAAAACAAAACAAAAGGTTTCTTATTCATCCAATGACTTTTTTATCAGCCAGTATGAAATGACACCGAGTGCATCCAGCCAGAAGATGGCGCCAGTGCATTATACAGTCTAGTGAAGTTAGCGCTGAAAAGATGTTGATGATGCAGATTTTCTGCTGCCATTATCATGTTTAGACGGTAGAAATGCTCAGAACGAGTATATCGATGAATTAAGGACTAAAACCAGCTGAAGAGTCTCTGATAAGTGACGTAGATGATCCGAAAATACATCTCGGATCGAGGGAGTTCCACTGGGAGTGTGTTTGACGCTCAGAGGGAGGAGGATTTTCTAGTAAACATTCCTCAAAACAGCATGAATACAACTAAATGAAACTGCAGGTATGTTTTTGATGATGGAATGTTGTTAAAACAGGGTTAAAAGCTCTGTCGTAAGTGTCTGCGTACTCTGGTGAGTGAATGTGTGAGTGAATGTGTGAGTGAATGTGTGAGTGAATGTGTGAGTGAATGGGTGAATGGTTCCTTGATGTAAAGCGCTTTGAGTGCCTTGAAGGTAGAAAAGCGCTATATAAATATGTGACCATTTACCATTTATCATTTAAGGGCTGATAACAATCTGAAAAATGCTGAATATTTTTCCTTTAAAGTAAATCAGACACAAAAGGCCAAAACTAGAGTCTCAGCTTCACAAAGAGTCCAGACCAGAGGGGGGCAAACTAAGGCCCGGGGGCCACATGCGGCCCTTTTGGCATTTTGATCCGGCCCGCAAAGCATTCAATAAAAAATTGTATGAGTTAGGTGTGGTGCATTTGTCATTTTATAGTTTCCTGAGCAGCTGCTTGTTCATTAAAAATCAGTTTTGAGAACAGCCACCACTAGAATAACACCAAACTTTGATGCATTGGATAAAAGGAGTGATCAACTGCACTGTTCCCACTAAATAAAGGTCATGATTTTTGCTATTCTGTTGTAAGTTTTTGTGTATTTTAGGCATTAAGTATGTGTAGTAGTATGTGTGTAAAATGGTCCGGCCCCCGGGCAAGTGTAAAAATCCAATGTGGCCCTTGCGTCAAAATAATTGCCCACCCCTGGTCCAGACAATAGTTTGTGCTCCAAAGGGTTCAGGAACAGCTTCAGTTTAAATTGGAGCTCATATTAGTCGGGTGTTTTAGGAAACAATAGGGCTGAAGCTTAAGGGGTAAACCTTGTTAATAAACGCCTTGCTTTTCTAGAGATCCTGAATCACGTTTTCTCTCCATCCGTGTCTGATTTTTAAACAGTGTTTGTTAAATGTTGGGCCACAGCCAAAATCATGTTTAGGGCCATTAAAAGCCTAGAGCCGTGTTTGGAGGTGACGGTGCGGAGTTATGTACAGAGTCGTCCTGGGTTTAGATCGTTCACTTTAAATGAGACGTTGGTGCACTTTGTTGAATTGACAGGACATGGAACCTTCTTGTTGTGAGGCAAAAGTGCTAACTCAAATACCCAGGGCCATTATGAGTTTGTACATGTTTGGACTGCTTTCTGCTGTGATCATCAGACTCCATAATCTTAGAATTAGTTTCATTGATTTACTTCTCGCGGCCCAAAATGATTAACAGCAAATTCAAACTAAAAATCTAATATGAATTATTTCAAGCAATTTGAAACTTAATGTTTTTCAATAAGAATGTATGTGAGAAAATCTGCCTGCAAGTCTAACTCCTTAAAAAAAAAAAAAAAATCCAGATGTTGTTTGGATCCGAAGCTGTGCAATGACTTTTCACAGAATGTGTAAAGTTTGTCTCTAAAGTATCACATTCACAGAGGCACAAATATCCAAACTGTCTAATGCAAAAGCACAAATTCACAAACCAAATGTTTTACTCACAAATAAATATTGAGATTGATTGAGATTGAGAGATCCTTTAATTGTCCCACAATGGGGAAATTCCATTATATATATGTGCATGAGATTGTATGTACATAAATCCATAAATGCAAGTCTGCTGTTGTGAAAAAAATCAATTTGAATAAATCTTTCTTGCTGCATCAATAAATGAATATGACACAAGGGACTTTGTATATTACATAATATTTATCTATATTTTAAGTAGATTTTAAGTAAACATAAGGTTGGCAAATAATCAATAATGTTATATACTAGACTATTAAAAAAACATCAGCAAAACAAAACAAAATAGATTAAAAATGACTTACATACAATGGTAAACTGTTGTTCTTTCCTGATAAGTTTAGAAGGTTTTGAATACAGCATAGCTACAACCATGTGCTGTATTTATGGAAACAACTTTTTTACCATCGTGGTACCAAAATCTATAGAAATCAAGTTTGAAATCGTAACATGAGACAGCACAAGCCGGACTCCAAAAGGACAGGCAGCGTTCACCTGTTTGTCACACTGCACTGTGTTTACACCTGATGAACACGGCGGCGTTTTTACTGCCTCGTAAACGTCTCCCGGCTCTTCAAACCAACAAATTGGTGATTCACTGTTCCAATTAATCCCCCTTTATCACCCCGTGCACCTCGCCGTTTTTTCCCACAGAAGCTCACCAGACACCAGATATTATAGTTGTAACTCAGTGAAAGCCTCATTCAATTCAATTAGTGCCATTTGAAGGTGCAGAGGGTTTATGGGGAAACATGGTCATGTCTTTCTTCTGTGGGTGAAAGGACGGAGACGGGAAATATTAAAAAGTCAACATCTCGCTGACTTAAAGAACTATGTTTAGACATTGATCTTTATTGTTTTCTGGCATTTTTCTATATGTATTTATGTCATTTTACTCTTAATATCAGGTTGCAAGATTCCTAAAAACAAACCAACTTGGAGATGTTATTGGTTTTATTGGTCCAACTACTGAAACCAAATTTTATTGATAGGTCAAGCATATTTTACAGCCATGTTTCGACTGGCCCTGAGTTTGAAACGCTTCCGTTCATGTTGGCCTGTGTCTGGTTCTGGATCCAAATATATATCGTACCTGAATTATACTTTTTAACCATAAGGAACCAAAAAGATGTTTAGTTAGATGCTAAGTTTGTGGCTGTGAGACAAGGCTAAAGCTAGAGTAATCAGGAAGGTTTCTCCTCAGCTTTTTCTGCATTTATTTATAAGCCTCTACACCACGTTTTAACTTCTCTGTATTGAATGCACTGGGTTTGGATAATGTTTCATTATGCACTGGAAATATCATATTTTTGATTTGCTGACATTTATTTTGAATGTGTAGAAAAATATCTTAAAAATACATAACACATTGGTTAGCATTCTCACTAAGTCTGGAGGCTCATCATGTAAGTTAACATCAGGGCAAATACAGCAGTTTATCACAAGATCAAGTCAGTTTTCAGTGAGGAATTATTATTGTTTGTTTCGATGTGGTTTTGACGTTTTAGTTTTCACCTGAGTCTGCATTCTCTTGTCCAATCATCTCGCTCAGAAGTGTCCCAGGAGTCAAAAGTGAGCCAGACAAGTTTGGAAGCCAGAAGCAATAACGGCCCACTTTGGATCACTTAAATGGGCCAGCACAGTTCACTAAAACAGTGAACTGTACCGGCCCAGTGACCGGACCAATCAGCTCCAAAGTGAATCACTGGAAACGTGCCTTATGGAGTTTGTAGAACTGGCCTTGTACCTTTTCTGCACTTTACATCATAACTATGCAGTGTTTGATGCTCTAAAAAATACATAAAAATAGAAAAGATTCTTTAAATCTATCCATTTGCTTGTCTTTGGTTCAAAGTGTGGCTAAATAATGAAAATTGGATTCAAATCACAATTGGAATGATCAGAATGAACATGCCTGTGCCTCCATGAAGCCTTATTCTGAATAAAAGCCACCAGCCCTGTACTTTAGCCCTCCATAAACACGCACCAAATACATATGAGATTCTTATTTCTTGGTTCTCTGAAGTGTTTAAGCTCCTGGATAACTTTAAAATGTCTGAAAGAGCAAAATCCTTCATAAAAACCATCCCCAAAAGCCAGTCTCAACACTCCTTCATGTGCTGTTTCTTCAGGCGTGCACAAACTTCAACGACAGCGGTGCGTGCGTGACCCAGTGCCCTCAGCCGTTTGTCTACAACCCCACGTCCTTCCAGCTGGAGCACAACCCCAGAGCCAAGTACACCTACGGGGCTTTCTGCGTCAAGAAATGTCCACGTAAGCCCTCGCTGTCATTTTCACACAGCAACATGGACACATCAGTCATATATACTCAATTATAAGCATAGAATATCGGCACGGAGGCTGAGAATTACTAACTACTTCTAACTGATTAAGACTTTGGAAACTTTGGTAATTTTTGGATTTGTCTGAATGCGTATATTGATTTTGTTGGGAAAAAATCAATATAAAAGTTAGAATGTCTATACATAAAACTTCTTTTTTAATTACCTCAAAGAGAGACTCCTTTCTAGAGTATATTGTGATATTTCTGTACTTTTGGGGTTAATTTGATGACGCATTTACTTTTTGTGGGATATGAACCTCAACCAAGACAATTACAGACATATTTGAGCACATTTCTGTTGTACTGTACAAAAAAAAGTCTAAATATCAAGATAATGCAAAGAAATATTTATTTAGAGATTAAAATTTCTGTCAAAATCGCCCGCCTCTAGAAATTACACATCAAAGTATTGACTTTGCATTCAATCAAATACAGAATATGCACAAAATTTTAAGCAACAGTGTGTCGTTTTCTGGAAGTGGAAAGTCACTTGCATGATTTTATGGAAATAGTAAGTTAATACCAGACTTCTAAACATTTTTCATGGAGATAGATTCATTTTATGCCATACTGTGCATTATTACAGTCAAAGGAACGTCATTTATTCAGTTTTGTGAAGATGCAAGCCCACTCACAGGAAGGATGCATGTTTTTAGTGCAATAAACACATCCAAAGTGAATTATGTCTGTCTTTTTTAGCTATAAAGTTACGTACTGGGGCTTTAAGATGAGACACTGCAGGTGAATAGGAAAAAAATATTACACTTCAAGATATCAATTTAAAACTTCTCCTATAGTTTACTCACATGAATGGAAGGAAAAATGTATTGTATTTTTCATCATGTAAGGTTTTCATTTAGATATAAGTCATTTTATGTGGAAAAGCGGTCAAAATGTCACATATTTGGTACATTCCAATCTGAAAAATGGATAGAACCAGGTTTAAACCAAGGTGCCAACACTGACTGTATGTAGTTATCTTTTTACTTCAAGTACTAGTTTGATATTGTTTACTTTGTAGCATAGATATCACAATTTGCAACTTCATATAATCATTTTGTTTTGTTTGATCTGTTAGTTTAATCTGTAACATGACTCTGACATCTTGAAAGCGTGTTTTTTTTTTTACAGCTTTAGCAGGACTTTGATCTCTTTTTTCTCAGCTGCGCATTGAAATGTGTAACTTCTTCTAATGTCTCATTTGAATATATTAAACCTTTTAGGCAACTCTATACAAATACATAATCACTTCCAAATTTCTTTGAGGAAAAAAAACAAAAAATCATCCTCCATATATTTGTTCTGAATGAATTACAATCATCAGAAACCTTCCTCCGTAGCCATCTGTTTCAGCTTATGCTAATGCTAATGCTAGTTCCTTTACAATGCTAATTCGGCGCAGAGACACTAAAGTCAAGCTAGATCAACAGATTGCGTGTTCAGGTCCCACTGATTCTCAAACGAGCAAACACGAGTCGCACGTTGTCGCCGCTCACAACATTCTAATTGGACTCATTACGACTCCGGAGTGATAATCGCCCGTGCCATTAGTTAGGATTATTATGCAATCATGGTTAAAAAACAATCAATTACTCTCAATTAAATAAAGCACTTAGAAGAAGATTAGTATCAGTGGACCTTTGTGTTTGTACTAGAAACCGTTTTCGTACCTTTAGCTTGCACAGACAGAAATAACTTTTTAAACCCTTTTTTTGTGTAATGGTGCAACAGTTAATATTCATTGTTTCACTGATTTATTTCTCACAAAACTTGCGTCTGCGTCTTGTATTTTGCTCATTTAAGCTAACAGTTAGCAGACGCAGCTAGCTAACTCGTGTTTTTACGGGTGTGAAAAGGAGAAAATCTTAGTTTACATTAGATTTCTTGGTTAAAACATGTAAATTGGCTTTGTGTGTTATTGTTTTTTGTGTTTTTTTTTCCTCTGTTTAATCTTGAAACATTAATAAAACACTTTTAGAGCATAAAAGCTAATGGTACAAAAGGCGCACTGATAATGAGCAGGGGCAGTGAAGACGAGGTTAATCGTGTTCATGTCGTGCAGATAACTTCGTGGTGGACCACAGTTCATGTGTGCGAGCATGTCCCAGCAACAAGATGGAGGTGGAGGAGAACCGCATCAAGATGTGCATCCCATGTACCGACATCTGCCCCAAAGGTAAGCAACTCACACATTAACAGGAAGTAACGCTGAGTCCCTCTGTGATGTCATCAATAAGCGACATTCCATCCAAAATACAGAGACAATTTAAACGCAGCTGACATATTTTTCTGTTAGTTCAGACAATCATTTAACAAAAGTCAGGTGTTATCAGGTATTATTGTTAATCAAGTCATAGCTATTGTTATCTCTACTGATTAACATTAGCTTTTAGGCAGGCTAACAGCAACACATCGCTACAAAAACTCAGTCAGAGCGGAGTGGGTGGTTTTATTATTGGTGATATCAAGATTCTGATTTCCAAGATAAAAGCAACAACATCCTAGCCTGACCATCCATTCCCACTATCTTTCAATATATTTCAATTTTGAAAGAAAGTGGGTTTGGGCATGATCGTTAAACTCCCTACTTCCTCTATTTTGCGGTAACCGAGCCAATCAGAGCCGTGAGAGAAAAACGTCAATAACAAGCAAGATGGCGTCCACGACAGAGAAAATGTTGGGGCTTCTCTCTTTTAAAAGACCATGACGTGTCGTTAAAACCACAGCCAGAGGAAGCTTTATAGCTACAGCCATTTTGGACTGACAGCCACGGCTCTCTGCTGCCTTTCGCGCATAAACCGTTGTGTCGTGGTGCTGTCGTCACGTCCGCTGTTCGTCTGATTGACACATGTTTGTCCCGCCCTGCTGAAGTCAAATTACGTGGTGGCATCTCCAGACTAATCGATGGGATTGAATGATGCATGCAGATTAGAACGGAGACCAGGCAAACGACATCCCATCTCGTACACCCTTAGGACCATATTTCACATCTGCAGTGTTGTGGAGATGTTGGGGATTTCTAATGACAAGCTAAACAAGTTAAACAATAAAAATATACAAAGAGAAGTGAGTCTGTAACATTAGGTGTTTGATTTATTCGGGTACCAGACTAAATGACGTCTGTCCCTCACAGCAGTTTCTCCCTAATCGACATAAAATCAAAGGCAGAACAGAGACATTTCTACAGAAACCGCGGAGGAGACTTTGGATAACACACCATCAGGAGACAGAATGACAATCATTTTGTGCATGAGCAAGGACACAGAGGATCACCAATATCAACAGAAGTAACATTTATCAGTGGTTTTCCAGCCTAAACCAGGTCTCAGAGTTGGAGGACATGATAGAACAGATTAGATGAACACAGTAGGTTATCCCTAGTCCGAGGTCAGAGGGACTCTGACAGCCTGATCTTGCATGACAGAGTAGATGCATGACAGAGTTTACCATTACGTTTAGCAACCAAGGATGACCAGTGAATTACACATTGCTGTAAGTGCAGTTCATGTCCAACCAGGAAGAAACATTCCATCAAACTGGGGGGAAAAGGCAATTTTGATTAAAATATAGTTTAAAATTTTTAAATATTTCCACTACATTTTAGTGAAATGTGTCATATATAATAATTTGACTTGACTTGACTTGAGTATGTAAAAATAAGTGCTGGCTTATAAATACTGGTTTGGTCCTGGCGTGTTCCCAGTTCAGTTCTGATGTTGGTTTGGTCCTGTTCTAGACCTGGTTTAGTCATGGTCCAGTCCAGGTTTAGTTCTGTGTATAGTCTCAGTTTAATCCCCATTTCAGTGTTATGTTTACGTTGTGTAAATTAGGTTTTGTTACTGTTCTTTGTTGCTGTTCATTCAGTGGTGTAGTATTTTATAAAACTTATTTCCATCAATCATATACCGTATGATTCCATAGTTTGGTAAATATTCTTGTAAAAAAGATGTTTGTTGTCGGTACAGTTTTATTTTCAAATTATCATTCAGGTGTTTTTCCTGTTGAAAATATGTGACATTTTTTAACCTTACATGTCGGAGTTTGATTTTTTTGTAATAGCTACAAGTAAGTACAGATAGGGTAAAGATAGGGGGTAGGTGAAAACAGACATTTTCTGAGCACTGGAGCCTCAGTCGCAGGACGCAAACATGTCAGAATCAATCCAAATGCAATTCTCAGTAAGGTCATGATTTGCGAACGCCGTATAACGTGGTTAAAATCTCATAAAAGTCAATTGTGCATTATGCCTCCTTTAAGTTTAATGAAATACATTCAAACATGAATTAAATATATTATGGTTAACTAAGATGTAATCAAAGGGAATGATGGACAAGACTTTAGCAGCCGGGGGATGTAAAACCAAGGTAAAATTATATAGAAACATTGGTAGCTTCACAGCCAAATGGCCCCTTGACAATCCAGCTGATTACATTTCCATTATATTTAATAAACTGGATGTAAATGAGCAGCGGTGACGGCTGCCTGCGTTCCTCCCTGGACCACTTTGGCTCTCTATCCTGTGTATGTACACCGGCTTTCTTGCTAAAGCCTTTTAATCTAATGGCTTTATGCTAACAGCCATGATAGTGGATCGACGCTCGCGTACGCAAATCACCGAGAAAGCTTTGAAAAACATATTTTCAATGCCTTCTTCACTGAAATATGTGTGCACTGTTATGCATCTTAAATCATTGTAATAACATCTTGCGCGATAATAAATAATATGTATTAAAACTGTAAATTCAGCAAGATTATAATAGAATCAATTTGTCTGAGGCTATTAAATGAAATGCTTTTACTTCCACGCGGTATAGATTGATCTTATTGTTAGCATGCGTGCCCCTTTCCCTTTCTCCTGCAGGCCTCTCATCGATTGGTTAATCCCCCCTGATTACATCGTCACACCGCGGGGGAGGGCGGGGTTAATGAGGGATAGCCCAAGGAACTGTGGGAAATGATAACAAATTAACATTTCAGATATGGAATTGGCCGGTATAAATCACGATCAGAAACTGGTTACACCACTTAATGCCGAGCTTATTCATCATTTTCCGAGGCCCGTGTCAGAACGACTTGGCGCGCTCTAGACTGCCGCTGTAATTAATGCAGATGTAATAGATTCGTTATGTGGAGGAATTGGCTGAGAATCGGTCTAGGCTTTCATCAAAAGGATCCCGATACGTGGCGTGGACTTGAATGTGAAGTGTGGATGACTAAGCGTGATGAGAAATGGAGAGAAAGAGGGAGAGAAAGAGCAAAAGTTGAACTAATTTGTGTTTTATTTTCTACCAGTGTGTGACGGCATAGGCACGGGCAGCCTGCAGACAGCTCAAACCGTGGACGCCAGCAATATTGACAAGTTCGTCAACTGCACCAAAATCAATGGGAACCTCATTTTTCTCATTACGGGAATTAAAGGGTAAGTGACAGACAGGGTCCCAAGTTTTAAGCAACTTCATTCAAGAAAAAAACATGTTCTCGGTTGTTGTCAATTTGGCGTTGCTGGCAGGATATTTACGTTGTAACCCAATGGAATGCAGAGCTAACTCGAAGAAAATAGTTCAGTCATAAACTGGTAGCAGAATTATGCATGCAAATCTATTTTTATAGGCTTATTTATTCTTTTATTTTCCTATAATTGGGTAAAAATATTCAATAAACTGCAATGTGAACAAAAATGTGTTATTAGTTTGAAAGATCACCCCTTTTAAATGTATTATTTCTCCTTTGTTTCATTTCATTATATTGTATTTATCCAAAACAAATACTTTTTGTAATCTATTTAAAATATTTACATTATCATAGCAAACTGGTGGTCGATGCAGGGAGTCATTCAAAAAGATGCATTTAGCTGTGGTTTGAACTTTTATTTGTAGTGGACTAGTTCTGATTAGTCAATTAATTGTTGCAGCTCAATTTAAAACCTTTATATCAGGTCTGTCCCAGACGAAATAGTTGTTTATAATGGTCAAGGATTTTTTTTAAATTAAAGTACTGTGAGTCACGATGAATGAATGCATTAACTCGTGCCAGAGTTACCAAAATACTTCTTATTGGAGGTTTAAGATTACCAGAGACCTGAGGGCCAATAAAATGGTCTGTGGGCCACATTTGACCCCTGGGCCATAGTTTGGACACCCCTGATTTAGATAGTACTAATATAAAACTATCATGAAGGTTAACTTTTGCACCTCTTATGACAGAAGCAAAAGTATAAAATAACAACTACTTTCATGTGTTTTCTATTTTCCATTTTCTTTTGCTTTGGATCACAATTTTCTTTAATAAAATAACATAATTACTCAACATCCAATAACCTTTTGCATACTCTGTAATCATAACATGAATTCATTCTTATTAAAAATACAGAAAAACTAACTGTTAGGCGCTCCAATCTATTAAACTAATCAGTGAGAGCGTTACGGACTGTTTTGTTGAATGCAGTTCACGTTCTCTGTCACTCCACCAGACTGTATTGTTATTAGCCATTCAAGCTGTTTCCATGGCTCATTTTTCTTTGTTCAGCATCTCCTATTTTATTCAACACCTCATGACTAATTAATATTAAGCTGAAATCTCTACATCGTACACTGAATTTGAACCCGCCACTGATCAGTTCCCACGTGCATTCATGCGATTCAACTCAAGCGTTTGCAGATTGGACTGTCCGTACTTTGGCTCCATTGTAACGCCACTAAGGGCCATAAAAAAACCCATTGTGATTCAAAAAGGTCATAGCAAAGTGTTCCGCTGTGAAAAAAAAGATGGGATTGTCATGTTTCAGAGGTTACGTTAATGAAAAAAATAGCGTTAAGGACACACACGTTGCTATGAAGGGCGTGTGTTTTTTCATGACTGGTTGAAGATGGCGCGGGGGCGGCCGGGTTGTTTGTAGATATGATCGAGGT
Source organism: Rhinogobius similis (assembly GCA_019453435.1). Classification (NCBI taxonomy): domain Eukaryota; kingdom Metazoa; phylum Chordata; class Actinopteri; order Gobiiformes; family Gobiidae; genus Rhinogobius; species Rhinogobius similis. The sequence goes on along the minus strand of CM033627.1, from coordinate 40,769,470 downwards.
GTAAAAAACATGTCTGGGTATTTTTTATTTATACACTTTGGTGTGTCGACAGGGACATGTATCACGGCATCGGACCCATGGACCCCGAGCGACTGAACGTGTTTCGCACTGTCAAGGAGATCACAGGTGAGGGGGGGGCTCTGTGGAAGTCACCTTGGGGACGAATACATTGGATATTATGGTCTGTATGGAAAGATGGCACTTAACAAGGAACGCGGAGACTATAATCGGACACACTAGAGAGATTAAACCATTATGAGCATCAATTATTAGCATGACTATTAAATGTGCTGAAAGAAGTGCTTTTTTTAATCACCAAAATCGAGCAGGAAGTAAGTCAAAAACATACATTAACAAGTTTGAAAAATCCCTTTGGTGTTTTTGATGAAAACCTTGTCAGTTAATCCTACACCTCTGTTGCTTTAGCTCTAAGTTGTCAAATGTAATAATAATGAGAAGAAAATCTCATATTGATGCACTTTGCTGTTCAAATATTAATTACCACTCAATTGATTTGCGAATAATTGTTGCAGTCCTCCGATAAAGAATAGTGTGACATATTGTAATGATGTTGACAGTTTATAAATAATTAATATTAAAATGACTGTATTATTACAATATAGGTCAAATGTTAGATAACAATCGTTATTACAGGGGGCACTTGGCGATTAAGTGATTGTGCAGAGACAATTTTCACAGTTGCTGTGTAACTACTTTTTCAGCGTCTATATACTTAGCTTATAGCTTATTATCAAGTGCTAATTTACTTGAAAAAATTGAATTGAATTAAATTAAGAACAAACGAATATTTACATTAGGGACTGATACCCATTTCGTTCATTAGTTTTGGAAGTAAATTTTTCATTCAATTTTTCCAATAAGGATGCCAAAATGTTTAATATTGAGCTTGCTCTGTGGTGAGTAATGAGCACAAGGCCTATGATTTTATTTGAAATCTGTCTCTGAAACCACTAAGTTATCAAAACATTTTGCAGAATTTACAGTTTGATGTGTTTTCTGGGCTGAAAACAACCGTGTTAAGTACATCACTTACCAGAGCGGGTTAGCCTCCACCGTGCCTTTTAACATTTATATTTTATTTTTTCTCAATGTCTTTAGCATAAATGAGAAATCTGCTTCTAGAATTGTGGCAAAGTTCAAAGTGGGCGGGAGAGGTGTGTCCATAGATGCAGTCACATTGAGGGGGTGGAGTCTTGTGTACCCTAAACATAAAAATCCGTTTCACTGGGAAACACTACTTTGTACCTCTTTTAGGACATGTACCGGTGTATTTTAAGCACAATTAATTCAAGTCACAACTTCTGAGTGGTAATGGAGGTTAAATAGCATTTAATCCAAAGCTACCATTAGCATTCTTGGATATTTATACAAGCTTGGACCATTGGACCACTTTATTCTTCCCCATATCTTTGTGTCTGTATTTGGCTCAATATAACTCTTAAAGTTTGTGTTTGCTCTTGTAGTTGTTGCACAGCGAGTGACAGAGCAGCTCTTCTACATTAAAATGAATGGACTGCTTAACCCAAAGAGGTCTGATAGTGTTTGTTTTCTCTGCACTTCATAATTCCTCACTGTTTTGGAAAGAAATGTCCAAACTGAAAACGTTCTTCTTTGTTAGCGATTGGGTCGTCAAACTTGCCATATTAAATGTATGGCTCCAAATCCTTTCAGCTGATAGGAGACCAGCGTTTATGTTTGAGTAATTTTTCCTTATTTCATTTGAAGAAAGGGACATTGTATTTCATGTGCTTTGGGTTAGGTATTACAGATACATTAACCACAAAACAGAACAAAACATGTGCACTTTGAAACATAAAATATAATTCTGACATACCACCTTAATTTTGAAGTATCAGCAGTTTAGAAATTGAGAACACAACCATTTCTATCCTGTTTTCCCATGACCTTCTTATGATTCCTACTATAAAAAGCTTAATATACAGTGTAATTATAACCATAGCACTTGTACAGCACTTGTGGAACTACTTCGTCTCCACTCTGAATACATAATTTAGTCTTGCTAGTCCAAATGTCCTGAACCGTGAGATACTTTTGAGTTTGAAATGATCTTTTGTGGGAGAATGCACAAAAAGGAAATAAAAAATCATAATCTTGCAATGTGCTCTGTTGCATATTCGGCGATCGCCTCTCACCTCCGCGCGTGTATTTATTCATTATCTATTAAAGCCCCCGAGAGACGAGGCTCGGAGCTTTCTGTCATCTTAAAGTGCAACTCGCCGCGCAGCCAAACAAGCTAATGGACTGAAACTGCATTCTCATAATGAAAACCCAAGCAATAAGGAAGAGCAATGACCGTTCTAGCCTCCGCCAAATCCGTGTCGCCGTCCCCTTTAATGCTTTCCACAGATGCTCGCAAGATACAATCCGTCATTAAAGGCAAGTGTGAGCGGACGAATTGAGCCGCGCATTAAACGGCGTCCTTTTAATTAGCGTTATATTGTCAACGCACAAAGAATGGCTTGACGATCGTTGAAATCTTTGCTAACAAAAAAGGAAATATACTTACACTTTCCATTGCTCTGTGCACAAAAAAAAACTTAATTATGTCGCGGTTGAATAGAATTTGATCATGTTCCATCCTTTGTGTACAGGTTACCTCAACATCCAGTCGTGGCCGGAAAACATGACAGATTTGGGAGTGTTTTCCAACCTGGCAACCATTGGAGGGAGGTCGCTGTACAGGTATGGCAACCAGGCTGTTGTGTAGTTTTTTGTGGCAAACAATGTTGGTATTTTCAAAGTGAACAAAGCGGCAGTGGTGAACGGGCCAGACTGAAGACAAATGTTACATACTAATGACTAAAAACAGAAATGTTACTTGAAGTGTGGGGTCAAGATTGTCTTTGTGCACATGACATTTTAACTGCGTCTTTCAAACGTGTATTTTGTTATGTTATTGTTTTAGCAGACTACAGGTCAAATCTAAATAGCACTTTAGTGTAGTTTTACTCACATTTTTGTATTTTAAAACTTAAAATAAATGTTCTATTCTTCTACTGCTACAGCTACTACTACTACTACTGCTGCTGCCACTGCTACTGCTATTACTGCTACTACTACTACTACTAATACTCTACTACTACTATTGTAACTTTTGAAAATATGTACAGTATTTGTATGGCTTTTACGTCACTGTACAGCTCAAAGTCTTATACTTTCATGTGTCAAAATGAAACATCTCTTGGAGACAAACATGCTACTCTCAATGAGTTTATGAGGTCAAACTCTGGGAAATTCATTATATACATATGTATGTATATATATATATAAAATGAATCTCCCAGTGAGTCTTAGCTCCTTTTAGCCTCCATAAGCACATTCCTCCCTTGCACTACAAAGCTGCTTCTGCAGGATACCGGTCGTGCCCTGAATCATGTTTTCTTGTTTTCAAACTAAAAAAAAAACAAGCTACATTTTGCATTGACGTCAGTGTGAGCGGCTCTGTGCTAGCTAGCTGTGTTTCCGCGGCTAGCTTCAGATGCTCACAGTTGCGGGCTAATGAGCCGGTGCCGTGTTGTTGGCGGATTTCACATGGACTTTTGATGCTATATGCCGAAGCTTTGATTAGGCCCTGCATGGTTTGATAACTTTTTTTTTTTTTTTGTAAGCTAGCTCTTTTGTAGCGAGACATTGGAGATCAGCAATCTTCCCATTCAAAAGCCTGGCGTCCTTGGCTTCAATTCTCTGATCTCATTAGAACTTACGCAATGTCGGCGTTTTTGTTTTTTTCATCTCGCAGCAGTACGCCCCCTGCCTGTGTGTCGGTGGATATTTCGGTGCGCTTTGAAGTATGCATGGAAGGAGAAAGGGTGAAGAAGAGTGCATGAGACTGACTTGAGTAAACATATAGACATAAATACATAGATAAGGACACTGGAAATGCGGGGAAATGTTATATTCAATGCTGTATGTGCGTCTTCCTTCCTGGAAATACATGAATCTTTATGTTCCCTTGTGGATTTCATACTGACTGCATTCTGCTGGTAAATCTGGTCAATCTGGTTGCCTGTAATCACCATAAATTTAGCAAAAAAATAATTTTTATCTTAGTTTAGCATTTTTTAAAAATATTTTTAATTTTACTTCCTGGTTGTAAATGATGACATCACACCAGGGAATTAAGAAGCCTACACTGTACACTGGGTCAAAACTCATGTAATGTGACATTTAATATGAATATTTTAATTGATGTTTAAAGGGTCAAAAAAAATTGCTACTTTTCTGTCTTTTCTTGATCTTCCTAGTGTGATGTCATCAATCTGTTTACATGTCGTTCACAAACAGATACCAGTTTGGTTTGAAACTATAATTGATATTTACAGCAGTTATTAATACACCGAATAAAGTCAAAATTAGAAAATCACAAAAACCTGTCATAACCACTTTAAATATAAGGTTAAAAAGACAGTTAAAACACTTTCCACACCAAGCACTACGCCTAAGAAACGTTTTAATAATACTGTTATTATGGCCTTTGGAAAGACATTGTTAAAATGAAGAAAATGCTAGTCTTTCTAAACAAGGAATCCTCCTAAAATGTGAATAAAATTGCAAACTGTTCATAGGCTGCAGCTTCCTGTTTTATGCAATATTTTGAGGTCTTTTTCTCATTCAAAGGATGCAATATTTGGTTTTAAAATGTCCGAGAGTCTCATCATTCTGAAACTAGAGGTTACGCATTATCCCTTAACCAGTAGTTTCAACCTTTCTCAGCTGGAGAGCTACTTTTACAAAGCAAAAATGGCAGAGAGCCACGTGTTGTAAGAAATTGAGTCGATGTAACAGTGACAATAAACCTTAAAAGGGACACAGTTAGATGGTGGTTCTTAAACCACCTGTAAGAAAATATGTGGCTTCCAATTACCACCAGAGCTAAATTTAGTCTATATTTTTAGGTTAAACTAGTAATATTTCAGGTAGAAACTTTGACTACACCATTGATCTTTCTAGAACTAACTCAAAAATGTGGATAAAATGCTCTCTAAATTAGGCCAACACTAGAACTACCGAGGAATCCACGCACCATCTGAAGGAGCTCATGTAGCACAAATTTAGAAACACTGACACAAACCATTATCTATGTATTAGTTAGACATTTAAAGTATGAATATGCAATGTTAATACAGTTGTGATTTATCAAATTAAGAGGATTCAGCCTTTCCTAAATTCAGTCTTTCCTAAATCCAAAGAAACAATTCCAAAATGTGTTTCTTTGTTTGCTTTATCCTCATTTTTATCCGTGGAGTTTTGTCTTGTTTAAATTAACTTTCTATGGCAAAATGGAAACTGAAAGTAGTTTCTTGTTCTGACTTCGCAGAGCCTAGCTAGCTTGTTTGTTTACAGTAGTTGGAGATTGAGGACACTTCAACCTGGCCCACAACAGTTATTCTTAACACAGACTCGAAATCATATTAAGGAGAGAAAGATTATGAGTTCAACTGTGTGTGATCCCGTCTGTGTCAGTGTTAAATGTTAGCATAGCAGCAGTGTGACGTTGTTAATCTGGTTTTGTTCGACCGCTAATTTGATTTTCTACTTTTAGATGTCAGATAAAAACTTAACTATTGGGCAGAGTTGTATAGACTTTATACTCAAGATTCACCACTGACACCCTTGCAGTTATCTCATCTGCATAGCCTCTTTAACAGGGCTATTCAATTTAAGGCCCAGGGGCCAGATCAGGCCCTCCAAATAATCTGATCCGGCAGATGTTCTATCTTTTCTCTTGTTTAGTGGTTTAATTCTGGATTAGTACTAGTTTAGACCTGGGTTGGTCCTGGTTCAGTCCTTGTTTAATTACATTTTAGACCTGGGTTGGTCCTGGATCATACCTGGTTGGTATCGAGTCCTAGTTTAAATCTGGTTCAGTTCTGGATTGGCAAATTTGCAGAGCATTGTTAGTAAAGCATTTTGTATTTTGTCTTCACAAAAATCTAACGGTATAGCAGTTGTAATTTCATCATCAGATCTCAAGTTGTGTATATTTTGTGTGTTAGATGTGTGTCCAGCCCAGAAGCCACTGCCCTCTGAAAAAACTGTCCCTCAGTAAAATAAAGTTGAATAGCCCCACTCTATAACCTAACCTACTGGTACCAAACCTGGTCCGTGTTGTTGTTCTGATCAGTTGAAGGTATGTGCGTGACCCGTGCCTGTGCTGTGTTCCAGCGGCAGTGGGATCTCGCTGCTGATCCTGAAGCAGCGCTGGATCTCGTCTCTGCAGTTCCAGTCCCTGTCCGAGATCAGCGCCGGAAACGTCTACATCTTCAACAACAGCCGCCTGTGCTTCTACAACACGGTCAACTGGACCTCGCTGTTCAGGACGTCCAGCCAGAAGGTCCTCATCCGCAACAACAGGGACCACAAGGAGTGCAGTGAGTGTCCGATTTTTAAAAACATGTACTTGTCTTTGCCGTGAAACCAGTCAGACTCTTGTCCCAGTCTACGGCAGGTCAAAGAGAGATGTTCAGGTGTGTTTCGTGATTTATCGGGGTGCAACGAGACGAGAGAATTTTCAAGACACAGGTCACAAGATTGGGTTCACGAGACTGGGTTCATGTGACGATTTTTTCTTTCTTTTATTAAACTTTATAGCATTAACTTACATTTTAGCTTGTTTTTTTTAAAAAAAAGGAAAATTCTGTGTTACAAATTAAATATGGCTTTACAAGACAATAAAGAACAATGCGGTTTTAAAACTGTATATTCTCATAAATAATAATTCAATCAGATTTCAACAACGTCATAAACAAAACATCAAAATAACAATATTGTGAATTTCTCATATACAATTCTCTATTAAATAATTGTTGTGAGATTACTCTGTGGGTGCTTGCACGATCTCGAGGCATTTCAATTTTGTCAGATCTGAAGTCACGAGCTCTCGTCCCACCGCTAATGATTTAGCATAAGCACTAAAACGTTGCTATAATTGATAATAAAAATGGCATCATAAAACCAGGCTTTGGCAAACCTGGTGCAGTTGAATGTTTCTCCTGGTGTGTTTGAACTTACAGCAGGAACGCCACAACACACACAGTTATTGGGATCTGAAGAGATTCAAATTAAGACACCTCAGTCCCGGGTTTACATGCATTTGGAAAAAATGTACGTTTAAATTAGAGTAGGCCAGTTATCCAGTTTTCCTGGCGTGCATGGAAATGTAAGTGAGTCTGTTAGCATTTTTTTCTTTCTTTTATTTCCAAAGGTCCTATTGACAACTTTTCATCAGCTGTATGTTACATCTTAAAGAGGCTGTACCTGATTTATACTGATGAACAGAACTAGTCTGTTCATCAAATTCATTATTTTTTGCATTTAATAAAGAAAAAATAGTTTTGCCCCAGTACAGATATTGTAAAAGCATCTATTCAGGTGAAAATGAGACCACAACATTTTCTCTGCTTCTGTTTACACAACCCTTTATCCTACAAGAGAAACAGGAAGTGTCATGTTAGCATGCTAATGTGTGTTAGCTTTACCCGTGACGGTCCGTGACAGGTGAAAAGTGCTTCTAAACTCATGGAGGTGAATAGTCAGGATGCTGGGTCTGCATTAGGAAAGTGAGATATACATGTGACTGACGGAAAGACTTCAACATGAACTAGTTCTGTTTTTCACGTTTCATAAAAGTAAAAGTCAGGTACAGCACCCTCAACAAATCAATACATGACTTTAACCCAAAGAAGTCCAGAAATGATGTTATTGAGAAAAAACATAAGTGACACAATACAATTTTAGCTGCTCCATAGTTTGGTCAGCGTACAAAAAAAAATCCCATACAGTCCATATAGTTACAGAATGAGTTTAAGTCAGGCAGAGCGGTTAGAGCTCTTACCTCTCAATAAGGAGATTGTGGGTTCAAATCCCAGACCAGACCAACATCACACGATCTCTCTGGGTGGAGTCTGCATGTTCTCCCCGTGTTACCATAGGTTCTCTCCGGGTTCTCCGGCTTCCTCCCTCCATCCAAACACATGCATGTGAAGGTTAATTAACGACTCCAAATTGCCCCTAGTGAATGGATGTGAGAGTGAATGCTTGTCTGTCCATGTCTCTGTCTCTGTGTTAACCCTGCCAAGAGTTGGCCACTGTCCAGGGTGTTATTAGTTTTACCGTGACGTAAAAACTCGCTGCGGAAAGTTATGAAAAGCGCTTAAAAATTCACTGTGGTGAATAACAAGTATGCTCAGAATGCATGAGGTAAGCATGAGGTAAGTGAGAAATATATGTGGAAAATGTGGAAATGCCAAAGTTAAGAAAACTATAGGACCTTTAAGTCTACGTCCCCTTTGCCACACGCCTGCCATGTGCCAGAATGAAATCTATTCCATTTAAACTGAAATCTCCTTTAGAGTGTCTTCAGGTGGATTTCAGCAGATGTTTACCTTTCTCGATTTAGCCAAAAGCAAAATATCAATCACTTTATGACTTGCATACATTTGTGCATTTGCGTTGAAGTTACTGATTTATGTTTGAAGCTTTTGAAACTGTGATATTTCGAAAGAGAAAATAACAGATGCCATGAGAAATTTAAAGCTTTGCTAAGCATTTAATTTGCTTTTAAATTTGATGATACAAAAAATGGCCGTCCTGTATTTGACTTAATGCTGGAGCTTTATCTCTGCAGGATGAATTATGAACTAACAAGTGACCAAATGAACTGCAAGCTAATAGGACATACACATGTATGGTTTACATATTATTCATTTATTATATTCAAATTCAATCTTGACTATTGTAAGATTTCAATTATTTATCCAATAATCAAAAAGTCAAGCCAAGGTGGGGTTTACAGGGCCGTAGCAGCAAATTCTGGGCCCCGGGTACAAACCTTCTTGTGGGTCACTAATATATAATGTTTGTATATGATTTATGTATTCCATATATATATTGTCGCATACAATAACTAACTAATTTGTAGACTTCTTGTGTAGCTTATATAAGCTTATACAATTTTTATTTTATTTATTTTATATCTATATATACTTTTGAGGGCCTTCTCTGCCCTGGGCCCCGGGGAAACCAATACCCTTATCCCAAATAATCTATGAGCCTGCTTTTTTCAAGACTGCTTGAGGTTAAAAGTGCACTATGGAACTATTGATATTCTATTAGTGGTGGAAGAAACATTACATTGTGTTAGTAAAGTAAAAGTACTGACCAAAACAACTTTAGCATAAGTGTTGAAGTACCCCTTTAAAAACAGAAAAGCACTTTACTTAACAGTTCAGTTGAGTAAACTGTTAAATGCACACACTGCAGGATAATTTACCTGATTGAGGCCCTGATTTGCTTCTCCTTGACTTTGAAGTGTGACCAAAGTTTGGATCCTTTTGAGCATTTTTGAAGCCATTGCTCTCCTCGTGTGTGGCGTCAGTGCTGTATCTGTGATATCCTAATCATAAAACATCACCGCTATTGCAACAGCTAATACAGCAGAGTGACAGAAGAAGATGGAGTGATGGACACAGAGGAGCGGGATACAAACACAGGAAATGGCAAAAAGGACAATCATTTACTCGCCTCTTGTAAAGCTTTAAAGCTGAGTTAAACAGCATCATCACACCCAGCGCACAAAAGGATTAGAACACAACACTGTTTCCAGTGTCATCTCTCGCTGTTTTATGTGCTTTTTTTTTCTGATCCACGTTTTTGCAAATTAATAATAGCATAACATACTATTGTGAACTGAACACGTTTCTCTGTCTGGACGGACACTTACTGAGTGCATGCAGCCAGCAGGCGGTGCCTAACGCTACACACATTTAGCTATGTTATTGCATTAAAAGACTGTATAACACAATATGATCAAGCTAGTAGTAGCAGTGAACATGTTTAGAGGCAGAAAAGCTCAAAACGAGTCTGGAGATGATTTAAAGACTTAAAACAGCAGAAGATTCTCAGATAAATGGCGTATATGATCTGAGAAAACGTCCCTGATCGAGGGAGTTCAAGTGTTTTTGACGGTCGGAGAGGATTTTCAAACCAACATTCCTTAAAATAGCATGAATGCAGATGAATATAACACCAACTTTATTTTTGATGACGGAACATTGTTAGAACATGGTTAAAAGCTCAAGAAAGTCACTGTAGCAGAATATGTGTCCTTTAAAGTCTGGACTTCAAGTTTTGTACAATTCTTCTCATATGATTTGCTCTTTTTGTCTCACTTTTCAAAGATTTATAAGACTCTAAAACCCCATAGTGTGCACCGGGCTTTATGTGAAGCCTGTGTAAAAGCGATACTCTAGTAGATTACTTTTACTTTAGCACTTTGTTACTTTCCACCACTGCATTGGATCTATCTAGTATCTATCAAAGCTTAAGTAATCGGTTCCAGGCGTTTATTGAGACGGCTCCAGTGGTTTCCCTCTGGCTGCCGGGCTGCTGCTGATGCCATTAGCCCCGTAATGAGCGGCGCTGTGTTAGTGGCGCATTGATCGGCCCTTACACCCACTTCTTCATTAGACCTGGCCCCTTTGTCTAGCATCGACTGTGGGTTAGACCCCGACTGAGGACTGCACACACACACACCTGAGAACGGGGTGTCACTCAGCCCCCTCAGGCTCATCGATTTGTGGGGTGCGTGAGAGGGAAAGAGGGGGACGCAGGGTCTGGAGCAGCTGCAGGCTAATAGAAAGAGTGTGGGGAATACCAATGCTTATTCAAAGCAAAGAGAGGTGTTACAAGCGAGGCCACAGGCACTACTGCTGCTTAACTGATTTTCTGATAAGACTGGCTCATATAGTGGTCAGGTGAAGGAATAATTACGGACTGACCTCGTGTACTTGCGCTAAAATGAAAAAAATATAGGCTGTTGATAAAAAAATAAATTAAAAAAAACCCATCTGGCTGATGTCACAACTCAATTGAAATCCATCAGAAACTCAATGGCTGAATTAATTTCACTGACGACATGAGCACATTAAGCACATTAGCAGGAGTGCATATGTTTATTACACACAATTATAGACATTTAAATGTATTCATTTACAAGTGACTACTGCTGCCAAAACTGTACTTTTTCAAAATTGTATAAGTAAAAATACTACTTCTACTTCTTCTACTGCTCCTACTACTACTACTACTACTACTACTACTACTACTACTACTACTACTACTACTACTGCTACTTCAATGTCTTCATTCACTACTTCAAAGAAATAACCCTAACCCTATTTACTTGAAAACAATAATTCAACTGAAATAGTCTGTTCTGCAACTGATCAAAAGTTTAGGACCACATCAGGAGGCAAAAAAAAAACCTTCTTGTGGAAGACCCAAAAAAATGACACCAGCAGTCGGAGGATCTGATTGGTTGTCTGTCAAGACACTGGACAATCCTCAACCCAAATGAAGGCTGTTACTGGTGGGACTGCAGACAATAACATCAGACACATCTGACACTGAAGGGCTTCACAAACAAAACACTTCTTTAAAGTCCTGGTCTCCTTGAACGCCACAGAACTGCAGCCTGGACTTTACAAGAGACAAACATGGGACACTGAAAGTGGAAGACAGTTTTATCCTGATGAGTAAAAATGTAACCTGATGGTCCTAATGGTTTAAACATTACTGGCACAACAGCAGATCCACCTGAGATGTTTTCTACACTCCACAGGGAGGGGACGCCATAATGATCTGGAGTGCTCTTTCCTTCAGTGGAACAATGGAGCTCCAGGTGGTGCAGGGGCCCCTGGCTCTATGCAGATGCTGCAGAAAGCATCCCTCATGACTGAGGGCCTCGTCTGTGGAACCACTGGGTTTTTCAACAGGACGACGCTCAAGTTCACAAAGTGGTTCAACGATAACAGTGACGCTATTCATTACTGAGTTATTGTCTGGGTCTATGATTTCTGTTTTGAGTGGGTTTTGTTTTGTGTGTTGTTTTGTGAAGCTCTGCTTGGAACCTTGTTACGAGCCAACCATGAAAAATGTGACTTTGGTCATTTATTCAAGCAGTCTTAAACTTTTGATTAAACAATTCCACATGGATCATGCTCTAAAGCATTGTGCCATGTGTTTATTCAGGTTATGCAGTAGGTGGACACACAGTCCTCTTACCGTTGTTCATTATGTCCTCACAGCGGAGCAGAGGATGGTTTGTGACCGCATGTGCTCGGATGATGGCTGCTGGGGCCCGGGGCCCGACCAGTGTCTCTCCTGTCGCTTCTTCCGTCGAGGACGCACCTGCGTGGAGGCCTGCAGCCTGTTTGACGGGTAAGAACTACTCACTCATGGTCATTTGAAGTGAGACATTAGGAGAATAGGAAAAACATTTAATTCGAAGGTATCATTTTGAAACTGATTCTGTAGTTTACCTACATATACAAAAGTACAAAATGTAGTGTATAGTGTAGTGCAAATGTGTTTATCATTGTGTAATGATGAAATGATATGAAATTCATTAATGTCCCACTTCTTTGACTAATTTCAGCGTTCAAATGGTTTCCAATATACCCCTCAACCAGGCGTTATATGAACAATTCCCTGTATGCCACACAGTAGGACTCCCCCAAAAGTGTGTAAATTGCATCTAACTGACAAGACTGAGAATTAAAATGAATTTGGTCCACATGCAGGCGGAGAGACAGGCGGAGAATCTCATTTCTGATTGGCACAAATGTAATGAGATAAACCGACAGAATTAAGTTGCCCACAGGAACTCTTCATATGAGCAGCTGGAATGTCTTCAATGCCCTAAATCAATTATATAACAACATGAAATATCAAATTACATCAACAATTACATCAGCAGCTATTTCATCTTCAAAATTAGTGTCAGAACTCAATTAAAATGTGGGATGTTAATTACTTACGACGACTAAATTGCTTGGAAAAAAATATATTTTTTCGAAAGAACACCAATTTCCTCCTATTCATTATCTACAACTGGTACGGAAACTTAAAGGAAAAGTATTATGCATTTTTTGTATTGTTATTAACCTTTAAACATGCTTTTGAGTACCTTAAATTTGGCATCTCATGTTTTAGAACTAAGAAAAAATGTTTATAAAAACAAAATGAACATATGTATCTGGTTGCGTCTGCTCTGGCCTTTACTGAGTTTTGGCACCATCTACTGGCGGCATAGTGCTTACACAAGCTTAACCTGTTTTTACTCGAGCCTTAGTGAAGTGCGCGATTTAGCTAGCATATACAGTGATCGTGTTTAGATGGACAAAATGCTCAGAACGAATGTGGTGATGATTTAAGGTCTTAAAAGAGAAGATGATTCTTAGTGACATCTAAAATCGGAAAAATGTCATTGATAGAGGGCGTTAAGCAGGGCACGCTTTTGACCATCAGAGCGAGAGGATTTTCTAACCAGCATTCCTGAAAATAGTGTGAATGAAGCTAAATGACAGCCCAGGTATGTTTTTGATGACGGAACACTCTTAGAACAGGGTTAAAAGCTCAAAAAATCACTGTGGCAGAATATATTCCCTTAAAAACTATAATTTTAGGTAACACTTTATAATAAGGCATTTCTACAAAGCTTTTATAAATGTTTAATAATCATTTGTTGTTAATCACTGACAAAAATAAACAAATCACATCATCATTCACTAATGCTGTTAGTTGTGATTATTAAGCATGTGTTGATGGTTATTTTAATTATTTGTTTGTGATTAGTTAATGATGGGAAACATCTATAAATGCTTGGTAGATATGCCTTATTATATAAAGTGTTGTCTGATTGGTAGAAGTTATTTCTTATAAATGTCTTCTCAATCAATAAGGCTGAGTACAAATGAAGCAGTTGAGAAAACGTCATTAGGGCCCAGAGGAGACGCGAGTCGCCAAACCTCCACTCGGGGCGCAGAGGAGAGATGAGGTAGATACACCAAACCTCCACCAGGGGCCCAGAGGAGACATGAGGTAGATACACCAAACCTCCACCAGGGGCCCAGAGGAGACATGAGACACCAAACCTCCACCAGGGGCCCAGAGGAGACATGAGGTAGATACACCAAACCTCCACCAGGGGCCCAGAGGAGAGATGAGACACCAAACCTCCACCAAGGGCCCAGAGGAGACACAAGACACCAAACCCCCACCAAGGGCCCAGAGGAGACACGAGACACCAAACCTCCACCAGGGGCCCAGAGGAGACATGAGACACCAAACCTCCACCAAGGGCCCAGAGGAGACATGAGACACCAAACCCCCACCAGGGGCCCAGAGGAGACATGAGACACCAAACCCCCACCAGGAGCCCAGAGGAGACACGAGACACCAAACCTCCACCAGGGGCCCAGAGGAGACATGAGACACCAAACCTCCACCAGGAGCCCAGAGGAGAGAAGAGACACCAAACCTCCACCAGGGGCCCAGAGGAGACATGAGACACCAAACCTCCACCAGGGGCCCAGAGGAGACATGAGACACCAAACCCCCACCAGGGGCCCAGAGTAGAGGTTGGACATCAAACCTCCACCAGGAGCCAAGAGGAGACATGAGACACCAAACCCCCACCAGGGGCCCAGAGGAGACATGAGACACCAAACCCCCACCAAGGGCCCAGAGAAGAGGTTGGGCATCAAACCTCCACCAGGAGCCCAGAGGAGACATGAGACGCCAAACCTCCACCAGGGGCCCATGAGCAAGGCCAGCAGCAGACCACCGCTCCCAGAGGCTCCTCAGGGGAAACAGAGTTAAAGCTAAGAAGTAGCTAAACTAAATCAGTCCAAAATTTGAATGGAATATAGGGCTGCAACAATTAATCAACTAATCGGGACTAGGCGACCATTAAAAAATAACTGATTATTAAAACTGATGATCGACTAATCAATAACTAATCGTTAACTCTAAATCACATGTCAAAAGACCCTTTATAACAAAGACCGACATCATTAATACATTGAAATAAAAAAAAAGAATAGATTATTGCTGATTCCCATTAATAATACACTTTATTCATAAATATTCTCTATCTAGAAGCCTTCAACCACCATATTTCAACCTTTATTTAGCTAAAAATGCATTTAAGTAGTGACAGCCCTGGTGGAATAAAACAAGAACATTAGTTAATATAAAATACACTACTAAACATAAAATAAATACATGGAATAAGTATGTAAGTATGTATGTATCAATCAAAATCTATGCAAAAAAGATTGGTCTTGAGCCTGCTTTTAAAAGCTCTCTATTCCAGGCAAATAAATGATGATGATGTTCATACAGACAAGGTTGCCAACACAAAAGTAACATTATGAACCTTTAAATATTAAATAGTATTAATCTGATTCGATTTCACCAAAACCTTTTTTGTAGGGCATGTGTTTTAGTTCTGGTTTACTGCAGGTTTTAAGGCAGATGCTTTAATGCTGTAAAAAGATCAATATCCTTGTTACTTTATAATTCATTACAGTATAAACTAGATAACGCGCCCTGTAGCTCACGGCCTTATAAGAGCAGATACAAAGCTTGAAAGACACTCCAAAGCAGCTCCATCTCGATAAATAGCGCGTATCATTTCAGCCTGCGTTTTTGCCTGGCCTCCCTGGAGAAGTTGTGAGAGTGCACAGCGGTCATGTTGACTTGTTGCCTGGCCGGGTTGGTGGGAGGGGGGGGGCTTTTGAAGTTGCAGCTCCCAGCGCAGGGCTTTGAAGGCTGGGGGAGAGGAGAGGCGCGTGGCAGGGGTGTCCGCTCTCTCCACTCCTGTTTTTCCCAGGCCTGTACTGTAAATACGCAGGGCTTTTTGTCACACAGAGAAACCCAAATGTCCATAAGCCCCGGGCGTTAGCGGCACCGGCGTGTAGCCACCTGCCTGTGAAGATGTATAAGGCCGGATAAAGGGAGGCGTTTGACATAGAAACCTCTGATAACCTGTGGCAGACGGGGAGGAATTCAGGCTATCAAAGCTGGATCCTGTCTGGGAAGAAAAAAACATGGCAAAATATGTTCTAAGATTAGTTTGTAATTGTACTTTGCACCAAATAAATGTGTTTTTACTTTTTAGTTTTAGATAGATTTCTACACACTATAAGCAGTTGCATTATTTGTAGAGTTATGGGCTTTTAAGGAAAAATATTATGCATTTTTCATATTGTTATTGCCCTTTAAACCTGCTCTTGAGTGTCTTCAGTTTGACATCTCATGTTTTAGAGCTAAAAATAAAATGCTTTGTAGAATTTAACTTAATCAGTCCGTTGAGAAGCGCATTTTTGACTTAGCTGTGGCTCCATCTACTGGCTGTAGAAGCAAACACATGTAAATATATACCCACAATGCTTTGCAGGAAAGAGTGGATGTGACAAGTTGTAGTTATCGTGTTTAGACGGAAGAAATGTTCAGAGCGAGTTTGGCGATGATTTAAGGACTTAAAACAGCAAAGGATTCTGGGATAAATGACGTCAGCATCATCTACATCACACATGAAGGAGTTTAGGACACAGTGTTGGAGAGAGAGGATTTACAAACCAGCATCAACAAACATGAATCAAGATAAATGCTACTCCAGGTGTGTTTTTGATGACGGAACAATGTCAGAACATGGATAAAAACTCAAAGTCAATTTAGCATAATATTTGTCCTTTAAACATGCTCCTTGTGTTTTAAAACTTAAAGAATGTCTTTAATATGGCGGCCTATCTGAAGTCTAGTGTTTCCCAAGTCATGAATTGAGTAAGAGCTCCATCTACTGACAGCAGAAGAAATCACAAATTACAAATGTAGAGAACTTACGAAACCCGATTTATCAAACAAGCACAAATGGCGCTAAATGCAACTCTAGGTCTGTTTGTGATGGACAATGTTAGAACGTGTATGCCCAAAAAGTACATTTTGCATAATTTGTGTCCTTTAATGCCTGAGTGACTATGGCGTTAAAGTCTATTGACATTATGACATTAGAATACACTTCATTATATTTATGATCTGACTCAACATTTTGCCTGTTTGTCCAAGTTTGTGTAAAGTTTATAATGTCACTTCCTGGTTGAACATGAGCACAAATATGACATAGTTAGAGGTAATTCCACAACTGTTACCTCGCAACCATTTTCAAAACAAGGGCCAAGATCCGTATAAATTACACAATAGTTATGATTTGACAAATAATAACACCTGAGAACACATTTATTTTGTTGAACAATAGTTTAAACTGTCAGAAGAATGTGTGGAAATTGTTCCTGTATCTACAATGGCTCGTCGCTTTTTGATGACATCACAGAGGGATTCCATTTTAGAACTCGGCACTTCCTGTAAATTTAAACTTTTCTTTTTTTTTTTTTTTTTCCAGCAAATTGCAACTTCACAAATGTAAAACTATAATAAATATCTACCACAGGTGCTATCCACCAAAAAAATCATGAGACCATGTCATATCGACTTTAGATTGCATTATTCCATATCTTCAACACTGACTGATTATTAACTTAATGAACTGACTTCAATTAGGTTTCAAACGGTTTAATGGTTATTTGCAGTTTCCAAAAAGCATACTATTTAAGCGCTTTGGGTGCCTATTAGGTGGAAAAGAGCTCTATAAATAAAAATTCTTCTTCTTCTTCTATTTCAACAATATTGGCTGGGCTGTATGTGTTCAAACTGTATGATGGTATGCAAACCCTATTTAGGTTAAATGTGGAACAGTGTTCAATAACTTCATCTTAAATGAGCTAATTACATGAAGAATTTCAATGGAATAATTCATAATAGAACGGGGAAACTGAATGTTGAAAATAGTTGTAACAAATTGCAGCATGCAGTACAGGAAGACCAACTCAGAAAAAGCAATGGCAAATAATTCATGAGAAGTGTACGGGGTAAAACTGCAGTGGTGTGTTTTCTCACCATTCAAACACACACTGTACTAGTTGCATGTTATAAAGGCCACATGACGCAACCTGTTCAACTAGAGCCGGTCATCAGCAGCTGCAAACACAGATAAGAACAAACTGGTTTAAAGGTTTTTTTTTAAATGGTTTAACATGTCCATACAGTCACGGGATGTTCTAATTATGACTTGGTTTGGTGGGATAGCAACTGTGGTGAATTTTTATCACCGTTTTACATCCGTGAAGTTGCAGTTTGTGAAGAAATTTTGAAAAATAACAGTTAAAAAAAAAAAAAATACAGGAAGTAGTGCTGAGTTCTTAAATGGAATCCCTCTGCGATGTCATCAAGAAGCGATGTGCCATTCTTCTTCTTTTTCTTGGAGTTTAACGGCGGTCGGCATCAAATAGTGCATTACCTGCCCCTATTACATCCCAGTTCCCTCTTCCCCGTCTTATCAATCATGACGCAATGAAAAGCATTTTAAAAAAACACGAAACAGTCCAGAGTTCCTCTCTTATTGTTCCTGATTCAGTTCCTCCTCAACCACATCTCCCAAAAACATCTTTGCAGCATCCAATACCATCTCAGTCCATTCAGACTTCCCCTCAAAACTCACCATCACAGTACATTTCTTTGGCTTTTTTAACGGCATCTGACCATGACATCTTATTCTTACTTGTTTAATCTGCGACTTGTTTCTCTAGAAGTCTTTGTGGACAATCAGCCGATCCTACTTGATGTTTTCCCTGACAATGCAGACACACAACTTCATTTTCCATCACTTTACATATATTACCACAGTCCCTCACTTCACTCACAGCCAACACAGTCCAAGAACACTTGATCTGGAAGGAAATCAAATCAAAAAACGCCAAACGCACAGAAGCAGACCTCTCCTTCTTACCATCACATAATCTCAACAACCTTTTAGCGTCGCACACTCCAGGTACCTCCAGAAACACTCTTCCTCCAGACTCAAAGGCACACCAGTAATAACTCCAAACTTCCTTTGCCTTCCATCAAAAGGAACACATTTAACATCCCAGTGTTTTTCAAACGTCGAAATAACCAGTGCCTTCCTCATCTGGCGTCTAGATTTGCTTTTGAATATCTCCATCCCTGAACGAGTAATTCTCATGTTCTCAATGTCACCAAGTTTCTGACAGAGAGACCAGCCAACCACGTGGGGATCTCCAAACAATCCGAGTGAAAATACATTCCCAACAGCAACCACCGCACCAACCATAAGCCCTTCCTCACACATTCAATCACTAGTATTATCTGTTTTTCTCTTTTTTTTTTTCATTTTTCAACCCTTTTCCAGCTGTAATTTATATGGATTTTAGCCATTGATTTTAAAATGTCAAAGCAGTACTTTGTGACAAAAAATAGATATTAATAATAATAATACATGTATCAGTTGCTCGCACGGATAAAACTCTTGTTTCATGTATTGTTTGGAAAGAGTTTGTTAAATGAATTGTTCATCCAAACGGCTTTCATTTTACTGCTGCCCATCAGGACAGCTTCTGTTGTGGTTTTGGGCACTACAAGAATGAATAGAAAGCTTAGATCAGTGATTCTTAACCATAGGGCCGGGGCCCAAAGTAGGGCCGTGAGCACCTCCTTGAGGGCCGCACAATCACTAAAATATAATACATTTAATATGAGATTGGGCCTCGAGTTACTTTAGACAGAAAAAGTCAGGCCTCAAGGTAAAAAGGTTAAGAACCCCTGGCTTAGATGACACCACCGTATGACATCATCTGGTGGAACAGACCATTTTGAGCACTTGACTAGAATCTAATAAAGCCAACTCATGACACATTTCTTTTGTTCTTTAAATATATGTTTTAATTTGGAAAAATAGAACTTTCTCTTAGAAATGTGTGACATGTTTGCTCTTTGTTTTCTTGATGCCATCTTCTACACACAATATTACTAACCGTAAAGACCCTTTAATAGTTTGTGAACAAACAGGTTGTAAATTCAGGGACTAAAGGAGAAAGTGAAGTGGAACATAATCTGATTTTACTGGAGAAACAGAATATCACTAAATATGGAAAATCCATATTAAAAAAAGCACTCAGATACTGTGAGTGCCATCAGAGCGGCTCTAAACACATTTAATGTTGGATTTGTTTATTTTATTGGAGATTATAACAGACACTGAGCATTTTTGATGGAGATGAATTCTAGATTATTTTGCTTTACTTAAAAAATACTCACAGAATTGTTGAGCCCGCAATCCTTTTTCATTTGTTCCACAGATACTTCTATGTTTTGGAAAGAGAAACTATTAGCATTTAGATGATGTCAGTAAATTGTTGAAAATGTTTTATAATTCATGCTGGAATTTGGAGCGTTCTGATGAAAGATCAAATTAAAGGGTCTATGGGTCAGGAAGGCATTGAATGATATTTTCATTTCACTAAAAGACAAAAAATGATTTATAACCCTTTGACTTTTTTTTTTTTTTCTAATCAAATCTGTTTTAAACATATCTGTTTTTGCAAATGAACCTTCTTTTATCGCTGAACCAACTCACAAATTCGCACCCTGCAAAACTTTTCTCCAGGTTGTTGATTCCAAACCTCTCCATTCTCCCACTCAGCCTCATTATATGTCTGTGTCCTTAATTAGCTACAGCGCTAATTCCCCTCAGTTTCTCCTGAATAAAACAAAAGGCGTGCGTGCAGGAGGGAGCAGCCAAAGCGAGCGGGGAAGCAAAGCAAACCCCGCTCGCTGTCCGCAGAGAGCGCAGGATTAGGAGGACGTTAATTAAAAAAGTTGGAGGTCCGGGTGTGAGTGAGTGGTGGTCGCGGCGCTGCTTAAAATCCGGCTAAAACAGGGCTAATCCCCCATCAGGGCTCTCCCCACGGGCGCACCCCAGCCGTGAAGGAGGCCAACCAGGAGGAACGGAATAGCAATGACCCAAGAGACCCACCGCTGCTTAAGTCTTTGTCTCACAGAACCAATTCGCCTCCCTGTATTTTCCTTCTCCGCCGACGAACAAAAGGAGACGCCTCGACTCTGGCCCGGCCGCTCTCCAAAGGATTCTTCCAACAGACAATTTATTTTGGAACAAGGAGGAAATGAAGGAGTTTCCTTTTCAGAAGTACGATCTCTTCTTTTGTAGCACTGGAGAGAATGCTCGCAACGTAAACAAGGATTTTGTGTTTGCAGTTGTTTTGGTGAAAGTACTGACCAGGGACTTAAAGAGGCTGAACGCATTCTTTTTCTTTTTTCGCGTAATGAAGAAGAATATGTTTTCCACAGTACAAGTATGATGCATTGTAGCATGTATTCAGGTCAAAATGAGATCACAGCGCTGTCTTTGTAGAGTTTTAAATTCTCTACGTGCGCTGTTAGCAGTCTTAGCTTTAGCTTTATGGCCAAACTCGCTCTGGCCTCTGAAAATTGTAAATAAACACTCTTGAACACAAATCATTACAATGCTCAGAATGCATTAGGTAAGTGAGCGATACATGTAGAGTTTAAAATTAACTAGTTGTGTTTAACACATTTTTAAGATGGTATAAATCGGGTATAGCTAGGGCTCGGGAACGGTTTCGGTTGTAGGAACCTCCCAAAAAGGTCCGGGAAGCAATGGAACCATAGGATTAAAGTTCTGTCAGTGTTTACGTTTGTTTCTTTGACTTTAAATGTGTGAACGACACCTACAGAAACAGTCCTCAACGTCCACACCAACCACAGTGCATGATCTTACCTGTAAACAGAAGACATGGAGAAACAACGGTTCCACAAAACACAGTCTTCAGTGAGAGCCTTATTTAAAAAGTCTTATAAATAATGTGCTAATAAATCCACATCCAGTCCTCAAACTGGATTAGCGGGTTAGCGAGGTAACTTCGGGGTTAAACCTGGTGTATTACAAATCTATTTCCTGCCAGAGTAAATCTCTATGGCAACAGGCCACAAACTCCTAACCTGCTCTGGACCAGGTTAAGTTCAGCTCTAACAGCACATGCAGCTGACCAATCAGATCTCACCATCGCTATAACGCCATCCATCCCCCAGAATCCTGTCTTGGGCGGATTGTACAAGGAGCGCTGCTGAGTTTTCAGGGATCGCTAAAACCCACTGGATTTCCCTGACATTATCTTTTTTTGAGGAGAAACCGATTCTCTCGTGAAGGAATCGAGTTCCTCTTTTTCACTATAAAGGATTTTTTGCATATCTTCATAATAACATGTATATATCATCTAAATATCAAATCTTGGATTGCTATCGGCTGAAAATCTCTACGTCTGACCATCTTTTACTCATCCAGGACATCTGCAGTGGATTTTAAACAGCGGTCTTCATTATTTCTCAGAATAGCGTTCGGTGATTTTTCTGAGCCGCCAAGCAGACTTGAGGGTTCATCAATATTTAGTCAAAAACGATTAATAAAGCCTTTTTCTTTTATTCTATTGCAATTTTACAGGTTATTTTTATTTAATGCATATAGTTACTAACTCACTAACTAAAAATTTTTGGAGTGAAACAAGTTTAGACTCACAGTTTATTAATGTTTTGAAATGTAAAGGCCTGCATTTGACATTTGAACTGCAGCAAACTCTGTGGGCTACGTTTGTTTCTTCACAAATTTCTCCAATTCTCCTTGTTTATGCAGCTGAGTCTGCAGTAGGCAACCAAAAACATTTGAAGATGACATATGACAGCTCTACTACAGGTGTGTAATGCTCTTACGACACAAAATGTACATTTATGCAGAGATACTCACGACAAAAGCACTGGTCACACAGATGTACTTATTACAAAAGCCTCGCGTGCCACAAACTGAACATACACTCAGCTACAAACAACGACGTGACGCTAAAAGCGAGTTGTTGAAAGTTTGCGCTGTTGTTGATGTCCTGCTGCACATGTGCAGTTGGCGCTCAGACGCACAAGCAGCAGACGTCTCTGGTGGTTTTATTCAATCCTTCATTACTGTCTGAGCCTGTGGTCCTCAGTGCACATGTGCAACACACTGCTCTACACTGTGGGAGGGCATCAGGGCTACAGGGTCAGAGTGTGGGAGGGCATCAGGGCTACAGGGTCAGAGTGTGGGAGGGCATCAGGGCTACAGGGTCAGAGTGTGGGAGGGCATCAGGGCTACAGGGTCAGAGTGTGGGAGGGCATCAGGGCTACAGGGTCAGAGTGTGGGAGGGCATCAGGGCTACAGGGTCAGAGTGTGGGAGGGCATCAGGGTTACAGGGTCAGAGTGTGGGAGGGCATCAGGGTTACAGGGTCAGAGTGTGGGAGGGCATCAGGGCTACAGGGTCAGAGTGTGGGAGGGCATCAGGGTCAGAGTGTGGGAGGGCATCAGGGCTACAGGGTCAGAGTGTGGGAGGGCATCAGGGTCAGAGTGTGGGAGGGCATCAGGGTCAGAGTGTGGGAGGGCATCAGGGCTACAGGGTCAGAGTGTGGGAGGGCATCAGGGTCAGAGTGTGGGAGGGCATCAGGGCTACAGGGTCAGAGCAGAGTGTGGGAGGGCATCAGGGTCAGAGTGTGGGAGGGCATCAGGGTCAGAGTGTGGGAGGGCATCAGGGCTACAGGGTCAGAGTGTGGGAGGGCATCAGGGCTACAGGGTCAGAGTGTGGGAGGGCATCAGGGCTACAGGGTCAGAGCAGAGTGTGGGAGGGCATCAGGGCTACAGGGTCAGAGTGTGGGAGGGCATCAGGGCTACAGGGTCAGAGCAGAGTGTGGGAGGGCATCAGGGCTACAGGGTCAGAGTGTGGGAGGGCATCAGGGTCAGAGTGTGGGAGGGCATCAGGGCTACAGGGTCAGAGTGTGGGAGGGCATCAGGGCTACAGGGTCAGAGTGTGGGAGGGCATCAGGGTCACAGGGTCAGAGTGTGGGAGGGCATCAGGGTCACAGGGTCAGAGAGCAGAGTGTGGGAGGGCATCAGGGCTACAGGGTCAGAGTGTGGGAGGGCATCAGGGCTACAGGGTCAGAGTGTGGGAGGGCATCAGGGCTACAGGGTCAGAGCTGAGTGTGGGAGGGCATCAGGGCTACAGGGTCAGAGCTGAGTGTGGGAGGGCATCAGGGCTACAGGGTCAGAGTGTGGGAGGGCATCAGGGCTACAGGGTCAGAGTGTGGGAGGGCCTCAGGGCTACAGGGTCAGAGCTGAGTGTGGGAGGGCATCAGGGCTACAGGGTCAGAGCTGAGTGTGGGAGGGCATCAGGGCTACAGGGTCAGAGTGTGGGAGGGCATCAGGGCTACAGGGTCAGAGCTGAGTGTGGGAGGGCATCAGGGCTACAGGGTCAGAGTGTGGGAGGGCATCAGGGCTACAGGGTCAGAGTGTGTGAGGGCATCAGGGCTACAGGGTCAGAGTGTGGGAGAGCATCAGGGCTACAGGGTCAGAGCTGAGTGTGGGAGGGCATCAGGGCTACAGGGTCAGAGTGTGGGAGGGCATCAGGGCTACAGGGTCAGAGTGTGGGAGGGCATAAGGGCTACAGGGTCAGATTGTGGGAGGGCATCAGGGCTACAGGGTCAGAGCTGAGTGTGGGAGGGCATCAGGGCTACAGGGTCAGAGTGTGGGAGGGCATCAGGGTTACAGGGTCAGAGTGTGGGAGGGCATCAGGGCTACAGGGTCAGAGTGTGGGAGGGCATCAGGGCTACAGGGTCAGAGCTGAGTGTGGGAGGGCATCAGGGCTACAGGGTCAGAGTGTGGGAGGGCACCAGGGCTACAGGGTCAGAGCAGAGTGTGGGAGGGCATCAGGGCTACAGGATCAGAGTGTG
Organism: Rhinogobius similis; assembly: GCA_019453435.1. Lineage (NCBI taxonomy): Eukaryota > Metazoa > Chordata > Actinopteri > Gobiiformes > Gobiidae > Rhinogobius > Rhinogobius similis. The sequence continues at coordinate 40,744,891 of CM033627.1, read as the reverse complement.
GGAGGGCATCAGGGCTACAGGGTCAGAGTGTGGGAGGGCATCAGGGCTACAGGGTCAGAGTGTGGGAGGGCATCAGGGTTACAGGGTCAGAGTGTGGGAGGGAATCAGGGCTACAGGGTCAGAGTGTGGGAGGGCATCAGGGTTACAGGGTCAGAGCTGAGTGTGGGAGGGCATCAGGGCTACAGGGTCAGAGTGTGGGAGGGTATCAGGGTTACAGGGTCAGAGCTGAGTGTGGGAGGGCATCAGGGCTACAGGGTCAGAGTGTGGGAGGGCATCAGGGCTACAGGGTCAGAGCAGAGTGTGGGAGGGCACCAGGGTTACAGGGTCAGAGTGTGGGAGGGCATCAGGGCTACAGGGTCAGAGTGTGGGAGGGCATCAGGGCTACAGGGTCAGAGTGTGGGAGGGCATTAGGGTTACAGGGTCAGAGTGTGGGAGGGAATCAGGGCTACAGGGTCAGAGTGTGGGAGGGCATCAGGGTTACAGGGTCAGAGCAGAGTGTGGGAGGGCATCAGGGCTACAGGGTCAGAGTGTGGGAGGGCATCAGGGCTACAGGGTCAGAGTGTGGGAGGGCATCAGGGCTACAGGGTCAGAGTGTGGGAGGGCATCAGGGCTACAGGGTCAGAGTGTGGGAGGGCATCAGGGTTACAGGGTCAGAGTGTGGGAGGGCATCAGGGCTACAGGGTCAGAGTGTGGGAGGGCATCAGGGCTACAGGGTCAGAGTGTGGGAGGGCATCAGGGTCAGAGTGTGGGAGGGCATCAGGGTTACAGGGTCAGAGTGTGGGAGGGCATCAGGGTTACAGGGTCAGAGTGTGGGAGGGCACCAGGGCTACAGGGTCAGAGTGTGGGAGGGCATCAGGGCTACAGGGTCAGAGTGTGGGAGGGCATCAGGGCTACAGGGTCAGAGTGTGGGAGGGCCTCAGGGCTACAGGGTCAGAGCAGAGTGTGGGAGGGCACCAGGGTTACAGGGTCAGAGTGTGGGAGGGCATCAGGGCTACAGGGTCAGAGCTGAGTGTGGGAGGGCATCAGGGCTACAGGGTCAGAGTGTGGGAGGGCATCAGGGCTACAGGGTCAGAGCAGAGTGTGGGAGGGCACCAGGGTTACAGGGTCAGAGTGTGGGAGGGCATCAGGGCTACAGGGTCAGAGTGTGGGAGGTTATCAGGGTTACAGGGTCAGAGTGTGGGAGGGCATCAGGGCTACAGGGTCAGAGTGTGGGAGGGCATTAGGGTTACAGGGTCAGAGTGTGGGAGGGAATCAGGGCTACAGGGTCAGAGTGTGGGAGGGCATCAGGGTTACAGGGTCAGAGCTGAGTGTGGGAGGGCATCAGGGCTACAGGGTCAGAGTGTGGGAGGGCATCAGGGCTACAGGGTCAGAGTGTGGGAGGGCATCAGGGCTACAGGGTCAGAGTGTGGGAGGGCATCAGGGCTACAGGGTCAGAGTGTGGGAGGGCATCAGGGTTACAGGGTCAGAGTGTGGGAGGGCATCAGGGCTACAGGGTCAGAGTGTGGGAGGGCATCAGGGCTACAGGGTCAGAGTGTGGGAGGGCATCAGGGTCAGAGTGTGGGAGGGCATCAGGGTTACAGGGTCAGAGTGTGGGAGGGCATCAGGGCTACAGGGTCAGAGTGTGGGAGGGCATCAGGGTTACAGGGTCAGAGTGTGGGGCGGCAGGCCTGGTCTGCAGTACTCCTCAGCGACCTGTAGATGCCGCTGAAACACACCGTGACTTCCAGGCTTCAGTGGACAGTGAAAGTGAAGGCAAATCGGACTTATTTGGATATTTGTCCGAACAATTTGATGATAGTTTTGACACACGGTGATTTTACATTTTATTGGTCAATCACTGCTTGCGTTGCTCGTCCATTACTTCCACATACAATTACACATTTCTAGCCACAATCACTCACACATCCAGTTTCTCCTCATCCGATTCTAAAACTATTTTTGATTGAACAGCGCTCGCTATTGACAACCACCGGAGACGCCACTGCTCCAAAAGCCCCAAAGATAATGCAGAAGTTGGACACAAACAAGGAGAAATGTATGGATCTGTGGGTAGGAGGGAGCCGCAGAGAGCAGGAGGAGCCCAGGGCGCTCAAGCTGTAATTGCAGAGTTTAAAGCCAATATTGAAGTTTGCGTTGTTTACCTCGATTCTTTCACAGAGGGGAAAAGAAAAGAATTATTCAGACAGGCTAAAGAGAGGCTGCGAGTCAGTGTCTGTAATAATGGAGAATTATTGGTATACTGGTTGGTTCAATTCAGCTTCTTATAGTCTTATTTTTGTCGTGGATTTTAAAAGAAGGAAAAGTGTTAGAATTGGTTATGCACGTAGCCAAGTGAGTCTGAGCTGTATTGGTTTCACTATTTAAAAACAATACATTTTTTAGAGTCAGGACTAGAAGTATACGATGAACAAAACACACACAAAATTATATATAAGACACTTACCAATAATAATAAAAAACACTATAAATAAAGAATATAAATAATTCAATGGAATTGGCAGCACAACCATCAGCCTCCTCAGCCTCTCCATCTCCTTTTCGGCTCAAGTTTAGTGTGAAAAAATGTAGTGGAACACAATAACTAGAGTAATAACCAATAACTAGAGTGATGTGAAACCGAACATTTGAGGCTTCTTGGCTTTTGAAAAGGAGATTTTTTAACCTCAGTGAGACTTATTAAAATCTAAAAAATAAATAAATAATCCTCCTATTCACTTAAATGAAGTCATTACTAAGCCTGAATCATTCTTCATGTGTTTATTAAGAATTAGGTCAGGTTCATGTTTTATTAAAGTTATTAAAGGTGCAGTAGTAAAGTAGTAGTGTGTATTAAAGGAGACATGTTATTTTTTTTCAAGTGTTGAACTATATCATAAGTAGATCATCATTTTACATTTTGTTTATTGTAAAACACAACACCGATCTTAAAGGACTTTGTAATAAAACAGATTCATTGACTTCCTGTTCAAAACTGCGGAGCTGATAAGCCCCGCCTCTTCATAGTGACATTTAAATGTAGCAAGCAGCAGACTGTCATTTACGTGTTTTTATTTATGAAAAGTGGCTATGTGACATTCTAGAACTCTACATGTGTCACTCAGGGTCTTCAGTTTTCATATTATCACAACTAAGTACAGGATGTGGGCGGGGATAGGGGATAAGTGAAAACTGGAATTTTCCGAATCCTGGAGCCTAAGTTGTAGGACAATACAGGATGAACTCAAACATGCAGGAATCAGTCAAACACAACTCTGAGTGAGCAAATGACGAGGAAACACTATTTGTGAGATCAAAGTGGATTTTGCATTATTCGTCCTCTTTAAATTAATGTATATTTTTGTCTTTTTCATTATACCTAAATGTCAAATGCATTACTTTTATCTGCAACTGTAAAAAAGCAAACAGTGTATGTGATAAAAGACGTATACTGCTAGCATCTGTGTGCAATCCGATCGGTTCATTTTCCCGCTCTCCACATTTCCCCAGCCTCCCTGCGGACTTTCCTCTCAGCAAACCAAAAATTCTTGCTCTCTCTTTCTCCATCTCTACCTTGGCCCATCATTTAAAAACCAGTCCATAATTCATGCTTCTTTTCCGCTAGCTTACGCACCACGCTAGCCCTTAACTTGATCAAACAATCCTATTCACCCTGCCGCAACCTCTCACAAAATAAACCTTCAAATTTCACTTCCCCGCACTGGATCTCAAATAGAGTTAATGTAGCTGGGTGGATAGCCTTGATCCAAGCTTGTGTACAGAATTCCTGGGCAGGTGTGGGAGAGAATCAATATTTCAACGTGAGCACAGTTTCCAATCTATAATACATGTTTCTATCTGTTTCTATCAGGGAAGTGCGGGAGTTCGCCAACGGCTCCGTGTGCCTGGAGTGTGACAGCCAGTGCGACAAGATGGACGGCAACACCATGACGTGCCTCGGACAGGTGAGCGTAACTGAGAGCCGTGCATGATTCTCCTCTATCTGTGACCGAGGAGGATTTACAAAGGAAGAGCCAAGAGAGAGCACCAACATGTAACATTTATGACACATTTCCTTTGTTTGTTGCACTCAGTGTGCTGTTTTGGTACATTATTTTTTAACGAATCAGATTCCCTCTAAAGTGGCAAAATGTAATTGGATCAATATGTATATAATTAATTTATATTTACATATCCTGATGGCTTTAAAGCTGTGGTAGCTGATTTTCACACCACAAAACCATAAGTAATTTTTTCCAAATCTCTGTCAAATCCTTTGACACATCGTTAAAATCCACAAGCAAACATTTCCAGGCCCATGCACAGCTTTAAAACAGCCATTTATAGACAGCGATGTGAAACTGGGGTGGAACACCCAAGCGCAGCCAATCAGAGCACTGCTTTCAGCTCTTATTTCTGGTTTGACATAAAATACTTTATGGACAGTGCACAGCAGAGATGTGCCACAAAGTGCTGCTTTTACAAGATACTATTTGAGGGAAAACACAGAATGTACTCATGTATTTAGAAAAAAACTAAACTAAAGTTGTCTACTCCAGCTTGAATTGGCTTGTAAACATGATTGGTTACACTGAGATTGAGTATTTCACATTTTCTAATTTAAAACTACACTTCTGGGTCCAGTGAGGTATTCAGGCATGGGAATAGAGCCATTACGCAACGTGACTGCTAAGCTCATAGAGTCTCATTTGATGAAGGACCATGGTTAAAAGCTCAACTGTCAGTCACAAAAGTGCTACGAGAAGATGACCTCGTAAACAGGACCAATGAAACAACTATGAATGGAGCTGAAAACAAATCCAGGTAATTTTTTGATGAGGGAACAATGTTATAACATATATTAAAGCTCAAAGGAAGGGAGGGAAATAAACAGACAAGTAAACAAACAACAGTGGTCTGTATAATCACGCTAATGGCTACAGATATTGGTTAGCATGGTTAGCATTAGGATTTCAGCCACATAAGAAACATAAATTGGTTTCGAAACATTGCTCTTTGTTTAATTTTATTGCTAACATGCCCTCAATGCAATTAAATCTAATCTGAATGTATTTATTCAGCCGTCACGGTTGTCACAAATACTGACGACAAATTCCCTTAGCGGACAATAAAGTGTCCCTCAAACTCAGCCCTAAATGTGAATGCAGAACAGCTGTCCGTACGACTGCTGCTCACAAACATGTTATGGAATCCACTTCTAAGACCCTTCTCAGTTCTCTTGTCTCAAATTAAAACCACTGTGCCATTTTCTGTCCATGTTTTCTACGTGCTCAAGAGCTTCTCCAACAGTTTTTGTGAACTGTGTTGAAAACAGGGGAAGAGGAAGCGCTGAGAGAGTCAGATGAAACCCCCAAAAGTAAAAGGATTTCTTGCCTTTTCCCCTGCAGACATATTCACCATGTTTGCAAAGGTGAATGCTAGGTTAATGGGGGAATGATAAACTACTGTTGCTGCTTCGTGAGGCGCGATTTTTGGCTCACACACCCCGAACGCCGCATCTAGATTAGTTTTTGACCTTCCATAAAGTCATACAAGTCTTTTGGAGATTCAGATGTGATCGCAAACGCTGGACTTTCCCTTAAAATCGTAGATGGACATGGTGACCCCGGCCAGGAGGGAGAAAAGGAGAGAGGAAAAGGGAGAGAGAGGAGGCGTCATGGTAAACAAATTGCGATGCCAGCCATGCACAGCCCCATCAGGCACGTTATCAGATATGGATTTACATCATAATAGTGGTCACTGGTGCTAGGAAAGTCCTTCAAGAGGTCAGAGCGAAAAGTTCACATACAGTGGAGGTGCTTTTTATTAGAGAAGGTATATCTTGTGGAGGTTTTTAATAAACCCAGACATACAACATAGGTCATGGTTTCTCGGGGCGGGCCCGTGGCATAAACGTACTAAGCGATTGTTTAGGGCCACAACCTTAGGGAGGGCCATGTGCTCTGATGAGCTGTGTCTGAACCAGAGAGCGGAGGACAGAGAGAAGCTTCCTCGACAAATGATACAAACTGCACCAAGTCACACACACATATTCTGCTACAGTGACAATTTTGAACTTTTAACCATGTTCTAAAAATGTTCTGTCATTAAAAACATATGTGAAGTTGCATGTAGCTGCATTCACGCTGTTTTGAGCCATGTTCATTAGAAAATCCTCCCCTTCAAAGCGCCAGAAACACTTCCTGCTGAACATCCTAGATCAGTGATTATTTTCAGATCATACACGTCATTTACCCGAGAATCTTCTGTCCTTAAATCATTGCCAGACTCTAAACACAATCACTGCTAAAGGCTAATTGTTGTGTCTTAAAGTGCTAACATAGCTAAATTCTGTAACGCGCTAGACAGTAAGTGTCATTGCACAGAGCAATGACACTTTTTTTTTGCATAATATTTTTCCTTTAAAACCCCAACATACACAGTGGCTAAAATGATGTACCGTCAAAATCTATCCATGTACAAGTATTCTTCTCCACGTCGTGGGGATTTTCACAGCAATCATGTCTATAAAGATGACTCAAACTTGTCTGACTAACTCAAAATACATGGTTAAAGGCTCCTAAAAGTCCACTTTGCATTATATCTCAATTAAATTCAGCCATAGCATTTATAGCATCAACTTTTGTATCACATATTTTTCCACAGTGAGTAATGGCTGTTAGCATACTAAGAGTGAGAGTTGTTAGCATGCTAAGAGGGACGACTGTTAGCATGTTGAGAGGGAGGGCTGTTAGCATGTGAGAGTTGTTAGCATGCTAAGAGGGACGACTGTTAGCATGTTGAGAGGGAGGGCTGTTAGCATGTGAGAGTTGTTAGCATGCTAAGAGTGAGGGCTGTTAGCATGCCGAGTGTGAGAGTTGTTAGCAAGCTAAGAGTAAAGAGTAAGGGCTGTTAGCATGTTGAAAGTGAGGGCTTTTAGCATGCTGAGAGTGAGAGTTGTTAGCATGCTAAGCGTGAGGGCTGTTAGCATGCCGAGGGTGAGGGCTGTTAGCATGCCGAGAGGCGACTGGTCACAGCTGAACAGTCAATAACATTGGAGTCAATCAGCCTGGACAGATACACATGCAGAGAGCAGCCTCAGACACTTCATTCTGACACGAGCACAATCACACTCAGGTGTATGGAAAGAGAGAGAGAGGGAGGGAGAGAGAGGAAGAGAGAGAGACAGAGAGACTGAGAGGAGAGAGACAGAGATGGAGAGAGAGAGGGAGAGAGGCTGAGAGAGAGAGACAGAGAGAGAGGGAGAGAGAGAGGGAGTAGGAGAGGCTGAGAGAGAGGAGAGAGAGACAGAGGGAGAGAGGAGAGACAGAGACCAGGTGCTGAGGAAAGACTCAAACTCACAGTTCATTTAAATCAGGTGGTTCATCAGTGATGGGGGCTGCACTGCTGTGTTCTCTGTGAATGAATGTTACCGTTAAGTCCAAAGTCCATGTCAGAGATTCAGGTCGGGGCAGGACGGCGCTTGGGTCTGGATCCCAAGTGACCAAGGCACTACACGCAAACTTGGTTTTAGTTTCAGGGTAAAAAGACAGGTTAGTTTCAGGTGATCTCCTCCCTGAGGGTGGAGCTTAATCAGCTCAGAGCAGTATAAAGTCCAGTTACTCAGACTGAAAATGACTTTTGGATGTAAGTCGAAACATCTTAAGATTTTTAAAACATGGTCCTTTGAAGCTTTGTCTTTGATGGATCACTCCTGGACAAATGAGGAATGACTCCAACGCTTTTTTCTCCCACAGAGACATAAAGATCAGCCTTAAAGTAGCTCCTACACACACCACACTGTACAGGCTGGGACTCAACATTTTGACTCATTGTACTGAAGGATTTGGTAAGATACAATTCTAAGTCTGATGTACTGAAGTTTTCACTCCCAAATTATGCAAAAAGTGATTTTTTTAATGCCAATTTTCAGTCAGATCTAGTTCACTCAAATACTATCTAAGATATTCAAAATAGTTTGTGTGTCTAAATTCCCAAAATGAAGCAAGACAGTTAAACCTTGTTTTATCAGTTTTTCAGATTTATATTGGCCATTTTAAACTTTTTAAAAATGCCTTATTTTATATAAAAACATTACATGATGAATGCAATATTTTGTCGGTAAACTACAGAGGAAGTTCCAAATTGATATCTCTTAATTTAAGATGTTTTTCTTTCCACCTGCAGCGTCTGGCCTTAAGTCAGACGTTTCAGCAGCCTCTTCACTTCTGTCCATTGTTGGATGGCTCCGGCCCTCCTCCAGCAGACATCTGCATTTGCCCCTCGTCTATGCTCCATTTTACTCACAACATCACCAGACTGCTTGTCATCTCATCACATTCCGCACGCCGTTCTTTGACACGACCTGATTCCGTATGCGTTTCGCCAATTTTCGACACGGAGCCGCGGAATACACTCTGGGCAATTTGTGCGGACGCGTAATAAATGTGTGAATGGATTCATGCGGGCCGTGCCGGTTACATTAGGCGCAGTAGGACGTGGGCAAATTGACAGAATCACCAGGTTTGAATCTAATCTGGACAATTCTCTAACCCCCGAAGTTTTCATCGCTCCATTCTCCCTCTCAGACTGGGTGTGCTTTAAATAACATGTTTTTTTATTCACCTGTGCCTTTTTGGGACAATTTTTCAAATCAGGGTTATTTTCTATTTAGTTGTGTTCAGTTAATGTTCTAATCATCAGTAATGGAGGTTATGCAGATGACGTCATGACATTTGGAATTTTAGCAATGAATCAAAAAACTGTAACTGCCCTGTCTTTGTGTAACTATTTGACAGGTTAGACTACGTTTGAGTATGATTGTATTTAAGATTTTACTAAACACCTATTTGTCCCCAGTTTGACAATTTTCATAACTTTTATAATTGTATTTCCTGGTTGAACATGGACAGCACATATGATACATAGAGGTAATTCCACAACCGTTACCTAGCAACCATTTTGAAAACAAGGGCCACAATCCATGTTAATTACACAATAGTTAGGATTTGACAGATAATAAAACCTGATAACACCTTTATTTTTGTTGAATGACTGTTTAAACCAGGGGTGTCCAAACTTTTTCCATCGAGGGCCACATATTGAAATATAGACCAAGCGGAGGGCCACAAATCAATTGCGAAACGTTCAAAAAAGCTGCATTTATCTGATGTTTTAAGCTCCACCACATCTACATTCAGTCTCAGTGCCTTAATATCAGGTCTGTATTGCACCAAAATGATAGTTATTTAGGTTAGAATTGTATAAAATCTGAAATGTGCGTTAAATAGTACTTCTCAGGACAATGTGGGCCAGTTCACCAGGAAGACTAAGGGCCAAGGAAAATTGGCCTGAGGGCCACATTTGGCCCCCGGGCCTTAGTTTGGACATGCCTGGTTTAAACGGTCAATTGACTGTTAACTGTCACAGAGGGATTCCAAATCAAAATTTATTCTGGAACTGCTACAAAAATGTAAAACTATGATAAATATTTTCCACAAGTGTCCTCCCACCAAACTAAGCCATATGTTAATATAATGAGAACCTCAATTTAAATTCCTGACTAGATTGGCTTGTTTTCTCATTTAACAAAGATTTCATTTTATTTTATTTTTTCCCCCACAAAAATGGCCTTCACACCACATCTCTTCTCTTCTCCTGCCTAAAATCTGCACCTCACTGTCTTTGAGCGTCTTCTGTGTTGATGTAGAGATGTTAAAATGTTGAAGTGAAAACAGACACCTCTACATTTTTTCTTCATAATTTAATTATCGTAATTATTAAGTATTCATGCGGTTTTCATAATCTCCTTTGAATTTGAAGTGACACTCCTTCACTGGCCAGTAGAGGGCGTATGTCATGCAGAGTTGATAGCGAGTAGACAGAGCAGCAGAGGAAGAATCAACATGTTTGTAAAGGCTAAATTCACATGTTTCGTGTTAAATATCGGGGTTATATGATGCCAGAGGTTACGCTGTGTACTGTGTACTGTGTACTGTGTACTGTGTACTGTGTACTGTGGTGGAAAGTGAAGCGCTGTTTGAAAAGGGTTTTTGAGTACATTGTGAAACGTGTCGTGAGCTAACCTGCTATGCTAATGGTCAAGTGTGAGGAAGGTGCAACGTGGCTAAGCTAATCTAAATGTATCTTTAGTGTGAACCATTTGAGTACAATAAATTAAGAACATTATGAAATGTTTTTCATACAATATTGCATTTTGTTTAAACCTGGAACATTTGGTGCACATTTGGCAAGTACCATAAAAGTGTAATAAGCACATGGTGGTGCTGTGAAGCTTATGGAAACCAGTGCCATCTTATTTTGTTATTGAACATAGTGATCTGATTTCTAAATCAGTTAAACAGTTGTAGTAAACCACATAAGCGTCACTGCAGCTACGCTCACATTCATCACTGACACAGACTTCAGGATCACACACAGTTGAAATGATTGCCTTTCTTCCTCCTTAAATAAGATGTTTCTAACTCTTAATTTTTGTGCAGCACATTGAAATATCCTTTATCACCCCCTGCTGTTTGCAAACAAGCTCTCCACAGTCGGGGCAACAACGGAGATATTATTTTCAACTTCCGTACATAGTTAATTTGATCAAAACAACAATTTATGTACATTTGCATATTTTTCATTATTGTCATTGTATTGTGGTTCTTTTACTTTTCTGTTTTTTCTCGACAAATTGTTACTTACTGGATTTAAAACTATGAAAAACACAAACCAAGGGGACTATCTCACCAAACTAAGTCATAATTAGAAAAACAAGAAGAACCTGTCACATGCACTTCAGTATTCTAAAAGGTTTGCTGGTATTATATGAATCAGTACCGTGTCTGACAGCCGTCCCTCTCTTCCCCCTAGGGCCCGGACCAGTGTGTCAAATGCCTGCACTTCAAAGATGGACCCAACTGTGTGGAGAAGTGTCCTGACGGTGTCCAGGGCGCCCACGGCTTCATCTTCAAATACGCCAAGGCCAACAACGAGTGTCACCCATGCCACGCCAACTGCACCCAAGGGTGAGACTGAACACTGCCGTACCCAAGCACTGTCCAGAGCTTGTAACATAGTGGTGATAACAGAGGTGGATGGTACTCACTTATCTTTACCGTGCTGTCCTCGCTGAGATAAGACAAGCCCAGCGTGATAGCGAGCTAGACTGGGCCTCAATGATGACACTTTTAGTTTTAGCCTTAAACGGCCTGTACCTGATTATTATATAATTGAGTTCAGATAAATTCTCTTTACATCACACATCTGTGCATATTATAAACACACCTTGTTAGGAAAAAAACAAGTGCAGAAGTGTTTGCCAGGGTCACCTCTTAGTTAGGCACATTGTACTAAAAATCATGGGAAAATAACTGCTTGACAGTATCCCAGGCATGTGGTTCTCTGTCATGGTGCAGTTTCAAATGCATTAAAAAAAGCTAATTGTCAGGAGAGTTAGAGGAACTATATGGAAACAACTGCATCAGACTGTTCAGACAGTCGATTCTGAGTCATGGTGCAATATTGAGTGAAAGGAAGGACTATGTGGGCGGGGCTAACGGTTCAAACTGAAACACGTTCCTGTCTCATGGTTCAAAATCAGGTACAGGCATGTAATGCTCATGTCGTTGAAACAGAGTGAAACTGCAACAGAAAATACAGAGATACAATTAGCAACCCCTGACAGATTGTGTGCTTGACTTGTGTGAAGGGAAAAGTAGCCTAAACAATACAATTAGCTAGAATTTTAACTTTAATATCTTTAACAAATAGTTTTTTTTAATATACTTACAAACCAATTAGAGTACCCAAAAGAAAAGAAACAAAAGACAGCTACAGGCTTTGCTTCTGCAGGAGTAGAACCACGTTTGATGTGCAATCGCGTTCTCTGCCTCCAGCAACTCTTGCTCTCACTTCCTGTTTCACAGACTGGTGTGGAGCATCAAAATAAAAGTCTGCATTTAAACGAAAAACGCCTGAAAGGCAGAAGATTTACTCTTTTACATAATATTTCAGTCACTTTTTGAAGAAATTGTAGAGTAGGGTTAGTGTTAGTCTTACTTGAGTAAGTAAATCTATTTCCTCTTCTCGCTGTGAGACTACAAGTCTACAAGTGACTAAAGCTTCAGGTTGAGAATATGAGGTGGTTTGAACATTTGTATTCCTTACTCTTCTGCTTCAAATATGACTTATTTGTAATTGTTTGTGTCTATTATGTAGAAATACCAGAATCTGAGCATTGTACAATGTTTTTGTTGTGTTCAGTACTCAAGCAGTACTTTCTCCATTCTCTTAACGGAGTAATTAGAGTTTAAACTGTGAAAAAGTAAAGAGAAAAAAATTAAAAGATCCAAACTATTATTTTTTAGACAAAACCAAAACCTTACAATAACCCATGGATGTCAGAGTGAAACCTTCAAACTTATGGATAGATATGACCAAAATGAATGATTTGATCAAATTGTAAAGTGCTCATATCAACTCAAATATTGATTACTGTTCAAATGTCACCAGTTAAGACGCTGAGAATCCTCTGTCAGGCCAGAGTAAAGGAGAGGAAGGAGGAAGCGTCTGGGGACGTGAATGCGCTTGGTCAGGGCATGGAGCAGTCGACCCAGAAGGTAGTGAGGAGAATAGGGCAGATGGACTGTGAGGAGATGATGTTCAGCCGGATAAAGGTCCCAGCTCTGGGAGGGCACCAGGCGCAGAGCATCCAAAGAGGGGGCAAAGGTCAAATGAGTACAGAGGAGGAGGTAGCAAAGAGCACATGGAAATGTAATGAGAACACGCTGAGACAAAAAAAGGAGAAATAGAAAGAAGAGAAAAAACAGACAAGAAAAAAAGACCAGTTAAAAGATATACAATAAAATAAAAAGACCAACATAATTTTGATTCCTTTTACAGAGTTTAATATAAACATTTGAAAAAAACATTATACCATGAATTATTTTAGGGCAGCAACACATCTCTAACGAGGTAATCAAAAAGTCAACAAAAATACATTTTCGTTTAGACAGTTTGGAGATTTTATCAGTGACATTGTTGCTTCCTTTTCCTAATTAATACAAAATAATGCGTCATTGTCTAAATAGTTTTATAAGCCTATATTCTGTCATTTTAACTAATAAGGCACTACAGGCTGCAACATGTAAATATTCTTACAGTGTGTTATACCAAAACTGACACGCACAAGTGTCAAACAGGCAGCAAGGCTGTTCTGTTGTTTCTCCTTCTCTTTTATCATATTATTCATTCATTCATTCATTTTCTACCGCTTATTCCCGTTAGGGGTCGCGGGTGACTGGAGCCTAATTCTATTATAATTCCCACAAACGAGGGATGCTCCTGTTGCGATGAAGCACGTGTGTCAGGCGTAAACCTAAATACAAAATGATTCAAGTGAATGCGTGCTGCATGTTACAGTGACCTCGGCAGGGGTGTCAGACTGGGGGGCAAAGGGTCCTGGCCTCCCCGGGGCCCAGAGCGGGGAAGGGCCCTCAAAAGCATGTGCTGATTTTTCTACACTTTGATCTATTTTTGTTGTAATAAAATGCCTTGGGCTTGAGAAAAGTCCTTGAGAGACTAAAATACAATTATGCATGACATCTGAGGAGCCCATCAGTGTTCACATATAAGTTCTTAACAAATAAACTAATGATTTTAATTTGCAGTTAATTCATTTTCTTTATTGTAATAATACTTTTTTTTTTTACATTTTTGTGAAATTGGTCTGGTAAGCTATTGGGAAAAAAAGACCATACTGTTTCATAATATAATGTACATGAGTGATCTGTCACAAGAGTTAAATGTGTGCAAAAGTGGTTGTAAGATTAGGTCAGCTTTAGTGAACCATCTAATGTATGCAGACCATCTTGTCGTTCAGTCCAAGTAGTGCTGGTGTCCAGGAACATCTCAACATCTGCTCTAAGTGTGGTGTTGAGTTTGATATTCATAATGCCAGTAAGACTGTCACAATGATCTGTAGAACAAGAGAAGATAAATGTGTAAAGTTCCCTCAGTTTGTGTTGTGTGTGAATGTGCTGACTGTATGTCATGAGTACAGATATTTGGGCCATTTTATCAGTGATGATCTGTCAGATGATGATGACACCCACAGACAGGGTCACATGGTGTCTGCACAGGCACACATGCTGGTGCAGGTTTGGTGCTGTACAGTTGAAGTGACAAAGACACTTTTTAAAGCACACTGTACTGCGTTATATACAGCACATCTGTGGTCAAACTACAAACAAGCCAGCATTCAGAAGCTCAATGTGGCTTATAATCACTGTTTACGGTTTTATTGAAAAGGCCAAGATAGGAAAGTGCAGGCCTGTTTGTGTCAGCAGGGATTAAGACTTTTCAGGCTGCTTGTATAGATATAGTTATGTATAGATACATCTGCCGACTCAATGACTGTAAGAACATTATTGTCAAGTGTCTGACACATGTTAAACTATAAATTATAAGCCGGTGGGATGTTTATAAATGAACAAGTTATTATTAGGTGTGTGTAGAAACCATAGGGTGTATGTTCTAACAAAAGTAGAGAAGAATGAATAACAATAAAAATGAATAACAATAAAACATCAGGAAAAAAAGTATATATTGGGGCTCACCGAGAAGGTTTGCACCCTGGACCTCGGACCTCGAGCAGGTCTGCAGAAATAATCCACAAGATGCATTCAGCACACCCCAGTGCATTATAGTTGGTGTAAAAGGCAGTCTGCAACTAACCCGCTCTAAATCCCTGCCTTTAGTACGATCCCACAGTCTCACATTCTGATTGGAGGCTACGTCTCTTTAGGGTACAAGTTGGGCCGCTGTCCAACCAAACACATGCTGGGGCTAACCTGTGCTGTCCACATGCTGCTGATCACAGGGTGGTTCTCTGTGGAGCTCCAGCATCTGCTCCTCCTGTGCTGTCTGCCACTGCTCTCCAGCGCCCCCTGTCTGTGAGCTGCACTGGACTCAGCCTGAAACCGTTACCTTATTGTTTATGTTACTTCTAAAATAATTTAACAGTGGACAGAAATATGTTGCTATTGGGTGTAGTGTAATTTTCACTACTAAATATAGAGCAAGTAATTTGAAAGAGACAAAATGAAAAGGGAAAACCAACAACGCAGTCCAAAAATTCAAAGTAAAAGCTGTGCATATGTGTTACTATTACCTCTACCCATACCTAAAGTCTTTGTAGGTTGACATACCCGCAGAAGAGTTTTTAGCTCTTTTTACTGCGTTGCTAAACCGGCAGTGATTAGCGCGGGGCTGTTCATTAATTCGGTCTCCTGAGTGAGGGACAGCGGGACGGACTCCAGAGGACACTTTTTGATTGCCTTGCCGTGTTTGTTAGCGCACGACACAAGACACAACAAATTACCTGGCAAATGAGGAGCAAGAGCTAGCTTTGGAATTAAATCTGAGGCTTCATTGTCAGTGCAGCAAGGAGCTAATTAGCAAACATTCGGATCTAATTCTGCTAGCGCACAATGGTTAGCGAGGGTTTGAGGAAAAGGCTTCAAGGCAGACGTTCAGTTTATATTCAACAAATGTAATGTAAGTATGTCAAATAAATAATATAGACTTTAAAGTAGTCTATTTTAATCATTACATGTTTAAAATTATAGTGAATATTTACATGGAATACTACTACCACTACTACTACTACTACTACTACTACTACTACTAATACAACCACTACTACTACTACTACTACTACTGCTAGTACCACTGCTAGTGTTACTACAAGTTCTACTACTACTACTACTACTACTACTACTACTGCTAGTACCACTGCTAGTATTACTACAAGTTCTACTACTACTACTACTAGTACTACTACTACTACTACTGCCACTGTTACTACAAGTTCTACTATTACTACTACTACTACTACTACTACTACTACTGCTAGTACCACTGCTAGTGTTACTACAAGTTCTACTACTACTACTACTACTGCTACTACTACTAATACTACAACTGGTACTACAAGTTCTACTAGTACCACTACTACTACCACCACCACCTAGTGTTACTACAAGTTCTACTACCACTACTACTGCTACCACCGCCACTGCAACACTACTACCACTACCACCACCAGTTACCACACTACTGCTACTACCGTACTACAAGTTCTACAGTTCTACTACTACTACTACTACTACTACCACTGCTAGTGTCTCTACTAGTTCTACTACTACTATTACTACTACTACTACTGCTACTACCACTGCTGGTGCCACTACTAGTTCTACTACCACTACTACTGCTACTATTGCTACTGCTACTACGACTACTACTACTACTACGACTACTACTACTACTACTACTACTACTACTACTGCTGCTGCTACTACTACTGCTACTAACACTGCTAGTGCTGCTATGAGTTCTACCACTACTACTACTGCTGCCACTACTGCTACTACCACTGCTAGTACCGTTACTAGTCCTAGTACAACAACAACAACTACTACTACTACTAGTACATCTACCAGGAAGTACTTTACAGGAAGTAAAGTAAAATCATCAAACTTTTACTATTACTTCTACCACTTCCACTGCTATAGAACATATTTGATACTTCTTACATCAACTTACAACCAAGTAGAAACATATAAATATATGTAGCCCATATGAAACACGAATACTAACGTATACTGTAAAACTCTGGTACTGAAAACCTCAACTTCTTGCCTCAGCCAGTGCAAAATGTTTTATTTAAGAAGCATCTACTTTAATTGGCTTTTCCATGTCAAGACGTCTACCTCCAGGCTTGTTATAGTCCTGCCCTTTAACCCCCAATTCTTGTGTGCTCGGAAATAGCCTCCAGCACAATCCACTACACTGTAAAAGACAAAACATAGCATGACATAGCATAGCACAGATCACCTCCGCTTGGCCTCACTAGCACTTTGGTCCATTGCACTATATATGGGCCAGCGATGGTGGAAGTAACTGCAGAATGAAAAAATAAAACTTGTCCGGGCACAAAGTGATGTAACAACTAGCAAGAGCCGCTAAACATGGCAGATAAGTTGGATCCAGAAGTTTTCAAATGCCACAATTTGTAGCTTGACAAAAAAAAAAAAAAGACAGGCTGCAAACTTGTCAAAAGTGATTTCAAACTGATGCAGGCATTCACATTAAAATTCAGAGGATGTAGCAATAAAACATACCGGATAATAAATGTGTCGTTTTCCAGTCAGCAACAGAACAGAATGAAAAACTAACTGAGGCTAATGTAAAGGGCCCGTATTGTCCTGGCGTGACTTTTCTGTTTGTTTGTTGCGTCCTCGTTAAAACATGCCTGGAGTTTTGGTTAATTCATTCACACGTTTGAGTATTCTTGCAGTGTAGTTTGTTTTCTTCTCAAGAACTCAATAATCAGCGGCTGATGTCGTGACATGGTGAGCCTCTGTGTCTTCTGTGTCAACTTTAATGAGCTTTAAATCTTGTTACAAAAGTGTTTCCTCATCATTAGTTTACTCAAAGTTCTACTTGGATTGATTCCTGTTTTGAGTTAATCCTGTTTGTCCTGCAACTGAGGCTCCAGTGCTCAGAAAATTCCTGTTCTCACCTACCCCCTATCCCCGCCCAAATCCAGTGATTATTTGAAAAATTATGACTCTGAGTGACACATATAAATTCTAAAATGTCACGTAGCCACTTTTCACAAATACAAACTTGTAAAGACAATTTGCTGTTGCAGTGAAAAGTCACTATGAAGAGGCGGCTCAGTTTTGCAATTTTTAACAGGAAGTCAATGGACCTGTTTCTATACAAAGTTTTAGCTCAGTATTGTAGTTTATAATGAACAACATGTAAAATGATCTATTCTATTTATGTTAGGGTTCAATACTAAGAGCCTGAACAAATGTAAGTCTGATAATGCATAATCTGGGAGTTCAAAGTTCAATGACTCATATTTTGTGTCCACAGGTGTGTGGGGCCCCGGCTTCAGGACTGTGTGGGGATGATGGACAGGTAAGGACTTTTTCCTTCCCAGCTCCCAGCTTTAGGAATTTATCAATATAATTTTATTTTTTAATGTTCCTAAAACCATTAAGCCAAATATTGCAGCCGTTGTTGGGAAGAATCATTTGAAAATGCATTTAGTAACATAATACTGAAGACCTGCATTAAAATATATTTTGTAGCACATTCTGTTCCATGGTCCAATCAGAGTAGGCCTACTGTATACTGAATACTTAGAATGTTTTCACATTCACATATCTACACCATTTGTTAGCCATTTTTTATCACTGATTAGAGCAGTGGTTCTGAACCTGGGGGTTGGGACCCCCATATGGTCGCACAATGATTTCTGGTGGTCCCAAGATAATATGAGGAAATGTATACAATAGTCTTAAACAAGGCTTGACAGCCTTCAAATGCAGTGGTTAATGTAGATTCCTATTTGTTGGCCTATCAAAGTCATTTTTTTTAAGTCTTTATTGTTTATTGTCAACTGTTGTTATTTTGGGTTCCCGACTGAAAACGGTTGAGAACCACTAGATAAGAGAATGAAAACTCACACAAGCAATGTCCCAAGAGCTGTGTTTTCGAGTTTTCTCTTTATCCTGTAACGTCTTTCTCTGCTTTTCTTCTGAATAATCCAAAATGAAACTGAACTGTACTAGAAAACAGTCACTCTGACTTAGTATCCTGAATTCGTATTTCCAGTACATGTATTTAGTTGTTCCCCAACACTGGTAATTATGACAGAAGAAAAACATGCGTTTCTCTTTCATAATTTTTTTCTTTTATATTAAGTTAAAACACAGTTAAATGCAAGAGAAAAATACCTTAAAGTAGTGATGACAAGAAGTGATCAATACTATGTGGCAAAATGCTTTGAAACTCTACAAACAACATTTAATTTATGCATGAGCATCTGTTACCAGTGTATGTGAACACTATACTTCATCGGACGTCTGGCTAAAGAGTTAAGCATCAAATGAATCACACTTAAGTTTCAATCTAACACACTGGCCATCTTTGTCAGTTTACAGATATTATTTTCACTACAGATATTGCCCACACAGTGATATTGTTTTTGCTGGTAACAAACTCGCAGAGCCAGAACTAATTCTTCCATTTAAGGCCGCGGTCTCCTGACTCCTGGCTTCATACCAATATTACTCCGCCGGTATCGATCGCCTGTCCAACACCCAAACAAAACAAGTGCAGTCATTTCCAAAAATGTCAGAGTATTTATATAGGGGACTTCTGACCTTCACCTGTTCGCAATGTATCCACTTGACAAGTTTCAAAATTGTATGACTTCCCACTATTTTGTACACTTAAACCATTTGCCAACTTAGGCGTCTTGGGAGGGAAACAAAAACTTTAAAGTGTATAGTTTGTGTTCACGTTCTAGAATTTGATGTCTTCATTTCAGATGGAGGGCAAAGGCCTATATAACTCTGCGGTAGATTTATTGTTTTTTAAAGAAATCCAAAAATCAAATCCACAAATGTCTCTCCTGTTCATTATTTGTTTGGGATTGACTTCAGAAACTAGTTATATCTTATGGATTTATGTTTTTCCAACTGACAACAATCGCGTCTTGTGGGTTGAATAGAGAAATTACAAAAATTAAACTACTGACCCTTCCAGGAGTGACGCAAAAGTAAAAGGATACTTGTGTTTACATTCTATTCATTCATTTTAATGGTGCAGCAAGTTGTGCCGCTATGTTTTTGGTGCATTATTGTCCAGAATTTAGTTTAGTTTATTCATTTGTCAGAGACCATGTACAAACACAAGATGCATCAGATTTAGCATAATAACATTAGATTTAAGGAATAAAGAGGTTGTTAGCCGGGATGCTATTTTCTGTGCTAATTGCTAACAGTAACAATCTACGCAACACACTTCTGCACAACTCTGCTTTGGTGTTATTCATGGTCAAGGTGGTTTCGGTCGCAAAAACAGCCCTGGTTTTTATACTTTGCAATGTTTGGAGGCTAAAGCTAACCCTCCCATTGAAAACACAATAGTGCTAACACATGGACTACTAATAGAACGTTTTGTTTACAAGCACTGAAAGGATCTATATAACGATGTTTCTGCAAGTCTATTGATCCCTAAATATAACTGTGCTGCATGTTTAATGTATTATCTGTAGAAATAACAAGGCTGAATGATCTAAATAATAAAAGACGAATATTACGCCGAAAGCATGTACATTCATTTATAATAATCTTATGTGGTTCAACCAAGACAGTTTATTCTCTAAATATGAATTTTAGTTATTTGTTTTTCCTTGTTCTCAGTGTCTTCTTAAAGTGTTGTACAATAATCACAAAACACTGTAGAATAATAAGAAACACTTCCAAACATATACATTTTAACATAGAAAACTATTAATATATTTTGCCACATCATCAGAATATATAGTAGATATTGTACCTATACCCTAAATAATGCAATATATCTTTAGTGTATCCTTTTTTGCATGTTACAATTTACTACAATTTACTTTCATTTTCCCTCTGCCAGTAGATTCAGCTGTAGTGTTTTCTGCTGGCTGTAGGTCTATCAATTATTCCAAAGATATAGCAAGGCAAAACTAGCAGTGTACAAATTAGTATAATTTATGGACATAGATGGTTGTTTTTACGAATTATTTGCCAATGGGAAGATATTTTTCACAATTAGAATTGTTGGTGAACAAAATTCATAAACAAGGACCTTGCTTTGACGTAAGGTGCAACGTATAACAATGAATAATAATAATAGAAAGGTATAAAGTATGCTAAAATAAGATAAAATAAGGGCATACATGTATTTGGAAATAACTTTTCTTATTTCAAGCTGAACAATCTTGTGATTATTCAGAAATGGTCAAATTAAGATTCATATTTTGAATTACATTTTTTGAATTTCAAGCAATGCTGGATATTCAGTTTTTGCAGTGTTGCACACACCACATTTAGGTGAAGTCAAAGATTAGTTAAAAATCATTGTTGAATGTCTAAACTTTTTGGTGTTTTAATTAGCATGTAAAACCGTCCTCTGAGCTAACTAACTTTAAGTTGACATTTCAGATCTTGTGTGCCTCCTGCAGGCCTAAACATCTAGTGACCACAAGACATCCTCTTTTACATGTTACTGGTGTGGAGAGCGGATAAATGACATAAATATCATGAAATTTACATTTTATGAACTTGAACTTTATGAAACGGATTTTGCGAGGGAGCGTTCGATCAGATATAACTCTGGGTAGCATTGGCTAGCCATTAGCAAAGTCCTAGTCTGAGCAACAGAGATAGAGACGCATCTATGAATGTTAATGGGTCTATAAAGGTATTCAGCTAAAACACAAGAACTCTGCCAACTGCATCACAGAGCATCAGTGCATTGGTGATTATGATTAAAGACATTATTCAGTACAAACACTCACCCAAATGCAGAAAGTTAAACATAATATCTAACTTTAATGCATCCAATATGTGAAATGTGGGCAAAACACACACCGGCCCCTTTTGCCCATAATTATGCAGGGATTGCTTATTTTAGTGCATTTTATCCATAAAATTGCAACATTTGCCGTGTTCAATTGATTTGCGTCATCACATTCACCGGACCAATGTGGCGGCGTGCTGCATCTATATTGTAGAAACAGTAGAGAGCCAGCAATTTCGTGTCTATGAATGTCTATGGAATTACCGCTACATGTCACATCTGCTGCCAAGCCCAGCCAGGAAGTCCCCTGATGAACCAAACTGTCCCCATAACCGTCAAAAAGATGTCTAAATATAATCATGAACACTATACGTTTTAATGAAATGTGTAGTCTAACTTGTCAAATGTACTTTAAGTAAGGTGGGACTAAGAAAGGACTAAACCAAGGCCTAAAACAAACTCACACATTCATACAGTTTGAAAGTGCGATATTGTGCAACGTCCTGGTCAATTCTGTATCTTTTACCCCACAATTCTTTATATACTGCGATAGGCTATTAGTCAGCACTCCCATTAAGATTCCTCTCAGTCTGGCGCTCAGTACAAATGGTGGCTTTTCTGCCGACTCCACAATGTGCCCCGCTTCTCAAACAGCTTGCGGTCTCAGAATCATTACACCACCCATAAACGCCGCGATCTTTACAATTAAACCAACTCATTACTGCTTTAACCGAATGCCTACGTCCATAAAAGGGCTTTCAAACCGGCCAAATATAGCCCTTTTTCCAATGCGCTTCTGGAGCCTTTCTTTCCGCTGCTACAATGCCGTTATCCCCTTCGCCTCCTCCTTTGACCCTTCCCTACAAAAACCTGTTTCCTAATTAGAGAAATCCTTGCCTCGTCTCTCCCGGCTCCGTCGCCACAATCCCCTTTTGTATCCCTGGTCTCTTGTTCGCTTGTTTACTTCCCTTGCTTGTTGTCCTCCCTCCTTTCACCTCAAATGACCTTTTCCAGCTAGCAAACCGAGCTATTACTATTCAACGCTCGTCTGTTTATCTTATTACACCTCTTTTGTAAATTTCACTCTCAGCGTTGCCAGGTGCGATCGATTCCGGGCAGCAAAGCGTAGCGTCGCCCGAGCTACACAAGCTACATGACTCTTCCATTAGCGGCTAATACCTGCTCCGGCTAATAGGGTTTTGAGCATGAGCTAGGAAGAAATGGCTGTTTCATGCTAGGTGTTCTTTATTTTTTTTTTCTTTCTGAGGATAGAAAGTCATATAGGGAGTCTGCAATATACTGTATGTAAATGGCAAATGCATTAGCGATGTTATTAGAGCTAGCGGAGTGCGCCTAACCTTTTCATGAAGCACGGTAAGAATGCTTTTAGCTGTAAGAAGTTTTAGCCGACTACTTCGCCACTAGCTAGGCAATAAAAGGGCTACAGAGTACAAATGCATTTCCTCCTGTAAGTGTAAAAACATCGGGAAAAGCTGGGAAATTGCTTGTCATTTTTGGGACTAGAATGTTTCGGCGACATAGTGATAGAAGTTTTCTTTCTCCTTCAAAGCAGCCCGGGCAGTGGTTGGAGTTTGAGAGAGAAATAAAAGCAAGTTGTGAGCGAGGTCGTGCGAATCGGCTGGCAACACTGCAGGGATATTTTTGCTAAATGAACATTTTGTCCATAGATGTAATGTCCCCTGAGAAAGTAACAGTTATTTCTGTTTGCCAAGATGTAGAGTTGTCATTCAAAGCTAAAAGCAGGAGGAAAATATATAGCCTTCACAAGTTGTGGCTGACATGAACCAGCTGATCAAAATAGCTGCAAATACAATAAAATACACAAAAGTATAAAAATGCCTCTTAACAATGTGCCAATTCAAAGCTGTACTTTTCAAACACACTGATGACATAATTAAAGGTCCCATAACATGCTAAATCGACTTTTCAGAGGTTTTAACCTTCCTACAGTGCTATTTGGG
This sequence comes from Rhinogobius similis, assembly GCA_019453435.1. Classification (NCBI taxonomy): domain Eukaryota; kingdom Metazoa; phylum Chordata; class Actinopteri; order Gobiiformes; family Gobiidae; genus Rhinogobius; species Rhinogobius similis. The sequence continues at coordinate 40,721,510 of CM033627.1, read as the reverse complement.
CCTCGTATGTTGTGCCCAAAGTGGTTTTTTGATTGATTCCCGCATGTTTTCGCTAGAGAACTGTCTTGTCCGTCCCCCTCGGCTGAGCAGCAGACGGGGGCTCCTCACAAGGATGACGCGGTGTTTAAGCCACGCCTCCGGGAAGCGCGCAGCCGCAGAATAAAAACAGCTAATGCTAATGCTACACAGTAATTACACGATGGATACGACAGATAGAAGAGTTAGCTTGTTATTTACCAAACGGCAACGTCCGTCGTCAAGGCCCTGGAGCACGTCAAACTCCAGGTCAGATCCAGGACGTAGGACTCAGCACGACGCACCGTCAGGACGGATAAAAGGTTTATGCAGTGTTTGTGTATCGCTGTTTACTGGAGCACACGGCGCATGCGCACTCTGTCCGCTCTAGGCTTCGGCACGAGTTGGGCGGGGGAGGCGCGCGAATTGGGCGGGGGAGGCCGACTGATCTCTGTTGGGGGGTCAGATCTCAGAGTGAGCTGTTTGCTTTTGCAAGGAGGGGGGCCAGTCCAAGAAATGGGTGTTTTTTGTAAACTGTTATGTTATGGATATTGCACAACGAGAAAATGTATCAACAAAGCCCTTAGAATAGACTGTGTAAAGGTGAAAATAGCAGAATATGGGACCTTTAATGAATTCCTTTAATATACAGTTTTATGTTATTTTATTTCTTTATTTATTGAGATATTTAGGTTTAAAGTTTTTATCAAAAGTAAAAGATGGTATGCATTCATTTGATACATGGAAATAAACCTAAGAATTGAGAAAATGTGTTATTATTATTATATTCATAAGTGGGTGCATTGGGAAGTGTCAATTTGAATTTTGCATTTGTAATTATAAGGTTCTAACTCCAAAAGATACTCAGGCAAAGTAATCTCTTTGAATCTCTTCTGAGTGGAAAAGAGTGGAAAGAACACTCATCACTCAAAGAAGGGCCCTCAGCTCTGGGACAGTTCATAGTGATGGAGACCACAACTTGTTACAAATCATAATGCACAACATTTAAAGATGGAAGGTATTTTGCTTTTGCATTGACGAAGCCAAAAGAACATCACCATAATCCAACAAAAGTAAAATGCAGAGAATGAATTTCCATCACGAGGGTTTAATAAAGTTTACCTGAACCTGAGAAAGCAGCCGGTAATGACTCGGTGTTCAATGCCAGTGAAGTAAATAAACAATATATAAAACAATGAAAATCAAGTACTTTTTTTTTCTTCAAACTAAAAAAATCAATCAGTGAAACAGTTGTCATTCCTCTGTGTGAACCGTCTCAGTGTGTGACCGGTGTTGTGTCTGGTCCCTCCCCAGGACGCCCCTGATCGCGGCGGGCATCATCGGGGGCCTGTTCCTCCTGGTCATCCTGGCCCTCAGCGTGGCAGTGTACGTGCGCCGCAAGAGCATCAAGAAGAAGAGAGCGCTGCGACGCTTCCTGGAGACCGAGGTACGGGTTTAAATGCTTTTGTCCTCCTCCAGAAAGTTACACAGTGTTGCTTTAGGTACAGTGGTTAGTCCTTGGACCTTTGTGGGTTGTAATCTTGACACAGAAGAGGTCTCTCATGGAATATTTCTCTTAAAGCTGGGGTATTTAATGTTCATACAGTCAACTCATCCCTCGCCCACAAACCCTTTGGCTCATCACTAGTTTTCACATGCAGGATTTTTGGGCCACTAACAGTTTTAGAACGGCCTTTTCAGACAGAAGCAAGGATATTATCCCTGCTCAGCCAATCAGCTCTAATCTCAAAGAGTCAGATAGTGACTCACACGGCCCTGATTTACAAGTCTGGAATTATTAGTTAAAGACAGTAGGTAGAGCCTTTTCAACTTTTGTAGTTGTGACACACATTTTTGGTTGAAACATTTTCCTTGACACATCATCAACTAAAACATGAACAAATCACACCTTTTAGGAAAAAATGTGGTATATAGTATGTGTCAAATATTGTCTGTGCCAATGTCTAGTTGGTAAAGGTGAAGTATACGCAGGAGACAAAGGAAGTTTTCAATTAAATCCATGTAGGAGTCTGTAATTCAAACTTTTTAAGGCACCCCTGCACAGTAATGTTCCCTGGCACACTGCTCGAAAATCAAGGGTGTAAAGCAGGGCTACTCAACTGAAATTTACTGAGGGCCAGAGTTTTCAGGTGGTTTTGTCCTTGGGGCCAGGAAACGTGTCTAAAATGTAACAGAAAAGACTTTAACAACATCTGCAGAACTGAACCAGGACTAAACCAGGTCTAAACCAGGACTAAACCAGGACTAAACCAGGACTAAACCAGGTCTAATCAAGGTCTAAACCAGGACTAAACCAGGTCTAAACCAGGACTAAACCAGGTCTAATCAAGGTCTAAACCAGGACTAAACCAGGTCAAAACTAGATCTAAACCAGGATTAAACCAGGTCTGAACCAGGAATAGACCAGGTCTAAACCAGGATTAAATCAGTTCTAAATCTGGACTATACCAGGTCTGAACCAGTTCTAAACCAGGTCAAAACCAGGACTAAACCAGGTCAAAACCAGGATTAAACCAATAAAAAGAGATCAAATATTTTCTATATTTTTTGCAGATGGGTTGAGGGCCGGATCATGTCCCTTGGAGGGCCTGATTTGGCACCCGGGCCTTCAGTTGAATAGCCCTGGTGTAGTGGTTTGATTTTCTCACAAATATCTGCTTTTACCATATCCACTTTTTGGGGAGGAAACACAATTTACTAATTATGAAAAAAAAAAAAAAGCTTTAAGGCAAGACAGTTACATTTTATATGTAAAAATGGCCACAACTAAAACAAACACATATCGCCTTATATTTTGAATTAATATGTGATATCAACAAATCCTCCAGACAGTCCGTACTTGTTCAGTCCCAGATTGTACAGTTTGGTGTAGGATCTACTTTAAGGCTGATCTTTATGTCCCTGTGGGAGAAAAATGCCTTTGGAGAAAACAACCTTTGAAGTTACAATGTCCCTGAGAAATCTATGGATGAAGTGGATGAATTGAAATGATAAAACATCTTTAGGAGTGATGGTGCAATGTTTCCAGTTGAAAGCTCTTATGTTGAGAGAGAAAACTGACCAGAAAACTCTAGTGTCTCGCCTTAAAAAAGAACAGATTTTTAAATCAACGGTTATTTTTATACGAGTTATTTTCCCGCACTGTAAAGCGTCCCTCATTCACATTACTGACATTTCATGACACATTCCGCAAACATCACACTCACGGACACATGCACCAGGCCCATTTACAATATTGCGACGCTCTTCGGAATGAAACGTTACGAGGCCACTTCACATTTGTTTGCGATCGCTCCCTGATGGAAGTTTAGAGCCGCGTGCTACATTTTGCCAGCGTTGCCAAATGATCGTTTCATTTTCTGGCGTTTGTAGATTTGGAATGGGCGAGTGGCGATGCTCCGTCTCCCTCGAGATCATAGCTGTCAGCGCACAAAGGCTGCGTGCTTCTTATGTCACCGGCTTGTAGCTTGTAGCAACACGACGTGGTTGGAAAGTGGCATTCAAAGGGAATTTTAGAGCGAAGCGTGGATGGAGATAAGTGCTAACAGCTCAACATCCAATGCAAAGTAGACCGGTTTAGAGAAAAGGCTTGTTTTTTTTTAGCTTGTTTCTCTGTTATTTTTATGGAGATGGCATAAGAAGGAGGTTTATACATTGAGAGTCATGTCAGTTTTCTTCTTCAGCAAAATCCTTTCCATAATAATAGTTCACTTTTTGCTGACTATATGTAGTTTGTCTAAAAACATTGTTTCATGCATTAAAAAGGATTAAATGTCATTAAATGAATTTTGGCCAAAAATAAGTCAAATAAAGGCAAATGATTGACAAATGATTTATCCATCAGAACAATAACTATAAACGTAATAAAAATAAGAACAAATAATGATCTCAGGCCGTGTCTCTCCAGAGCCGCTGTGTCAGAAGTGTGTGTCCATGACATTCAAATTCATTTTGAATCCCAGATGTGGACTAGATTTATTGGATCTAAATGTTAATGGCTTAGATCAAATCATCTAAAAAGTAAAAACTAGGGTTCAAATGTGGATGGTTTAAATTTCTTGTAAATGAGTTTCTTATATTCTCATCCTTCTGCTGCCCAGTGGAATGGTTACAAGCCAGTAGTAGTGACATGAGAAAAGTAGAAATGTCTTGTTTTGACGTTGATTATGGTTATAATCTGTAATATGGCATGATTTACTGAAACCTGCACAAACCCTGAAAAAACATACATTTTGGTAAAGCAACATTTGTAGTTGTTGTTATTTGGTGTGGGTGATGTTCATAAAATGAAAAAAATATATCTTAATATCTTTGTACATCATAATCGGTTTATGCCAACATATGTCATATACCAATAATAGAATTCAATTGTGGCCAGTCAGAGACATTGTTTCTACAGAGAGCAACAAATGTTTACTCTTTCTCTTTATAAACCAAAAATGGATCACAAATGTTGAGTGAAAAGTGTTGGTTTTGACAACTATTGTCTCACAGGGAAGTCAGCGCAGTTATCGGGGTTTTAACGGCTTTTTCATGACTTTACAGACTTTTAACTGGCAAAGTAAGCACTAAAAGCTCAAAATCACATAAAAAGTAGTGTTGTTCCAATACCATTTTTTTCTGTCCATCCAATACCGATACTTCTGATCAAGGGAGTTGCAGATACCAAGTACCTGTCTGATACATTACAACTGTTAAAGTTCAGACCAATTTTGACACATTTCAAATGTATATATTGATTAAAAACTAATGGAAAAGCTTACTTCTATTTTTTTACTTACAAGCTTGACAGCAACTGTATGAAAAGTAGTGCCAACAAAGTGATAATAACGCATCTACAGAAATACTGAATTAAAGACCCAACATTTACTTTATGGGATTGCATTATAAGCCTGGATGTCTCAAAACATTCACAATTTAAATGTCAAGTATGAAAAAATTTGCCACACTAATTGTGCTGTCAAACTTAAGACTTATAGAGACGTGATATCGCTGCTCTTATGACCTGTATTTAAGTTTACACTCTCAACATCTTTCCATTTTGTGGGAATGAGTTCACAAACGGTCTGATACAGGGCGGGATATGTATTTATGACCAGGTAAACAGAACTGCAGCTCAAAGTTCTCCGTCAAGCGACGAAAACCCACATTCTCTACCACTGACAATGGCTGATCGTCCAAAACAGTGACTTCAGTTATTCTACCGCTTATGTCGGACGCTTGTGGGAGTCATTTGAAAACATTACTCTCTCAAAAAGTAGTTTCAATATTATTGTTTATCAGGATATTTTCTGTGGCAATATACTGTACATCCAAATATGCTATAGTGACAGGCCTATCCACCATGTAACCTTTTAGCCAAAAAAATTACAAAAACAAAAACATGTTGTTTGACAAAATATGCAGACAACAAAAAAGCTCTTGATATATTTTGGCACTTTTTGATTTGTCGATACCGTGATAACAGGTATTGCTCTTGTAAATTACGAAATTGATAATAAAACAAAAGAATAATTAACAACTGGTTGTGAATATGTGCTCGTTCTGTCTTACTGTATAATGGATCACAATACCTGAATAAGAAATTATATCACGTTATTTCAGGCTTCACTTGACAGTACATAAATAGTTCCAATAAGCCATTCCTCTCTACATTCGAGATGGAGAAAGGCTAAAGTTGCTCTCATGGAAGACCTTTTGAATAGTGACTTTAGATACGACAACATTCCCTGGACTCAACAATGATCTGGACTTTACAGTGTTTCTATAAGTGTCTTTTGTTCCATAGTGTCCTACACGTATGGTGATCCTTCACTAATATGTCACAGAGGGTTTTTGATTCATATGTTGCTCTGTGTAATATCATGGTTTACTAACTTGGGCCCAAGTAGTAGCTTTTCTTCTCTGAACTAGTCATGCTACTTACAAACCGTCTGCTAGTCTTGTTAGTTTTGAAAGTGGGTTATTCCTGGTACATCTGTCTACAGTTTTTTATTCATTGCAAAACAATGTTTATTTCACTTTATGTGTGTACCGAACGTGTGGATTTGTGGTCGGTTCAAGTGATGCTTGTCACATGATCACCATTATCTAAGGGCACCTGTCGTTCCTGTGTTTAATGCCCTGACGAAGAACGCCACGATCGAAACGCGCTGGCGTCCCTGTCCACAATAAAGGACTTTTATCTTGGTCAGTGTGCCTCAGACTTTGACCTAAGCTTTACAGTTTTTTCATTCGGCAATTTTCTGTTATCAATTCATGCATCGATTCATCCTGGAAGAGCACGTGATCTTTTTACTCGTTTGACCCGGTGAAGCACTCACTTCTTTTGCTATAACAATCATTTTGATGTGATACAGACCAAAAATGAAAGTTCCAAGCCTTATTAAATCTGTGGTGGCTCATCATAACTATACACATGCAGAATGTTAAGTTTGCAGTGTCCAGAATGCACTGAGTCGTCCTCTCTGGACTGTGTGGTGTGGCCCTCAGTGGTGCGGACCATGAAGGCTGTCCCTCTGACCCAGCTCTCTTCTGGTCAAAGCGTGTCACCAACACCCGGTAACCACGGCCACTCCCAGTGTTAGCGCCGCTTCATTGGCCGAGGTCGGAGTTGAAGGCGTGGGGTTAGGACACTGAGTCCGACCCGCTGTGGTGCGCCTCGCTGCGAAAAAGCAATTTGTTTTCGGGGTCAAAAGGAAGCAATGGAAGACTGTGGGTACACTATTTTTTCATCAGTTTAGGCTCGAGGTAAAAGCAACGGAAAATTATTTCACAGAAGAAACAGAAATAGACTTAACCGTTTGTTTGTTTTTTCAAATAATGAACTATAGTAATAATCAGATATTTTGAAGAAAATATGTGTTCAGGTTGTTCAGGATGCCAATTCTTTATTTTGTTTTTATTATTAACAACTTCAAAACTGTATGAATAAATGGGTACCACTTTATAGTAACTACATTTTAATTTGCCTTAACAAAGCATGAACAAACACTTCACAACAAACAGTTTTTAGTTTATTAAGCATGAGTCAGGATCAGTAACTGTTTAATTAACTGCTTAACCTTAAGTAAGGTTAGGTTTGGGTTTAGGAATTCAGGTTAGCATATTACCTAAGTAATTACCAAGCCTGAATTATTCCTACTAAACTATTTGTTCATTATCAATTAAGTCTTTGTCCAGGAATAAGTGTGGTTATTATAAAGTGTTACCAACAAATAGTTGGTAACAATCAAAATGTTACAGAGTGGAGCACATATTCATGCAACAATCATGCCACTCTCTCCCAGAATGAGGCAAAAGATTTTACTGAGAAACCTTTAAGATGAAAACATGTAACAGTGTAGTCATTAACGTTTGGCTAATGAATGCTAATTACTTCTTTCATAATTTACAGATGTCTTTAGGGATGGATAGCTACCCTTGTGTCATAACCGCACTGGTGCCAAAACTTAATGGCCAACTGGCTCTATAAGCTCCGCCCTATCAGTGATCTGAACAGTGCCGGGGGTCACACAAATGTCACGCGGTCAGATGTGAGCATTTCCACGTCTGTGACTCTCAGTCTGAGCAGGGCACAGACACACACAGACACAGGGGCCAACAGAAGTATCTCATGAACGCCCACAGCGAGGAGCGGAGATGCACGGGTCGCCCCAACACGCAATCTGGCCCATCTTTTCACAGTCACTTACAGAACACATACCGTCTGTCACTTCTCTGTGATCACGTGACAAATACACACAAGAGACACATCACTGGAACATGCTGGTCGTTTACATAGTCTGCATCAAATTAAAGATGGCTACTGCAATGTCCTAAATTGTAAACCTTTTAAAAATGTAAATAAAATTAAAGTTTCAGTTAGTTAGTTAGTAGTAGTAGTTTAAAATAAATCATGCATAAATGTGGAGTGGAGAAATCAATATTGTAAATTATTATTATTATAAAACTATCAATTAAATTGTGACTGTTTTTAGACATCCAGGCTTATAAAGCATTTAAACAAGTATTAAGTAGTAGTAAGTCCAGCTGTACTTGTTTAAATGCTTTGAAATAAAACTATCAATAAATGAAACTGCATTAATAATACCCCTGAATTATAAGTAGTTACTAAGCCTGAATTGGTAATACAATTGTTAGTTATTATGAAGTGGTACCAAATATTTACTGTGGTTATCAGTCGCCTAACTATGATTTTCATTTTTTATTTACTAATTAAAACAAACTCCTCCTCTTGGAAAAAATGTTGAGTTTTTTTTATGCCAACATTTCATGTCATTTGGCCGTTTAGCTTCTGCTAAACGGCTCTCTAGTCAAACAAAGCCAAGAATCAAAGGATAAAAGTGCTTTTGTGAGTCAGCAGACACGTCCCACCAGTCCTTGATATGGAAATAGAAGGCAGATACGTTTTGACAGCGCACAGGTGGTATTTTCTTGCTTTTTTGCCACAACAGGTTAGCGATCTGTGAAAGAGAAATTCGAGAGAAGGTATAGAATGGGATTGTCCCTTGAATCCCTCCACCAGACAAGCTTGATCTCCCAGTCTGCTATAATATGCTTTTGAATACAAACTCCACACATGCAACCTATCGCAACGTTTTATCAGGAAATCGAGAGAAAGAGAGAGAAGCCAGACTGCAAACAGTGCACTTTTCGGATATGAGAGCGCCCAGAGCATTTCAATGGAGCGCTAACACAAGAAAGGAGTCTGTGTGTGGTAGAATGCAAGTAAAGTGTTTTTATTTCCACGGGCTTATGAGAGCGGACAAGGAAATAGAGTTATGTGAGGCAAAGCTCTTCAGGGATGTTTTGGCAGCTTGGTTTAAAAGTAAAAGGAAGTAGCGATTTAGCTGAAGTCAACAAGGTTTCCAACTAGGGACCTTAGTTAAAGGGTTAATGCTTGATCCATTAAGTCACAAAAATGATTTATGCTTTCACAATTAATTATTTAAAGATGCAATATAGCCTTGTTTCCACTGGTTCACTTTGGAGCAGATTGGTACAGTCCGAAAGTGTCTCCTCCATCTTAAGTAAACAGTATCAGCTCAGAAGCTTCCAAGACCGTTTTATTTTGGTACATTTTAGCTAGTGAGGAGCAACACAGCATCGAGATGATTGGATAAGAGAGAATGTAAACTGGTAAAAAGCAGATACAAACATAAAAGAATAATTTCTCACCAAACGCTGATTTGATCTCGTGATGAACCGTCATATTTCCACTGATGCTAACTTATATGCTTAGCCTACATGGTTAGCAAAACAGAGTGAGTACGTTAGCATCAGCTGTTTATCGACGCAGAGTACTCACTTTGTCAAAACAACATTATCACCCATCTTAATTTGCAGCTAAGTGAAATAAATGCGGAAAAAGCTGAGGAGAAACAGGAAGTAGTTTCTTGTTATCTCTAGGACTGTGTCTGAACGTCCACACTGCTCCCCACACTATATCACATCATTCTGAAGTGCTGTCCGACTGTCAAACACTCAAAATTTCCCACAATGCACCTATAAAAGAAGTGTCCAGCGAAATACTAGGGGTCAGTATAAATTTCAGTGCATTGTGGGAGTTGGAAAAACAACAGCGGTAAAGCGACAGGTCTGAATGAATGTTGGCCTGTGATTATGGATAAACCACTCTTAAATAAATTGTTTGCTCTGAAGTCACTAACGTTAGCCTGCCTTATGAATAAACCCCTCTTAACTGTTAGCTGTGAAGTCACTAACGTAAGGCAGGATTATGAATAAACCACTCTTAAATAAACTGTTAGCTGTAAAGTCGCTAACGTTAGCTGTGATTTATGAATAAACCGCTCTTAAATAAACTGTTAGCTGTAAAGTCGCTAACGTTAGCTGTGATTTATGAATAAATTGCTCTTAAATAAACCGTTAGCTGTAAAGTCACTAATGTTAGCCTGGATAATTAGATAAACCATTAGCTGTAAAGTCGCTAATGTTAGCCGTTATAATGAATAAGCCACTTTTAAATAAACCATTAGCTGTAAGGTCGCTAACCTTAGCCAATAAATAAACCACTCTTAAATGAATTGGTAGCTGTAAAGTCGCTAAGGTTAGCCATGATCATAAATTAGCTCCTTACCTTTATTTATTAAGTTGCAGGATTACCATTGCAGGTAAAAAATATAAAATCCTGTCCGTTTGTGGTTAATGTAAGTAAAACTTGTATGATATTGTCAGACGGATTTGACCAATATTTATTATAGAAATAATATATATATATTTTTAATCTGAGTTTTACAGACTTTTTATCTCCCATTCACATGACCTGTGGTGAGGAGAAAGTAGTGAGTGTCTGAATCAAAATATGCCTACTTTAAACCTTTACTCATCTTCATGGAGATGTTCTTAATTTCTCTGGAATGTCTTAAAGTATGGCTTTAAAACATCTCTATCTACATGGAGACAAGCAGTTACAGGTCACATCTGTGGACCCCGCTCACAGTAAGAAAGCATGTTTACCAGATGAATAACCCTATCATTAGTTGAACATTTCCGTGGTCACCGGTTCAACGTAGTCAAACCCAAATGGAAACGCACACGGCTGCAGTTCATTCCACTCAATCACAACCAGTTTAGTCTCAGCATTCAATATTTATCCACAACGAGCAGTTACCAAGCAACCGGGTCCAGACAAACTTGGATGTCTAAAGCGTGGGTTGTTGGGTGCATCAACTTTTCAACCTAACATGTGAAAAGAGCTTGTAAAGTGTTTTCTCTCAGTCTCTAAATGACATAAAGATATATTTTGTTAGTGTTCGATAAGGGTAAGAACTTAGCGGACAACTCAAAGCAGCTTGAAGAAAGGTTAATGGAATTTCACATTTTCTGAGGAGGAAACAGAGGGTCAAGTCAATATTTTGGTCCAAAGTAGCATGGGGTTTTGACACTTTCTTTCCTCACAGTAGCACTTGGTCTGGTTTGGAGGTATAAACAAGTCTGGCTGTTATTCAACTCCTATCAATTCAATTTATGTTTTGTAATTTTATTCTAGCTAAAGAGGTTTGCATACTGTTATAAGACGGAGCCGTAACCCCACAAACTTTACACAAACAGACTTTACCTTTTGCTTTACTGCTTTTCATAATGGTTTACTTCATTGTTAATAACTGAGGTGATATTAAACAGTATTATAAACAGGATAAAGAAGTATAAACAAGACTATTTACCTATAGCAAGTTTTCAGATATGTGTAACTTTTTATACATTTCAATTTTGTCTTTTTATTTCTAACAAAAGGTAAGATAATTTCACTTGGTTGACTTTTGTTTTTTCTATTTTGCGTATTCATTGAGTGCTTTGTTTAGATTTTTTATATTTTTTCTGACTTTCTCATGCAGTTAAAAGCCTAAATTGCATGATTAGCAAAGCAATGTTGAAATATTGCTATATTCTGAACACTACTGAATGAAAGAGTAACTGTAGCAGAAGTGAACACATATTTGTACTGGTGCGAGTCGTCCATGTCTGTGTTTGTGACTGAGTTTTAGGAAACTTTAGTCCTGTATGATGCTTGTGACTGTAATTTGGGCAGCTTTTAGTCTATGAATTGGAGCTTGCATCAATTCCAATTTAGGTCCAGATTTGAACTAAAGTGTGTGTCGTATGTGCGTGCAAACTTTTATCTTTCTACTTTTACTTTTCTACAAAACACAGCGCCTCAGACCTTTTTTGACCACTTTTTAACATTTTTTCAACAGTAAGTTTTATATTGCAAGCATATTACTTGCCAGTTATTGTTTGTTTTTTTCTACAGTTAAAAGGTAAAATCACGAAACAAACTACAGGAAAAATGTGTGGCCACAGAAGAAGCAGAAAGGAGGCTCTTTGGAAAAGTTAAGGGTATGGATGCCTTTTGGATGCACAGGTTTAGATCGAGGAGCTGTGTCAGGGTTAAAAGAGAGAGTCGACAGCTCTCCATACCGTTGTCTGTCTTCTACCTGCGAGTTACCAGGGACATGAACCGACAGTTCTAAGAATGGCACGCTATATAGGTCGTGACATGAGAAAGAGCTGCGAGCAACACAAAGGTAATGGATTGGAGATCAGACGGAGCCTACTATATAAAGCTATACATGGGGTAAAGATGTTCCTGTGGGGTATAGTTCTCCTGCACACATAACTACATTTGATGAGGACGCCATTTTGTCACGTGAGAGATAGCGGTGACAATCCTGAAGTTTTACCTTTGGAGTTTATCTGTGTCATTAAATAAAAATGCATCTTAAAAACTTCTCCAATAAAACATGAGTGACCTTTACCTGGCACAAATGAGAGTTTACGGAGAACAGATTGTGTAGACATTTGATTTATTTTCCACCTTCTAAAATCATCAAAAATGTCCCTGGAGATGTTTGTGAGAAATACACTTTATTATAAAGCACTTTTCCTAAAACGTTTGCAATATCGAAAGCACTAAAAATGTGATCTTGATTATACACAACCAAAATGTACAAATTTGTCTTATACAAAACAGCATAGGCAAGTATATTTTCATGTCAATATATTAAACATCTGGAAATCATTTGCCAAACTTTAGTTTGTGATTTTATTTTACTACAATCAACATTTACATGCAGTAATCAATTATGTGTTTTGCCAAAAGCATTTAGGATTGTTTCTCTTCAAATGACAAATAAAACAGTCCAATCGCCATTACACAACCTTGATACAGTTAATCATACAGTGAATCATAATGAGACAACTGTTAAATTATTCCCCAAATAAAAATTTACCATTGTCAACGTTAAATAGCTTAATTAAGGTAAGATTCTCCTGTCAATTTGGAACTTTGTAAATCCAGTAAAATGCTCTGTCTTTCTTCTTCCCTCCATCATTTGCAGTGTTAGGAATTAATATATTAATGAGTTACAGTAAGATATTGCATTTTTCTTTAACACATTACTATGTTGAAAATGGGCATTCATCTGTACTACCTTTTACAATCTCAGTAAAGTAATGTACAATGGCCTTTTATTATGCCCCATGCTGCTGGCACAAAGCAGTACTTTGACATCTGCTCTCTACCTGTGGCCTCGGCTCATCTTTCAAACCCACCACATGGCTTCAGTCGTCCGTTGTTCACACTTCTATGTGCCCGCTCCCTGTCCCACATCCCTCAACAGGCCCACTGAAATGTTTTGGGGAAAAGTCATACCGAAGCGCCGCCTGACTCCGTGACAGTCCACGCCTGTTACGCTCTTTCTCGTCTCAAAAGTGCAAAGTGCCTTGGCTCATTGAACAGAGACGAGATGAGCGAACATGGAGCTGAACAACTATTCTGACTGACCCTATAACTAACTCCAAAATGTACTTGACGAGGACTGAGATGTGTCCAATGCTCTTCATGACGTGCGCCAGGCCGCTGTAATTGTCACGAGGAGCTGTTGATCTGTGCAGAGGAGCAGCGTAATATTGACTTTTGACAATTTTATGACCAATGTTAAGTGTTTTGAGATTGAAATCTGTCAGTATCAGTTAAGTGTAAGTGAAAGCAGTGGTATCTGTTCATCTTTATTGACTTTATTGATTACTTCACAATGAGGTGAAGAAAAAAAACATCCTCTATAGCTTTTAGGGCATTTGACCTAGTGACCCAAAACTACTTTAAAATATGATTTTATATTTGTTTTGTTTTGTTTTTAGGACTGTAACTGGTAATATTCACATTCACCTTCCATTCTGGAAGTTGGAAGCCGTGGGCACCACCATCTTTTCTCTGGTTGTATTAGTTTACACGGGGCAGGCGAGCTCAACACCAAATAAGTTATACACGGACCATAAAGCCGTTTCCAGGACGCACAGGAAATTGGTGCATTGTTGACTTATTATTTCACATTTACATTGAACATTTTATGCAAATCAGTCAACTTTATATAATATTTTAGCTGTGAGACTTTTCTGTCGTTCACTTCTTGTGAGTTTGCGCAAGTGGAAGTGCCTTTACGCGTGAAGTGCGGATCTGTGGCAAAAAGAGGTGAAAGGTGAATATAACCTATTCCAATTTCAGAGCAACTTTCCCTTCACGGATCACAATTCACAATCTCAGGATAAAGTAGTTAGTTTCTATTAGTTAAGCTGACTGCAGGAGCTTTATTTTTTGGGAAGTGTTATTCAAATGTCCCTAATCGGAATAGTGAACTGATATAGTTTTGTTACTGCTGTGAGTACTGTTCAATGTAGCGTGCTCTGAGAACACAAAAAGAGGCCGTCCCATGACAATAGGTGACGCCCATTCACCATACCACGGACAGCCATAAATCCACCCTCCACACACCTCCAGGCCCACGTCCAGCTGTGAATGCTAACCAGGGGCCGGCTGTCCGAAGGTCCCCACGAAATGAGCTCCGTTCAAGGCCAAATCGATGGGTGACGCGGCCTGTGCATAATTTCCCCTTCGCGCTCCTTGCTTTGGCTAAGTACCAACGCCAAGGTTTCAATGTTTCAAGGTTTAGCTAAGAAGTCGGGCGGGCAAATAAAAAATAAAAAGGTTTAAAGGAATTTGAGGATTTCATGGTAGGATTAGGGGAAATGTGATATAGGAGTCTAGGATATTGAGACTGTATAAATGAATGTTAGAAATCAATGCTACCTGAAGTGAACTTGAAAGTGCTGCTGACATTAAAATGCCACTGCAGATTTTTAATTTTTCCTTGAAATGTATAAATATGGTAGTAGTTTTTTTTGTTTTGTGTCATTAAGTGAAACTTGGAATAGTTTTAGAATGGTCTACCAGAAAGAGTATACCCTATCACAGGGGTGGGCAATTATTTTGACGCAAGGGCCACATTGGATTTTTACACTTGCCTGGGGGCCGGACCATTTTACACACATACTACTACACAAAGACTTAATGCCTAAAATACACAAAAAATGACTACAGAATAGCAAAAATCATTACCTTTATTTAGTGGGAACAGTGCAGTTGATCACTCCTTTTATCCAATGCATCAAAGTTTGGTGTTATTCTAGTGGTGGCTGTTCTCAAAACTGATTTTTAATGAACAAGCAGCTGCTCAGGAAACTATAAAATGACAAATGCACCACACCTAACTCATACAATTTTTTATTAAATGCTTCGCGGGCCGGATCAAAATGCCAAAAGGGCCGCATGTGGCCCCCGGGCCTTAGTTTGCCCCCCTCTGCCCTATCACATATTTCTATCACATAGAAATATACAATTATTTTGTTTTAAAGATGACATTATACTGTCAAGTGTGTTTTATACATAATTATTGTGGTATTGAAATCTGAATTGATTTATTGATCCTTTTCATCAAACTAGTGTGAATGAAGCTAAATCAGGGATCTCAAATTCATTTTGAGAGGGGGAAATCAGAGCTGGTCGGGGGCCACAACAGTGACAGACTTGAAACGCATACACACATGCATTTTCCTTACCCACAAAAACTACATATAGGAGATTTTAGTTGCCAGACGTTTTACATTTACAAGGTATATTTGGTATATTTTAAGATTTAGAAATGATAATACCTTATAATTCACAAACTTCAAACTATGTGTTTTAGTCAAACCTCATAAGTCATGAGTCCAAGTATCTGCAGCTGCTGGGACGTTCGGTTCAGAACACAGTGCACTTCACTTGGATAGCACATTCGTACCAAACAAAGTTATGTTCCTCTCGCTTCAGACCTTCTCTCTGAGCTGCTCCTGAAGCTCCTGCGCTCACATCCCGCGTGTTCTCTGTCCATTTATTTGTGGAGCAAAGTTAGTATCCATGGGTTCAGCTCTCGGCACTGTGCTCCAGGAGCAGCGGGGGAGGGGCTGTGTAGTCACTAATGCTGCAGTGCATTATGGTAGTTGTAGTTTTGACGGGTTCTCTGCGTTTTTTATCAACAGGCCGCTTATAATACAAATTAAAAATCACTTGGGGGCCACCAGAAATCTCTTGAGGACCGCATTTGGCCCGCAGGCTGCGAGTTGAGCTAAATGCTACTTAATGTATGTTTGTGATGACGTAACAGTGTTACAGGGTCAAAAGCTCAAATTAGTAAAGTTTGTGTTATATTTGGCCTTTAAGAAGGTTTAAGTTGTAGTCTTTCAGAAGCAGATATGAAAAGGTTTCACATTTCTGTTGAGTGAGAGCAACAAATCAGATAAAAAGTAAAAAGATGTAAACTATTAAGCCATGCTGAACATACAAATACGAGTAGGTTATGTACAATACGCTTTATTATATGCTGTTATGGTACTGACCTTTATGTCTCTGTGGGAGGAAAATACATTTGGAGAAAACTACTTTTGATGTTACAATTGGTGTATTGTACACTAAAATATATATGTCATGAATTTGAGGAGACTCCAGGAAGAATAGCAACTGGTGTTCAGGACTAAGTGGATTACATGCAATAAAAAATAAAAAATAAAAAACCTTTTTAGGAGCAGGCAGATTGGTCAATGTTGTTGTTTACACGTAAAAGCTCTTATGTTGAGAGAGAGAGAAAAACGAAAGTTTGCATGTAGTGTCTTCCCTGAGATAATGGCAAGGCAATGCAAGTTTATTCGTAGAGCACAATTCAAGGCAATTCAAAGTGCATTAAAATCACAAAACACATAAAGACATACAAAATCATTTTTTAAAAAAGCTTTAAAAGAGAAGAAGTGTTTTCAGTCATAGGCACCGCTAAACCTAACTCTTACCCTAACCCAGACCCTTGACTGGAGGTGACTGGTTGCTTCTTCCAAAGACGATGATTTCAGTCTCGCTTGAGTTCAGCTGGAGAAAGTTGCATCCACCACTGATGTGTTGGATGCAGCGACAGAGTGAATCCATTGGTCCACATTCACCTGCCGTCAGCGAGACATAGATCTGAGTGTCGTCTGCAGAGGTGTGGACACATTATTGCTGCAAATTAACTGACCTAGCGGCAGCATTGGGGTCCCGGGGATTGACCCTTGTTTTTTTTATATTCATGATACTTCTACACTTCTTAAGTATCCAGTTTTTGTAACAATTCTATCAATATTACACAACAGCTATTACCGCCCTCAAACACCTTCTCATTCTTTATTTGTCTCACCTCCTAACAGACTAAATGCCTTGTTTTCTATCAATGTAAACAGAGAAATAGACCACCCGCAGGTCCGGCGCTCCTGTTGACGCTGCTAGCCGCTGTTTACTTATTCAATAGTCAGTAATTCGGTGAATGTATGCTAGCTCCAGGCTCCGGCGCACCACTTATTTGCCCAGTGAAGCGGGCCCGGTCCTCTCCAACCCTCCACCGCCGGAGCTCATTTGGCACCGCGCGGTATGCTATTAGCAGCTAACTAAAGTGGATTGGCAAGTTTAGCAGAAAAGTGGACCTAAGCCTGTTTTGCCTGTTTTTGCAATGTCCCCGTCTCGCAATTCTCCTAATGAGACAATACGAACGCAAGCCGGTCAACATCTGCTGCTATTACTGACCGCCTCCGTGTGTTGTTATGTGCTCGGGTTTCTCTAGTTCTCCCGAATCAATCATTTTGTGGTAATTTGGAGATGGGATGCGTGAAGATGTCCGCGCTCAAATGCCAGACCGGTGGAAAAGAGAGCGTTCTGGTGAAGATACAGCTGGATTAGCATCTAAAGGTATCTTTCAGTTTGACTAGTTTTATTGTTTACTTTAGTTTTGAGTTAGTTTAAGATTAGGTAAATTAATTTTATTTTTCTGACTCAACATGTGAGAAATCAGCGCTGAGTCTAAAGACAGAGACAAGAGGATGATCAGGGAGCTTTAGGCTCCTCCTAAAATAAAAGCTTTGGGGCAGGATCAAATCAGTCAGAATACTTTTATTTAAACGTTATCATCAGGAGTTAACAAGCTAAAATGTAGGGGGAAAAATGTGTTCCTTTTATCTAACAAATACATTTTTACCACTTGATTTAAGTCAAATTCATTGTAATTAATTGTTAATAAAGCCCAAAATTCAACTGATTTTTACATATTTACTTTACCAGAAATGGTGCACTTTTGTACTTTTACTTCAGTAGTAGGAGTTCCAGCTGCACTTTGTACTATTTCTTACTTACTTTTTTTCTTAATGCTATGATTGTATTTGTTCTAGGTGCATTATAAACACATATTTTCTCTCTGCTGTTATTGTTGTCAAATCATATTCAGACTTTTGAGGTTGAGGCTGAAAAACACACATATGAGATAAATTTAGGGTGAACGAGTTAACTCTTGTGATTAATCATAGAAAATGAACACATTAATCATGACCTGACACAGATTAATAACGTCTTTGACCAGAAACACTTTAGATTATGCAGGAGGCTTTACCTGAAAGGAGGAGGACGTTACAGGAGCAGGGCTGAGATCACACAGCTCCAGCAGAATCCATCAGTCATCAGGTGGACGAGCACAGAACAGCGGCTGATGTTTACGAGTGCGGAGCAGTGGACGGCAGTATGGCTTTGCTCCGTGCCACAGAACAAAGATGTGGAGTAGAACATCATATCCGCGGGGATTAGAAAGCATGAGTGTGAGCGTTAAAATACTATGGGCCTAATATCCCTCCAGCCTACGACAGAGCACTGGTGAGGCCAGGCCAATCCCAGCAGCTACATCTGTCTCCATAAGAGCCAATTACACCTGCAAGCGGCACTGAAGGGCCCTGAACCCAATAAACCTGTAGTTTGGTCTTGTATTTTTCATGACCACACACATTTATTATGAAACAGCCTCAAGTTAGAGACAACAGGGATTCAAATAAAGTAATTGATTTAGATTTCTGAAATATAAAAATGATAAAAACAAATCTTAAATTAAATGTGTGTATATGATTAATCATATTTCAAAATTATTCATCTGATTTTTTTTATCGATTATTATTATTCATTTTAAGAAGCAAAACTTACATTACTTTACATTTGTAGTTTTCAGCGTTTTGTGCCAATACTGGAACTGGAAAGATCACCCAATCAAGTTGCTCAAATTCATTGCAAAGATTGCCATAAATTAAAACAAAAATGTTGTGTTGTTACATTTTCAAAACCAATTTGACCTCAGTAACTGGGCCGCTCTAATCTTTCTCCACCTCCTTCTCAGTTCAAAAACAAAACTTCCTCCGTATTGTTTAGTGTCCCGTCAGCACTCGTCATCGCTGAGCTCCAGCTGCAGTGTCATCCTTTTGTCCTCGTGTGGGCCTCTTCGTACTCAAGCGCTTTTCCATCAGCCTGAGCGAGCGCGTTACTGATCTATGCGCTCGTTAGATTGTTTGATGGCCTGAAAAGAGCCGGTGATTACGCCTGATGAAGCGCGCGGGTGCCGGCCCCCTGCAGGCTGATAGGCTCATTACCACACAGATCGATACAGAGCTATTGATTGGTGCACATATGTATGTAGTGCCGAGGATGTTAATGTGGGAGTAAACACAGACGTGGAGCGGTGACAAAGCCTTACGTCATGGATATTCAACTACAGTACATGTTCCTGAGGGCCAGACTTTTCAGAGTCTCACAAAATCTCCCCAACACTAAATCTGTTTCAATAATGATGAACAACTGCCATATTATATTTTTGGGAAATATAAAATACCTTTTCCAAAACTGCTGCAAATTTGCCAATTCAGTACTGAACCAAGAGTTTTAATCCTGATGTAAACTTAGTTTGACGCTAGAACTAGATAGATAGATAGATAGATAGATAGATAGATAGATAGATAGATAGATAGATAGATAGATAGAAACATTTTCACTGCGCTTTTCAGTCTCTTTTGTTTCTCAGTCAAAGGTCTCAGTTAACCTTTAACAGGAGGAGTCAGCAGATCTGTACTACCTAAAACCTAAAAGTAGGTTTGAATCCGCATTTTTGCATAAATTTGGCTTTTAAAGGCCCTGTACCTGACTTTTATGTTTTGAAACATAGAAAACAGAACTAGCTGATGTTAAAGTCTTTCCATCAGTCACATATTGATCACTTTCCTAAAGCAGTCCCAGCATCCTGAATATTCACCTCCATGAGCTTAAAGTACTTTTCACGAGTCAAATCAAATCAAATCAATGTATTTTTATAATGCCCAAAATCACAACAACAGTTGCCTCGATGGGCCAGTCCCTGAGTCCAGAGGGTCACATACCTTCACAGGTAAAGCTAACAAACATTAGCATGCTAACGATGCACTTCCTGCTTCTCTTGTAGGAAAAAAAGGCTCTATAAATAGATGCAGAGTAAAAGTTGTGGTTTCATTTTCACCCAAATAGATGCTTTTACAATATATCTGTGCTACAGCAACACAGATGTTACTTTATTACATGAAAAAAATCAGGAATATGAGCCTATTTCAGTTTAATTGTTGTTTAATTGTTGCCTCCATTTATCTAACTGGTCTTTAACGTTTGGTCAGGACAGTATTTGCACTTCTTTTTAGATAATCCGAGGTGGATATCCTGCGCTTACCTGCACTCTGAGGATTACACTGTTTCTGAAGTTTGAAGTACGTTTCTCTGTGTATTTTTGGAAGTTTGATTTGCCATACTCTGCAGGTTTGATTCTGGGCGCAAACTGAAATACCAGGTAGATATTAAAAAATGTAAATGTTATTGCAGTGATCCCACGCGCTGCTCTTAGTCAGCCTCAGCCCTGCAGACACAGCTCTCGTAAAACAATATCTCTATGATTCCAAATGACTTATTCATAACTCATGTGTTGGCAACAATTCATTTGCTTAATTGTTTTCTTGTTAATGTAGTCAGGAGCCATATTTATCACCGTGTCTTTGGAATTTTTATGTTGGATTTGAGCCTGGAGCAATGTGCAACTTCTGATATGACTGAAATTCATTATTTTTGCTCATGCTAATGTTTAAATTCCCACTAATTCTCCTGACTTTGGTGCAAGATGTCACAGTTTCTGTAAAATCTATCTTTTTTGAAATTGAAATAGTTAAGGAGAGACATTGCAGATGAACAGGAAAATCTCCTGAAATAGGGTAGAACCTTTTGAAACTCCATAAGTGGTTTACTATAAGAAAACAATGTATTGCAAGTTGTATAATAGGTAATGTTTAAAATTACATGGCAATTTATTTGTAAAGTAGCTCAAAATGTGACATATTTGGGATATATAAATCTGAAAAATTAACAGAACCAGGTTTGATTTTTTGCTTCATTTTATTGACTGATTAGATATGAAACATATTTACTGAGGGGATTTTGGACTTGTGATTTAATATCGGAGTAAACTTTCTAACTGAATACGGTATGTCAGAGTCTTGTTCAGTCCAAGATTGTGTCGTTGGGCAGGACACCTCCCCCTCTGTACCTCAGATATCTGAGTACACTCTGCAGGTCGGTGAATGTCTGACTGGTTGCTGATGCTTTTTCCATTGAGGTAAACTTTTATCAAAGGACAAGTCTGATCATCGTAATTATTGGAGACATGCACCAACTGTCTTTGAAGTGGTGCTTAGGAAGCTTCCCCACAACACCACTAGTGAATAGGACTGGGTAATTAATCATATTAAGGAGACGTAGCCATATCTAATTGTCTATTATACATATATGTTTTTTTTTTATTTTCATTATTATTATTATTGGAGCCACCACCACAGCCTTTGGACCTGGACTTGTGGACCATTCACTATGGACTTGACTTGGAATTGCCTGTCGTTGACTTGGACTTGGGGCCAGAGACTTGAGACTGGCAAAACAAGGGCTGGGTCCCACATTTGAGGCACCACTTTATAATAAGAACAGCATTAAGCATTAATAAAGCACGACCAAAGACTGAATTCATAAGGAAAAAGATATTTTATAAGGAATGATTCAGACTTTGTAAGTATTTAATCACTAACCAAACTTCTAACCCTAAACCCAGACACTAAACCTGGATCATCCTTCATAAAGCATTTGTCATGCTTTATTAACCCCTCACCATACTGGCCTCATTTTCTGACTAAAATGAGCCTCATTTCAAACTGGGGCTGTTTCTGAACCCTTTGGAGCACAAACTATTGTCTGGACTCTGAGTGAAGCTGAGATTCTGTAGTTTTGGCCTCTGGTGTCTGATTTACTGTAATTACACCTGGAAACAAGCTCTGCTAATAACCAGCGGGGTGCCGAGCCAACTGTAAAACAGGAATAAGAACAATAGCATTTCAAAGGTTGTTAAATCCACTGCAAAATCGAACTATTAGCTTTAGATTGTGACACTCTTTCATTTTGGCGTGTTTACAGGTCCACCTCCAGCGCTTTATTTTCAGATTCCTTTGTTGGTGATATTTCCTGTCTGTGTGAGGTCCGTCTGTCCAGCTGCTCCTGACTCGTCCCTCTCCAAAACGGCGGAGGCGTTTTTGTCCTAACCTCATATTGGACTGGTTTTGTATGTGAACAGCTGTGGGACTCTGTGGAGCGTGATAGCACAGTCCGCCGGCCGGCCCTCCATTTGTGTTGGGCACTATCATGCTTTTTGTTCATAAAATTTGTTCATATCAGGACCGGACAGACATTGGCGTGTTTGTTTGCTGTTGAAAATGAATCTGTTCTATTAGCGTTCATGAAAATGGTTGTAGATTTCCAAGAGCAAAAAAAGAGAAAAAAATGAAAGAAAAGAAAAGGAAAAAGAAAGTATTACCTCTTTTAGTTTGTTGTTTTATGATTTTTATACTTCAGAAAATAAAAACAGGATTTCTTGGCGACTATGAAGGAGAAGTTGGAATTTAAAAGGTGGTAATTTGATCACTTTTTACTATAATTCTTTATTTGGGTGTGTGTTTTCAGCTGGTGGAACCCCTGACCCCCAGTGGAACTGCGCCCAATCAGGCCCAGCTGAGGATTCTGAAGGAGACGGAGCTGAAAAGAGTCAAGATACTGGGCTCTGGAGCGTTTGGGACGGTCTATAAGGTGAGATGTGAGATCAGAGAAAGAAATGGTCATAATACTCACAATGAAGGTCTCACATGCAAAATAAAGATGTACCGTGTAACTTATGTTCTCAGGGGTCCGTGACCTGCTTGTCTCCATGGAGAGCAAGCTTTACAGTTAAGGCAATCATATACACTTTAGTGAAATTTAACTAATGACTATGTGCAAATGAAACGCACCATAGGGATATTTAATGAGGAAACAAACATATCGTTAACTATAGTCAAAAGGAGTAAACTGTCTTTTCAACATTTTAATACTCTGTCCACCAGTGTAAGTTTGTAAACCCCAAAGTTGCTCAGTGTATGGTCAGTGCAAACTCTCCTCCTGTATATAATTGATGCATCCCTCCTCCTGGTCTAAGGCGCTCCTCCTATGACCAATTACCCAAGTCTCACCCTAAACAGTCTTCAAACAGAGTCCAGGGGCGATCCAAGGACAAAGAGCTTTTTACTGCCAACTCCAATGCACTCGGACAAATTATTCATACCACTCCACAAGTCCAAATACCAGCCTTGAATAAATATGTTCTCCACAACTTTGAAACTCTCATATCCAGTGCTGTTAATACACTATCATGGGGCAATTTGTGTTGTAAATTTGT
This sequence comes from Rhinogobius similis, assembly GCA_019453435.1. Lineage (NCBI taxonomy): Eukaryota > Metazoa > Chordata > Actinopteri > Gobiiformes > Gobiidae > Rhinogobius > Rhinogobius similis. The sequence continues at coordinate 40,697,991 of CM033627.1, read as the reverse complement.
TTCTCTTTTTTATTTTATACTGTATTTTAAAGTATTTATTTGATAACCAATTTATTTGTGTTTTGATATCATTTCATAGTATGATTTTTATGTGGGTATTTATTTTTTAATTAATCAGTAATAGACAGTATTTCTTTGCTTTTTTATGTATCGAACAATACACTGTAGAAAATGTTTGTGGTTAAATAAAAGGCAATAAATAAATAATCCGTAGTGTATTAGCGCTGGTAAGAAATGGTATTTAACTTGCTAGTTGCTTGTTAGTTGTGAACCACTGGCCATGCTCTGTTGTCTGAAATAGACGAGAGTTTATTCAACTAAAAGTAAAAAGTTATGAGTTGAAAGAAAAATCAGATGACAACAGTTATACAATTCAACTTTATATATATAGTTATATATTCTGTGTAAGTTAAGTTATATATAAGTTATATAAATACAACTCATTGAAACAGCTTTGAAAATTGATATTTTCAGGCTTTCACATCTCGAAAATATCTATTTAATTTTTAATTTAATTTAATCTTTACTCAATAATGTATTTATCTTTGTTTTTTGTTTTTTTATAGTTATTTACAGAAAATAAGTTTTTAAAAACTTAACAAAACTTAAAATCTATATATAAATATACAACAACTCCAAAACATAGAAGCTGGAACCATATTTACAGCTAAACAGAAAACAAATTAAGCCATACACTCTGGAGCTCAAATATTCCATTTCCTGTTGAGCTCAGATAATTGCAATTTGCTTTGGATACTGATATTGAATCATGTTACTAAAATGTAAAAAAACAGAAATGTGATGCATTTTCCTAGCAAAATAATCATATATCTTTATATATTTTTTTAATGGCATTCATTTCAAAAGAAAACCCCATTGTCTCAACAATGTACACAAACAATTGTCCATAAATTTAAAACAACCACACTAGGACAACAATAAAACAAGTGTAAGAGGTCAGAACCTGCAGTAAGGACGTTCTACCTGCCACTTAGTTGTTGTAATAATGTAGTATTCATCTGTCTTGTTTTCACAGGGCATCTGGGTTCCAGAGGGCGAAACAGTTAAGATCCCGGTTGCAATAAAAATTCTCAACGAAGCCACCGGCCCCAAAGCCAATGTGGAATTCATGGACGTGAGTATTTCTACCATTTTTCCTTCCATTTCATTCAGTTCATCTTGTAACATTTTGTGATACTCTATGCAGTTTCAGTTATAGAATTGCGTGCTTGAGTTATTGTGTGCAATATCGGCAGCAGAAACAGACAGACAGGCTTTGCAGCCTGGGTCTATTAAAAACACAGTCGTTTATGAGTTAGTATTTTATTGCGATGCTGCAGTGAAGGTTGTAAAGATTGGGAGGAGGGTGTCTGTCAATTTTTCTTCGTGCTGTTTGTTGAAAATGCTACTCAGAACGGCTGCTTTTATATGACTAGCATTCCTTTCTTGAATTGGACTGTCAGATTTCCTGGAAATTTAAAGGTGGAATGGAGGATTTCGGGCAACAAATCAGAATCTCATTTCCTCGTGGGTAGCACAAATAACTGGTCCGCTCAGGTGTCAATCATTCTCTGCGTGCTAGTGCACGCCGGCAGGCTCGTCCAGGAGAAACGCTCGCTCCCCTGGCCGCGCATGCGTGGTTGATATGCTAGTGTGTTTATGTAGCAGGTTAGCTGCGAGTTCCGTCATTGTAAGTCTAAACTTTCATCCGCGAAGTACCGAAATGGCTGAGGGACGAAAGAGAAAGACTGTTTTCGAGCTTTCACAGAAGAGACGAAAGTCTGCAGAGGAAAGAAACAAAACGCGTGTTATTCTGGGGGAATCGTTTACGCGCTGGCGAGCATTGAAAGCGCAAAACAGGCTGATGCCTCCGTTGCAAAGTTTCTGCTGGACACGTAACTGTTTATCTGACTCTTTTTTTAGCTTATTGTATGTGGAGGGTATTATTAAATCTTCTTCGCGCAGGTTGTCGTGAGAAAGCGACACCAATCGTCTTGTAAACAAATGCGCATGGGCAGTGCTGCTGGGCGTGCTCGTTCACGAGGTTTGCTAGGCGTTCAGTCAGGAGAAACGGGGCGGGAGGGAGGGGGAACCTGCGCATGCGCTTTTTCAAAAAACAGTCAAAAACAGTCGCAGATTTTCAAATCGGCGAGAAATCCTCCATTCCACCTTTAAGAAGAATTATATAACATGAGCCACCTTTCGACTGGGCCTGGTCCAGGGCCCCAGACCAGTTTGCTTTGGAGCAGTTTGGAATGCTTCTATTCATGAAGGAAAATGTCTCTATGTTCAGGAACTGGCTAAATCTAAATTTGAATTATACTTTTTAATCATGAGGCCGATCTCAACAATTCCCAAAAAAGACACGCTAGGTCTGTTTTGCTAAGTCTGTTGTTGTAAGTTGTTATAAGTTAGCATGAGTGGAATCTATCTTCATATGTCTACAATCTACATGTTTACTTTCAACAGAATCTATGTTCTCTCTTATCCAATAATTTCGCTCAAAAACTGGGAGCCAAAAGCGAGCAGACTGACCTCTCATGGATCGCTTAAACTGGCTAATACCAACCAACCACTCAACCAAGCACAGACGTCCGTGCATGATTTAAAAGGCCATGGTAGTGGCAGAGTGGTTAGCCTTACCTATTCACAACCTGCATTCCTTGTTTCCTCAACTGTAAAACCTGCCAACTGAAAAGATATAGATGGGTTGGTTTGCAAATGATCGTACACAATGTGTGCAACATCCGCCTAGCTCAACATTACAATGGTTTCCCACAAGGCTTGATTTTAGGGCCCACTCTTTTTTTCTATTTTTAGGCTGTGGTCTCTAAAACGCAATCGTGCACGTCTATGCTGATGATTCAGAACACCTGTAGTCTTCCTTTGACAATATTTAATCTCAACTTTTCATTATATAATACTTTGACATAAGAATCTGACTCTTTGTGTAACTTTTTTATGGTCAACAAAACCCTCAGTTTGGCTGCTGAGGGAGTGAGGAATATAAATGTGCAGATCATGTGTTTGTGGTAGATTTCCTTATTCTTGAAAGAAATCACCAGAGTTGTAAAGGCCTGGCCCTCCATCTGGAAATATGACATCATCAAATTCTAAAACAGGAACGCAACCTACTTTTGAAATATTGCTTTGGTTGATTTTAGGTTGAATGTAGGGCTGAGGTCGACTAAAGACGTGGCCTGCAGGGTGAGTAATAGTATTATTAGTAGTACCAGTATTTGTTGGGGATTTTGGCGTCATATCAGGACTGTGTTTTACTCCAAAATGTGCACATTTGAGAAGTCACAAGAAGACTTTTGGTTTTTCGACTGCTGGTTTTTCAAAGTGGAACATCTTGTTTTGGACTCGTCTGACATCCCTCCCTCAGACCTCTCTATTCCCTCTCTGCTTATCCCTGATAGAGATGGAGGAGCACATTTCTCCTCCCCCTTCCTGTCTGTCTTCCCTCTCTCTCTCCTCGCCTCCCTTTTCCCTCTCTTCTCTCCCTTACCCCCTCTCTCCTCCCTGTTCTTCTCTTCCTGCATGTCCATCTCCTATAATCTTTTATAGATTAATATAAATATATCTATTTTGCTCTCATATTCTCCTCTTTCTCTCTCGCTCTCTCTCTATCACCCCTTCAGTTACACTTTATGATAAGACAAATAATTTATACATGTTTATTAAACTGACAACAAACACACTAATCATTAACTATAAAGCATATCTAACATTGGAAATGTTTTATAATAATTGACCAATCATAGACAAAAAAAAAAAAAAAATTAACAAATTTTTAACAATTGAAAACGAAATAGTATCTCCTTTGAGTGGTAAAAGAACCTCAAAAAGTTACTAAAGCCGAAACAGCAATGATTAATAAAACATATATGTTCTAATTGTACACGCTCCCCTTTTGAAATAAATAAAAAAAAATTTAAAAGAAAAAAGGAAAGAAAATATTCATGGTTAGTACATGATTTGACATAAACATTTGTTAATGACGTGTTTATGTTTTTGTATCTTTTATATTGAGCTGTCCCTTCAGTCTCATAAGAAAAGGTGTTGAAAATGACCATTTTTGCTTCAAATAATTCATCTGATTTATATAATATGATTTCTATCAAATCAAATACATATCAAATAAATAAATATATAATAAATAATAAATATATAAATAAATATAAAAATAAAAATTTCTAAAAGCTTTGATATGCCTTATTATAAAGTGTTACCTCTCCCTCGCTGCCTGTCCCCTCTCTCTTACTCTTCTTTCACTCCTCTTTCCCTCTTTTCCCTCTCTTCTCTCTCTTCTCTTTCTTCCTCCTCTTTCCCTCTCTCTCCCCCTCTCTCTTACTCCTCTTTCCCTCTTTTCCCTCTCTTCTCTCTCTTCTCTTTCTTCCTCCTCTTTCCCTCTCTCTTCCCCCTTGTTTCCCTGTCCTCCCTCTCCTCTCTCTCCTCTTTCCCTTCCCTCTCTCCCTCCTTTACCTCTCCTCCCACTCCCTCTCTTTTCCCTCTCATCTTCCTCATTTCCCCCTTCCTCATTTTCCCTACCTCCCCTCTCCTCCCTCTCTGCCCCATCTTTTCCTTTCTTGCCTTCCTTTCCCTACTCTCTCTTCCTCCTCTTTCCCTCTCCTCTCACTTGATCTCCTCTCCTTCCCTCCCCTCTCTTCCCTTTCCTCTCTCTTCCCTCCCCTCCCTTCCCTCTCCCCCCTTTCCTCTCTCATCCATCTCCTCTCTCTACTTCTCACCTGCCTCTCTTCCATCTCCTCTCTCTTCATCTGCTTTCTCTACCTCTCATCCCCCTCTCCTCCCTCTCCTCTCATCCCCCTCTCCTCTCTCTTCCCTCCTCTCTCTTCCCTCTCCTCTCTCTACCTCTCCTGCCTCTCTTCCCTCTCCTCTCTTCCCTCTCCTCCCCCTCTCCTCTCTCTTCCCTCTCCTCCCCCTGTCCCCTCTCTTCCCTCTCCTCTCTCTCCCCTCTCTTACTTCTCCTCTCCTCTCTCACCTCTCCTGCCTGTCTTCCCTCTCCTCTCTTCCCTCTCCGCCCCCTCTCCTCTCTCTCCCCTCTCTTCCTTCTCCTCTCCTCTCTCTTCCCTCCCTCTCTTCTCTTCCCTCTCCTCTCTCTTCCCTCTCCACTCTTGTCTCTCCTCCCCCTCCCCTCTCTCTTCCCTCTCCGCCTCCTCCCTCCCCTCCCTCTCCTCTCTTCCCTCCCCTCCCTCTCCTCTCTCCTCCCCCTCTCCCCTCTCTTCCCGCTCCTCTCTCTCTCCTCTCTCTTCCCTCTCCTCTCTCCTCTCTCTTCCCTCTCCTCTCTCTCCTCTCTCTTCCCTCTCCTCACTCCTCTCTCCTCCCCCTCCCCTCTCTCCTCCCTCCCCTCCCTCTCTCTCAGCGGGGCTCCATGTCCAGCCTGAGCCAATCTGCTCCGTCTGCTGCCTTGTTAAACAGCAATCTAAAGGCAGCCTCACGCTCCGCCGCTGGGAAACTAGCCACTGGAGTGCGGACCCCACCATCACATAACCAAACAGACCAAACGCTTATCTTTCTGCTATCGACCCCCTAGTGGCAAGGGAGGGGATGTGCACTACTGCTGCTGCCGGTAAATAGGACTTTAACGCTGTGTTGTTTGAACTGTGCAGTCAAAAGGGATGATAGGACGATGATTTAGTGTGCGTGCGTAGGGACAAGGACAAATAATGGATGATGATTAGCGCTAAGAAGTGTAGTTTGGAAGACATTTATTCTGTATTATTTGTATTGCTCCTTTGCTTTGTCGTCTCATGTTTTAGAACTTAAAATAATGCCAAAACATGCACATTACTTTCTCACGGCGTTCTCTGTGCCGGGATTTGGTGTCAGCAGGGGTTAAAGCGAAACTGAAGCTAATGGGAAATATAGTAACATATGAAATTAAATCATATGAAGACAACACACGTGCAAAGCTTCAATCTAACTTTACTCATACACAATGTAAGTATTTATTTCATATACCATCTATTCAAAAAACACAGACACATAATTATGAGACGAGGTGTTCAATGCAGATATTAATCACTTGATAACTGGACTAGATTTAGGTCAAAGCCTTGTTAAACGTCACTGTTCAATGTTTAAACCTTCTGGTGTTTGTTAATAATAGCGTAAAACTGGGCTCTGAGCTAAGGCTAAGAAGACATTTATTCTGTATTATTTGTATTGCTCCTTTGCTTTGTCGTCTCATGTTTTAGAACTTAAAATAATGCCAAAACATGCACATTACTTTCTCGCGGCGTTCTCTGTGCCGGGATTTGGTGTTAGCAGGGGTTAAAGCGGGCAAGCACCTAACAGCAAACAGAGTGAGAAGAACATGCATTTATTATAAAGGTCTTTCTTTATAAAGGATTTCCTGGCTCTGTTGTCGGGTCAGACCAGCTACTGTTTGCCCCGGGTTCCAGATCACACACTCCTTTCTCCAGTTCTTTGCGCAGAGTGTTTCGGGACACCGCACCTTCCGACGCGCCGTGAGTCAAACTCAAACAGATCTGTGCAATCGCATCAGTTTACATGACTCCTGGGGATCTTTGGTAGGGCTGCACAATTACGAAATGGAAATTTAATGGATGCAGTAAACAAATCCATAAAAACTACAAATTCTGTTGTTTAGATCTGTACAAACTTCTTTTATCAGTTTGTCAGTTCATAGTCAGTTCTCCTAGACATGTTTAAATGTGAACTTTGAACAGAATCTTTGACCAGAATACTAATATTAAAACATAAATCAGAAATATTTTCACACGGTGACCAGACTCACATCAACTTGTAGAAAGAAATACAAAGACACGGTGGTACGTTATCGCATACGGTGGAGAGGAGAATGAGAAGGAAGAGGGTGACACTAAGAGCCGGAGGAGAAAGGTGCCATAGTCCTGCCTGTTTACTCTGTTTGCCCTTCACAAAGTAGACTGTGGGATTATTAAGTGTGAAGTCACAGGCTTTTCTTTCATTGATTTCTGTCGGTTGGTGCATTACCGTTTAGAAGAAATATTTAATGAGCGCACATCTCGAACATAGTTGTACTTCGATGACAAACTTTGCTATAATTATGTGTCATAGTAAAAAGTGATGTAAAATAAAATTGGCGATTCAATTGCTGTAATTTTAGTTACAAAAACAATCCTATTATGCACACAAGATATTTTGGACTAGACAAAACTAATTATAAACTGAGGCATTTTGTTGAAGGTCACTGCAGCAGGTCGGCCTACATCCAAAACAGCTCATTGTTTAGTTTGACAAATAACACCAACAGTGAGGTGATTTTCAAGTGCGCTGCAAGGAAAGTGAAGCTAGTGGGAAATATAGTTACGTATGAAATTAAATCATATGAAGACAACACACGTGCAAAGCTTCAGTCTAACTTTACTCTTACACAATGTAAGTATTTATTTCATATACCATCTATTAAAAAAACACAGACACATAATTATGAGACGAGGTGTTTAAGGCAGATATTAATCAAGTGAAAACTGGACTAGATTTAGGTCAAAACCTTGTTAAACGTCACTGTTCAATGTGTAAACCTGCTGGCGTTATTGTAGATAATAATAGCGTAAAACTGGGCTCTGAGCTAAAGGCTAAGTGACTTTAAATTGAGATTTGTGATGTTGTGCTTCTGTAAGACACTAGTGACACTAAACATTTGGTTTTACATGTTACAGTGAGGAGCAGATAAATGATATAAATATCCTGACACAAACGTCATATACTTTAACACGGGGATTGGCTTCACCGGTCAGTTGTGTGTGAAGAGACCTCTGATGTAACTCCAGCGAGCATCGCCCAAGTGTAAGAGAGGGCAGAGAGAGAGAGTTTTACAGCAATGAATGTCTCTGTTATAGTTGCAATTTGAACTTTTTTGCTTGTCCTTTTTCATTATTATTTGTATGACGTGACTAAAAATGAACTCTTAAAATATGATGATATTATGTATGTTTTTATTTTAACAGAATAACTCTGTGTGCAACATGTGCTCTTCAAATGAACTGCTCTGGCCTAAATGATCTTTGCTGTTTATAAATGAATAAACTGCTGGTTCTTCGTCAAAGTTTACCAATACTGTGAGCAGCGCTTTGGTCCTGAGGAGGTGTTCTGGCACTATTTTGGTCCAGGAGGCTGTGTTTAAATGAACCTGCTGATGGTGCCTGAGTCTCCGCGTGGCCCCTGGACTCCTCCTGCCCACACCACCTCTCGTCCCGCGCTCCGAGCTCATTCTTTAGCAGCTAAATTTAAAAAGGCACCTCATCTATCTGGCAGGGGCCCGGGGCAGGCCTGGTTCACACTGCCAGTGCCACTGATGAAACAGTCTTTAACTCTGACCAGGGCACTCTCGGAAAAGGAACAAAATAGTAATTATGTCAAAATAGTAAACACAAAATAGAAAACAATTTAAATAATGTTTATAACGGGGTTCCTGCATAACTTCTAGCATGAAATGTAAGACTTTTTACGACATTTTTAAGACCTTAGATATCAAACTTTAAGACCATGTGAACTCTCAAAATAAAATTACCTGAATACATATTATAGGCCTAATATCAACACTATGACCATTAGCACCCAGTAAACATCATAGATGCTATTCATCTTTTTGCAATAAGAACTATTTGTTTTTATTTATTTATTAATTTATTGGAAATATATAACCTCATAGGTTCTCTCCTGTCTCTCCCCTCTGTCTCTCCTGTCTCTCTCCTCTGTCTCTCTCCCCTTTGTCTCTCCCCTTTGTCTCTCCCCTCTGTCTCTCCCCTCTGTCTCTCCCCTCTGTCTCTCTCCTCTGTCTCTCCCCTCTGTCTCTCCCCTCTGTCTCTCTCCTCTGTCTCTCTCCTCTGTCTCTCCCCTCTGTCTCTATCCTCTGTCTCTCCCCTCTGTCTCTCTCCTCTGTCTCTCCCCTCTGTCTCTCTCCTCTGTCCCTCCCCTCTGTCTCTATCCTCTGTCTCTCCCCTCTGTCTCTCTCCTCTGTCTCTCTCCTCTGTCTCTCTCCTCTGTCCCTCCTCTCTCTGTCTCTCTCCCCCTCTGTCTCTCTCTTCTGTCTCTCTCTTCTGTCTCTCTCCTCTGTCTCTCTCCCCTTTGTCTCTCCCCTTTGTCTCTCTCCTCTGTCCCTCTCCTCTGTCTCTCTCCCCTTTGTCTCTATCCTCTGTCTCTCTCCTCTGTCTCTCTCTCTCTGTCTCTCCCCTCTCTCTGTCTCTCTCCTCTGTCTCTCTCCTCTGTCCCTCCCCTCTGTCTCTCCCCTCTGTCTCTCCCCTCTGTCTCTCTCCTCTGTCCCTCTCCTCTGTCTCTCTCCCCTTTGTCTCTCCCCTTTGTCTCTCTCCTCTGTCCCTCTCCTCTGTCTCTCTCCCCTTTGTCTCTCCCCCCTCTGTCTCTCCCTCTGTCTCTCTCTCCTCTGTCTCTCTCTTTCTTCCTCTGTTCTCCCTCTGTCTCTCCCCTCTGTCTCTATCCTCTGTCTCTCTCCTCTGTCTCTCTCCTCTGTCTCTCTCTCCTCTGTCTCTCTCCTCTGTCTCCCTCTGTCTCTCCTCTCTCTCTCTACCCTCTGTCTCTGTTCTTTGTCTCCCCCCTCTGTCTCTCCCCTCTGTCTCTCTCCTCTGTCTCGCTCCTCTGTCTCTCTCCCCTCTGTCTCTCTCCTCTGTCTCTCTCAACTCTGTCTCTCTCCTCTGTCTCTCTCCTCTGTCCTCCCTCTGTCTCTCCCCCCTCTGTCTCTCTCCTCTGTCTCTCTCCTCTGTCTCTCTCCTCTGTCTCTCTCCCCTCTGTCTCTCTCCTCTGTCTCTCCCCTCTGTCTCTCTCCTCTGTCTCTCTCCTCTGTCTCTCTCCTCTGTCTCTCTCTCCTCTGTCTCTCTCCCTCTGTCTCTCCCTCTGTCTCTCCCCTCTCTGTCTCTCCTCTGTCTCTCCCTCTGTCTCTCTCCTCTGTCCCTCCCCTCTGTCTCTATCCTCTGTCTCTCTCCTCTGTCTCTCTCCTCTGTCTCTCTCCTCTGTCTCTCCCCTCTGTCTCTTCTCCCCTCTGTCTCTCTCCTCTGTCTCTCTCCCCTTTGTCTCTCCCCTTTGTCTCTCCCCTTTGTCTCTCCCCTTTGTCTCTCCCCTCTGTCTCTCTCCCCTCTGTCTCTCTCCTCTGTCTCTCCCCTCTGTCTCTCCCCTCTGTCTCTATCCTCTGTCTCTCTCCTCTGTCTCTCTCCTCTGTCTCTCCCCTCTGTCTCTCTCCTCTGTCTCTCTCCTCTGTCCCTCCCCTCTGTCTCTCCCCTCTGTCTCTCCCCTCTGTCTCTCTCCTCTGTCCCTCTCCTCTGTCTCTCTCCCCTTTGTCTCTCCCCTTTATCTCTCTCCTCTGTCCCTCTCCTCTGTCTCTCTCCCCTTTGTCTCTCCCCTCTGTCTCTCCCCTCTGTCTCTCTCCCCTCTGTCTCTCTCCTCTGTCTCTCCCCTCTGTCTCTCCCCTCTGTCTCTATCCTCTGTCTCTCTCCTCTGTCTCTCTCCTCTGTCTCTCTCCCCTCTGTCTCTCTCCTCTGTCTCGCTCCTCTGTCTCTCCTCTCTCTCTCTCCCCTCTGTCTCTGTTCTTTGTCTCCCCCCTCTGTCTCTCCCCTCTGTCTCTCTCCTCTGTCTCGCTCCTCTGTCTCTCTCCCCTCTGTCTCTCTCCTCTGTCTCTCTCCTCTGTCTCGCTCCTCTGTCTCTCTCCTCTGTCTCTCCCCTCTGTCTCTCCTCTCTGTCTCTATCCTCTGTCTCTCTCCTCTGTCTCTCTCCTCTGTCTCTCTCCCCTCTGTCTCTCTCCTCTGTCTCTCCCCTCTGTCTCTCTCCTCTGTCTCTCTCCTCTGTCTCTCTCCCCTCTGTCTCGCTCCTCTGTCTCTCCCCTCTGTCTCTATCCTCTGTCTCTCTCCTCTGTCTCTCTCCTCTGTCTCTCTCCCCTCTGTCTCTCTCCTCTGTCTCGCTCCTCTGTCTCTCTCTCTCTCTCTCCCTCTGTCTCTGTTCTTTGTCTCCCTCTGTCTCTCTCCTCTGTCTCTCTCCCCTCTGTCTCTCTCCTCGGTCTGTCCTCTCTGTCTCTCCCCTCTGTCTCTCCCCTCTGTCTCTCTCCTCTGTCTCGCTCCTCTGTCTCTCCTCTCTCTCTCTCCCCTCTGTCTCTGTTCTTTGTCTCCCCCCTCTGTCTCTCCCCTCTGTCTCTCTCCTCTGTCTCGCTCCTCTGTCTCTCTCCCCTCTGTCTCTCTCCTCTGTCTCTCTCCTCTGTCTCGCTCCTCTGTCTCTCTCCTCTGTCTCTCTCCTCTGTCTCTCTCCTCTGTCTCTCTCCCCTCTGTCTCTCTCCTCTGTCTCTCTCCTCTGTCTCGCTCCTCTGTCTCTCTCCTCTGTCTCTCCCCTCTGTCTCTCCCCTCTGTCTCTATCCTCTGTCTCTCTCCTCTGTCTCTCTCCTCTGTCTCTCTCCCCTCTGTCTCTCTCCTCTGTCTCGCTCCTCTGTCTCTCCTCTCTCTCTCTCCCCTCTGTCTCTGTTCTTTGTCTCCCCCCTCTGTCTCTCTCCTCTGTCTCTCTCCTCTGTCTCGCTCCTCTGTCTCTCTCCTCTGTCTCGCTCCTCTGTCTCTCTCTGTCTCGCTCCTCTGTCTCTCTCCTCTGTCTCTCTCCTCTGTCTCACTCCCCTCTGTCTCTCCCCTCTGTCTCTCTCCTCTGTCTCGCTCCTCTGTCTCTCTCTGTATCGCACCTCTGTCTCTCTCCTCTGTCTCTCTCCTCTGTCTCTCTCCCCTCTGTCTCGCTCCTCTGTCTCTCTCCCCTCTGTCTCTCTCCTCTGTCTCTCTCCCCTCTGTCTTGCTCCTCTGTCTCTCCCCTCTGTCTCTCTCCTCTGTCTCTCTCCTCTGTCTCTCCCCTCTGTCTCTCTCCTCTGTCTCTCTCCCCTCTGTCTCGCTCCTCTGTCTCTCTCCCCTCTGTCTCTCTCCTCTGTCTCTCTCCCCTCTGTCTTACTCCTCTGTCTCTCTCCTCTGTCTCTCTCCTCTGTCTCTCCCCTCTGTCTCTCTCCTCTGTCTCTCCCCTCTGTCTCTCTCCTCTGTCTCTCCCCTCTGTCTCTTCCCTCTGTCTCTCCCCTCTGTCTCTCTCCTCTGTCTCTCTCCTCTGTCTCTCCCCTCTGTCTCTCCCTTCTGACTCACCCTTTTGTCTCACTGTGAGACCTACGATCCAGGTTTTTGAGCCAAAACTCAAGATTTTCCTCACATTCAGAAATCTTACGTTGCAGATGGACAAAAATAATGTTTTATGTATTTCTTAATGTATTTATTTTAATCCACGTTTACTTCCATAAGTGTGCTACCGATTAAGTTAGACCTCTCTGCTCACTTGGAGCTGCAGTGTTCTCTTTACTTTTGCACTTGTACCTCAAATCAACTTGTATTAGACGCACACACAAAATCTAAAAACTATAGATTTTCACTGTTTCACTTCTGGCTTCTGTAGAAATAAGAATTCCTATTTGATCTACATTAGCTCTGAGTGCTCATTTGCCGGCTCTCCTCCTGCGTTAAGACCTTTTCGTAACCGACCTTTTTGAATGAATGCGCCATCTCCTCCATGTGCTATTTGATTTTGGGCGCTGTCCTTGGTGCTGAAGTGTTTCTGAGTGTCCATATGTAAGAGAGAGAGAGAGAGCTAGAGATAGAGTCTACAAGAGGCAGAGGAGTGGACAGGTTTTTCAAGTGTGTTTTCAGTGTGAATGCACGGTCACGCTCACCGCCACACTTCATCAACAACCAGCCAGCATCGAGTCCAGCCAACTATCGCAAATAACGCAAATGTTGTGTACGGAGCGACAAATTTGTAAATGCAACCCAGGCGGCAGGAAGAAGAGCTCATGATTTATTGTTTTTAATTTGTTTAACTATTTTACTAGCATTTTTACACAAAGAAAACATAAATATAAACACAAAAACATGATTACATTTGGGGGGAAAAAAGCCAAATATAAGGATCAAATGGAATACTGCGTCAAACAGCCTTTTAATTCCTTGCCCAAGCATGGCAAGCAAGATTGTCTTAGGCAGTGATGAAACAAATGCCTTGTCTTGTTCAGGATTGTATTCTGAACATGAGAAAATAAGATCGTAATAGACCCAAATATTAGTCAAATAAAAAAGCGCTGTTTCCTACAATTTCTACTGATGTTTGGTACTTTTAATGTAATAGAGTATGTTCATTTTTTCCATGGAGACAAGCAGAAAAGTACACATTTCATTTGATATGTTTTTTTTTTGTTTGTTTTTTTTTTTTAGGGTTGAACCTTACCTAATGACTTAAATAATTTAGAACCTTAATAATCTCCAGGACATGCCATGAGCTGAGAGAAGAGGTTCAGAGAGAGCATGAGTAACGTCAAAATGACACAGGAAACTTACATATTGAGCCGAATTTATCAATCCAGGCACTAAACAGCAAGTTTAAACTGAAAAATAGCATGTGCCTTGTGGGATTTACTGCTGTATAGTGCTCATACTATTTATGCCACAAACCTATTTGTAAATGAGAGTATTTAGCGAGTGCAGAAAATTGAGTTCCTTTGCTCCTTTAGAGCCTGTGACAACCAGGTACTAAATGTTATGAAGGCAAAATGAATGCGTATTTTAATATCTTTTTGATTGTTGAAATACACTGAAAATGATCATTTCCCCTACTTCCGACATGTTTCTTCCTGCTATATTTTTTCTTTACGTCAGTGTGATACGCAAATGAGGCCCTTTGTGTTTTTGTGTAAAAAAACAATTGTCTTTGAATTAGGGCTGTCAAAGTTACTGCGTTAACTCATGCGATTAATAATAAAAATTGACATGTGAGTGAAGTATTGATCACACTGATTTGACGAAACAGGCTCTTTTAGATTACGCTGGAGACTTTACCTGAGCGAAGGAGGAAGGAACAGGAGCAGCTGTAATCATGCAGTTCATTTTACACCCATAATCCATCAGTCCTCACATGGAGAAGAGCAGATCACTCAGCGGCTGATGTTTACGAGCGCAGAGGAAACCAAAGACGAGGCGGAGATCACATGTTGATCCTTCATGACGAAGACAAAACTCACGTGTGAGCTCTAAAACTGGTGAAACGGGCCAAACATTTCCCCAAACTATTACAGAGCACTTGCAGACGCCAGAACAACACCAGCTCCATCTGTCACCATAAATCTCAGTCACCTGTTATAACTATAGGTCTATGAGTGTACGGAGGGCCCTTTGACCTCTAAACCTGTTGTTTGGTCATGTAGCAGATTCAGTTTGAAATACAATGTCTAGACTTAAACTGCAGTTAGTTGTGCTTTTAAATAAGTTATTTAGATTTGTTAATAATTAAGTCATTCAATTTTGCAAATGTGCAAAATTAATTATAGACTTAAATAATGACATTCTAATAATGACATGTCAAAAAACACACATCACAGTTCCAAAGTGTGATTAATCTGATCATTTTTTAAGCACTACTTTGAGCACATCTTGGTTAAACTTAGTTAAAAGTTCATATTCACCAGCCTTTCACAGTGTAATCAAACTAATAATCATTGGTTGCAGTCCTACTTTACTTGCCTGCTTTTCATTAAATTTTTTATTTTTTTTTGCAAAGTACTGCAAAATATAAACAAAGTAGTTCTGACTCTCCCCGTTTCTAAGTTGCCTTCCCGTTTGCCCAGGAGGCCCTGATCATGGCGAGCGTGGACCACCCTCACCTGGTGCGCCTCCTGGGGGTGTGTTTGAGTCCTACCATTCAGCTGGTGACGCAGCTCATGCCCCACGGCTGTCTGCTGGACTACGTGCACGAGCACAAGGACCACATCGGCTCACAGCTGCTGCTCAACTGGTGTGTGCAGATCGCCAAGGTAAGCACCCAACTCACACTTACTGTACTATCACTTCCACTACTGTTACTACTGTTATACTAGTTCTGCCCATTCTTCAGTGACCTTCTTCAGTCTCCTCTTGACTGTTGATTCTGTGCAGCGACATCACATGAGCAGCAGGGAAACAAATGAACTAATTAGATCCTTTCTGTCAAAGTCTATGAGAAGTCAGTGGAATGGTGATGGAGATGAACAGATTTTGTGCTGAGTAGTGCTGAACATTTTCACATTTATCTTTAAATGTTCTTTTAACGCACTGATTATGACACTTTTAAACAAAGTGAGGAAGCAAAGTTTCTACATAAGCCGCTTACCTTAGCTTAAAGGTCCCATAACATGCAAAATCGACTTTTCAGAGGTTTTAACCTTCCTCCAGTGCTATTTGTGCCTCGTATGTTGTGCCCAAAGTGTTTTTTTGATTGATTCCTGCATGTTTTCGCTAGAGAACTGTCTTTTCCGTCCCCCTTGGCTGAGCAGCAGACGGGGGCTCCTCACAAGGATGACGCGCTTCACCAGGAGGACGCGGTGTTTATGCCACGCCTCCGGGAAGCGCGGAGCCGCAGAATAAACACAGCTAATGCTAATGCTACACAGTAATTACACGATGGATACGACAGATCGAAGAGTTAGCTTGTTATTTACCAAACGGCAACGTCCGTCGTCGAGGCCCTGGAGCACGTCAAACTCCAGGTCAGATCCAGGACGTAGGACTCAGCACGACGCGCACCGTCAGGACGGATAAAATGTTTATTCCCGTGTTTGTGTATCGCTGTTTACCGGAGCACACGGCGCATGCGCACTATCTCCGCTCTAGGCTTCGGCAGGGGTTGGGCGGGGGAGGCGCGCGGATTGGGCGGGGGAGGCAGACCGCTCTCTGTTCGGGGGGGTCAGATCTCAGAGTGAGCGGTTTGCTTTTACAAGGAGGGGGGCCAGTCCAAGAAATGGGTGTTTTTTGGAAACTGTTATGTTATGGATATTACACAACGAGAAAATGTATCAACAAAGCCCTTAGAATAGACTGTGTAAAGGGGAAAATAGCAGAATATGGGACCTTTAAGTAGGTAAAAGATCGATAGTTTCTCATCTCAGATAAAGAGCAGAATATTCAAGTCTGTTTTCTTCACTAACATGAGATGACCATGAGGTTAAATAAACCTCACGATTAAGATTATACTGCAGTGTCGCTCAGGTTTGCTTAGTCTTTTTGAGATCCATTATTATTGGAGTTTAAGTGAATTGGTTTTTTGTCTGTTTTTCACCTAGATCACATCTAGGTTGTGTGAGGGCACTCTCTGGTGGAGTAATTGTGTATTACAACTACATATAATAGACAAAACAAACGTTCAGTCATGGTTAATCAGTTAATCTGTTAACCATGAACACTCTTAGTGTTGAGGCTGGGGTGGACTGGCTTCTTTAAAAGCTGCACCACTTTGTCATCTATCGCCAGCCTTGTGTGCAAAAGTTTCTAAGCTAGAAGGGCAATGCTCAGATAGTTTTGGGCACTTTCTTCATTGTCTCTAAGCAAGTCATTTTACTCAAGACAGGAAACAGCTGATACTAGTGCTAGCTTTGTTAGCCAAATTGTAGTGCGTCTCATGTGTATAAATAATTTAAAGGACATATTCTGCTACAGTGAGCTTCAAACCATGTTCTATCAATGTTCTGGCATGAAAAACATACCTGAAGTAGCATTCAGTTGCATTCACATTGTTTTGAGGAAAGATTATTAGAAAATCCTTTCCCCTCCGAGCATCAAACACACTTCCTTCTGAACTTCCGGGATTTTCTGACATACGTCACTTTTCAGAGAATCTTCGGCTGTTTTAAGTCCTTAAATCATCGCTAAACTCATTCTGAGCATTTCAGGCTCTAAACACAATAACTACTGCAACAAATCCGCACAATGACATCTTTTCAGCGCTAACTTTATTAGATAGCGCTGGCGCCATCGACTGGCTGGATGCACTCAGTAAGTGTAATTTCATAGTGACTGATAACACAGGTCAGAGAATGCATAAGAAACTTTCTTTTTTGAGATGGCAAATTTAAGGCACTCAAGAGCGTGATTAAAGGCTAACAGTGATATGAAAAATGCAGAATAGTTTTCTTTTTCAAGATATTCATTTTTTAAAGTCTTGGTTGCCTTTTCATCTATATTATTGTTCTAATATTTTGCATGATCACTCCTTGGTTACATAAAATAATAAATATGCAAAATATAGTTTTAAATAGACTAATAACTAAATCCAGGAACAGTCTTGGTGTACAATCTTCCAAACAACCACCTCTCCTTAGATTAAGATGACATTTACAGATAAGTCTAGTTCTGTCAGCGCTAACTACAGGGTCGGCTTGAGTGCTTTGTTGGACCCTCGTCGTGCTTTCTCTCACCTGTGGAGCAGCAGACCTGCAGGAGAGTGGCCCAGCTGTACCGACAGACGGGACGACACAAGCCTGATTTAGTTATCAAGACGCCGCTACAACCGCGCCGTGTAATCGATTGGCAGCGCTGCAGCTATCTGTATTCACTGCATTACTGCTACTGGGATTCAAGACAACAAAGACGCTTCTCGCACCAGCACAGACGCAATTTTAAAGTAACTGCGTGTCATCTCTTCACAAGTGTCAGAAGTTCTGTGTGTTAAATGTCCCATATATTATTTACTATTCTGAATGTTTATTGATATTTTAAATGTAAAACAAGCAGAAGCAATTCAGCCATTGTTTTAAAATGTAAACAATGCAAGTAGAGGACACAAGGAATCTATTTTCTAGCGTTCTGAGGAATGAAGAAGTTATAATAAAGCCCAAAGTACACTACAGAGTCATTTTAGGCCCCAGTCGGCTTCTTCGTGTTATGTCGCTGCTCTGCTCGTGTGTGTGCTGTCAGTGCGTCTCAGAACTGCTCTGTGATGTCATAACCTCGAAACATCACCGCAACCGCAGCAGCAAATAAAGATGAGCGTCAGATAAGAAAGTGAGACACAGAGGTACAGGGAACACGGGAAATAGAAAAAGGACAATAATGACTTTATTTATTACCTCTCGTAAAGTTATTAAGCTGTGCTATGTTTTTATCCATTAGTCTGCAAATTCATGACACTCAGCCCACAAAACATTGCTGTGAATTAAAGATAAAAAGTAAGAAAAAGCCAAAAGTAAATGCTCATGTGTGTCACTATTTGATAGATTTATATACAAATTACATATCATTAGCTCCATTAAGCACGACACTGCTTCCGGTGATTCATGCTTTACAAACTAATAATAACAGTTTGTACTTCCATCTAAACTAGAAGTGCAATGCTTTGATCATTTTCTACAGGTTGTCATCTCAAAGTAAGTCGCATTACTCTGAACAGGTTTGTTAGCACAAGGCTGCAGTCTTTGTGCTCGGATGATCATGAGATTTAAAATCTTATAACATTCTCCTCAAGTTTGTGGTCTGCACTCTGTGCATTGTGCATTGTGCACTGTTCATTTAAAGAAATCATTCAAGAATCTAAAGGAAAAAAAAAAACAGCACTTAAGTTTGTTTAGGCAATGCTGTAAAATATGCTATAAAAATAAATGTAAGAAAAATGCAAATGATCTCTCTGCATTTCATGGAGCCTTTTAAAATGCAACTTAAGACTCACAAAAAGAACAGTCTAGTCCGATTTCCATTAATCTTGTAAAAATAATTTTATGTTATATAGTATAGTTTGTACATCGCACAAGAACGCTTTATTTATAAAATGTACTTATTTAAATGTAAAATGAAATACAGATGGTAAAATTAGATTTACATTTAACTATATCAAAACTACATTGAATAGATGAAATCATATTAAATGTATAAAGTAGTATAACGTATAAAAATGGATGGGTTAATTTCACACACAGTAAATGAATACATTTATTTATTTATTTACTGTGTGTGAAATGAATACAGGGTGCACGGTGGCAGAGCGGCTAGAGCTTCTGCCTCTCAATAAGGAGATCGTGGGTTCGAATCCCAGACCACCCCAACATCGTGGTCTCGAATTCCGAACCACCCCAACATCACACGATCTCTCTGGGTGGAGTCTGCATGTCCTCCCCGTGTTACCGTGGGTTCTCTCCGGGTTCTCCGGCTCCTCCCACCGTCCAAAGACATGACTGTGTAGGTTAATTGATAACTCTAAAATTGTCCCTAGTGAATGAATGTGAGAGTGAATGGTTGTCTGTCCTTGTCTCCGTCTCTCTGTCAGTCCTGCGATGAGTTGGCCACTGTCCAGGGTGTACCCCGCCTAAGGCCCAAAGTCACTGGGATAGGCTCCAGTCACCCGCGACCCCTAACGGGAATAAGCGGTAGAAAATGAATGAATGAATGAATAAATGAATACATTTTAATAAAGTTGAATTAGATACAGCTTTTCAAAATTAAACAGATTTAATTTCTTTTTGCTGCTTTGCAATGTCTCAAACCTCTTTTCGACCTCTTACTCATCTCTCAACTCCAGATAATTCCACTTTTTATTGATCCATTTGCAAACCAGGATGTCCGCCTCTGGCTAAAGCAAAATCCCCAAATCGTTCACACGACTCCCTTGGGTGCCAATATCTCTCACAATCTTTTACTCAAAGACAAGACAAATCACATTCTTCTCACCTTCAACCCAAACCCGGCCTACTATCTTTTTTTCTTTTCCTTGGACATCAACAGTGAAATAGATGGCCCTTCTGTTCTGAGTGATTGAGTGAATTGGAAAATCAATGTGTGGAGTCAATAGGGCTCAGTGTGTTCACATTATTCAAAGGAAGAGGTGCCATTGCCGTTATTACTCCTGCATTTGCTTTAATGAGATGGAGACAAGGGAATCCCACCGTGATCCAGGCAGATTGGGTGGCTCTGAATATGTCATTTCAACTGAACAAGACAATGGGTTTGTGCTGAGTGGGAAGACAATGGAGTAAAGTGGGCTGAAGGTGTGTCTGTGAATGTAAATGGGATTGAATAAGAGAATGGTTTGGTCGTTGTAATGGATTTTTGTGTTCATGATTACCAACCGTCACGAAATTAAACACAGCCAAACACACTTTTGTATAGAGCACTGGTTCTCAAACTTTGCAGACCAAGAAAATATTTGGCCTTACAAGTACCACCAGATTTAAACCTAGTCTACAAAATTCCAGGAACTCTAGAAGAAGACTAAGACATGATCTAAGCAGTTCTGTCCAAGGAAGACCGAAAGGAGAACAGAAATATGGATAAAATGTTCACTTAAATTTAAGCAAAGAATAGAATTTCAGAACCAGAATCCATACTTCTCCAATACTTTATGTAAAGTGAGTCTTAAACTTAACTTAAACTAAACTTAAACTAACCGTGCATCAGATTAGTTTAGTTCTGTGACGTAAATGAAACAAATGAGCATTTATTAGCTGTCATTTACAACAAAATCAAACACCTTTTACCACAGATTAAAAGCGTTTTGTTCTTCACTCCTTGATTCAGCAGAAATATGACATGCTACACGTGTTTCCTTTTTTGTCCCTCGTAAGCAGCCATCTTTGTTTGGACACAGACAGACTATGCATGTCCGTGATAATGCTAATGTGCTAATTCACCGCTCAGTCTGAACTTGCAGAGATGAATACAATGACCAGATTGATATCGATATGTGTAAAAATACAGAGAGATATCATTCTGGGTTTTTCCAGGCCCAGGCCCAATAGAAAGAGTTCACATACCACAGTTTGAGAAACACTGGCAGAGAGCAGGCTCACACTTTGTTGAAACTGTGGGATCTGATTTTTAAACAGTTAAATAAGGAAGTATGTATTTAAACCTTTCTAACTCACTCCTCGCTCTCACAAACTCGTTGGCTCGTCACTACTTTTCACACGTTTGGGTTTTTGGGTCACTCTCACAGCTCGAGAACAGAAAATGAAGCAGGAGTATTATGAGAGCCAATCAGCTCTCATCCCAAAGACTCACATGGCTCTGGCTTACAAGTTTGAAATCGTTACTAAAAACTAATTTCTTTGCTCTGGTCTTTAATCCAAGCTGAGGCAGACATTTTTATTACACCTACATTATGTATGTACTTGTTATTTGTACTTTGTACTTGTTGTATGTTTCAGTATTAAATCGTTGTGTTGTGTTATTGAACTTGTGCAGCACTTTGGGGCAGTGTATCTGTTTATAAATGTTCTATATAAATACATTTGACCTTTGACCTTTGAAAAGCTCAAATGTTAAAAGGTGAAGACATCATCTAGAGGTCTGGTTTTACAAAACACTTTCTGGGATGGAAAAGAAAATGTACTAATTATGAAAGGACATGAAAAAATGGGGTGCACGGTGGCAGAGCGGCTAGACCTTCTGCCTCTCAATAAGGAGATCGTGGGTTCGAATCCCAGACCACCCCAACATCGTGGTTTCGAATTCTGAACCACCCTAACATCACACGATCTCTCTGGGTGGAGTCTGCATGTCCTCCCCGTGTTACCGTGGGTTCTCTCTCCGGGTTCTCCGGCTTCCTCCCACCGTCCAAAGACATGACTGTGTAGGTTAATTGACAACTCTAAATTGTCCCTAGTGAATGAATGTGAGAGTGAATGGTTGTCTGTCCTTGTCTGTCTCTCTGTGTCAGCCCTGCGACGAGTTGGCCACTGTCCAGGGTGTACCCCGCCTAAGGCCCAAAGTCACTGGGATAGGCTCCAGTCACCCACGACCCCTAACGGGAATAAGCGGTAGAAAATGAATGAATGAATGAATGAAAAAATGGGTTCTCCACCTTAAACAATTGATCAATATGAGTTGAAAAAAATAGATAAAATAAAAAACCAAAAAAATAAATATAGTAAAACTTGAATAACCCAAAACAAATAATAACGTACATATCAACAACATCTAACAAAAATATAAGTGAAAAAGTGAAGAGAGTTGCAGTGCAGCAGTTTGCTGTGTGCTCTTTTTATGTATTTCTTTTAATGAGACTATACAATTGTAATGCAAGCTATAGCACGTTTCCCAACCAAGGGTACAGGGACCCCAAGGGGTACGTGAGCAGTTACCAGGGGAGACTTGGAATGGTTTCAGGTTCATTTGAATTTAAAAAGTTTTATTAGTTAGTAGTAAATATAGTATCTTTTTAGAGTACGTTGGACTATAAATATAATCAAAACAAAAAATATAATAGTATTAATTGACATATTTGACTAGTAAACCCATGTATTTACCTGAAACTCAAGTTAAGGGGTGTTGTGTGTGTGAGACAAAGCTTAGGGGGTACTTAAGATAAAAAGTTTTGGAACCACAGCGCTAGATGACACTTCTACATGCAGGTGATGGCACACGAACGCAACCTGTTGATTGGAGCCAAGTTTCTTCTATTTTTACATTATAAAGTGGTGTAAAATTCCAAAATCCCAATGAGCTTTGACTCACTGAAAGGCAAAAAAGGGCAATCAAACACCGTCTTTATTCTGTGTGGACAAAACCAGATCTCAAATCACTCAAAACACAATCATAACCAAGGTATTCGTCACGACCACTTCTTTCCTTGCACCTCGAGTTTCTTCCACTTAATCATTTTTGTTTCATTTTTTATCTTCCCTGCAATGCATCCCCGTATCGTCCGCCCACTCTCCTCGCCTGGCCGCAGTGTGTTTGTGCTTGTGCGTCGTATAAATAAGTCCCCGCGCCTCTTGTCTGCCGCCCTCCACATAATCACGGGGAACCTCTCCTCCGGCGCAAAGAGCATCCTTCCCAAAGCGTGCAATTTTCTAGCAAAAGGGGGGAATAATTTTGCCGCCACACGACTCTGAAAAAGCTATTGTTGAGGTGGAGGAGCGAGGAGTGGGATTGGATGGCAGAGGCAGGTATTAGAAGAGTCCGGGGAAGGTCAAGGGATGCATGGAGAGAACCAGAATTTCTTTACAAAATAAATAAATAACAAGACACAAAAAATATCGATGTTCTTTGAGAAAATGTGGTTTGACTTCAGTTCTTGGCAGTATACATTCACTGCACAGTTTGTGAGTGTGGTTTACCTGTCATTTTGGAAACAGTCTGTAAAAATAGATATGATATGGTTGTCATCAGGAAGGAAGGCTCTTTGAATCCACTTCTTGTCAGTGATTGCTCGGTCGTTGTTGTGTCCTTGAAGACACAGTGCTCAATTTGTGAATGGGATTGGTGAGTGGTGAATATGACAGATTTTATTATTTTCTGATTGTATTTGGTGTATTAATAGCTATTGGAAATAAAAATTATAGTTTTACACCAATCAAGTGGCAGTTTGAGAAGAAAAGTTGAAAAATCACACTAGGGACACTCATTCCATCCAAAAGTTATGCAAAATTAACACTGAATAAACTACTTTTTTGACCCTAAAAACATGAATTCAACAAAATAAAGGTGTTCACGCATATTTTTAGTCAAACAAAACAAAAATAAAAATCTGTGACATTAGACGAGTTTCAAGGTAATTTCCTAGTGTGATGTCATATTTTTACAACCAAGTAATATTACAAACTACTAAACCAGAAAAAAAACTACATTTTTGCAAAGTTTTAAATATATTCATTTTACCTGCAGTTTTGTTAAATGTATATTCTAACCTGTCATAGGCAGCCGTGGCTACTGTCAACACTGTAAATTGATCTAAAATCTGGACCTCATCCCTCCCACTATCTTCAGGTCCATTTGAACCATTTCGATTTTTTATTTCATCGCTATAAAACTTTCATGGGTGGTCTTTTTTCCTGATACGAAAACGTATATTGCTCTTTGACCAAATGTGCATTGCTCAAACGAAGAGAGCACGAGGGTTAAATCAACTGCACAGACATAACACGGAACTAAACTCACCTGAGGAGCTATGAGTTACTTAGTCGAGTACTTGTCGGTGAAATTCTTGGGGGAAATGTTACAAATATGGACAATTCCCACGGGACGAAATGCACAGCCACATTTTGAGTTCGATTTTCAGCTGCTGGATGCGTTAGCACTATATTAATGCCTCTTGTGGGGACCTGTTTGGGCATTCAAAGCCTGGGTCAGCCTCGGTCTACCATTTTTACATCTCACCATCACCATGACGATAGCCCAAACAAACAGCAGCCTTATATGGGCAGCGACCGGGGCAGGTAACCATGGTTCTGTGAATAGATTGTCCGAGGCCGACTGGCGGGCAGTGACTCTTCATCACTGAGTGTTTTGGGCATTGAGATAATAGGGGCCATTAATCTGCCGCGGCCCCGGTGAAGCCTGTGGCCCCCAGACTGTCTCTCCCTCTCACGCACACACATATCTACACACGGATGGGTACAGCACACAATATTTACTCATAGTATTTTCCTTCACCTGTCAGTAGTTTGTTCTTTTTGTCAATGTTTTGCCGTCTTGCCTGTTTTTAAAGTCCACTAAACGTACATCTTTTCAAAACGACTGCAAATACCAAGCTTGTCACGATATTTTTTACATGTCCAGGAAATAAGGAAAAAACAAATAACTGGCCTAGTCCAATTTAAACCAATTAAAAATGCATATAAACCCGGACTATATGATTGAGGCATCTTCATTCAAAAATGGATAGGTTTTCCTGCTGCAGGTAACACACTAGGTTTACATGCACAGAGAACTCAGAGAGAACTAAACAACCAAACTCAATTTATCTTTGCCCCAAAACCTGTCAGACCCTTGTCCCAGTCTCCAGCAGGTCAAAAAAATGATTAGGTGCAAAAGACAGCTGAGAGGGGGCCATCAGGAACGTCTAAACTTTTTTCACCAAGGGCTGCATTTTGAAGATGTGACAATGAAAAGAATCATTCAACATTTTTAGTTTGATGAGCAACCACACCTTTACTAAGGCTTGGAAAACAAATTTTAGGTCTGTTTTAAATCAAAATGTTTGTTATTTAGGTTATGATGGCAGAATCTTTCCAACTTTACTGTAAAAAGTGTTAATTCTGCTTAAGTTAACTGACCCAATTCAGCAGGAAAGGAATTGAGAAGCAGGAAGTTTTGGAAATCCCTGGTCTAGTGATTTAGCCTTAGCACTAAGACTTTGTATCTTTAATTAAAATGACAATCACATATAACCAGATGTCTGACAAACATAGAAAGGCGACATCTCATTTAAATTGAGCTTTTGATTTTCAGAGTAACACGTTCTTTGCTCTCCACAGCACAAACACATTGAGGCTCCAGTGGTTTTTACTTTCACTTGGATGCAATGAACCAAAACAGAAGCACACGTGCTAGTCCTCAAAGTTTGTCATCTCTCCTGAGCCAATACAAGTGAGTCCACATCCAAACACGTGTAATATTTCCCTGTAGGTTTCTTCCTCTCCTGGTCTGCTCCCAGTGTGATTGGACTGCACTGTTACATGCAGCAGGAATACTCTACACACACTTCTCCACATGTGCTACTGCTGTCTTTGAGATTCATCAATACACCTCAATCATAGAGCAATTCCTGGTTTACTTGCATGAGGCCAGTTATCCGGTTTTATTAGCAATTATAACTGCAAAGTTTTAGTGCTAATGCTAAATTACTGGACACACTTGAACACTCTCGCTCATGCCTAATTATTTCTTTGACCTGCTGTAGACTGAGACGAATGGTTCTGGGGAAAAGACCAACTGAGTTTAGTTGTTTCGCACGCCTCACTTCCATCAGTCTACCCCAGGGCAGCTGTGGCCACAGAAGTCAATCACCAAATGAAAGAATAAATATTGGCTACTGTTTTACACTTTTAGAGGCTCGTCAAGTTAAAGAGCTCTACAAATGTGAGGCAATGTTAAAATTATTTAAGATGTCTTGCTCAAGGACACAAAAATAACCAGCAGTTCTCCTGTTCATGGGCAAATGCTTAACCTACTGTTTCTGCCAAAGCTGTCTGAATCTACCTATTACAATTACAGTTACTTCTGTGTGTCTTGAACATAATGTCCACAAATGTTTTAAAATGTAAATGATTAAGAAATCCATAATTAGATTTGACTGGTCATACAATAGAGTTTCTTTGAGTTAGTTTAACGCGATGCCTAATGCACTAACATCTGTCCTGAATTACTGCTACAAAACCCATTTAAAGTGGTCACACCAATTACCTATTCAAATTACACCCAGAATATGCAATTAGAAATGACAATGTGCTCCACTCAGGTGAAAAGCCGACCTACTTACCTACTGAGCTGGGCATTCCCGAGTCCTCCAACATGTGAGGCTTTACAATGTGGAGTAAAGGTACAATGGGGCACTTGCGATCTTGAAAATGAACTAGCTGCACATTATGTCCAGTACTGATTGTATTTTGTTCAAACTCAAGACCAGAGCATGTAGTTACAAAGGAAACCAAATGTACAAACAAATACACCTTCACATTATGTACTGTACCATCCACTTTTAGTTTAGTATCACCAGGATGACAAAAATACTTCATAAAGTGTCAACTCTTTTTGATTGATTTCATGGCTCGACATCCTGGATTCTTCTAAAGAATATGCGCCTTCACTAGTTTTGTTGGATGCGTCTTACTGGTGTGTCACCAAAAGAGTGACTGGAAAAGTAATTCCATTCCGAAGACCCATTTTCTGAGCTCCTGGCGGATAAGGTCAAAGTTTTTCCTCTGCTGAGCATTCCCATACCAAAATCAGAAAAAAGAAATAAATGAACATTTGTAGATGTCTTCTTTGTCCTGCGAAGAACGGAGAACTGCCTTTGTGTCTCTGTCTTGAGAAAGTGCATTAACAAGGGTCTCCAGCGTGCCGAGCCATCTTTCTTTGGGCGCTCATTCCAGGGCTAACATTGCGTCGGCCACTCACTCCCCGCTAGCACCTCGGGTATCAGATTCTCCAGAAAGTAATATCCTTCCTCAGGTTTTTATGGTCACCTTTTTTATCAATATCGTAGTGAAATCCATCCACAGTGACTTCAGAGTCTCAGCCTCTCAGCCTCTTACCCTTTACCATGATCACCACAGCCAGTTGTTCGCTCCCACCGACCTGTCCTCCCCACAGACGATGGTCTCTCCGTCAGCAGCTAGCTCTTCATCAGCTGCTAGGGTTTCCATGTTGTTGTTAGCTTGAAAGGCTAGACTACCACAAAGTTTACACGTCCTTGCGGCAGGCCTCTTTCTTTTCTGTGTCTTGTTCAAGTTAGCCATAACTTAATGCGTGTGGAATTCTGAAGATATTTTGGTCGCAACAGCTGAGAGCGAAGCCAAACTACACCGTGTCATCTTCTGGGTTGCCAGTTTCAAATATGAAATCCAGTGTGTTCAAACTTCTTCATCGTCCCTCTGATATGAAGGATCACTCTCTATGTATTTCTTTATTTACCTTTTTTTAAACAGGTAAGCCCCCATTGAGATCGAAACCTCTTTGACCTGGGCCCGAGGTTCTGTTGTGCTTGTAGTAACTTTGAAAAGAGAGCAGTCTGTAGCTTTAAAATCTACATTGTCTGCTTTGAATCAACAAATAATTCAATGGAGAAAGGTGACATTTGAATATCATCAACATTTCACTTTCGTCTGCGAAGGCGAGACTCAGGAGTTAATGATTAATGCAATGTTAATCTTTTCGAGTGCATCTTGAAAGCCGCCATCTAAATTTAAGGAGCTTTTATGTACAAATTTCTCACAGTAAACTTTGAGCTGTTCAGGAGTATTCAGCGTTTGATTCTTCCACCTAACAGCTCTCCTTTGAGTCTCTTCACAGTATTTTATAACCAGCGTGTCGGGTTAACACAGGGCAGCGCTTGGCCTACATCTGCGCGCACTCAAAGCTCTTTTTTATGTGCAGAAAACTCAACCATTTCTCTCTATTTCCCACTTTCCGGAATCCATGCTTTATCACAGGCCAGCCTTGCCCTCTACAGATTTTTCTTTTTTCATCTGCTGCTGGATTATTAATGGAATAATTAGGTTTGGGATGTATTTTAATGAACAAATCAATCACTGAATTAAATATGGGGTTAGAGCTGCTGTTCAGGCCAAGGCAGTGAATACAGAACAGACTGGCTCACTCTTGCAGGGCGTAATGAAAGCAGAGCACTATACGGAGGAGGTGTACCATTACTACGAGATAATTATACACAGAAGAAGAGCTGATGTTAACGCCGAAATGGGGAAAAGGGAACACGTTAAAGTAAATATATCAGAGGGGTACAGTGGCCCCGAATGGCAAGACGAGCACACATTAATGCAACACACACCCAACTTAGATAAACATGCACCCAAATTCAAAATACGCACCCAAATCAAAACCACACACCCAAATCAAAAACACATACAAAGTCATAACGCACCCAAACCCAGACTTATAAAGTAGATCACTATCAGTTTGAACTATTTATTTATTTATTCTTACTTATTTTATTTTTTTGAGCTACATATGTTTGTAAATCATTGTAAAATAATAAAAAAAAATCAAAAAAACATTACACATACATCTGTTCTTTTCTCAACAATTTCAAAAGTATTTTCCCGTTGCTACATGTAGGTGCTACTACGGGATGCAACGGGGAAAATCAAAATCTCTGTGTGTTCGATTTGGGTGCGTGTTTTTAATTTGGGTGTGTGTTTTTGATTTGGGTGTGTGTTTTTAATTTGGGTGTGTGTTTTTAATTTGGGTGTGTTTTTGATTTGGGTGTGTGTTTTTAATTTGGGTCTGTGTTTTTGATCTGGGTGTGTGTTTTCGATCTGGGTGTGTGTTTTCGATTTGGGTGAGCGTCTTTCATTTGGGCGCTTGTTTGGACTTTGGGGCCACTGGGAATGTAAGCTATACAACGGTGTAGGTTTATGTGTGTTTTTAGTCTGAAGTAAAGGTTGATTGATTGATATTCGCAGTGTTCCGAGTTTTAAATCCATTCTAAAATCTACAGGCTTGATTGTCAATACAGCAAACAATCTTCACCATCTTCTTTCTCATTCCTTTGGGACCCAGTGGCAGGGTGGAGCTTCAGTCGGTCCGAGACAATGAGTGGAAACTTGGCACATGACATACAGTATTTTCTTTGTATACGTGTTGTGTGCACTGTCCCAGATCAAATAAATACATCCAAACTTCAAACATTGGCAGCATTTATGTTTTCTGTTTTGATCTTTTCTTAGTCCTGAAGTGATGAAGACTTGGTTTGATTCCGGTTGATGTAGCCTCTGAACCGGCCGATTTAACTTTCCACAGTTCCTTGGTCACAACAAAACAAACCAAAGTGTTTGTGTTGTTTGATGTTACCACTTTTCATTGGTGGAATTATAACAATAGGTCAGGTTAAGGTTAGGGTTCAGGTTAGATTCAGATCAGAAAAATAATCTGTACTTCCAGCTCTGCTTCTATCAGTAATATGTTGGCGTACTTGTATTCCTCTGTACTTTTCCTCCCTGTCATTTCCATTACTCGTCAGATGACTTCACTTTGCTGCTTGGGTGACAGTTGCATACAGAACACATTTAGCAAAAATGTAATGGCAACAGTTTTTGCAAACATACCCAGTGGCTACATCCACCTGGCCAAACTGACACTCGCCTGAAGCCGCTGTCATGGCCGACGGAAATTGGCAGAACTAATGACGACACTAAACACTGACCTTTTGGAGAATACGCTTCGAGGCTAGGTGGCTACTTAACTGCAGCAAGCTAAAATACAGAGCTAGAATGGAGCAAGTCCGATAATGGGATTCAGTGATGTAATATGAAATGTCTTGTTACCAGTTTTGAGTGTTTCTTTTTTTTTTCCATTTAATTTTTCATTCATTGTTTATAATAACTTTTCATTTTAAAAACAGTGCATTCTGTACTGACCTTGTTGTTGCTGTGATATAGTATTTGGTTTGTTGCCTTTTTGATTATTGCATTAGTCATTGTGATTCTGATACATTTGCGATAAAGTCCTAGTACCCTCGACTCTTGACTTGTTCCTAGTTTTCACAAACCCTTTGGCACATGTACAGCGCTCAGAAGAATAAAAGAGTGGGGTTAGGGGTTAGGGTTAAAGAAAAGAAAAGCTTAGACGGCGTAACAGGGCAGACCATTCTTAACCTGCAACATAACATAGGGACAGATGAAATACTTGAGAATTAAATGCAGCGGTCTTATTTTGTCACCACTCTGAGGAAAGGGAGATTTACTCTTTTACAAGAAAGCGGTTTTCTACCCTTGGGATATACTTAGAATAATTCATTAAAGCTGATTAATTCATGCTACGTTCTGTTTTTGTTTTGTTGTATTTAGATGAGCTTGCAACTTGCTAAATGCTCCTTTTTTCTCAAAGGTGGCTGTTTTTATGCTCTGACACTTGACTGGAACGTAGGGTAAACATTATATCAGATATTTTTTTTGCTGATATCAAACTTCCAAAACAGAGTCAAACTCAACCCTTAAAGGGCAAATATTATGCAAAATTGTCTTTTTTGAGCTTTTAACCATGTTGTAAGATTGGACCTCATTCATGAATGTTTTCTTCCACTTTAAGAAGTTGCTGAGAGCACGCTGTGCCAGGTTCTCTTAAGAAGACAAATCCCCTCTTAAACGAGAGTTGCACCAAATTCACCAACAGAGTTTATTTACATACAAATTAATATGTGTTTGCCAAGAAACCCCTCTGAACTCTGACATATGGGCTCGACAGGACATTGCACAGTGAGAGAGCAAGAAAAAAAAAGTGATCGAGGCAGTGAGGTGGAGCACTTCTACAGACGATCGCTGATTTCCAACTGTCTGCGATTAAAAATGTCCAAACACACATGTGCTCACTCAGTGAGAGCATATTTAAGTTACCAATTTATTGAAATAAACCAGGGCTTACACCATTCTATCACATTGTATAGCTGTTTTTTTTCCTCAAGTCATGGCTGGGGATGCTAAGTCCTGTAGCACAGTGGTTCTTAAACTAGGGGTCGCGACCCCAAGTGGGGTCGCCAAAAACTTTTGTGGGGTCGCCAAATTATTTTTCCAGTCGGGAATTAACGCGCTATTTTGTGAGGTGAAACTATGAAAAAAAAATATATATATACAAATTCAGAGCTGCTGTTTTCGCATTCCTAGGCGCTGTGTGTGCCGCTTAGAGCTTAAATTCTTGTCCCGAGCCGGAGCCGCCCGAACCGCCCCGCTTTCTGGCGGGCTGAGTCGGGCTCGGCCCGGGGGCAGAGGCGCGCACGTGCGTAAGATGCGCTCCAAGGCGAAAGTGCGGTCAGAGCGGGGCTCGTGCGGTCAGAGCGGGGCTCGTGCGGTCCGTGAGCGGGGCTCGTGAGCTCCGTGAACTGGACTCGTGAGGTCCATGAGCGGGCCGTGAACGGCGTGAACGGCGCGGTTCGTCATTCAAACCCGCTTCTGCGCTTCAGGTCTTCCGCTCCTCACAGCACCTTTTGCGTGCGCTCCCTGTCCACATCCTCCAGACAGTTTCACTCAGATGATGGAGAAAAGTCCCACCTGAGGCCGGGCCTCATGGCTCCTGTCGGTCCACGCCTTTTACTCTCTCTCTCTTCACAAAATCACAGAGGGCTCTGGCTCACTGCCTTGACGAGAAGAGCTCGACCTCTAACTCATCCTAACTAACTCGTCCTAACCACCTCGTGCTAATTAACTTGTCCCAGACAAGGACCAAGATGTGTCCAATACTAATTTTCTCTATAACCTGCGCAGCCTGACCTGCAACTCCAGTTTTATCTACATTTCTAAGCATATTATTTCATGTACAATTTGAAGTGTTTTAGTTTATATACATTGTAAGTGTATAGTTGACATTGAAATCTGTCAGATATAAGGCCATCAGTGAAGTGCAAGTGAAAGTTAGTTTTACTGCAGTTTTATGTTATTCTTTAGGGACCGTCAACAAATTACTGCATAGTGGGGTAAAGAAAATAAAATCCCACAGTACTTTTTTGTAGGGCATTTGACCCAGTGACCCCTGTATTTTATAGACATAAATACAACATTATTTAGTGTATTATTTAATGTCATAATTATTCAGTGTTTATTTGTTCACTTTGTTCGCTTTGTTCCACTTCTTGTGAAATAAATTCTTGTAGTTCTTACATTGCCAGTTGGTTTTTAGTTGATTTAGTTTGACGGAATGACAAAAACCTTTTGAGGGAGTGTCAATAACTATAGGTCTGCCCAAAATCGGCGTGGGAGTAATGTGGGGTCGCCAGACCTCACAAGATTTTTTTGTGGGGTCCCCAGACTAAAAGTTTAAGAACCACTGCTGTAGCATATCGTCCATGATTCTAACGGTGGCCCATGGGCACTGGAGCTGGGATAGACAGGCTAGGGCTAGACTTTGCCTATGCTGTATCACTCTAGATCACTCTTTTAGTATCCTTTATTATTCTTCTAAATAAAAAAAATAAAAAAAAGATTTGCTTACATTATAAGAGTAATAATATTCTAAAACAGCAGCATATCCGTGCGTATAAGTGCTCCTGACTGACAGTTGGATCTGTCCTTCCAGAAGAACATTTTGAGCGTGAATGCCAAAAATGTTTGTAAGAAGGTCTTAAATACAAATTCATGAATAAGGCCCATGGTTCCTCACCAAAAACATAGCTGGACTTTTATTTAGCTTTTTTCACACGTCATGAATCTTGGTGAAGTCTTCTCCCTCTGAGTCTCAAAAACTGTTCCCACTTTTTAGTCGATATAATTCCTCATTCGTCCAGGCGTGTTCCATGTGTGAAGATCTTCAAACAGCGTCCGTGTAACAATTTCCCAATTTTTATGACATCATAAATAGAGCGCCGAGATCTTCTGTGTGGTTTTTAAGTCCATAAATCATCACCAGACTCGTTATGAATATATCTGCCTCAAATTATTCCAGCTGCCTGCCTGCATTAGCATGTTGAGGACAAGGTAGGTTTGTCCATCTCCCCTTTGTAATTACCTCTGCAGCCAGTACATGATACCTGACACTGACCTGACTGATATGTAGTTATGGTTGCTTTTTGTAGACAAGAGGAACAAAAGCATGTTTAAGGACATTAACAATACAAATAATGCAAATATGTGGAATATGGTGTGGAATACAGATTTTACTTTTGAACTACTGACTCCTCCAAACTTTGCAAACATCCCATCACTGCTTAGTCAGGAAAATCCACCGTACTTCTCAAATATAACCTTTTAACTTCCCTACCCCCGTTTTCCAAGTGTGCACGCCGCATTTCAAAGTTTACCTACCCACCTTTCGTATCTGCATCTAACTCCCCGGCTGGAACCCCATGACGACGCCAAATCCGAGCCGAATATCCTGCGCTTAGCCCTGGGTGTCACTGACTCCGCTGGGTGCTGAGCTAACAATCTCTGCACGACTCATTAGTTTGGCTTCACAACTCCCCCCTCCCCTCCAGTACCCCCCCCCCCCCTCCCCCCTCCCTCTCAGCTCCTTCATATACCCTTCATCCTTTAGACATCTGAATCCCCCATTGTCTGTCATGCCATTGCATCTCAATTAACAGTGTGACCCCGCTCTTGTGTTTGTGCTTCAAGATCTCGATAGAATGTCTAAAAGGACAGTGACGTTTGCTGTATTGATCATCAAGCCTGTAGATTTATGCTCAGTGCATGGATTTAAAACAGGGAAAAGATCATTGTGGATATCTACTAATGAATCTTTATTTCAGACTCATGGTCCACGAAACAAACATTTTTATCTGTCTCAAAGCTCACATACAGGAGCAGTCCTTGGTCTCCCAACTTTCTCTTGCGCGCTGATGGAGCTCACTCACATAGCACATTCCACCCATTCCACTGCTTAGACCCTTTCTTACAGAATGATTTGCTAGCATTTTTTGGGCCAGTTATGATTTCCTCATATCTTTTACACACAGAACATCTTTATGGTTCGAGTTAACACAATTGATATTGTCACAAATGTTTGTTATCTTTTCCAGAAAATGTTTTGCGACAAATACAAGTTAGTAATGGGCAAAGATGAGATGAGAAATGAGGATGATAGAGGGGAGGACACCATTGTATGAATGTGTGTTGTGAGTGCGGCATCAAAAAGTAGTATGTTTGATTTACTGAAACCTGCAGAAATCCTGGAATGTGGCACAACAAATGGAAATGAGCCGATGGCAAATAGTCTGAGCTAGAATCAAACTCAAGGCACTGCAGCCGCCTGCACAGGGCCAGGCGTCTATGTGCTATCCACTCAGCCACCGAGCAGCACCACTTTGCAATTCTGAGTGTTAATAGGTTGTGTTCAGGCTTGGGAATTTGATAATGTCATAATCTCAGATGGTGGTGGGCAGGGCCTATGAAACTCTATGGGAAATCCACTGTTTTTGAAAGAAATCCATCCCCAAACGTTGAACCTTCTCATTATTAGTTTAGAATTGGCAAACTTGTCATATTAATCTCATGGATTAAAGTGCTTTTCAACATTCAACAACAACATTCATATGTTTTTTTAAATGAATAATGTCACCACACAATAATTTCACTTTTGTTTGTTTGTGCTCAGACGTTGAACTTTGTGCCAGTTTTTGTTTCATGTGAATAGACCTAGTATTTACAGAAATATGAACCATAAACCAGGCCAACAAGTCTGACATGTGACAATTACACAAAACTGTGACCTGCTTCAGCTCAGTTTAAACCATAGAGAGAAGAGAATGCTGTGACGTCCCGTGGACACAACCTATTATTCACTCCCCTCACTTTATGGTTGAAAGAGACTTCATTCATTCATTGAAGTGGCCTGTCAAAAGACACGATGAAAAAAGAGTGAACTGATGACTTTTAAGGGGCCTGTATCTGATTTAGAACCGTGTTTTCTGTCACTCTGTATTGAACCGTAACACACAAATAATGTCTGGGATATTCTTATGCAGTTACTTCCACATGTTCTCAACAACTTCTTACATTTTTATCACAAACAATGTCAGTTGTGTTCCCATGATAATATATAGTTCTCTTATCTTATCTGATCTGATCGTATGATTCTTAGCAAACAATGTGGCTGATTGGATGAGTTTGTTATTGCCTAAAAAAATGCTTTGCAAAATGCATGACTTCTAGCCTCATTTATAATCCACTGCATGATAAAATAATGGGCATTTATCCTGACCAGAAGAAATTAAAACTAAGAACAGTCCCTTTAATGAGATTTATAGGAAAAGTTAACATTCAGTGAATCCACTTTTTAGAGCATTCTACAAAAGGAATGCATATCTTATCAAAAATGCACTGTCAAGCTGCTTTGTGGTACCTTTAAATCAATAACCCATCGACATCACTTTCCATTTCCACCAGCTCTCCTCAGGTCTACTTGGGTTTACTCGCTTTGGTTCTGTTTCCGTTACTTTGCCTGATTAGGACCCCAACAATGCTGGGAGGAAGAAAGACCTGGTACGAACAAAGACTGGACTGATTGAAAAGCTCCAAAAGCGATAGAACCAATTGGAGGAGGAGTGGTGGAAATTGGTCTTAACAAGGTTCATAATGAAAGATTATAGGCCACTCTTATGGAATCTTAGGATTTCATAGAACGATTTCTTGCCACAAATAATGAAAATAAAACGGACCAGATGACCATAATCCTGGTTTAGACAGGCCCTGGCCACTTTAGAACGCTTGGGAACGCTTCTTTTCATGGCAGCCTGTGTCTCCACGTTCAGGTCTTGTGTCTGCTACGTGACCAACTGACGTCATTCAAACAGAACAATAACATCTAAATCAGAGGTTCTTAACCATTTTAATCTTTAGGCCCAACATTTTTGGTACAAAGTAATATTCAATGTATTGTATTTTACTGATTGTGGGGTCCTTAGGGAGGTGCTCACTTAGCCCTATGGTTAAGAATAGGTATAATTCTTAATCACGAGCATCTCAGCTATTCACAAAAACATATTCCATTCTTCTATTGTGCTACTGTGAGATGTGGCTAAAACTCTAGTAAATAGGAAAGTACTTCTGGTTTGTCCTCAGCTTTATCTGCATTTATGTCACTTCTCTGCAAAGACTCTACGCTGCGTTTTAACCTCTCTTTATGTATTGCAATGTCTGAATGAACTAGCTCTGTTTTGCTAAGCATGTAGGCTCAACATATAAGTTAGCATCAGTGGAAAGACAGCGGTTAATCACAAGATCAGGTCAGTGTTTAGCGAGCAATTTCTACCCTCAGTTTTTATCTGCTTTCCGTCGTCTTGTCTCACCTGCGTCTGCGCTCTCTTTTATCCAATAATCTCAAACTAGAACCGAAAGTGAGCCAGACCACTTTGGAAACTAGACGTCTCACACTTTCAAACCAAACCTATCTGCTCCGAAGTGAACCAGTCGAAACATTGTTATATTGCCCACGCGAAACTGATGACAAAACACTTCACCTGGTTTTACCTCATCGCTGCTTTCATCTTCTGGCCATAACAATTCAGCTAATGAAACAACGAACTAATACCTCTGTGTGAATGAGCCGTTGAATCTCCCACACTACCAACTGTACATAACCACTGATGTAATATGTTCTACCTCTTTTGTACATGAAGATATATCCATAGAGACAATTATGGATAATCTTTTAGCCAGGTGTCATTGGACCGGGCTTGTGAAGAATAGCTTGCGCAGCAGGACTCATTAGCCGCGTGGTTATAAAACACGCAGCCAGGCCTGTTATTATATATGGATATTATATATGAATATGATGAGTGCGATGATGGAGCGCGGCTTGATGGCATTGAAAGTGTGCTGATGTGCAAATGAGAAGCAATTAAGGCTGAGAGAGAAGCCAGAGGAGCATCGATACAATGGACATGACCTGGTACATCGTTTAGAGCACACAGCAACATCATCGTTTGGTTTCACAAATACTGACATCAAATTTGAGGCTTTGGGGGATTTTATAAAGGTATTATAGATAAGATGAAATGACAGATCAGATGGTGTTGTTTTTTGTTCAGGGTTCAGATCGGTAAATTTTCTGAAAAGCAGTTCATGTAAGTTGCAGAATGAATTCACAGTAGTTTTTTGTTTCTTGTGTTTTATTTATTTTCTACATATAGTCGCGATCAAAAGCCTAAGACTAGTTGAATTAATGGCATGGTTATATTTTAACAAGGTTCCAAGGAGAGCTTCAATAAGAAACAAGAAATGAGTGACACAAAAAAAAAAGTCTGAGTTAACGTTCTATTGAGAACAACAATTAAACTGAAATTGTCTATTTTGCTGCTGGCCAAAAGTTTAGCACCGCGCCTCACTAATCCCAAAACCACCTCAGAAACAGAAATCAAAGTCCCAAACATGAACTCAACACATCTCAAACAATTCACCTAACACATGCATGACCCGGAGAGAACCCACGGTAACACGGGGAGAACATGCAGACTCCACCCAGAGAGATCATGTGGTGTTGGTCTGGTCTGGGATTCCAACAAAATAAAATTGCAATCCCAGTTCAAGGTTGGACTAATTAAATCCTATAACCATAGTCATTCCTCTCAGTCATTAAAGGGCCTGTACTTTACTCCAGTAAAGATAAATTCTCTTTACATCACACACTGTTTGATAGAAGCAACTTCACGGAAAGACACTGGGTTTGTAATGTTTAATCTGTACATATTATAAACACACTTTGTTAGGAAAGAACTAGTGCAGAAGTGTTTTCAGCCAATCATGCACATTGTACACTATGAATCATGGGAAATAGCTGCTCGACTCTATCCCAGACATGTGTTTCTCTGTCATGGTGCAGTTTTAAAAGTGCTAAAAGCTAATTGTAAAGAGAGTTAGAGGAACTATATGGAAACAACTGCATCAGACTGTTCCAGACAGACGACTGTGAGTCATGGTGCAATATTGAGTGAAAGGAAGGACTATGTGGGCGGGGCTAATGAGTCAAACAAAACATGTCCCTGTCTCACGGTTCAAAATCAGGTACAGGCCCTTTAAATGAGTCATCAGCCTGGCTTTTTAACTTAAACACATGGAAACAGAGCCAGTCTTTTGAACGCCTTTTTTCATTTAAGACATTCCAAAGAATTGTTTAAAAAAGGAAGAAAACTAGTGATGGGCAGATTGTTACTGAACTATAGATAGGTATAGATGTCTTTTCAACCCTTTCTGCCTTTGTTCTGTCCTTATGGGTCATGCTAAAATAAGCAATATATAAAGATGACACAACAGACACAAGTCACGTGTGATAATCAGAGACAGTTAAAGTCTAACTTACGATGAAAACACTTCATCGGAGGAAACGTCAGTGTTTATGAAGGAAGGTCTTTGCCTCAATGCTAATGCTAACCTAAATCAAACTGAATTGATCAATTGAAATTGCGCTACAGTTTTTATTTGTTTTGTGTATAAAGACAATTGACACGTCCTTAATTGTATTTTTATCATTTATTTAGTTCCCTATTCAAACGTTAAGATAGATTAGCATAAAAATAGACTAGTCCACGTTAGAAATGAGTCCACTGGAATAATATTTCTTTTGCTATGTGTTTTTACAAGTCAGCACTACGAGGAAAGACACAGAGGCATGGTGTATGACAGGGTTATTCAGTTATATTTTTCAGGGGGTTAGAGGGCTGTTGCTTGTGGGCTGGACGGCCCAACTGTGCCGCAATATTATATAATTTAAATATCCAATATTTATCAAAAAATGGCATGGGTGCTATTCAACAGAAAGCCACTGTTTCACTGAAATAAATAAAAATATAACAAAATTGCATAAAACAAGACTTAAACCAGGACTAAGCAGAGATAAAACCAGATAACCAGACTTGGACTAGACCTAGTCCTAAACTACTAAAATACTCATTACATTACATTACATTAAAAGCATAATGTAATGCAGTACATTTACTATTTATTTATAAGAGATAAAAGATAAAGTATGAAAAATACATATGGATATGGATGGAAATATACGGATATAAATTTCCACTTGCTAATCTTTATAATTTCGTCTGCGTTATATGATGGATTCCAGACCCTTGTGTATGGATGAGTGGATGTGACATATAGGGGCCCAGTGTATATAAATGTACATAATGGCAGCACAGTGGAGAGTTTGGGGACCATTTAACCTGCTGTGGAGCGTTAGTTTAAGCAGCAGTGCACAGGAAAACCCCGGCAATCCATCAAATAACTGAGATACTTATGAGCGTGAGAGAGTGGGACACGGGTATTTGCAACATGATGAGTTTACAAAAGGGAAAGAGAGGCGAGGTGGACCGAGCAACCCATTTGTTATGTGTCTCGTAGTAGTAGTTGCAGCAGTGGGTGAAGTACTTTTGCAGCAGTTGGAAAGTTCCACAGTGTGGCATTAAACTGATCTATCTTTCATTACAGGCAATAGAAAAATACCTTGAAAAAGTTGCATTCTTAGTGGGGCCGTACCCATGTTTTAATAAGGTCAAATCTGTTTTGCCCCGGGACAGATATTGTAAAGCAGTTTAGGCACAATAAGACCACTGTGTGCTGTCTGTGTCTAATTATAACGCTTTTTATTCTCCGAAAAGCAGGAAGTGCACTGTTAGCAGGCAACTGTTTGTTAACTTTACCGTGAAGGCAATACTTGCTCTGGGCTCTGAAAGTTGTGTAAAGTGCATATGAACTGGTGAATAGGATGCTCAGAATGCATGAGGTAAGTGAGAAATACACATGGACCGCTGCAAAGAGTTTAAAATGAACTAGCTCTGTTTTTCACATTTTAAAGACTTTTAGACCTTTAATGTGAGTGGGCTTGCCTCTCCAAAGACTAGTAATAATTATAATGTATTAGATGGTGGTGAGAGGGAAAGACCTTGAGGCAGACTGGTGGAACAGAGTCTACCAATCTGTACCATTGGCTCCTCCCACCTTCAGTCTCTCACTCAAACAACACTTTCTTACAGGCAGTGTGGGTATATGCATCTGAAGTCATTTAATGAGACATTTATTGGTTCTAGCCAAAGCTGTTTGGGAGAAGCGGCAGGAGAAGGAGAAAGAGTAATAGTGCTGATGATGGAAGTGTGTTTGTGTTTGCACGTTGGTAAATTAATTATACAATTAGTTCTTACGATGCTTGCTCACAATTAGCAGATATATTCAGTGAAAGATGTACTAAGCCTACAAGAGAGTCAAAGCAAATGTATTAATTATATAATAAAAAAGGTAATTGCATAACTGCAAGATGTATAATGTCATAATGTGGAGCATTCCAGGCAAAGCAATAACATCTGCCATAAAGAAGAGAGACACTTCACCTGACAAGTTACAAAACACACTTTAAAAGAATTTTGAATGTGTTTTTTAATATTCACAATCATCTCTCATCTTCAATGTAAAATGTGTCTGAACCCAAACATCCCCAGAGCACATTCTTAAACACTGCTGCTGGCCAATTTACATGTCAGTATTTTTGAACGCAGATTTTGACAGATTTTTTTCTGATGACAAAAAAAATTCTTCTTTTGTTGAAAACAAAAAAGTAAGCAATTTTGATGCAATTATCTGTGCTAATGTAAGCTGAGCTAGCTCAGGGCACTGCGGAGGTGAGGCGAGCATGAGGAGAATGGAGTGGACTTTTTACAGAATAAGCTCGTAGCCTCACACCACAGTATTTAACCGTCAAAGTAATGGCTGTAATTTGGCTGCTCTTTGCTATGACACTGAGAAGTAATAATTTCTAATGGTAAGGCGTAATTATCTCGGTTTGAAGCTGTATTTTTCCTCCGCTCGACCTGCCCACTGGTCACCTCCGATATGCAAGAGGCCGCCATGTTGGTTTGATGTTCACTTGGTCTGCAGGAGTACCCAGTAATGTCTGGTGGGAAGGGCTGAGTGGGAGCTTAAAAACAAGCCATTATCTGCAGGTTTTTAAGGAATGGTTGATAATAGACGATGGGTTGGAGTTCATTCAAGTGTTAAATATATAGTAAATGCTAGTAATTATGATGGGAAACAAAATCTACAAATGTGCAAGCGTACAAAGTGTATATTTAAATACTACGGTGGCACAACAAATGAACATCTACGCCATTTATAAAAACAATCTGAACATATTCACAAATACATTTATACAAAAGCAAAAAACTTTTTAATAAAAGTAGAAAACATTATAACAAATCTACTTTATTTATATCAGCACTGGCCCAGTCTAAACCAGGACTGTCTAAAGATGTTCTGATCATGGACTAAGCCTAGTATTGACTAGCAGTGGACTTGGACCAGGGTCAAACCATGGTCTGATCCAGTCCTCAGTATTTCTGGTGGCGACTCAGAAGAGCTCTTCCGTGTTGCTAAAGTCTATTCTCTTTCACCAGACGATGGATATTTTTAAACTATTCGATACAACACGTTTTACATATCTAACAACCTAACACTTCAATAACAGATGACGAAACACTTTCAGCTTTCAATCTAAAGCAGCCCTTCTCCTTGTGGGATTATCTTCAGTGGGAAAACCCTGGTTGTTTTGGAACACAATCCTAATGTAATCTGAAAGATCGATGTAGTAGTATTAGTAGTAGTAGTAGTAGTAGTAGTAGTAGTAGTAGTAGTAGTAGTAGTAGTAGCAGTAGCAGTTGCAGTAGCAGCAGCAGCAGTAGTAGTAGTAGTAGTAGCTGTAGTAGTAGCAGTAGTAGTAGTAGCTGTAGTAGTAGTATTAGTAGTAGTAGTGGCTGTAGTAGTAGTAGTAGTAGTAGTAGTAGTAGTAGTAGCTGTAGTAGTAGTAGTAGTAGTAGTAGTAGCAGTAGCAGTTGCAGTAGCAGCAGCAGAAGTAGTAGTAGTAGTAGTAGTAGTAGTAGCGGTGGTAGTAGTGGCTGTGGTAGTGGTATTAGCTGTGGTAGTGGTGCTGGTAGCTGCAGTAGTGGTGGTGCTGGTGGTGGTGGTGGTGGTGGTGGTGGTGGCGGTGGCAGTGCAGTGGCAGCGGCGGCTGGTGGTAGTGGTGGTGGCTGTGGTGGTGGCGGTGGTGGTGGTGGCTGTTCCGCAGCAGTGGTGGTGGCTGTGGTAGTGGTACTGGTGGCTGTGGTAGTGGTGAAGTAGCGGCTGTAGTAAGTGGCTGTGGTAGCAGTAATAGTAGTAGCAGCAGTAGTAGTAGTAGTTTTAGTAGAAATAGTAGTAGTAGTAGTAGTAGTAGTAGTAGCTGTAGTAATAGTAGTAGTAGTAGTAGTAGTAGCAGTAGGTAGTAGTAGTAGTAGTAGTAGTAGTAGTAGTAGTAGTAGTAGTAGTAGTAGTAGTAGTAGCAGTAGGTAGTAGTAGTAGTAGTAGTAGTAGTAGTAGTAGTAGTAGTAGTCATGGCAAAAGCAATAGTAGTTGTAACAGTGTGTTGATGCAAAATAACTCTCTCCAGCTGAACTCAGACAAGCCTGAAATCATCGTCTTTGGCCCAAACAAAGTGTCATCGTCTCAGTCTCTCACTCTAAAATCTACAAATGAAGTTAGAAATCTGGGGGTAGTGACACAGACTTGAACTTTGACAGGCACATCAAATCAGTAACATCAGCAGTCTTTTACTGTCTAAGAAACATTGCCAAAATCAAAGGTATAGTATCTAAACCAGACCTGGAGAGACTTCTCCATGCATTTGTCCTCAGTGGGTCAGACGACTGTAACGACTGTTCACTGGCCTCTCCAAACGAGCTGTGAAACAGCTGCAGTACATCCAGAACACTGCTGCTCCTGACTAGAACCAGGAAGTACCACCACATTAGTCTGTGTCAGGTCTGTGCACTGCCCCCTGTGGCTCAGACTTTCAAGTCTCTCCAAAGCACCAGTATACATCTGACATGTTAGAGACTCTGAGGACCTCAGGGACCGACCTCAGAGTCAGGACTAAACATGAACCATCCTCTTGCTGGTGCCCAGGGTCAGGACGAGTAGCTGTAGTAGTACTGCTACTACTACTATTAAGTATTTTTATAATGATTTTGTGTGTTTTGTGATTTTTAATGCAATTTTGTTCAATTACGTAAAGCACGTTGAACTGCCTTGAGTGTGCCTTGTACAAATTGTGCTCTACAAGTAAACATGCCTTGCCTTGCCTAGCAGTAGCAGCAGTAGTAGTGGCAGTAGTAATAGCAGTAGGAGCAGTAGTAGAGGTCGCAGCAGTAGTACTAGTAGTAGTAGCCGTGGCAAACAATAGTAGTGGAAACAGTGGTAGAAACTGTAATAGTAGTAGCAGAAGTAGCAGTATTAGAGGTAGCAGTAGTAGCAGTAGTAGCAGAAGTAGCAGTATTAGAGGTAGCAGTAGTAGCAGTATGAGAGGTAGAAGTACATCTTTGCTGTCAGATAATGTAAACATAGTATATCTTAGCGTACACATTTCTCTCTCTTCTCATTAGCATATAAAAGTCACATTGCTAAGACCGGAGCTAAAGTTGAAGGTTTGGCCGATTCACAGTGAAGCGCTGCATATGGCCCTGTATAATGAGGCCTAGCTTGCGGCGCTACAGCTAACATGTGTGTGCGCAGAGAGGTGACCGTTCCAATCAAGGCTCCGTGTCCCTCCTAAATCCCGCTCCCGTGCATCCCTGAGCACCGCTGATCCGCACAGATAATTACCAAGACCCGCGGCTCTACGCCGCTGACAGTGACGGGCGGCCATTTTGGCTCTATGGTATCAGCAGGGACACATGAAACAGTTCTTTATATTTCACTCATGGCAATACTAAATAATTGAATTTAAAAAAAAAAACAATTGAGGCAAGTGCAAAGCAGTAGAAGTCGTAGTAGTGAAAGGTAGCCATTTTGAGTCTATCATATAATATCCCTTATTAGTACTACAAATTGGGGGGGGGTCTATAAATATATTTTAAAAATCTATACTTTGGGCATAATCCAATTGGTTAAGTGCAGTAATTGTAATACTAGGAGAAGTAGTAGTGGTAATATTAAAAGTAGCAGCCATCGTAATTGTAGTACAAGTAGTATTAATTAATACATGTCATTTACATTCTGTCATACTTTTTTTTTTTTTTACATTTTTACAGTTCCTATACTTTTCAATCATCATGGTTTTGTAGAATTGTGTGTGATGTTTTCAGTTCATTATGTAAAGATTTCCACACTTTTACTCCTGTGACGACAGAACCGCTGCGTGCAAAACGTACGTAAAAGTTCCCTTTCCTCCTGCTGTAACTATCTGTGATCAATTTGTCATGAGTTGAACTCAAAGATAAAAAATATTTAAACCTGTCTAAATCTGTTAGTCAGCACTTCTCCTTTGCCGAGATAATCCACCCATATCAAGATGCTGATCAGACAGCATGAATATTGCA
Source organism: Rhinogobius similis (assembly GCA_019453435.1). Classification (NCBI taxonomy): domain Eukaryota; kingdom Metazoa; phylum Chordata; class Actinopteri; order Gobiiformes; family Gobiidae; genus Rhinogobius; species Rhinogobius similis. The sequence continues at coordinate 40,653,951 of CM033627.1, read as the reverse complement.
TGTATGTGCCTTGGACTGACCGCAATAAAAAGACTAGTCTAAAATGTTCTGTTTTATCACAGCTCAAAGGTACAGATGTCACAGGGAGCGAGCGTGCGGTTGGCGTGTGACTGCAGAATGTCCACCAGAGCTCTTACCTCTGCATTGAATGTTCATTTCTCTGTCATAAGCCGTCACTAAAAGTGTTTGAGATAATTTGGCAGTACATCTAAGCGACCTCACAACCTCAGACCACGTGTGACCACACCAGTCCAGGACCTCCCCATCCAGCACGTTCCTCTGGACAGCGGCTGCAACAATCGCTTTGTATAAGCAAAGAATTTCTGCAGTAACTGTCAGGCGTCTGAGTGAAGCTCATCTGCTCGTGGTCCTCACCAGTGTCTGAACCTGACTGCAGTTCATGGTTGTAACCGACTGGAGTGGGCAAATGCTCACATTCGATGGTGTCCGAGAATGTGTTCTCTGCACGGGTGAATGCTGGTTTTCACTGTTCACTGAAAATGGGAGAAAAATGGGAGCTAAATCAAAAGTGTTGTGTTTTTTTTTTTTTAACTCAACAGATAGACACATTTCAAGATTTTCCACTTGATAAAAGGTCAATTAGTTTATGGTTTATACTTCATATTATAACCTTCTACAGGATACCAATACATTTACATATTCTCTGACTTACATAATAAACTTGTGGCTACCAACACATTTTATTGTCAAGCAAAAGTACCAAAATGTTTATTTCTGAAACCTAACTCTAAAGGCCTTTTCTGTCAGAGGAACATTTCAGGCACAGCAATGACATCTCCATGGAGACAAGTATCTGACGTACCTTTCTCCAGAAAAGTAACAGTGCACCATTAAGTACTCTTCCAAGCACTGGTTTCTCTTTTTATCGTGTCCGACAGTAATGCTGCTTGTTTGGTAATCACTGTACGCTTCCTGACAAGCCCGCTCGCTCGGAGGCTGCAAAGGATTGTGGGATTGCATTATTAATAAGGCCCTGGGGGAATGGAAATGTGGATATGGATCATAACCAGGCAACATAATTCAATTCACAAGAACTTTATGAATACAAACTTAAAAGTAACACATTTGTCATTCACAGTGTCATCGGCCTCTTAAGGAGCCCAAAAGTATGTCTTCTTTGAATGGGATTTGCATTTTGAAGTTGCAGATGGCTTTTTGATAGCATTTTATCACATTTTGGATACATCTAATCATAAAATATTTGAAGGAGGATGTGTAGTCTAACATTATCGTATTTTCTTTAATGGTTGAAATGGCGGAGATGTGGAGGAGATCTGTGGACGTGAATGCCAGCAGGAACCTTTCAGAAGTTTTTTCATGTGTTATGCGATAGGAGAAGAGAAGATAAGGAATTAAAGGGGGGAGACCCACTTTGGAGAATATTGTAAGCCTAGGTTTGGACTTAGTGAGCGACTGATTTGAGTGTTCATGGTCAAATATTTAACAGGGATTTTTTGGGTTTATTTCTGCCTGATTTTAATTTAGTTTTAATATTTGTATTACATCACCTTTAAGGACAAATATTATGAAAAAAGATCAAGTGAAATGTTTCTTTGTAAAAGCATTTTATTTTTAGTTCTACAACATGACATGTCAAACTGAAGACATTCAAGAGCAGGTTTGAAGGACAATAACAATATGAAAAATGCATAGTATTTTTCCTTTAAGGTCACATCAAGTGCTATACATCTTTTATTTCAGGTAAAAATCAGTTTCATGTGACTGTAATAACTTGCTGTAGAAGTGATTCAATTAAATTAAATAACATGTATATTGTAAAAAGTATTATCAAGGTAAATTAAAATTACTTAAATTAAGAACATATTATTTTGATTTGAGTTGAATCAACATCCCAACTAAAATTATCTATCAATGGAACAAAATATATTTTGTGATTTTTTTTTCAAATTTTACGTGCAAAAGTAGATTTTTTAAAAACTATTTAGTGATAAATACATGCAAATTTCTTATTTGTTTACAAGTGCTTATGAGCAAATAACTAGTACTTTAATACCACTGTATATTTTTACTAAGGAACCGTATTTTAAAGTGTTAACAAAACAGCTAACTTTGAATAAAAGTAAATGTGTTTCCATGTATTCATTGCTATACTTATGTTACTGAATGTAACACAAAATGAATGTGCTTTTAGATCATGACTAAAATCACTTTTACTGATTCAAAGGCCACCTGTTATGAGTGGACAATGCCTTCATAAATTACCTTTTCACTCTTTCTGTTAATCCCCTGGAGCCGCCAGCGTGCCCTCCCATTCCCCAAGCGCCGCCGCTGCTCAATGCTAACCGTCTTATAGCTCCGCCGTCGCTTAAAATCGAATTTGTCACGTGCTTACAAAACCACACACCTGTTCCTTTCAAAAACCCGGCGCCGCTCATGCTAGCCCAACCGTGCCAGCTTGACGCCGCCTGCTTTCATTTTCCACCGTCACAACCCTCCCCCCCTCGCTCTCCCTCCACGCCTCACCCGAAGAGAGCCATTGTCCTCAGGCTTATCACCCGCGCTCCAGGCCTCGGCGGGCGGACGTTGGTCATTTGTGGTGGGGGTTTTTTTGTGGTTGGATGGGGTGGTAGGAGGAAGTATGTGGGCCGCATGTGGAGCAGTTATCGGCCCGCTTGGAAGCACACCTGACCAGGCGCTAACAGGTCCAAAGCAGGTCATTTGTCCAGCCGTCCATGGGCGAGGTAAAAGGAGAACCAAGAGCGCGTGTGCCAAGAGATGTATCATTAAGCTATTGTTAGACCGAGCTTCATTGTGCATTTTAGAAACCACTTACCGGAGTTGGAAGGCAGTTTATCTTTGGATGGAAGAGTAGAAAATACAACACAATTCTTTATTAAAATAGAGAATATGTAAAATTACTAGAAATAAAAAAAATCTATCTTGATTTAATTAGACTTAATTTATTTAGGATATCAACATTTAGACTAATCTGGAACTAAACCATGTGGGAGAAAATAGCATTTTGTCCCCCTGTTCCAGCTCAGCTCATGTTATCTTTGTCTACGTCATCAGAGGTCAGCCAGACTGGATTGCACTAGACTGCATGGACTACACACAATTACAATGTCTTGAGGGTTCATGTCTCCAGATCCTAGGTCACATACTGATGGAAATATACTACTCTTGCGTTAGAAGTCCAGCCTCCTGCCTCTTCTTTCAACTCCCGGGCTATTTCCATTTATTCTGCAACAAAGTCGAAACTAAATCTGAACTGTACCAGGACTAAACTAGAACAAGAACAGGATCAAGCTAGTCTACATCTGGACAAAAATGGGCTCAAATCATGAGAAATGAAAAGTGAATGCACCCCAATAGATCTTATAGCCTACAATTTATAACGTGTTTCATGACCATCTTGATTGGTTTCAATAAGAAAACAAGTCTGCCAATTGGACAAGTGCACATTAATTGACTAAAAGCATTGTATTGGAACAAATCAAATAATATGACCCATCAACCCAAAACAAGCACCATAGGTAAAATCCTCCAGCTAGATGTTTGAGTTATCCTTATGGTCCTGAGGCCAAGATGCCATTGCTACAACAGTCTTGCCAATGCCCACATTCCTCCCCGACATACATAGAATTCCTCAGCACCGTGTCATTTTGGCACAAATGAAAAATGTCCTCTGCTCTCTGTTGTGAGCAGCTCTACACAGACGTTGTACTATAAAGAGGACTATACAGAAGACAAAGGCAAAATAGGTTTTGTTTAAAGATAATACTTTAGGAGATGTAATTACCTGGTTGACATGTTTTGGCCAAAACAAGGTAATTAAATCTCCTAATTTAGTGTCTTTAAAAAGAACTTACATTTGTGGATGTATAAAAAGAAGACACAATGAACGTTGGTGTAACTTGGTTGTTTGATGCCATACTGTGGAATTTTCCAAGCAAAGCAGCAAGCAAGAAGATGGCAGCTCATCCACAAGATGAAATTACATACTGCAACTATAAGATTCTGAAATTAATATTGCAGCTAATTTAAAAAAGACTGACTAAATGAAAGGGTTTCATCAGGAAGGGCAAGTGACATAAAACAAAGTACACTCACAGTTACAAACAGGCTGTAATTGTAACTTAAAGGACACATATTATGCAAAATTTACCTGTTCTCTCTATTACTATGTTCTCACGTTGTTCTTTTATCAAAAACATACCTGGAGTGTTATTTAGCTTAATAAGTTTCAGTTGGACTAATGGTGTATAATCACTCTCCAGAGCTCAAAAACACTCTGTTTTACCTGCTGATGTCATAAGGTGGTCCCATCCCTCTTCTCATGCTCTTGTGTGCAATCCATATTCATACGGCCTTGCAACAAATAGACCCTTCCAGTGTTTGTTAACAAAACACTGCGTTCTATTAGCCCTGTACCTTTCGCTCTAATGCAACAAAACAAAACATCACAAACTATGTTTTGGCAACTGACAGCCACTCGAATACACGTGAGTAACATTAGCGCAGAGTTACAAAATATTACCACATGTGTGTTTTGTTTACCTTTAGTGCTGAGCTTTGCCCACATGCTAACAATCTCGTAATACACATTTCTTCAAACCAATGTTATTCTGGACAATAATGCAACAAAATCATAGCGGTTCACAGTGAACTCATAAGTGAACTTTGGAAATTCGAGGTTAAAGCTAGATATTGATAGTTTTTGCTGCACCGTGAAATGAATGAAGAGAAAGTAATCACAGGAAACAGGTTGCATGCACATCCTGGCACAAGCGTCTTTTAAAAGTGTATATTATCATTATTTGACTGCACGGAATAATTTTGACAGTTTTTTCCAAGTAGTAGAACATAAAATACACATACTTAGGTTTCCATATGCATTCCTGATAATCAAAAAATATATAACAATTACTATTTACAAATGTACAAGTGACTGTTGCATAAATAAGCAATAAAGTCCAAGGCAAAAATTGAGTTTGTTTTAAATGTTAAAACAGTGTCATTTAGCGTACTTAACCTTTTTTGGTCTGTGTAGCCTTTCAAAGCCCTCTCCAAGTGTGTGTGTGTGTGTGTGTGTGTGTGTGTGTGTGTGTGTGTGTGTGTGTGTGTGTGTGTGTGTGTGTGTGTGTGTGTGTGTGTGTGTGTGTGTGTGTGTGCGTGTGTGTGTGTGTGTGTGTGTGTGTGTGCGTGTGTGCGTGTGTGTGTGTGTGGGGGGGGGGACAGGCTTGTGTAGCACCTGTGCTCTTGGTTGGAGTAGACGGGGCCATCATAAAGCTCTTCATGGATTGTTGACACTGGCATCTCGTCCAATCATGACCTTGTGTCACTCGCTGGCATTCAAATTCTGCTCCACAATTAGTGAGGAAATGTCACCATGTGTGAGGGGAACGTGAAACGCATGAAGCTTTGTTAGCCACTTTGTGTCATTAGTTATAAAACTGATGAAAGTTGTAACGCAATGTTTGGAAAATCATTTTGAATTTTTACGTCATTCATTTACATTTTGTCACTTAATAGAAATACTTTACTTTCTGTTCAAAATACAGAACTTATTCTCTGCTGCTGGCCCTGGCTCTTTTTGCAAATTGCATTTTGTGAGAAGCAGATTCTCATTTACTGTGTTTTGCTTTTTGAAAAATGGCAGCGACATATATGTGTCTGACCCAGAGCAGTTAGTCCACGTGATGCACAGGTGTACGTGGCATATAACCACAAAAAGTGTGGATGGATTCGGGTTTACACAGTACTAACTGATCACTCATATATAACATTTGTGCTCTCTCTCCATTTAGACATGTACAAACTTTACAGCACTCTTTCCCCGTCGTCAATTCTCCGAGCGCTCCTGTTTTCTCCAGCCAGCAGGCAGTGAGCAGTGGGCTGGTCTGGGTTCAGGAGCAGACGTGTGTGCAGGCGGTTCAGGGCTGCTGGGGAAAAGATCACACAGCCTTGTGCTATCAAGCTACAAAATGTTTATTAGATGACAGTCTCGTATTCACAAGTGGACAAAGTGACAGTGCAGAGCAGTCGACACACGTAAGTGCACGGGGAAAGTCAAACTTGTTCTTACAAAAACATTGTGGTCAAACTTTATTGACCTACAACATAGTCAAACAATCAAATAACTTTATTTTTCTCCGGGGGGCAATTGAAAGCAGAGGCAGACCAAAGAGACGCAAGAACAAGGCTGCGAGTGAGTGCAGGGGCAGGCGCTGCAGGGACAGGCACTGCAGGGTCAGCCGCTGCAGGGACAGATGGTGCAGGGGCAGGTGCTGCAGGAGCAGGAGCTGCATTGACAGGCGGTGTAGAGAGAGGCGGTGCAGGGGCAGGTCCTGCTGGTTCAGGGGCTGCAGAGGCAGATGGTGCAGGGGCAGGTGCTGAAGGGGCAGGCGCTGTAGGGGCAGGTGCTGAAAGGGCAGGCGCTGTAGGGGCAGGTGCTGAAAGGGCCTTAAACTCACCAGAAGACAGAAGATTACTTCTAATGTGTTCAGTTTTCTGGGGGAGGACCACCAGACCCCACCACCTTTTAGTGTGTGTTGCTCAGCCCCAGATGTGGCCTCTCTCTAAAGGCAAAAAGCTTAGTAATTTCTGTAAAAAAGTATACATACAAAAAGTATACAAGTATACATAAAAACACATAAATTCAGAAACATTCACTGTCTCATACTTTTGAAAAATGTCTACAGTGTCTCCATGTTACTCCTACATGCAGGAAGTGTTGAATGAGTACAATTTAACACTTATGATGAGTAAGGACTAATGAGCTCTTTATGGTCCATTCAGCAGAGCTCTTATAAAATGCTTCAATAATGTATAATATAGGACTTTAAAATAATTATATTTTTAGTCACACGTCATACCTGTTCTACACAAATAAACTTTGATTTTTTTTTGTTAGATATCTTAGATTGCATGTAAGTACGGTCATTTGTGAGCCTTTCCTCACACCTCTTCTATTGCGTTGCTTGCTGGGTCGCGGTTGAATTGCATTTCCTCTCCACTTTTGCAGCAGCATCAGCGCGCTCTTCATGTTGCTTTGAAAGGTCAGCAGTAAATATAGACTTTGAACTGGGAGTGCACTGGCTCTGGAGAAGTTTAAAGAAGTGCGGAGCTCTTCCTCTGAGGAGTGCTTTCTGCTTTCACCACAGAAAAATAATGGTTAAAAGACTCATAAGATTTTTTGCCTTTTGGTCAGTCGAAAAAGTGCTTCTACTACTCTGTAAAGGGCTATATATTGTTTGGAAATAACTCTATGCCTTAAAGGGGCTGTACATGATGTTTACTGTTTTGTTTACATGTGATGGATTGACCAATTCCCTGTTTGTATGAAGCTATTTTACTGGTCTTTGTAAAGTTAGTTTGGATGATACAAGTGGATTGAAAAAAAAAAAGAAAAATACATTGTTGCAACGTTGGTCCATTAAAATGTGTGTTGTGAATGCATCCTAAAATTCTCCACAGTTTGTTTTTGCTAACAGAGAGCACAAGTCAGAACATGCATATTTTTTTTTCAAGTGGAGTGTTTCCCTCCAAAGGCTGACTATGAGTCAGCTCCTTTGCCCTGTCACAGCCCTGCCACGGCCCTGTCACCTTAAGCCCAAGTGTATTAATGGACTTGGTGGATCATTGATTCCTAATTCCTTTGGACTTCGACACCGGGGATAAATATTTGGCGGCACGCTCCTCTTTGGGCTTATTGTAATCAGCCGTGTTATCGATCGGCCGCTCAACCCTGCAAAAGTCATCTATTTTAAATTCACGTGCACTAAATGGGACAGTTTGTGCCTTGTTCCCTGCCTAATGGATTGAACGTCTTCTGATATTTGGAGGGTTTTTTATATTTTAGCAAACACACACACACACACGCGCGTACGTACGCACATACACACACACACACACACGTACACACACACACGTACGCACACACACACACGTACGTACGCACATACACACACACACACACACACACACACATGTACGCACACACACACATACAGTGATCCCTCGTTTATCGCGGGAGTTGCGTTCCAAAAATAACACGCGAAGTGAAATCTGTGAAGTAGTCACAGCTTTATTTTTTATTATTTTACAATGCAATACTGAACTATGGAATGAAACCAAAAATCAAAACCTGTTTTAAAGCCCAAAATTTGTTTAAAACAATAATTTTAATATAGTAATACAAGGTTGGAAACATTGTCACTGGTGTATTTCACAGTCTGTGCCTCTTGGTCCTGACTCCGCCCCCTGTAGCCTCTGTTTCTACTGAAGGCGCACGACTCTTTCTTTAGTTGTTGGCGCTCTTTCTTTTTCTGAGCAAGAAGATTTTTATAAACGGATATGCCACCTTCGATTATATTTGAGAACTGCAATGAACGACTCGTCAAAGGGTCCCGTTCTTGTGCGTGCGCTGAAGTTCAGTGGATGCACTGTAAAAATATCCGCACTGTAAAAAAAATCCGTGAAGCAGCGAAGCCGTGAAAGATGAAACGCGATAGAGCGAGGGATCACTGTATATATAAATAAATTTGTGCTGTCAACTATTTAAAAACTTAATCAGATTAATCACACTTTGGAACTGCAGAAATCACAATTTTGTGACAAAGTGTCATTATTAACATGTCTATTTTGTGCACATTTTCTTTTGAAAATTAAATAATATTATTATATTCGATTCCTGTCACTGAAACCAATGAGCTGGTATACACATCAGCATCAGCAATAAGAGCAACCATGAGAGCCATGAGAGACAATACCCACCATGGAAAAGACGAGTGGAGGCTAAAATCAGAGTAGAGCGGAGAGAAGTGAGTCTGGCAGAGGCCGAGAGAAGAACAAGAAGAACAGCCAGACTAAACCAGCATTCAACAATCTCTAAACCAGGTCCAAACCTCCTCAAAAACTAGAGCCAAACCTAGGAGTAAACAACAACTCAACCAGAACTAAAAAAGGTATGAATCAGGACTAAGTCAGGACCAAACATTGATAACTACAGCTGAACCACATCTGAATCAAGATTATGATGTAATTCTTTTATTTACAAAATGCAATTTCAAGATGAAGATTTCCTTTTCAATTTGAGTAAGTTCCAAAAAAACTCTCCCTTTGAGCCATAGAAAACACTAAACATTTCCAGTTCCAATTTCCCAGTTTCTTGATGTCATAGTTTGAGCTCTGAGATCTTCAGTGCTGTTTTTAAGTCCATAAATCATCACAAACTTGTTCTGAGCATTTCTGCCTCAAATCACCTGCATTACAACTGTGTGCTTACATTAGCATGTCAAGGGGTTGGGTTTATTTATTCCCTTCTTTGTTGGGAATCATCTGCCTGCGCTTTTGGAAAACACATTCTTCAGTTCTAAAAGCAATACCCACATAATACATAATACATAATATGTGTCCTTTAACACAACCTCCTCTCATGTTGTTTGTATGGACATGGACACAGTGTTGGCTGACAGATATAATAGTGCATGCAGCGTGCGATCCGGGTGGTCTCCGGGTGGTCCCTGTCAGCCTGGTGCACACATGTCTATCTGTGAGCGTCCGAGGGATGATGGATGAGGAGTCCTTCTAGCGTTATCGATTTCCCCTCACATTTAGTCTGAGAGCAGGCGGCGCGGGTCTCCTGTCGGCTCCACGCACAGTCAGTCCACCTCCTGCACCACTCGCTTTAACTGTTACAGGGACTGTTGGCACCGCCGCGGACATTACGCTCACTCAAGTTTTGCATATTGTTTGCTCGGGAACAGTGTCAAAAACAGTCATGTAACAAGTACTCCATTTTGTTGTGTAAGTAAAAGTACAGGATCAAAACATACTCAAGTACATTACATCACATTAAAACATTTACTGGTATCACTTTATAAGAACTACATCTTAATTTGCCTTAATAAAGCATGAACAAAGTTTATTAAGCTTGATTCAGGCTGAGTAACTACTTTTAAAGGTTAGGGTTAGGAATTAGGGTTAGCGTATTAGTACTGACTAAGCCTTAAATCATTCACAATAAATTATTTATCACCATGAATTAAGCCTTTTTTCATGCTTTATTAAGGAATGAATAGTATAGTACAAATATTAAAGTGTCCTTTAAGAGTAAATAATAAAAGTAATTCACACAGATTGTGATTACTGATTACTGGCAGTTATAGTCATTTATAAAGCCTAATTTTGTTTACTCAACTTGGGATTTGGACTTGGATCTAAAAAAATATAGGGGTCTCCATAAACATGCTAGAAATAAACGCCTTAGTCATTTCAGAATGTCTAAAACCAGAGGAGAAACACTTTTTAGTCCAGTTAAAAAATGCAGTTGCTGTTGTACTTCGTTGATTTCCACCACCGCTCAAAAATAGTCAAATGTTTAAAGGAAGCATAATGCAAAACCATGATTTGGACAGAAAGCGGTGCAGAGGCGGAGTTTCTACTTGCAGGCCACAGAATTATTGTGAAGAAAATGTAACAGTGATACAGACACTGATCCTGATCTTTGCCCGGATGAAATGACAAAGACCCAGACTCACAGAGACAGAGCATTTTCATACACTGGTGTTTGACTTTAGGTGGGGTTTACGTTCGTCAAAGTGACCAATAAAGTCACAAAAACACATTTTGAAGTATGATATATTTCTACAGAAACTAAACAATAAAATTGTATCAACATTATGCCTCTGACACAATAACCTCAAAGCAGAACAATCAGTTAACTCTATGCTAAGAACCGTATCATAAAGAAAACATGAACCACAACAAATAAACAGCACAATAAAATTCAGACGTGTTTCAGCTTTCAAATATTGAACGATAAGTCGAAACAGTAAAAGTCATGACAGGCCCAACAACAACTGGTCAGGAAACAACTGGGGATGTAAAAGTGCACTTTGAATTCTTATCCTATCTCAACAATAGATGGTCTATTGGAGGATCCATAAACATTCCATAAAGACATTTTGAATCCATAAATAAAACATGCTCACATTCTTTACAGAAAGCTTCTTTACAGCTTGTCTGTTCTTTGGTTGCACAAAAAAAACAAAAAAAAAAACATGCCATCAAATCAATCTTGTAAACCTCTGTAAAGCTGTGTAAATCTGAGGTAAAAGAAGTTAAATATTGTATTCTGAATGTTACGAGAATATTTGAAAGATGCTATATTTGAGAGAAAACGGCTAAAAAAATGGGTGTCTGTTGTTGGACCGTCTCATGGAGAATTTTTTTACGCCCCTTTGTGATCTGATTCCATACTTTTCTGCAACAGAATGTAGACAGGACTTTCTGGTCTGGCAATAAAAATATTGCTGTTTTTACAATAATGCAACAAATCATTTTATATCCCTCTACATTCTGTTATTTGCTTTTTTTAAGGGTAAAGTTAATTGTGAACTTAACTTCATCTAAATATTGGTTTCGGCAAATATTCGCTTTTGGCAACAGCAGCAAGACAAATGTTGCATATCGATAAAAATCCATTTTGGTCCATCCTTAGTTCAAATGAGAATATTACTCCAGTAGAAGTAATACTATGCCAAACAGTGCACTTTCTTCACATAAATGGTAATGAAAATTCCTCAAAACAGCATGAATGCAGCGAAATCAAGGGCCACATTGGATTGTTGCACTTGCCCGAGGGCTGGACAGTTTACAGTTTGGGTGCTGTTGACTGCAGTATATTACACACATAATATTACACAGAAACTTAATGCCTAAAATAGAACACAAACTACATCAGAATAGCAAACATCGTTACCTTTATTTGTTTTAGTGGGAGCAGTGCATCAAAGTCTGGTGTTATTCTAGTGGTGGCTGTTCTCAAACTGATCTTAAGTGTCCATCTGTCCTCAGGGTCTGTGTGTTCTTTGTTAATGTTCATGACGCTGAATGTTTGTCACAAACATGAGCCGAACAACACAAGTATCTTTTGTGCCACGTCCCAGAGGTTTGGAAAATGTCCCTCTGTTAAAGACGCGTAAAACTCATTAAGTCTCACAGAGTTTAATCACTGGTTATTATTTGTGAAAAGACAGTACTTGGCACTTGGTCATTGTTTTTGGACTGCGCCCTCTGCTGGAATCACCACGCATCAATTACAGTACAGTTATTTTGATGAAAAGGAAAGGGGAAACAAGCAACTGCCCTGGGCCTTAGTTTGCACCCCTCTGAGCTAAATGTAACTCCAGGTATGCTTTTGATAACAGAACAAAATGTTAGAACATGATTAAAAGCTCAAAAAAGTCACAACAGCAGAATATGTGCCCTTTAAATGTATACGTTTGTAAATGTAAGCGTGTTCTCCACCTTTAACATTACCAGGGCTGCTTCACGCCGCTGCAGACATTAGTCCTTGCTAGGTATTTTTCATTGTCTGCCGAGCACAATGAACGCCTGCCTCCTCGCCGCGCTGTTTTCATCGATCCCTCTGCAAAGTGGCGTCGGCTTGTTTAACAGCCAGTCTAATGCGCTTGAATTGGCCCAGCCCGGGCTGCTCATCACAGGTGCTTTGTGCAGTGATGAGCACCCAACAAGACGGAAAGGTGCCGAGGTGATTGTGCGCACGCGGCCATGAAGATGTGTCTATGTGGCGGAAGAATCGCATGTCAAAACTAACTGGAGGTTACAGTTCTTATTACATGTTGTTGAAAACTATCTTAAGTTGAAGTTTTTGTGTCTTTGTGGCTGTTTGGTAAAACGTTTAGCGTCTTACAAAAGCAGAAAACACAAGTTAACCATAATTTACATGTGTGAAAGGAGAAATAGTATGCATTTTTTCCGAGTTATGGACTATGCATAGGCCAGCCTTGTTCAGTGAACTTTATAGTGCGCTCAATCACAGAGCGACACGCAGCTCATGGTCGTGTGACTATGACGTCTGGGAGAAAAAAAGTCTGCAAAACTCAGATATAAATTTATTTTTGTAATGAACATAAGTCAAATCCTTCTGTCATGCACATATTTAAGTTTTATTTATTTTATTTATCACACATTACTGTATTATTCAATTTATTCACAGCTCAAGCTAAGACAAGTGGCTAACGCTAGCAATTCTGCTGCCAGCGGTTTGTTTAAAGTGTTTGCTTCATAATCTCGGGTCAATGGTGCATTTAAACAGCTCTATCTGCCTCTTTCAGTCTGTTGTGTTATGTTGTTTTGCAATGCATTGTGGTCTATGACCGGTCCAGTGACCATCACTACGTTTTAAGATGCATTCTGGGAAATTTTGAGAGCACTACTTTTTCACCTGTTGGACATTGGGACAGCATTAAAAATGGCGTGACCACTATATAATGCCCTCTGTAGGGAATAATGTGGACAATGAACATCTGTATCGTTTCCCACGGCACTTAAAATTTCGAATTAGCCATTAGCAGTCGTAGTAATCGTGATTAGATGGCAGAAATCCTGAGAACCAGTCTGACAATAATTTGTGGACCTTAAAATAGGTTTGTAGATTCTTGAAGCCATGTCACACATCGAAAAACATCACTCATGAATTCAGAATGGAGGGTTTTTGACAGTCGAAGGGAAACTAACCAGTGTGAATGAAGCTAAATGCAACTCCAGATTGATGAAGTTGTTGGTCCTCAGCCTTATTGCTAAATTGGCTCAAATAACCAAAAATCCTGCTATCCTAATCGAAATAAAAAGCTTTTAGTGATACAGACGTAAAACATATGTTCCAACCCTTGTTAAAGGTGTAGTTGCTCAACAAAACTACATTCAATGCAAAAGTTTTAATGATTTCCTTTAACCTCCTTTAACCACCACTGAACCACATGTCAGTTACATTCCGTGCAATGGCGCTAATTGCAAACTCGGCCTTGTCTCGACTAAACGTCCTTTTGTGCTCGCGTGTAGTGTCAAATCTCCGTCCAGTCCATTGAGCAACAAATTACGGAGGTGCCACTCTCGGCGTGCGGCTCTGTTGTCTCGCCGCGTCCTGCCTTGCTCATCAGGTGGACATAATCAGCGCTAACAAATTGGACAGACGTCTATTGTTGTCGCTGCGTGGCCGTCTTCAAAATGACTTCAATTACGGCCGACATGATATCACTTATGACAGATCGAGATTGCAGCAGAGTCGGACGAGACGTAGCGAGCGTCCTCGAGAGCAGCTAAAACGACCTTGGCATTCGAACATCCTTTCCTGATTTTTTTTATACATTTCAATATTATTAGCATTTTTCCCAGTGCTGTGAAGGAACTGATTGACGTTTTAATTTAGTTTGACACATGCCCACCTAACCTGCGCGGGGTTTCGTTGAGTAAGCATCCATGCTAATGTTAGTGCACCAATTAGCTTCATCTTTAAAACGTGCAGAATAGCAGAAATTAGCACACACTGCTCAAGGTCCAAGGTGTTTGTCACTGTTATTTTATGAGTAAGATTGATGATGAAGTTTGTGAGGCGTATTTTTGATTGGCTGGTGTTTGCAATGTCATTAGTCAGGATAGAAAAATTGCGTACGCTGGAAAAATTATGCTACAAATACTAAACAAATCATTAGTTTCAACTTTAAATCCCCCTCCATGAGAGTATCTGACATGGTCTAAATATTGGACACGAAAGATCATCAATCACTTCAATATCTTTGGTTAATACACATCATTTGTTTATAGATTTCACATGTGTCTAATCTGGAAAAAATGTCAGATAGTAATGGACAAGTTGAGCGCGTTTGTGAATTTCTGACCATTTAATTGTATTTGTTTTATAGTTTTGTAAGTTTTGTGTTAAAGCGAATGTTTGCTGTTTAAACAATTTTTAGCAACAAACCCAACTTCAACCCATCAGCCGCTAGTTTTGGAGTATTGCTTATTTGAAAAAGTAAAATAACAATAAACTACATCACAGGATCATTTGATTTTCTTCTCCACGTCTTCAGGGAGGTGTGACCCACCTATGGATTCTCGTGAGTGATTTTTAAGCTGCTGCTCTCCTCATGCGTGTGGCGTAAGCGTCATATCTCTGATGCCGTAACTATAAAACATCAGCGCAACTGCAACAGCCAACGAAGCAGAGCGTCAAGAGCAGAGAGTGACGGACAAAGAGGAGCAGGATACAAACATGGGGAATAGAGAAAAAGGACAATAATTACCCTCCTGACGCAAAGCTATTTAGTCCAGCTACATCGTTCTCATCCATGTCGTATTAGTCAATAGTATGTGACACTGTAAATGACACACACACATTAAAGCATTTTATGTTAGAAAAACGTGAGATTAGATCAATTTTTACATTTTTACATTCGATGAATAAACGGATGTTGGAATCCTGGGCGTTTGCAGCTTATGCTCGACTGCACATCAACAGCCGTGCCGAGTGTCAACTGGCTTTTAGAGACAAGTCGTTGTTTGTAGCTGGGGCTCTGTTGATGTCGTATTCTTCTAATGATCAGATGTTAGTTAGAAACACAGGCGGACATTTAATCACTCAGAGAGCTAATTGGTGTGATGCTGAAATGACACTGTTGGGTCCATTCAGCACAGATTTGAAGCGCGTCAGTTTAGCTCAGTAAGATAAACAAATGTCTTCCTCGCGGGGGACCTGTAGTTCATAATCTGTATTTGTATATATTATTGTTTTCACTTTTTGGGTGTACAGACAAACCACTGAATAGAAGAGGCAAATGTTATCGACTAAATATTGATGACCATGTGTGTGTGCCCATCCATAAAAGTCACCGCACACTACTGAGTCAAGCTAACGACTAGCATGATAGAAATGCAGCAAATTACTATTGACACTCTACGTTTTAAAAATTCTAAAGATTTTAAAGAGAACATATTCTGCTACAGTGACTTTTTGGAGCTTTTAACCACAATAACTAACATTGTTCCGTCATCAAAAACACACCTGAAGTAGCATTCAGTGGCATTCACGCTGTAGAAAATCCTCTGCCCTCCGAGCTAATAACAATATTTTTCCTTTAAACTTTTATTTTTCAAAAGGTCTTCAAAAACTGCAAGTCCAACTGGGGTCCTTCCCCAGAAGAATATTTAAGAAATCAGACCATATTTCCCATATTTTAGTGCATTTCAAAACATGTTCCAGCTCTCATTTGTAATTTTTTTTAATGTTATATTTATTTTCTATTTAGCATTAGATGTAAATAATAGCATTTGACAGCTCCAGCCTGTTTTGTTGGTCTTCTTCTTGTTTAAAAGTACACTGCACTACATTGTCATATTGAGAGAATGGCAGCTGTTTCCTTGAGTCTGTGATGATTGAGAAGGGCTTCTTATTGGGGGCCCCTTCAGGTTGGGGGCCCAAGGCAATTGTGGCCTGTTGCTTAATTGTAAGTCCGCATTGATTGCTGATCCCATGCGAATGCTCACAATAAAGCAGATGTCGTGGGCGTATTTCAATTTTACAGACGTCCCGAGGTAAAACTAATCCTGTGCGAAAGAGGTTTGAGTCATGATTAGAAAAACATGAGAACCTGTCATATAGACTTTAATTACAATGAACAAATCGTTTAATAAAAATGATTCAGGCTTAGGTACTAATTAAGTAGTAACTAAGCCTAGCCTATTCTAGATAAACAATTGGTCCATTATGAATTAAGTCTAATAAAAGTGTTGCCGAAAGTTCTAAAATGTCTGTATTTTTGGATGTTTTGTGTGTAGCAGTCTGAGGCCTTCACAGCTGC
The DNA here is from genome assembly GCA_019453435.1 of Rhinogobius similis. Classification (NCBI taxonomy): domain Eukaryota; kingdom Metazoa; phylum Chordata; class Actinopteri; order Gobiiformes; family Gobiidae; genus Rhinogobius; species Rhinogobius similis. The sequence continues at coordinate 40,637,302 of CM033627.1, read as the reverse complement.
TCTGCTCGAGTCATTACAATGCCATCCTGTTACTCTGTATGCAAAAACACTCTTGCCTCGCAGCCATGTAAATCTATGTCGCATTCTCCTCTGCGCTCTCAACGCTGAGCCACTGAATCAAGACCTCCTCTGTATTTCCATCTCATCAAAAGTCCAAATGTCTGACGCTGTAAAAGCTCCTTTGTCTCTCTCTCTCTCTCTCTCTCTCTCTCTCTCTCTCATAACGTCTAAAGGGATAACATTGAAAAATTACATTTAAATGTCGACCGGCGTGACAGTTATGACATCGATTTAATGCTGGCGCTGACACTTTTTCCTGCATTCATAATTGGTTGCATATATTAGGAGCTAATGAAACGATGGGGGTTTTCTCGCAGGGCATGATGTACCTGGAGGAGAGGAGGCTGGTCCACAGAGATCTCGCCGCCCGGAACGTTCTGGTCAAATCGGCCAATCACATCAAGATCACGGATTTCGGCCTGGCGCGCTTACTGGACGGAGATGAGAAGGAGTACAACGCGGACGGTGGAAAGGTTGGTGTAAGTGTCCACGTGCATGTATTCTGTCCTACGTCCATACAATGAATCTGCTGTGTCCATTCAATTAATGGGAGGGTTTTATCTGATGTGTTTGAGTTATTTATTAAAGGAGACATATGCAAAATCAACTTTAATGAGCTTCACCTCGTTACAGTAGTGCTTTCCATCATTCGTTTCCTCAAAGTTGTATTTGGATTGATTATTGCTTGTTTGAGTTCATCCTGTTTTGTCCTGTAACTCAGTGTTTCCCAACCAGAGGTGCATTTACCAGGGGTACTGGCAATGGTTTCAGGTTTTAAAAGAAGATGAAATGTACTTTAATCCAAATTTAAAAATGTAATTAGTTGTAAATGTAGCATCTTTTTGGAGTATCTTGGCCCATAAATCAATTAAAAATGTCTAGATAATAGTAGTAATCCACAATTTACGACAGCTAGACCCATTCATTTTGCTGAAACTAAAGTTAAGTTTGAAATTTTAGTATTGTGACTACACTGATTGAGACTTTGAGACAACATTTATTGAGACTTGTAGTTCTAAAAATGTTTCATAGACACTTTTCAAAAATGACAAAACATCTAAATGACGATCTGCAGCTGGTGACAGTGGAATGTCACTATGAAGAGGCGGGGCTTATCAGTTCTAATGTTTGAACAGGAAGTCAATGCATCTATTTCTATTAATAAGCCATTTTAGATCAACATGGCGTTTTACAACGAATAAAATGTAAAATCATGATCTACTTATGGTCGAGGTCAATAAGTTGGATAATGCATAATATGTCTCCTTTAATTTTAGTTCCTTAAAGCATTACGGGAAAACTGTGTATTTATTTATTGTAGGGCTGCAACAAGTTAATTGTTTAATCACAACTATTCAATTATAGAAATGGTTGTCAACTAATTAAATAATCGAGTAATCGTTAACAGACTCTAAAACATTCTGTTTGCTGAATGAAGAGGTTTTATGACTCAGACACAGCAGGAATGGCACAAAAACAAACAGGAAACATGTAAATTGTGTGTTTTTGACTAAAATCCTTGTTCATCTTTAAATGTTGTCCACCAGGATGTCGTCAAACGTCTTCACTTCAGCTTTGTCTGGGGAAAAATTAGTAAAATTCTCATATTCAAGGGTCTTTTGCGTTCTAAAGAACTAATCGAATAATAATCACTAGACATATCGATTACCAAAATAATTGTTCGTTGCAGCCCTAATTTATTGTATTTATGTATTCATTCAATCCTTTCAAGAACAGAAAATGTTACACACAAGGCTTTACAGACAAGTGGCATGTGTTCCAGTTTGGTCATTAGGTTAGGAAAAAAAAAAAAAGAAATACACAAAAAGTATTACCATAACCAGAACAATGATTCATCTATGGTGTCAACATTCAAATCACATTTTAACCCATTCATTATTATCATTAGTTAACATTCTACCCATAATTCACAGCATGTACACTAAATAGAGATGAATATAGTTGAAGAAATGTCCACAGCTTGTTTTACTGCTGCAGAGTCTTCATCTCCCTAAAGAAAGCATTATCATTTTCCAATACTTCTCACAGCCTTTACACCATTTGCTTAAAGCTCCTGTGTGGAACATTCAAATATTTAAGAAGCTTGCCTCACATCACTCCCTTCACGTCGTTTGACTCCGAGTGCAGATCTAAATGTGTCCTTGTGGTTCTATAAACAGGAACAAAGCATACGTTTTTAAGCATGCAACTGAAATTACATCTAGCTTTAATATCCAACTTCATTTCTTCATTTCTGGAACTTATAGTGTGCTTTACTTCCAATTGAGTCTCATAATTCATTTCCATGTCAAACATTTTACAACACAATCTGTAACTGTATGACAAAAAGGAGAAAAGAACGCATAGATGTTCTAACAGATCAAGATGAAGTTGGAAAAGAAGTAGCCAGTGTTACCACGTTCGCCAGTGATTTAACCTAAATAAGGTTTGCAAAGATTCATATCATTTATTTTCGATAAAGACACATACAATCTCGTACCTGCTGTTGGCCTTGGTTCTGTGCGGTGGTCTGTTTGCTCAAGTTAATTGATGATGGTTTTGTCCTCGAGACCAGAAACATGTCCAACGCTTCTGAAAAACTGTAATATGAACGGCTTTAAAAACATCTGCAGAACTGAACCAGGACTAAACCAGGACTAAACCAGGTCTAAACTAATGACAAGAGATGAACTATTTTCTATATTTATGGAAGATGAGTTGAGGGCCAGATCATAGCCTATGGAGGGCCTGATTTGGCCCCTGGGCCTTAAATTGAATAGCCCTTCCATGGATGCAAATACAGCACTGACTCAAATGAGGTAATCTCAGTGACATTACATACAATTTATTTCTCGTGTCTAGATCCAAGGCGCATCCGTTCGTTGATTAATTAATTTATTTATTTTTTTCATACATTAAAGTCAGATCTCTTTTGTCCCAGCACAGATGTACTGTAACTGCAACTCTGTGGGACCACTCTGTTGTGTCTGTATGTAATTACAGTGCTTTATTCTCCGCAAAACAAAAAGTGCGCAGCTAGCATGCTAGTTGCTGTTAGCTTTACTGTAAACTCAGCTGAATTATGTGAATAATTTAGATGCATGTGTTGAAGTAGGTAAGTGAGCAAATGAACAAATCAGACAGTCTTAGCCTGTTTGTTACGTTTAAAGAACGATGTTATATGTATGCTGTGCGATTAATAGTGATTAATCATATTTCAAAAGTGTGATTGATCATTCTTTTTTTAATTGATTGACAACTCTAAGAAAGACAGACTTTCCATCTATGCCTTTACGATTTTAAATGTAGTATCTCAGTTTGATTTAGCCATAATGCCCCTCTATCACATGAGACCTGCCCAACATTAGCTCAGTGATGCTACTGCATGTCTATATTTTACAACACATCACATTTACAATAATAAATTACACAAATATAATTTCTGAAGCTTGGTCAGCTCTCAAACCCCTCAATGCGATGTGCTTTGGTTGAACTTTAATTTAGCTCGAAGACAATTTCCCAACGACTTCATCGAAAACAAATAGAGCGGCCGCGGTTCTAATCAGTCTGTTGTGTTTGGGGAGCGGGACTACATTCATCAGCCGGGTTGTGCATCGCCTGGGACTCTCCATGCAAATCGACCTCATCGTGGCCCTTTATTAAAACGCCATGTTGAGCCCCGGGCCTCACTGCAGACTCTGTGGAGGAGTTTACAGCACCAAGTATAAGCTGGGTGACTTTTGCAGCTATTTACGTAGACTAATACACTTTTGAGTCCCGTTCTACGCACTGTTACCGCTTTTTAAATGTCTTTGAACTGGTTTGTTGTTTTTCCACTGGTTTACTTTGGAGTGGATTGGTACAGTCTGAAAGTGTCTCCACCGTCTCAAGTGAACTGTACCGGCCCGTTTAAGTGATCCAAAGTGGGCCATGAGAGGTCCAGAACAAGAAGATGATTGAAACTGAAAATAATAACTTCTCATCGAACGTTGACGGATCTTATGACAAAACACCATATTTCCACTGATGCAAACTTATATGTTGAGCCCACATTCTTTTATTTCCAGTGCATAATACATCTAACATTATCCAAAGCCAATGCATTACATAAAACGGGGAAACCAGCTGTAGTTTCTTCAGACCACATCAGACCACACCAGACCACGCCAGACCACACCAGACCACGCCAGACCACACCAGACCACACCACGCCAGACCACACCAGACCACACCACGCCAGACCACACCAGACCACACCACGCCAGACCACGCCAGACCACATCAGACCACACCAGACCACACCAGACCACGCCAGACCACACCAGACCACATCATACCATGCTAGACCCCACCAGACCACGCCAGACCCACCAGACCACATCAGACCACGCCAGACCACATCAGACCACGCCAGACCACACCAGACCACACTAGACCACACCACGCCAGACCACGCCAGACCACGCCAGACCACACCAGACCACACTAGACCACACCACGCCAGACCACACCAGACCACACCAGTGGTCCTCCCTAATGTGATGTGCTGCCGACTATCTATCTAACATTTGTCCAAACCAGTTTGGAACCACAGCAAGTCCAACTGTGCCTTATGTCCCATTTCTGGACAAGGGCCACCACACACTGGACTCCAAGATGTTATTGCTCTACCTAGAATTTCTTTATTTCCATGAGTCTTTATTTCCATGAAGATAAGCAGGTGGTACCAACAGGTCAAATAGTAGGTCAGGTCTGTGGAGAGGCAAGCCGATTCAGTAAGAATGAATGGTTTTCAAGGTATTAAGGTTTAACGCTATAATTACGCTTAACATCCCAGACAAGTCAGGTAGTAAAGTTACACAGTAGGTAAATCAAAATTCAAATTATGATTATAAGATAATAAAAATCTGAAATGTGATAAAAGATGCCTGTAGCTGTTGTTGTTGTTGTTGAGGTTTCAATATTACATAAAACATAAAATTAACCACAAAAGCACTGAAATATCACTTTTTGAGAAAGTCCACCACAAATATGTGCTCAACATTCTAATGTATGTATCCAAAACAGCAACTACCATCTTACCCTTTTGTATACTGTATTTCCTCCACCTCTACAGAGCAAAGGTGTGCAAATGCCTTTTTAAAAGCAAGAATATTTATATAGGACCTTTAATGACTTCCCAACGACCTTATTTGAATCTGCTAATGCTAATGCTAATGGATTGGTATTTATAGCCATGTGTTCTTGCTCCGGTCCAAACAGCCCTGGCACGACGTGATTGACTGTGTGTGGTTTTTTTTCCGTTAGCGTCGTCAGCACATCAGAACGCATGCCATAAAAAAAATAATTTAATTAATAGCGAGGCCACGGGAGATAAATCAACACGAAGGAAAACAGCGATACCTATCTCCGTCTTGGATTTCCCAGCAGAGCGGCACGCATGTGTGTCAAGGCCTCGGAGCAGCTACATGCAAACGCAATCGTCTGTGTTCACTGGCTCCTAAACTGGCCACTGCAGTGATATGGAAATGATCCGGCACTTAATGTAGCCTCCTGTGTCCTTGTTGGACAGATAAGTTGAGCTGACTTTGTAGTAGTAAGTTATAAATCTGTGAAAGGAAGGGTTGATATTGCCCTGTATAAGAATTGTTTTTGAAGGGAATATCTCTATATTAAAGGAGATAGTATCCTTTTTATGTACTTTATATTGAACTAAACATAAGTAGATAATCATTTATTTATTTATATTGTTTCAGTGTAAATAGTATTATTGATTGAAACCTGCTTGACAATAGAAACAGGTCCGTTGACTTCCTGTTCAAAACTGCAAAACAGCCTCTTCATATTCACATATTTTCACTGTAACAAGCAGCATTTTGAGTTGCCTTTGTAAAACTAGTTGCATAATTATCTGACTAAATGGTGCTGAGTGTTCAAACTAATCGTGGTAAAAGTACTTTTCTTGAGCGACACACACCTCTTTCCTTCCCTATTTGATTTTTTCAACTCACAACTTATCACTTCTTGTTGATAAAACACTCTTCTACTTTAGACAACAAAGCATGGCTATTTGAGTGCTTCACAATCAACACAACCGAGTTGAAAGGCTATGACTTTCCTACTATTTCCATATTGACTTAACTAAATAGGGCTGTAACGTTTTACAGTGATAAATAACGATGAGGAAACACTGCTGTCACAAGATTCATTCAAGTTAGTTTTGCATAATACGTCCCCTTTAAATGTTAGGTAAATGTTAGGGTTAGGGTTACACTTCCCCCGAAGAGTTATCAACCCCAACTCACCATAATTGTGACATCCTCCACGGTGTCAAAAGAAGTGATTTCCTCGCCATCTTCTACAGATTCACAGCTACTGAGACAAAACACAGACTCAATCTCGTTTAGCGTCGTTAAAAGCATGTTCGCTATTGACACAAGCTAATCGATGGCGCTACTTGGCTCATATCGGCCACGTGTGAGGATGGATCTCGGCGATGTCAATTTTCCAATATTTCACAAACACCGAATTAAAATATGGTCCGCTGTCAACGAGTGAAGAGCACATAAATACAGTAATCAAGTAATCAATCAAGATTTCTGAGATGTAAATATTAAAGATGGGTTTACAACTACAGGGCGTTAATATCAGGGGTGGAAACGGAGGTGGGGGCAAAGATATAACATCTAAGGACAAGCAGGTGGCGGACACTCCAAACATGCAATAAGAAACTACAGACACAAGAGTGAAGTGGAACATAATGTGATTCCCTGAGAAACTGGGATTAACTTCGGAATATCACAAATTATGAACATTCCAGTTGGTTTTGTTAAAGTAAAAACACTCAAGGTGATACCAGAGTCTGCTTTAAACACATTTAGCATTGTATTTTACATAATTTGATTATTTAAAAGGAGATTAAGAAAGGCAGCATATTTGATGAAGGCAAAATCCTGATTTTTAGGTTTTCCTGGACAAATACTCACACAAAACTATTTCATTGTATCTACTGATACATCTTACTCGTAAATTATACTTTTTGTGGAGTTCCAATACATTGTGAGGTTAAGACAGAAATTGCATATCCTCCATCCTTTGTAATAGATTTTGTAATTATCTGCCACTTCTACCACATTTCAAAATGGTTGCTTCTTTTTTTTATCATGAAGACATAAAATAATTACTGTTTAGATCAAATGAAAGTGTATTATTATACTTCTGGCAGAGGGAAGAAGGCCAAAATGGACGACACAAACTGCATCAACAATAAGGACTTGACTGACATTTTAATTGATGTACTTTCTTTCTTTATTTTACAGACTTTGGACAAAAGGGAGCATTTTATTTGAGCTGTGTTTGCTTTAATTTTGTCTGGATGTCTTTAGTTACTTTTATTACTGCTCTCTCTGGTTGTGCTCTGCTTTTTGAGTTTGCTTTTCTGTTCTCTTCTGTTCTTTTTTTGTGTTTGAAAACATATTTTTTGTAAAAGTAAAAAAGCGGTCTATGCAGTGGCGAAAATACTAAAAGGCTCACTGTTCTACCACCGCTGAAATGAAAGGGGTCTTGTGTCTTGTCCAAGGACACATTGGCATTATGTGCGAGGTGGATCAGTGGGCGATTGCTCAAGCATCCAACCTACTGTCTTCTCAATACTTTAGTGTGTACGTTTCTGTTCTGTAAAAAAAATCTGAGTATCAAAAAGCCTTCTGTCTCTGTCTCTTCTTTTAACAGATGCCAATTAAATGGATGGCTCTTGAATGCATCCACTACCGGAAGTTCACCCACCAGAGCGACGTGTGGAGTTACGGTGAGGGACATTCTTTGGTTAATGTCCATATCCTGTTCATATTATATACAGTTCGCTCATATATCTTTGCTTTTTTGCCCTGGCTTTCCCGCTGGTCTGGTGATACAGGAGTGACCATCTGGGAGCTGATGACTTTCGGGGGTAAACCTTACGATGGCATCCCCACCAGAGAGATCCCGGACATCCTGGAGAAGGGAGAGAGACTGCCTCAGCCGCCGATCTGCACCATCGACGTCTACATGGTCATGGTCAAGTGTAAGTCATACGCTAGACAGGGAAGTTTGATGTATTGTAGCTCGAGAAAAAATATACTTTGGCAGCTTTTTACATAGACCAGTGCTTTAGATTTTGTTCATTGTTAACCTGGATTTTAATCTGATAGTACACATTAGTTTCACTTCATTATAGTCAGGCATTCCCTCGTCAGAATCTAGTGTTGGCATATTGGCAGCAGGGTATAGAATCGTCCAGTGTGTTGTGTTACATTACCATGCCCTGTGTTGTGAAAATCCACACGTGAGCAGAGAAAACATACCACATGTGAACACCACAGCGAACGTGTTTAGACGGAAGAAATGCTCAGAACGAGTCGGGCGATGATTTAAGGACTTAAAATAGCAGAAGATTCTCGGATAAGTGACGTAGATGATCTGAAAACACGTCCCAGAACCAGGAAGTTCAGAAGGAAGTGTGTTTAACGCTCGGGGAGAGGATGTGAATGCAACTGAATGCAACTCCAGGTATGTTTTTTGATGGTGGAACATTGTTAGAACATGGTTACAAGCTCAAAAAGGCACTGTAGCAAGATGTGTCCTTTAAATCAAACGTTATTCTGGACAATAATGCCCCAAAAAGACAGCGAATCACAACTGCTTGACCATGAAATATATGTTTTGTTTCGCCAAGTGCCACAAATCCTACAGGAATAAGTGAACTTTAGAAACTAAGAAGTTGAAGTTAGATATTGAAAGTTATTACCAAATGTGACAGATATAAATAACAAATATGTGTCTGTGCTGTCTACAAACACAAAAGCTCGCAGATATTGTAAATTTGAAACCGAGGCTCAGAGAAGGAGCAGAGACAAGCTCGTAAACAGGTTTAATGAAACAAGCAAAGTGAATGAAGCTAAATACAACTCCTGGAATGTTTTAATGAGGGAACATTTCATTTAGGTGTTTGTCAAATATTTCAGTCAAATGGTCAAATTACTCTTTTTTTTTGTTCAAACATCTTACACAAAACAATGTAAAATGTCAGTTTCTTTGGTTTGTTTACCTGTTTTACATGTTTCGGGTCCTTCCAGTTGCTTTCCTCAGAAGCGTCGCAAGAACATGTTAAACAGGTAAACAAACCGTCCAGTCTCCGTCATTTATTTGCTGAGTTTAGCTGACAGAATGAACCATCACCAAAGAATGTAAAATGTGTTTTGCCCCATAATAAACATGTTGTAAAAGCCTCTAATCAGGTGAAAATTAACTCTGTTTTATGTGTGTTTTGCGTGAATTTTATTCTCCACGAAGCAGGAAGTGGAGTGTTAGCTTTACCATAACGGCTAAACTGGCTTGGCCTCTGCAAGTTGTGAAAAGCGTTTATAAACTTATCACGGTGAACAAGTGGGATGGTCAGAATGCTGCAGAAAAGTCAGCAAGGCATGTGGACTGTTGCATAGACACTACAAAATCAGGTACAGCACCAATAAATGTAAAAACATATATTTTTATCTAGCTCGCATGAATACTGGCATTCCAAACTGTTAAGATGTTAAAAAAGAGGAAGACTGAGCTTTTATACAAACCAAGTTCTATTCAATGTAATAAGCCAAAGAGGACAACATGATCTATATTAGCTTCTCCGTTTGTATAGTTAGTTAGATTTCTAAGCCTCACAAGTCATTTTGAAGTCAATTTCCAGTCTAATTCATTCATTTTCATTTCTCTATTTATTTTTTTCAAATCATTTGCAACGAAACCACGATCCCCGTCGGATTCACAAACATCTTTTTATTCAAATTCGTCAGCGTGTGTGTGAAATGAAGGAGCGCCTGCCACAGTACACTCAGCCTTTGATCCGAGCGCCGGCACAATCTCTTTTATTGTTTCTGAATCGTGTTTGTACACCTCCGCGAGTGAGCCCGAGGTGCTGCGTATTCACCGCAGTTTAATCAAATACTGCTCTTTTAATATTCATCTGCTAAAGCGTTATTGGAGATTGCGAGGCTCAGTTGAAGAGGGGGAGTTGAAGAAGTGCAGTGTAGAAAATGTCTCACAATATCCAATCCACAATGTTTTACGGTATTTGGCCCTCAACCAGACTTTGCACTCCGAGTTTTGACTGTGTGACCTTCCAAGTTGCAAAAGTTGTGATGTTGTGACCTGCAGTTTGCACACCAGTTTTGTCCTGATTAAGCTTATATTCATTTTGACATTTGCGATAGACCGCGTCACTTTCGGCATGAGTAATCTTCCTGGACCAATCTTTTTACTGGCTCCACAAATGCACATAACACATTTCTGTTTGATATAATATTGTTAGTAGAAAACTCCCAAAAAATACTGAGGGACTAATGTTTGTTAATGTATTTAGCTTAATCACACTTTTTTGATGAACCCTGTTTAGTAAGTCCTCTCCCTCTGAGCCTCAGAAAACAATCTGTTACAAATGTCCCTGTTTTGTGATGTCATATACCTCTGAGATCTTCTGTGCTGTTTTAAGTTCACAAAGCATTGCCAGACTCGCTCTCAGCATTTCTGCTCAAATTATGTTCGTTACAGCTATGTGCTTACATTAGCATGTCGGGGGCAAGCTAGGTTTGTGTAATTCCCCAATGTAATTCCCTCTGCAGCCAGTAGATGGAGCTCTTACTCAATTCCTGACATGGGAAACGCCTGACTGATATGAAGTCATGTGTGCTGTTTGAAGACCAATACTTTTTGAATTTGTAAAACATGAAATGCCAAAGCAGAGGAACGAGAGCATGTTTAAAGGACTTAACCACAAATAATGCTGCATGTCTTTCATTAAAAAGAAACTTTTATTTCCATAAACGCTAGGGATGAACTGATCCAGCTTTTTCACATTCTATACCAATATTGATACTTGGCCTTTAAGTGTCCTCAAACACCCAAAATAAACCAGTACCACTGCATAGACTAAAACCACCTGTATGTTCTTAAAACAAAAATAATGTGTGGCACCAGCAGGAGGCCGGTCCATGTTTAGTCCTGACTCTGGCACCAGCAGGAGGCCGGTCCATGTTTAGTCCTGACTCTGGCACCAGCAGGAGGCCGGTCCATGTTTAGTCCTGACTCTGGCACCAGCAGGAGGCCGGTCCATGTTTAGTCCTGACTCTGGCACCAGCAGGAGGCCGGTCCATGTTTAGTCCTGACTCTGGCACCAGCAGGAGGCCGGTCCATGTTTAGTCCTGACTCTGGCACCAGCAGGAGGCCGGTCCATGTTTAGTCCTGACTCTGGCACCAGCAGGAGGCCGGTCCATGTTTAGTCCTGACTCTGGCACCAGCAGGAGGCCGGTCCATGTTTAGTCCTGACTCTGGCACCAGCAGGAGGCCGGTCCATGTTTAGTCCTGACTCTGGCACCAGCAGGAGGCCGGTTCATGTTTAGTCCTGACTCTGGCACCAGCAGGAGGCCGGTCCATGTTTAGTCCTGACTCTAGCACCAGCAGGAGGCCGGTCCATGTTTAGTTCTGACTCTGGCACCAGCAGGAGGCCGGTCCATGTTTAGTCCTGACTCTGGCACCAGCAGGAGGCCGGTCCATGTTCAGTCCTGACTCTGGCACCAGCAGGAGGCCGGTCCATGTTCTGTCCTGACTCTGGCACCAGCAGGAGGCCGGTCCGTGTTTGATCCTGACTCTGGCACCAGCAAGAGGCCAGTCCGTGTTTAGTCCTGACTCTGGCACCAGCAGGAGGCCGGTCCATGTTTAGCCCTGACTCTAGGCACCAGCAGGAGGCCGGTCCATGTTTAGTCCTGACTCTGGCACCAGCAGGAGGCCGGTCCATGTTTAGTCCTGACTCTAGGCACCAGCAGGAGGTCGGTCCATGTTTAGTCCTGACTCTGGCACCAGCAGGAGGCCGGTCCATGTTTAGTCCTGACTCTGGCACCAGCAGGAGGCCGGTCCATGTTTAGTCCTGACTCTGGCACCAGCAGGAGGCCGGTCCATGTTTAGTCCTGACTCTGGCACCAGCAGGAGGACGGTCCATGTTTAGTCCTGACTCTGGCACCAGCAGGAGGCCGGTCCATGTTTAGTCCTGACTCTGGCACCAGCAGGAGGCCGGTCCATGTTTAGTCCTGACTCTGGCACCAGCAGGAGGCCGGTCCATGTTCAGTCCTGACTCTGGCACCAGCAGGAGGCCCGTCCATGTTTAGTCCTGACTCTGGCACCAGCAGGAGGACAGTTTTCATATGGAAGCTGCTGATGTTATGACTTGACTGGTTGTTAAAGACTGTTTTTACCCCTAGATTTCTAACTTGATTTGTAGGTTTCAGGGCGAGAAACTGGAGGTGACGCTGACACTTTCTCTTTGTTTCTGACGATGATTTCAGTCTTGTCTGAGTTCAGCTGGAGTTGTTCTGCATCCACCACTAGATGCAGTGAATCCACTGGTCCATATTCACCTGCCGTCAGTGAGACATACATCTGAGTGTCGTCTGCAGAGTTGTGATAGGACACATTAATGGTGCATGTTAACTGGTTTTGATGGTCTTAAAAGGTTGTTAAAAATTGTGACTAGAAACCCTGTCAATAGTCTTGTTATATCAATTGGAACCAGTACCTGTAATGTTTCTGTATCTTTACTGATATTTGACACCACTATTTGTATAAACTCACAAAGCTAGTTGCAATGACAAACATAGAAAATAACTTGCTGTTTAAGAGCTAGAATCACGCATAAACTACAAGAAACACAATCTCTTTTTGTAACTGTTGTGATGTACTTGTCATTCCTCCTGCCGTGCGCTGTCCAGTTCTGAATACATTTCAAGTTTACAGCTAATGTCATGTTTTATTTACATTTACTCAGTGCTCCAACTTTTTGAAAAATAAACTTTGGCACATGAGCCGTTCCAAGCTATGACCACTTCCAGCTATTGGCCGCCTCTCAACGCAAAATGTCCAAAGGAGCATGGAGTGACTTTTACGCGGCTCCAAACTCCCACGCCGTCTTTTCCCTGCCAGATCTGCGCATATTTAATTATCTTTTTCTTAATACTCTCTCATAATCAAATTGGACGACAGTATGATGTGTTCCAGCTTGAATTCTTCTAAGAGAATGTCATGAAATGTAATAGTTATTGTGTAAAAAAATATAAAAATAATCATGTTAAGCCAATTGCTTTTGACAGTGCTGTGTGAAAGCCCTGCAGCCATCTTTGTTGCCAACGGATTGCTGCGCCTCGAGCGTAGAAGTACATTTTTGGCGCTGTCCAGGTGCTAATGCTTAAAAATGTGTTTGTCATAACCAGCAGCATAACGCTTTAGGCCATTTATTAATAACCATATGCCCGACCATGTTCTCGCTAGACCGTGGCATCCAGTTTAATATCAGCTACTGATTATGGAACTTAAAAATGGTTGCTATCGCTGGTGGTGGATCAGCGAAGTGAATCCAAATGCCTTGTGTGCTAACTCTGCAGCGTTAGGCTAAGTGCTAGCATGAAGAAATTAGCACAACCAAGCTAAACATTTTAAACATGTTAAAGGAGGTTCAGGTGATCAGTGCTGAACTTTGACATACACAGATGATATTTTTCATTTTGTTTATTGGACTGATAAGCCCCGCCTCTTTATTGTGACATTTCCCTGTAACAAGCAGCGGATTGTCATTTACAGGTTTTTTTTTAGTATTGAAAAATGTCCAAGCAACATTTTTAACAACATTTTATATCTTTGATTTGAAGTCTGAACAAGCAGTGGGGGGGAGCTGAATATTTCTACTCAAGTAAAAGTAATAGTAGTAATATGGCAAAAAATACGACAAAATTATACTGTACAAGTAAGCAGTTCATATTTTTTTGTGTGTTTTAGTGTCATTTTAGATCACTTTGTATATAAACCAGTATAAAAGGCGCTGTACTGCATTTTTACTGTTTTGAAACACTCTTGATGCATGTATCACTCACTTACATAATGCAGTCCCAGCATCCTAAATATTCACCACGAAGTGCTTTTCACAAGTTTTTCTGTTAAAGCTAACAAATATTAGCATGCTAACGGTGCACTTCCTGTTTCACCCAGAATAAAACGCTTAAATGCAGAGAAAGCTCTGTGGTCTCTTTTTCATACAAATAGATGCTTTTACAATCAGAACAGTAGATACTGTGATGTTTTGTGACTTTGTCGTTGTAGAACGGATTAGAGACAGGTGAGGCAGACAGTTACGTTACAGTTTTGTTACGTTGCCCGAGTGGGTGGTGTGCACGCCGGGCTCCGTGTGCAGTCGGCCCGCAACGTCATGGGCTCAGGTCCAGCTCTGACCGTTTGCTTTAGGTTTGACTAAACATTTTTACCAATTTGACAGTTTGTGTAAAGTTTATACTGTCACTTGTTCACATGGTTGGACACGAGCTGCACATGTGACAGTGAAAGGTAATTCCACAACTGTGATGTAGCAACCAGACTGTAAACATTATAAATTACAAAATACTTAGGAATTGACAATAAATAAATACCAGATCACGGCTTTATTTTGTTGAATGATGGTTTAAACTGTCAGAATAACGTGTCAGCTGTAAATTGTCTCTATATTTTAAATGGTACATCGCCTATTGATGAAATCACAGAGGAATTGCATTGTTGTACTCACCACTTCTAGCTTTTTAACAACTCAATTTGATAAACCTCAATTAACTACAACAGTTCTTAAACACAATAACTCAAGTAAAGTACTTTTGCTGCTTGTTTTGTTCTTTTATGCCAAATACAAGTTTAATTTGTACTTTTTACGTGGAACGATTTTCACATTGTTTTTGATTTAGGATCATGTGTTTTATCTACATTTTATTTTCCACCGACTCCAAAAACATGGTTGACAAAAGAAAAAGACCTAGGAAGAAAAACCTCAAAAATGTTGCATGTTTTATTATTTGATGTTACGCAAATCGTCGCGTCTGTAGAGCTCGTTTACTACGCTGTACATAAACGTGATATTGTATCATTTGGTTCTTGTAAAACCGTTTGTTTCTGTATTATAATATACAATTGAACCATTCCAGTGTTTGTTATAAAATGTTTTGCTCTCCACAAAAATACCACTACTTCCTGTCATTTAAAATTTTTATTTTTCTAAATCTCTTCACAAACTGCATCTTCACAAATGTCAAACTATGTTGACATTTACTACAGGGTTTATCCCACCAAACTAAGTCATAATTAGAAAAACATGAGAATATGTCATATAGACTTAAGCACAAGCACAAGTACAAGTACAAGTACATCTAAAAATCTACTCTGTTACTGTTAGGTGAGTATTTGTAATTAGTTGCGCTTCACTTTTATTTTTTTATTTTTTGCAAAGTTGTCCTATTTTTCCATATTTTTCATAACTTATCTGTGAAAACTCTTCATTGATAATCGTTTGCGAAATCCACTCTTGTAACGTGTTATTCAGTGTCTTAATGATAATAATTATATCACTATTGTGTTCTTTTACAATGGATGCAAATAACAGGTTGGAGTTACATTTTCTCATTTTTAAACCAAACTTTAGACACTACATTTTGCACAAATACTTCTTGTTTCTCTCACTCTCTGCCTCTCTTGTCTCCCCAGGCTGGATGATTGACGCAGACAGCAGACCCAAGTTTAAGGAGCTGGCGGCCGAGTTTTGCCGAATGGCGCGTGACCCTCAGCGATACCTGGTCATTCAAGTGGGTGCATTTCTTCCATCAATATTTCAACATTTTTATCCCATAAGTTTGCTGGACTGATTTCGACTTCTTTGGGGTCGCAGGGGGATGACCGCATGAAACTGCCCAGCCCCAACGACAGCAAGTTCTTCCAGAGCTTGTTGGACGAGGAGGACTTGGATGAACTGATGGACGCAGAGGAGTATCTGGTACCGAAGGGCTTCAACATGCCTCCGCCGGGGTCCTACTCCACACGGCCCCGGGTCGACTCCAACAGGGTGAGACCAACTCATGCAATGACGCTGTTCCAGTTAAAGGCTTTTAGGCGTTTCAAGGCCATGAAAAAATAACTTTGAAACGATTTGAATCATATATAATCAGTGGCGGAAAGTAACAAAGTACAAAATTGCTTTGCTGCTGGACTGAAATAACTTTGGACATTTACAAAATGGAAAAATCTACTTCTACTTAGATGTGTCCATTTTCAAGTTCAACACTGGGACAGGGACACATACAGAGGGGACGTATGGCTCACTGACCTTTTGAATTTTTGGTTTGGTTATTTGGGCTGCTGTTTCTTTTTGATTTTGTCTTTTTAATCTTCGATGTTGTTCTGTTTGTTTATTATAATACAAAAAATGAAAAGAGAACACAAACTCTAGCTGGCGTAGTCGTTGCCAAATACTCCAGTCTCTTCACTTGCTCGAAATGCTGTGACACCTCCAGTAGGCTATTATCTCTTTACTCACCTCTCCTTCACTGTTAAACACCATCCACTCCAACTGTCCTTTGGAGGAGCTCAAGGTGGCTAAGAACTTCCAATACTCTGCTGATTTGCCACTAATGGGCCCCTCCATCATCTGCACCTCTGCGCGTGTGGCTAACACTAGGCTCTTCACGTCGCGACTCCCCCGGCCCCAACTTTCATTACTCAGGACTCCATAAGCAAACAGCGCAGTCTCTCGCTTAATAGCCACCCGTTAGCTAATAGACAATGGGATGGGCTGTTTGCATTGCAGCTATATAGTGCTAGCACACACTTCTAAACGCAGTGACCTAGCTAGCGCCGCCAGCTCTATATTCCCTAATGGATGCCTATTACGTATACTCAAGGACAGCAGCTCCATCAAGTCAAGAACTCTTTTCGTTATGCAGTGAAAAAGTGTTAGCATCACTTTCCCCCAAACTCAACTCATAGTGCAACTAATGCTTAATTTGCAAATACGTGGATTGGGGGATGTGTTTATATTATCAATAGATTAGTCTTAAGGCTTGGATCTTGGTAAAATGCTTTTTTCTTTGTTTTTGCTGCCCGCTGTGGTTGGAATGGGTATTGTATTGGATCTAAGATTGACCAAATTCCCCAAGTTATTTCCTTCTTGCTTTCTGTTTCTGAAACTCAAATTTTTAAAGAAAATTTCTGATTGTCAGCTTACTTTACGTGCTATAACAGACTACCAAATATTTCAACAATCAATTGCATACAAACTATTAAGGGTGCATTCACACTTGCACAAGCACTACATCAAAACTGGGTCTAACTCAGGGCTGAACATGTTATTAAGTCTGGACCTCGCCCTGAACTAAACCAGTATTAGAACAAGACCTAACCAAGTCGACATTTGAACTCAAACTGGGCTAAAATTAGGACCAAAAAAGGAAAAGACTGCACTAACCAGCAGACAAACGACATAAAAAAATTAAAAATCTGAAAGTACTAGACCTGGGCTAAACCAGGGTCAGAGCAGGACCAAACCAAGTCTACGTTCACACTTCTTTGGTCCTAAAATGAGCCAGTTTTAATCATGATGTGGACTTGGTGTGTTCCTGTTGTCGTGATTGTTTCGTCCTAATCTAGACCAGGTTTAGTTTTGGTTTAGTCCTTAGTCACACTTTTGATGTGGTGAATGTTCAAGTGTGAACGCTGCCTAAATCAGGACTAAACTGGGCTAAAAGAGCAAGTGTGAACGCACTAAGAGGAACTATTTGGTTAATGTAGATTAGAACCAATACTAACTCCAAACAGAAGAGGTCATTACAGAAATCCTTGTGATATTAAAGATTTGCATGTAATGGTTAGGTCTGCAACAATTAATTGACTAATTGTGATGAGTTGACTACAGTAATGACAAATTTTGTGGCAATTATAGACTCTAAAACACATACAAAAATAGCTTTTATAGCTTTTAAGACAGTGTCATTCTTAAATCTAAACGTCAAAATAATTCACTTTCTCCATAAATATTCTTTATCTAGTTGCCTTCAGTCGCCATATTTCAACGTTTATTTGATTTTTAAATGTCTCTAAAAAGTCTCAAAGTACAATGATATTAAAGAAAATAATCGCTGACTGAACAACTACTACAAAGATCCTAAGTGACTGACACCCCTAGCAACCGAACATTCACCCCAAAACCAGCAGGATCCAAGTCCACATTTGAATTTCACCATTACGTAATCAAGCAGCCGTCGTTCAAAGTGTAGTGTTTGACTTTGCCGTACAAACTTATTCAGTCATTCCGCTTGCGTCCTGTTATCTAATCCGATTTGCTCCCCGTACTTGAAAAGAAGCGCGGATAATGGCTCACTTTGAAGAGTCCGGGAGCAGGATGGATCAGAGAGGCATCGGGAGTAGGTGGATAGACATCTCCCCAGACGTTTCTCCTCCGTTTTCTCCACTCCGCCGTGTTCCCTGTAATTGCCGCTGTAGTGAGCACTTGGCGGAGTACAGCCTAGGTGAGATGGCCCGCGGCAGGCCGGCAACAGGACCGCCAGTTCGGCCTTTAGCTCGCCGTGTCATGTTTTGTGTTTTCTTGCGGGGCTTTCTGTTCTTTGTGGAGGTTGAGGGGTCTGATCTGCCGAGGGTCCCAGAAGGGTTTGCACACATCTACTTCTCACAGACAGCTGCGCGGGTTAAGAGTAGCACTGCCTTAGCTCCAGGTGATAAAACAACTGGTGCAAAAAAACAAAAAAAGGCCTTGTAGGTTGAGTTTTTTGGCAGCAGCACCAGAAATGTTTGCTGAACTTCTGACCTGGAAGTGTTGTGTAAGATCACTTCTACTTTGATGATATTAAGTTTAGTCAGTGGTTTCTTTATCCAAATTAACATCAGACTTGTTTGAATTGATCGTCAGGCATTCTTAAAGGTCCTGGGTTGCTTTTTTTTGTTTTCTTTTTTTCAAACAAAGAATTGTCTTTTGTTTCGTTCATGCATGTTTGAATGTTCCTGCTCATTAAGGCCATCTCCCGCTGCAGAGTTAAAAACGCTTTGTTCCTCCTTGTGATGTCATTTAGTTGCAATCCAGAAAGTTTTTTTTTGTTTTTTTTCCTGTTAAATCCGTGCACGCTTCATAATTGACTTTTATACAGTGGTGCATTTCATCCTCAAAGCAAGCACCTATAGTTTTTGGCCTGGTTTCAACTGCTTCAGAAGTTCTTGCGCCACCTGTTGGCAAATGTGCATTACAGACATTCAGAAGTTTACATTTCACAGGACAGCAAATTTAGGAAGGTTGCAATAGCAGCAATTCATAAAAAATATCTTACACTGAATGGTGAAAAGAGAACAATTCAATAAGTGCTTCACAGTACTGCTTATCTTGTTTTGAGAGCATTTTCAAACTTGCAAATGATTTTTAAAATGGTTACTTCACTTGAAATAAGAACAAAACTTACCTGTTTTATTGGCAAATCTTATTTTGAGGCACTCACAATTACTCAATATAATACTTTTTAGAGAATAAGAATAAGAACATTTTGATTGCCTTTGTTGCTGAACAAAATTCTAGGAACTTGCTTCAGCCATAAGGTGCAACATAAAACAATAAATAATAATTGTAAAAAGTATATGCTGAAGCAACGTTACTGTAACCTAACCTGGAACAAGCATCTTTCCTCTTTTGTGGGTCAATGAACCATGACCAAGATAATTTCACATAAAGTTGAAGAAAGGTGGTTTACTTTGAAACTAGAACGTAGCACAGCCTCAGAAGCACCTCCAGCTTTTGCAGTAATATTTTAAGTAACTGAATAACTCAATAACATGTCTTTCCACAGAACCAGTTTGGCTATCGAGACGGCGGCCCAAACCCCCCAGAGGGCTCTGCGTCCGGGGCCCAGGCCGGTGCGACCCAGGAGGCCTCCGGAGGTTCAGCCCTGGACGACCAGCGCTGTAACGGGGGCCTCCACAAGAAGAACCAGAAGAGCCAGGGGACGGGAGAGGACAGCGGGGGCCACAGGTACAGCCAGGGGACTGCGGAGGACAGCGGGGGACACCGGTACAGCGCTGACCCCACCATCTTCCTGGGTGAAAGGACGTCCAGGGGAGACACGGACGAGGACGGATACATGACACCAATGAAGGACAAGAGCTCCTCAGGTGAATCATACACGGCACTAAAGATGGATGGAGGGGTTACTCTTTTATGTCCTTATGGTGTGACGCGCCTATATATATATTATATATATATATATATATATATATATATTATAAATCAACTTGTCTATAGTGTTGGTTTAATAATTATGCAACTGGTTTTTTTTTTTGTTTTTTTTTTATCACTTAGTATTGTGTTTGTCCATGAAAACAAATCGGTCACACCACAGGACATGAACTTGCTTTTTTACAAAACAAGAAGAATTTCTTTTGACCTTTTGACCAGAGTTTGTCCTTGAGTATACATGAGCTGTTTTTTGTGTCCTTTTAAGTATTTAGTTTTTCATGTCACACAGATGGACACACTTTGAATTACAGCATTAAACTTCTACTAGTACTTATCTTTATGACACACCTTTATTAACTGTCTCTGACAAATATTACATTCTAGAAAAGTGTTACAGTCATGCCACTGGACATTTGAGTATTTCTTATAACACATACAAAAAAATGTAACACAAACTAAAAAGTTGAACTTTGGAAGAAGAAAAACATTATTTCAGAAGTAATTTATTGTGATGACCCAAACACATTTTCATCATGCATCATATTTGATTATACAGGTTATATATTGAAAGTGTATAAATGGAAAATATACAAAAAGATGGCCGCAGTAATATTTATCAAAAAAACCAACAACATACATACATACATAATTTCCACAATCTTTCTTTTTCCTTTGAGACCTCAGTTTTCACACATTTTACTTTTTTTATGTGGATGGATCAAGGTCATATTTTATGTTTTATAAAATACACATTACATTGTGTTCCTGTAACATGTAAACATTCAATTTCATATACAATGGCTGTCCTTGAGCTGTGTTTACTGGAAAGATATTCTGAAACAGTCCCATTGAATACACCTTTAATTTTTAGTTTGAGACGCTCCCAGCCAAATCAATACCAAACAAGTGTTTCAGCCCTCGACACGACTTGTAATCTTATGTGTTTTCCAACCACCCCAATAGATCCGCCTTTGCCATTTCCTCTTCTTTCATCTCCATCAAAGATAACCCTGTTTCAGATGTTTAAGCAGGGCCCCCTCTCCCTCATCGCCGCTCTCATTCACAATAAGCACATCTTTTGTACTACATTTTACCTGTTCATTTCACTCGGCTCCATTGATTACAATCCCCAGTTGACATTGTGCGGTGTATGTTAGCCTTACTACAGAGTCATGTTCCGTCTTTGATCATAATTCAGTTTGTCAACCCCGCTTGCGCACCACAGTCTTTGATATTCCTCGCGCAATTCCAAATATAACTCGGCTCTGATGCAATGTCAAGGAGCAACAAGAGTGGGCAAAATCAATAGTTTTTGGCACTCCACTATTATAGCGCTTGGAAGCTGGTGAAGAGGGGTCATTTGCTGGTAGTTTCACCCCCCGGCTGATGGAGTGTGCCGTGCCAAGAAAGTGCTGGCATGGTGACAGTCTGGTCTGGAGAGGATGCTATTATTCCCATTATCATCGCCGCCTTTATCTTCTCTGCTCATTACACAATCATCTATTTTCTGTGCTTTTTCAAATTACAAGCCCAATTTAAATGCGGTGAAATTGAGATAAAACCTTCTTAATTGGTTTGGTGAATTATGTTTACAGCGACATTCAACACTTCAACACTAATAAAAAACAACAGCTCATTTCAAATTACTACAAGCAGATACTCTCAAAAGTCTCAATCAATGGCCAAATATTGATAGATGTGTACAGAGGGCCACAGAGGGCTGACAGAGAGTCACTCAAAAAGATGCATTTAACAAAGGTTTGAACAAGCCACCACACCTTTATTTAGGATAAAACTAGCAACTAATGATTATTTTAGTTCTTGACTAGTCAGCGATAGTTTTTAGCTAGCCGACTAGTCAAACAATTATTTGTTGTAATGAGCCGTTTTTATTATATTGTTGCCTTTTGAAATACTAGATCAACCAAATGAAGGTCAAAATATGGTGAAGGAGAACATTTACAAATAAAGTGTGTTAATGATGACTTGACATTTAGATTTTGCCGCTGTCTTAATTACAAATAGTTTTTTTGTGTGTTTTAGAGTCTGCATAGTCCAGATAACAGTTACAATGATCAAAATACGATTACGATCATTTGTTGTCGACTAGTCAGGATTAGTTAATCAACCATTAATAAAGATTTATATCAGGTCCATTCCAAATAAAATCGTTGGAGGATAGTATGGAAGAGAATTTTTAACTTTACAAAGTCATGATGAATTACTGAATTAACTCATGTAACATTATTATACAGTTACAAAAGTACTTCTTCAGGGAAGTTGGGTCAATTCACCATAAGGCCTAAGGGACATAAAAGTTTGTTTGATGGCCGCCTTTGACCCCCAGGCCATAGATTGGACACCCTTAATCTGTAGCATTCGCTCAGTTGATAACATGTCAAATGTTCACCTCAACTTGTAATGCATAATTGTTTTTTTTATTTTTTTTATTGGGTTTGTAATATTCAATACTTCCTCTGCGATTGTCTTGGTTCTGTCCTCTTACCTTTCTCTTTTTTCTCCTTCCCTCCCTGTTGTTTTTCCCCATTTCCTCTTTAGAGTACCTGAATCCCATAGAAGAGAACCCTTTCGTCTCCCGTCGCAAAAACGGCGAGATCCACGCTTTGGACAACCCGGGCTACCACAGCACACCCAACAGCCAGCCCGGCAAAGGGGAGGACGAGTACATCAACGAGCCCCTCTACCTCAACACCTTCCACAACCCAGCGGACCTTGGCTTAGAAGTTCTCAGGAGGAACGGCCTACCTTTGCCCTCACAGCCTCCTTCTTCCATCTCCGCCACCACCTCAGGATCCCATCTTCCGTTGACCATCCAGACCAGCTTGCCCCACTACCCCTTGCCCTCAGCGCAGCCCTCTCCAGCTGGCTTGGCTTGCCATCACCTGCCCCCCGCGCACCTCCTCCACCACACCTTGAAAGCCGGTCAACTCTGCAACCCAACCAGCATCGGCCAGATTAGCGGAACCTCGGCCCAAGTCCAGGCAGGTCAGTCGGGGACCTTGTCCACCGCGGCACCCATGGGCATCGGCACCCTTCCGACCTACCAGAGCCACGGCGCGACCATGCACCCGGCTAGCTTGCTCAAACACGGAGGCCACACGACAGGGAAAGGTAGCGGTAAAAAGCTCAAGGTTACGTTCGACAATCCGGAATACTGGCAACACAGTTTGCCTCAAAAATCCTCAGTCCAGATGGGAGCCGACGGCGCGCAAGGAGGTTCCACCAACGCCAAGCTATTCTACAAGCAAAACGGACACATACGACCTGCGGTGGCAGAGAATCCTGAATATATGTCCGAATTCTCCCTCAAACCGGGAACAGTTCTGCCGCCTCCACCTTATAGGCAAAGGAACACTGTAGTCTAGACTCTGCTACCTTAAACTTTTGCCGAACCGAACATCTCTCTTCTTCTCTTCTCCGGCATCCACTGTCCCATCCAAACGGGGGCTAGCAAAATGTTGCTAGCTAAACCCGATTCTCCCAATAATGTGCCATCCGCTGTAGACTGTAGCGACGTTCCAAGGAGAGGTCACAAAAAAACGCAAGCACCTTTACCATCTCAATTCCATATTGGTTGTAGATAGACTTTGCGCTCCTAGAATGGTATGGGACATAATTTGGACATATCTTGAAGGAATCGAACTCACTGCCAGCCATTGTGAAGGAGTTTTATCTATTTACAATTTGTCTGCCGGTAATAAAGCAGATCGACTGTTCTTTGATGGGATTATCGCGGTTCGTACATGACTCAATGGAGCACTCAACGCAATCATATCCAATCTTTTTGCCTATATTAATATAAATATGTGTTGTCCAGTTTCCCATCTAATATGTGACATTATCTTTCTAATGTAACTGTGATACTGTGACGGCCAAAACGACAGCTTCTTCTTTTTCTCCGTTATTTGTGCGTTTTTTGTTATTTTTTACTTGAGGAAGGCCCGAAAAAACGCCGGGCAAACTGCTGTGTTGTCGATAATGGACTGGCTGAGTAAAAAGTAGCCTTTCCATGCACTGTAAACTTTTGTATCAACACTGGTTGCCATGTTGGGAAAAATAGTTAAAAGCTACTAATAGGAGAAAGTTCGAAATGAGAAGAAACATGTCCGACAGCACCAGCGCAGCACAGTAACTTAGATTCATGTACATGGCTATTTAAGTTATGATTTTTACATATTAAAACGTGGTATATTGATAGAGATGTTTGTGACAGGTTTAAATGAATCTTCCAA
This sequence comes from Rhinogobius similis, assembly GCA_019453435.1. Classification (NCBI taxonomy): domain Eukaryota; kingdom Metazoa; phylum Chordata; class Actinopteri; order Gobiiformes; family Gobiidae; genus Rhinogobius; species Rhinogobius similis. Next base: position 40,612,876 of record CM033627.1, on the reverse strand, counting down.
TTGCTGCTAACTATTATTAGTTGGACCTAACAGGACAGAAAGTATTTATTTTCAACAGAGCTCTTAGCCATTACGAATTTTGTTATTTAAAACTCGTGCCAATATTTCTCCCTAGTGTTGTATTGCATCAAAAGTATTAATTAATATTCATCTTTATTAATAATTTAGTCAAATATTCTAATATATAAAACCACTTTTGCGTTCTTTAACTTGTGTGTCAGGAATAAAATCAGGTATGAGCCAGTGATTTCCAACAGGTTGAACAAGACCCAATGTGGGTTGCAAAAAGTTGAATTTAAGTTAATTTTGTCGCTATTTAAATCCTAAATAATGTATTGTTTTAATTAAATTTAAGAGTGTGAAAGAGAAGGTATATATTAACTTTTAAGTTTGTAAAAAGTCGCAATAAAATGGATGAAACTGGGTCTAGCTTTCATCAGTTGAGAACCACTGATTAAGACTGTGCTATAGATAAACGTGGCAGAGAAATAGAGTGAGTCGGTATATTTTGTATCATCCTTTTACATATATAGGCCTACTTCTGTACATGTAGATATTTTAATAACTTCAGATCAGATTCAGAACTCAAAACAACTCATTTCACAGGTAATCCATCGACATCCATTTACCAATTTTGCCATTCTGATTTTCAACAGAAACGCCTATATTTGTGGACTGTGACTGAGCGTGTTTTTGATGCATTCGGACTTCTACCCTCATGGAAAGTATATTAGCATTTGAGCAACACTGAGGGTCCCGAGGGAGTTCTCACTACCACTGAAGTGTAGGCAAAGTGCCAGTCGATGCTGCTAAAAGCGCTGGTGTTACAGCCATTACTCCTCCTGCCAAGCCATACAGAACACTTGCAAGAAAGACATTACGAAACCATCCTTATTTAACATACATTTTGCTAGCTTGTAGTCTGTTTGCAGTTTTGTGCGTTTGTTTGAAGTATTTTGTCGTGTGGAGTGTTTTTGCCCTTCCCGTCTAGCACTTTTTTGATCAAATCGTTTAAAAAGTGTCAATGGAAAGTACACGGCAAAGTGTAGACGTATTAGCCTACCACCCGGCTTGGAGTTTGCCCTTGTTATCAATTAATTTTGTTAGCTTCAAACAGTATTGCTAACGCCGCTTTGATGATCTCATAATTATTGGATGAAGCGGTATTTTGTAGTCCCTTTTGGAGCCGTAATGAAACGGAGACAGCATTTAATATGGTTGTAAAATATTTATAGAGAGCTTGTTTATACGCAGTGATGGAAAGGCAAAAAAAGGGTTTTGGTGGTTAAGTAAATCACGCTTTCGTTTGCTCTGAATTATGCGGATAACCCTGGGAAAGTGTGTGTTGGAGATTGGAATTCAGATGAGCCACTAGACCTGACTTGTTCCTGACTGCCCTTCACAAGCCTTGGCTCGCAGAGAAACTTCGGGAAGTGCTAAATTGCAGGTCAATAGAATGTGAACAAGTTAAAGTGATACAAGACATTAAAAGCAGGACATTTTAGCAATAAATAGGATGGCACACTTTTGTCACGGCTCAGTGAACAGATACAAGTACCAAGTCATTTTCTAAAGCTTGTTTTAGCTGTTATGTTCAGCCACTTCTACCAAGGCTGGTCTTCTCTGGTCAAAACGTCCACTTTATTGTTTGAATCTGTAAAATGGAGAAAGAGTTGTTTTGGTGTAAGCTAATCTCTCATTCGTCCAGGAGTGCTCCACAGTAGATAAGGTTTCAGAGGTAATCATAGTGACATTGTTTTAAAACCAAATGTTTTTGTTTTTTGTTTTTTTCAAAATAATGAAATAGGACTTGATTCCAACAAATTCCTTGAATACTTCTTTGACAGCTACACGTCCCTGCAGCTATTTTCTCTGAGACAAACAGTATTTAAAGGAGACATATTATGCTTTTTTTAGGTACTTAATTCATTCATTTTCTACCGCTTATTCCCGTTAGGGGTCGCGGGTGACTGGAGCCTATCCCAGTGACTTTGGGCCTTAGGCTTAATAATAAACTATAACAGAAATAGATCAGAATTTTACATTTTGTTCATTGCAAACAGAAATATGTATCTAAAATGGCTTAGTAACAGAAACAGGTCCATCGACTTCCTGCTCAAAACAGCAGAACTGATAAGCCCCGCCTCTTCAATGTGACATTTCACTGTACCAAGCAGCAGATTGTCATTAATAAGTTTTTATTTTTGAATGGTGTCTACTTGACATTTTAAAACTCTACATGTGTCACTCAGAGTACATGATGTGGGCGGGGTTAGGGGGAGGTGAAAAGAAGAATGGAGGCACTCTAGCCTCAGTTTCAGGGCAAAATTAAAACAAACATGCAGGAATCAACCCAAATGCAACTTTGAGCAAAGTAATGATGAAGAAACATTGTTGTAACGAAGTTAAAAGCTCAAAGTTGATTTTTTGTAATATGTCCCCTTTAAACTTGACTAGCATCAGAAGCTATATGACAAAGGTGTACCTAAAGTAAACTTTATTTTAATGTTTTTGTACATTCACCCACATATGAATTTGTGGACATGATTTTGGTGAGACCTAGTTTGTTGTCATCTTGATCATAAGTAGAGGCTATATACGATGTATTTATAATCCCGCTACATTTGATGAAATCACTGTAACAGTTTTGGTTAGCTAAGAAGTATTGGCGTCAAAATGAAACAGGGTGTTAGCCTTTATAAAGCTTGAGCTACAAGCCAGACAACTGGGTTTGAACACGCAATCAAATCATCGTCATCCAACCATACATAAGACAAACGTGGACATTTTTTCCTGCTGCTACCACTTTTTTACATCTTTTTTACTGTTTTTCTCCAAGCCACGGTGCAGAGGCATGTAGCCACCATGTACTGAGACGACATGCGTATAGGCTGTACAGAACAATATCTCCCTGCATGGTAAAGTGTGTTTTACTACCTTTATATAAATATATCCTACCACTATTCAGAGTGGAAACAAGAATCCCTGCTATTTTTACTGAAATTAGTAGCACAAAACGGGACTCTTTACATTTATTTGTGTGTAAACCCTATATTGTTTTGTATTTGATTTCACATGGCCTCGTCAACATCGCTGCGTTTGTTTCGGTTGCAACTTTCTTGCACAAATTGTCGCTTTTGGCTGCCATTTACGATGTTTAAATTATCGATCTGTACAGAATCTTTTTGGGGTTCCTACCACACTACAACAACAAAAATGTGAATAGTATTTTTATAAAAACTGGCCAAAATGTGGTGAATTTGTAAATATCGAAGGGTTTGGATTTCTATCTCCAAAATAACGAGCCGTACATATTTGCTTTATGTAATTGTATCTTTGACTAATTTCCCCCCAAGTGCTTGTTGATTCTGTTTTATCATGTGGAATTCCTGTTCAGTGGACCTTTTCCGCAGATGTGTAAAATCAGTATATTGAAAGATAGCGACTTTGCTAACCATTTGTCACCCACCTTCCGAGCTAACATTAGCCTATCTGTAAATTCCCCAAAGTGCTGCCAATCGATGTGGAATTTTCTCCAAAAACTGAGCCAAGTTTTACCACAGCCTGCACAACAGCGTACATTTTCATATTTATTTTGCATGCGTTTGACCTCAACAAAACAAAAAATGGCAGCCTTGTTAGCATAGCCATTAGCTTACCCCGTTAGCAGCCCTATCCGGTCACCACTGCTCTTTGAAAACCATACCCAAAGCTTTATATCATAGAATACTGTTCCTCATGTTTGTTACATGAATCTGTCGAAAGTATATTTTTAATTTAATATAAATAAAGATTCAGTAAAATATGTTGGTGTGTGTTTTTTATCGGTGAATTTGCTGAGAGGGGGGTGAGCGTCTTGGAGCGATTAAAGGGATTTCGAAGGCACTGAACATATGTAAACAAAATGAGACCAAGAGGAATCCAGCGGTGTAAACAAATATCAGACAGAATGATTTTATTAGTCAAAATATTGCGCTAAGTCTTATGGTAATGAGCTACATCCATGAAATATTGAAAAGGTCACAACAGGGACACCATGACTCCCTAAAGAGCGCATGACTCACTGTTTACTGACAATGTGAAGTGTAAAAATAAGAATCTAATATTCTTATTACACAGTGGGGTGATGGGAGGTGCATTCTACTCTTTTACAATTTATATTTTCTGACAGCGCAGCCAACTAGCCACTTTTCAGATTGCATTTTCATATTATAAGGCAATGCAAATTAATAATAAAACCCTAGGCCTGCATTATTAATAATTTTGTATTCACACCTTTTAGGAAAAAATGTGTGAAATGTAGCTAATAGTGTCCATGCCATTCTGGTTCTTTCTTTTGGTAGTGGTGATTGTTCTATTTTTGCATCAGATGTTTGCTGTGGACACTCTAATATGGTAAATGATTCTATTAAATCCACGTGTGAATCCATTTTACTCAAATTAGATGTTTTTTCAAAAGCACAGCTCACAATCCCTGAAGACACACTACGGCACTGAAAACAAGGCTGCACACTTCAGGTAATGAAGTATTCCTTTTGAACCATCAGAAGGCTTTGAATGACAAATGAATGTACATTTGAGCCTATTTTATTTCAAGAACAGGGTGACACTTTATAATAGCTACAATTGCAATTGCCTTAATAAAGCATGAACAAAGACTTAATCCATGAGGAACAAAACATTATTAAGAAGGATTCATTCTTAGTAACTACTTAATCAGAATCAAAACAGTTTATTGCCATTGTCAGTGATCAAAAATTCACAAACATAGGAACTTGCTTCGGCGTAAGGTGCAACATAAAGCAATTAATAAAATATAATAAATAAAATATAATAAAAAATAGCCAACCTCCCAATCCTTAAAGGACAAATATAATGCATTTGTATCTCATGTTTTGGAACTAAAAATGCAATGTTTTTTACAATGAACAATATAACTTTATCTCAGCCTTGGGATATGCCCTATTAACTTAGCTGTGGCTCCATCTACTGGCTGCAGAGGCAAGTGCACATGTTTGTATCTACACAATGTTTTGTAACGCAGCAGTCCAGAGCTGTGACGGGTCTGTGAGTCTGGCAATGGTTTAAGGACTAAAAACAGCAGAAATTTCTTTGATAAGTCACGTCACACGTCGAAAAACATCACACATCAAAACGTTTATGACAGTGAGAAGAAGATTCTCATATCAGCATTTATCAAACAAGCGTGAATGAAGCTAAACACTACTCCAGGTTTGATTTTGATGACGGAACAATGTTAGAAAATGGTCATAATATTTGTGGCGGTACCTCATTTTGTAATCGTGAAATGAGGACGTTCCCTGGGCGGCAGTAGCGCAGTAGGTAGAGTGGGCGCCTTCTGATCCGGTTGGTGGTGCGATTTCAGCTCCTTCAGATGAATAATGCCGTTGTGTCCTTGGGCAGGACACTTAACCCACCTGGCCCCCAGTGTCTGTATACACTGGTGTATGAATGTGTGAGTGGATGGGTGACTGGTTCCTTGATGTAAAGCGCTTTGAGTGCCTTAAAAAGGTAGAAAAGCGCTATATAAATGTGACCATTTACCATTTACCTCATGGACCCATTAGCACATCACTAGTATTTACATGCATCGTATGTTTTTTCAGACGCAAATGTGAAGCAGGTTGGACCACCCTTGCTCAGCCAATCAGCTCTCAGCACCAAGTGACCAACATGTTTGCTAAAGATAAAATGTTTTCAGCGCTAACTCTAAACTGAAGAGACTCAAATGAAGATGCTGTGACAATCTGTTGACAGACATCTTAGGTTTGGCGTGTAGACCCCGGCAGGGAACGGGAGCGAGGGGCAGGAGGTGCACAGCAGGATATGACGGGAATCAGAATCTGACAGGAATAAATAAATAAATAAAAACCTAGAGACACTGTGTAAATATAGTGCTGAGGCTCAGAGGTGGTGCTGAGGGGGAGGAGGGCTGTGCGAGCCAAACTGCTGACTCTTTAACTGAAGAAGAAAACAAACTGTCTTTACTATAACTTTGTTCATTCTAAATTAAGTCTTTGTGACGGTGCAGTCATGAAGTGTTACAGAAAATGGAGAAAAAGTAAAAACGGATGTAGGTTTATCATTTCTTCGACACATTTCAACTGAGACTTCTTCTTGAAACTGTTAACATTTTAGTGGGATACTTATGGTGCAACAAAAGGGTCAAAACGTTCCGCTTCAGACACACACGGTAGCACACAATGAATGAATGAACATATTTGATTATTGTGTCTTTCCTACATATGCCTAGTCCCTCATGTGCTTAGACGACACCGTTCAGTCCACGCTGCAGTGTTCATACATTTACGTTCTTGATTCCAAACACAAATGTACTCATCTAAATAAACAAGTCTGTCGCGTCTTCCAGGCTTTACCAACAAATGAAGCCAATCTATATAAATACTGCTGTAATCACTACCAGAAAATGTCAGGATTTTGATTAAACAAGAGCAGTTTTGCTTCACTCTGCTCTTCTCCCAATTCACACAAGCCACATAACCTATTTTCCTTTCGCTCTGACCTAAAATTCTGTCTTGAATTTATCTTTTAACGCAATTGTGTGTCTGCAACTTCGGTTTAGCAGAGATCCCATGCATCCACCGCGCTTCGAAACTGAACATAAGTTTTGCTCTCATTCTTTTAACACTGCAAGGCAAATTGTTAGGAATTCTAAAGTGAAGTTGTGCTTCAGCAGAAACAGCCTGTAGCTCCGCCGCCCTGGGAGACTTGGCTTTACTCCACTCATGACCTTTTTCCTCCGCTGCCAGGCATTTTACTCCAATAGTTTTCCCGCACTGTTCATTGCATTCGAAGCAAACTACAGCGCTACACAACCGCTGCAAGATACTGTAATCAGACCTAACTGAAGGCTTTTTAATTGCGTCCGTTGCTCTCTCCTCCGCCTGACCCGCCGAACGCTGCGGGCCGGCGTCTCGACACGCTTTGAACCTCAAAAGGACTCGCAGATGAAGCGCGCTCCGCATCCGAAATGTTCCGCAGTGCGCCCAAAACGCCCCTCTCCGATTGGCCGGCGTCTGGGTACGGCGTTTTGCTCCTGTTTTCGAATCCAGTGTTTACTCAAGTGTTGCTCAAGTAAAGTGGAGAGAGGCAACATCTTTAGCTATGCATGCTTTTCCCCCTCCACACCACTGCAGCACAAATCCAGGCCTTTCAAACGCATCATAAATAATAGAGAACTGTCCAATGGCGGAATATGGGCTTTCTGAAGTAGCTGTGATTAATACTAATAAGGCGATGGGGTGCTTTAAGTAAACTGATTTCTGGGGAAAAGCCCTAATTTCTACTGCTCCTCTCAAAATAAACCACACTGCAGCAGGAGTAAGTGAAGGAGGCGAGTACACGGCTGCAAAATCCACTGTCTCCGCATTTATTAGCGCCGTCATGTTATTCCTTTGCCTGGAAGATTCCACAGTGTGACATTTAACGTAGCTATCTCCACAGAGACGAGCCGGTATCATCACTAGAACAAGTTACAGGTCAGATCTGTGGGAAGGTGACCTCGCTCACTGTAAAGATGTTCTTCAAGGTGTTCAGAAATGACACATATTCTGCATTATGTGGATTATTATTGTCCTTTAAATGTGGTCTTGTTTCTCTGTTGTGGAATCTCATGTTTTAGAACAAAAAGCACACATGAGTTCACATCAGTCGGGTGTTTCCCATGTCAGGAAGTGACTTAGAGCTCCATCTACTGGTTGCGGTGTGAGTTACACAGAAGAGAAAATGCGGCTGTGCTGCTGTAAAAGCACTGAGCTGTTTAGTATGAGCCTATGGAGCATTAATGAGCCTGTTTGGTTCTCTTCACTCTTTCCTTTTAATGTCTTGTTTGAATCAGCCCTTGCTCCCTGATATGAAGTGTGTCTGGGAGGCTTCAGGTTATTATTTATTGTTTTTGGTGAAGGTTCATTCTTTCTACAAAACTAAGCCAATAAATGACTATTTCTTTTTGTCAGACAGGATGGTTTGTTTACCTGCTCTACATGCTTCGGCTGGTCTTGGAGGGCCATGGAGGTAGCCTACATCTAAACACCTGAAACGCAGTCCTAGTGAAGACGGCAGACAGTAGGGGGCATAAGTGTCCCCTACTGTCTGGCAAAGCCACGTAAGCAGCCTACAAGACACGTCCCTACACCTTGTGACGCTTCTGAGGAAGGCAACTGGAAGTAAAAACAACAGGTAGAGCAGGTAAACAAACCAGCCTGTCTGACAAAAACAAATGGTAATTTATTTGAGGTTATTTTGTTAGCATCGGCAAAGACACAAAGAAAGGCAACTGTCTACATCAGCGCCGTTTTGGAGAATCACAAGCACAAAGTTCAATGTCTTCTCTGTCAACACAAACCAACAAATTAACCTTTTTCTGAATAACTTCAGAAAGTGATGCCACAGACCATAAGATTAAAATGGCAATGAGTGCACAATTGTGGATCATACATGTTGATATTTCTTTTTAAAACAATGAATCTCTATTAGTCAGCTAAGCCCCTGTCCTTCATTTGAAATGACGACATCATCATCAAACATGAACACAACGTATACCACCCACTCAGATCCAAATGTATCTGAACAGTTCCACTGTGGACTCTTGTGTTTCTCGGCTGTTAGACAGAGGATTTTCAAATGATCAAATACTTATGATTATGTCACATCAGACTTTTTGAGGACGTCTGCATTTCACAAAGAAGTGTCGAAAATACAGAAGCTGGACTTGTTCTTGGTTGCACAGATAAATTGAAATAGAAACATTCGAGTTACATTGAGAACCTTTATACAGTAAATACCACATTGACCCAGAAAATGTCACATAAAGTTGTTTATTAGTAGAACCGTGGAACAATCCAACCATTTCAACTGGTCTTAAACCTTTGATCAGGACTGTATGTTGAAAAGTACGCTCAGTAAGATGCATCTTCACTGGTCTTCACTTCTCAGTCTTGGCATTTTCAGCCGTTCATGAAAACGTACCTTCAGATGATCAGGTTTTCTGACAGCACAGGTGATGCTACAACGCTTAAAACAAACCTAAAATAGTTGAAAATAGATGAAACGCTATCAACATGGATGAATTAAAAGGTTCTTTTCATATTTAAATGTGTTTGACAGTCTGCATTCTGTTACAAAGTCTGATCCCGTGCCAGTGCTCACAATAAAGCATCAACACCGTGGGGTAATTTACATTTTACAGACGTCCAGAGGTAAGAACAGTCCCGTCCAAATGGGGCTTATGTTGGAAATGTTCACAGCAGAGTTCCCATTCTTATTTAAGGGGGCGCTGCTGAGCCTTTCAATGTTTTTACCCAAATTATACCAAATACTTGCATAGCCTATTGTTATTGTTTTACAGTTTACAATAAATATCGCCTCTTCCTTGGCAGAACACAAATAATCCCGAATCTTTTCAAACAACGTGCTTAAACAACGCAGTTTCCGTGTGTAAATAATCGAGTTCAGACGTATGAACTTCCTGGAAGAATCAAAAGAGTGCGGATGGTCTAAAACAAACAGACTTGAAAACAATTGCTGCACGTAAACCTCTCTGTAATCGCGCTCCCTCCATCCCTTTGCAGACCAGGCGTTTGAGGCGACGGCGCGTCCTCCTGGTCAGCGGCGGCGGTCACTGTTCATTAGTCTCCATGTTTAGCCTGCTAGCGTCGCGCGGAGAAGGGGCTATAGCTTTAGCTCCCTCAGGCCTTCAGCAATTACCCCTGGACTGCCTCCTCCTCCCCGACTCCATCCACAGAGCAGCTTTCATTGCAGCTTGTCACCTCGACGTGGCCGGTTTACCCACAATCCCTTGCACCACAGTGAACAAGGGACGTACGTATTAGCTGTTGTAACCTTCCGTAGAGCGTATAAATCTTTAAACAGCAGCAGTTTCGCCTGTAGGGAATACGATTATGGATTTTTTTTGTTCAAGCGTCACATTTCTAACTTGTGCATGTGTTTTCTGAATTATTCAACAGTTTAGGTTGTCAGTTGAAAAGACTTTAAGATGAATATAGATTTGTGGAGCCAATCCCAATCAGTGAAGTGTGTTGGGTTATACAGGCCCCGCCCACTATCTGAAATGACAACATAATCAGATTTTAGGACGTGACCTATTGATCGATTGCGGGTGGTTAATATGTTGTAATTATGATTCGTTCCTCATGAAGTAGAAATAGAACAAATGAACCGGGGGAAATATGAAAACAAATTAAATAAAGTGTAGTGATGTCATTCAGTTGTAAAAGAGGTGATGTAGTCAGCTGAAATGATTGATTCTTTGGAGCCACATTTTATGCAGTTTATCCATGTTGTCTTATTCAGGTGTCTTTTCAGCTAAAATATGTTTGATGAAAGGATTACATACATTAAATAATAATACGATGGGAAAACAATCACAGCTTCTCTTTGGCCACCAGAGGGAGCAGTGCGCGTCGTACGTCTAATTAAGTAATCATTGGATTTATACATTTGTGATACCCAAAGCGCTACAGTTATTCATTCACTCCTTGCTCTGTTTGACTGTTTGTCTGCCTTTGTGTGAATGTTCCACAGTATGACATTAAACTTGCTTAAAAGGGTTTAGTTCAGAAGTTGAAAGCCATTCTGTGGGACATTCCAGGCACAGAATGAAAGTGCATGTGACAGCAGCTTGTGTTTTTCTGATTATGACTTAGTTTGATAGGATTGAACCTGTGCTAAATATTGATCATAGTTTTACATCAGTCGAAAGTAGACATTTTCAGGAGAATTTTCAGGAGTTCTAAAACAGAATCCCTCTGTGATGTCATCACTGAGAAGACAATTTACACACAACTGACTCATTTTTTTAAACAGTTTAAACAGTTATTCAACAAAATAAAGGTGGTATCAGGTATTATTATTTGTCAAATCATAACTAATGTGTAATGCCTTGATTTTCAACCAGTGCGCCGGGGAACACTAGTGTGCCTTGAAAAAATATCCAATGTGAGTCAATATACTAATAAATGCGAATGTAACTGACTAATTTGACATATTGGAGCGCCTTGAGCAACTTCTACATCAAACAAGAGCAAAACCATCACTATTGTCAAGGAACTGGACAAGGAACTGGACAAGGTCACAGACGTTTTTACCTCATTATGTACCGTACTTTATTTACTAAAAGGTCTGATCTGGTAATGTTTTAATAGTAGTTTGTGTTCTGTGGTGTCTTTCAAACCCAAAAAGTGTGCCGCGACTCAGAAAAGGTTGAAAAACACTGGTGTAATGTATGGATTTCGGTCCATGTTTACAGTCTGGTTGCTAGGTAACAGTTGTGGAATTACTTTCTACCTATGTCACATCTGCTGCTCGTGTCCAACCAGGAAGTAACACTGTAAACATCAACAAAAATATCAATCTTTGTAAAAAATATATTCACTTTATTTAATTAAATTTGAAATCGAATGTTTTTGTGAATTATGCATTTTAACATCTCTTTGCAAAAACACAAGCTCTTGATTCACCAGAGGACGGTCAAGTCCAACAAACAAAACTCACTTCCAGGTATGATTTGTACGGACTTTGTATTGCCATTTGATTGCGTCATACATATTTAATCCTCAGTTCTCCCAAAGTCGTCGCAGCTCCCTGAAAATTGTCCCTCTCAGCTCGCCGTACATCACTCCAACACTAATCCGACAATATTACTCCCAACAATTCACTTTTTATTTCCCGTTTATTTACCCCGCAATAACACACACGCCCCTGGTGCCGTGTAACGCTCGGGTCCTGTCGTGTACAATTACTCTCCGAATGTGTACGCCGATACTGCGGGGTACAAATCATATTCATAAATCATACTTATGGCTCACCACGGGGCCCCTGCCTCCTGTTGTGCCCGCCATTACCGCAACACACTGCGAAATCAGTTATGTTTGGCGTGGATATCTGTCAAACTTGTCACGCCGCGTTGGAAATTGAGATATTATAGTGCAATTTTCTCATAACAGTGGCCAAGCAGGTGGCTAACAGACAGGACGGGGCGCGGGGCGGGCGAGGTAAAGGTTCAGGCGAGGTGTGGAGGGCAAAGCAGTGAAGAACAGGAACAGTACACCGACGGGTGATAAAGTTTAAAGTGAGAGAAGTGCACTTAGACCACGATCACACTGCAGGCCCTGACGCTCAGATCAGATGTTTAGGAGCACTAGTTCACATTGTCATACAAAGTGACTCAAATCCAGACGTTTGGTGGCCCTAAACAGGATTTTGATTGTGGCCCACCGTTTAACAAACACTGTCTAAAAATAAGAGGCGGGTCTGAGGTGAAGAAGGGATTCAGGATCTCTGGAGAAGTGGGATAATTATGTAGACATTGTTCAGTGCATAACCTTTACTGAAGGTCAGTCAGTCTAGATGAGAAAAAGCTTTATCCTGTTGTGATTCTTTTACTTACTTTTTGTTAATTTATTCCTTTTTATCCAGATCTGATAACAGGAAACTATCAGCTGTAGGACATGTTCTGTATGAAAAGAAGGCTGTAACTCTCTTAGTTACAGTCAAATCAAACATTCTGGGATGAATTAGTCAGTCTGCACTCCAAAAGCACAAAAAAAAAAAAAATCTGAAAAATGTAATAGGACTTTTATCTGGATTCTGCCTCAAAATGTTTACTTTATTACAAGTCCCTAAAACATTTTTTTTAGTCAAATGAGCTTCAGCTTTCTTGTCAAAACCAACAAAAGCCCAAACCCGTGTCAATCAGACACAGCTTCACTTCTTCATAGATTTAACAAAGAAAATGTAGGCGGACTTTAAAGTTTGGTTTTCCTCTGAGCAGAGCTTGTTTCCAAGTGGAATCAGAGTAAATCAGACACCAAACTACAGAGTCTCAGCTTCACAAAGAGTCCAGACAATAGTTTGTGCTCCAAAGGTTCAGAGACAGCTTCAGTTTGAAATGTGGTCTGGATGATAACTATTTATGTTGATATATTTATGAAATGATATGAGCATTTGTATTTTCTGGTAGAAAAGGTTTACAGGTTCCATCTGGACAGTGTTTTAGAACTCAAGATGTTTGAACTTCCACCCAAAAGTCATTTTTAAGCATTTATTCTGTCCTAAGCTCTGATTGGTCCTGCCCAAACTGAAGGTGAGGTTGTATCTCTGGAACATTTCTTTTTAAAGAAGGGATTCATTGTTCTTTCCTTTCTCATCCTTTGTCCTCACTGTCTTCAGACGTGTCATTTGTGGCTTTTAGAGTTAGATTGTACAGCTTTTGTGCAAATGTTGTTCAGTCTCGCCAGCACAATTGTAATTGGCGAGTCCAGAGGATTCTCTTTGAAACTTTGTCTTCGAAGAAGAGGTATTACATCGATGTGTGTCATTTGCACCGCTCCTTCAGAAAATGAGTTTTTTCTCATTTTTTATTTCTATCCTTTAAAACAGATTATGTGGATTATTTTATGATTTGTCCTTCCAATTACATTCCAATTACTTCATCTTTTCATTCATCCTCTATCATTCACCCAACGGCTTTACAGTTTTAGTTAAACCATGACTAATGAGGCAGTACACTTCATTTATTCACTTAAATTTAATCAAGTAGATATTTGGCTTTTCAGTTTTGACAACATGGCTGTACATGGACTTCTTGCATTTGCAACTCAAACTTTTATTTGTGGTGTGAGCCATTCTTGATTCCACAAGGTTAAAATGAGGCCTAAACCAAAGGAGATGCAGGTTGAAGTTGGTCAGCAGCATTAAAGAAATGTACACACTCACACCAGTCTGCCACAGGTGTATACAGAGTGTATACAGTGTTTTCAAAGACTAACAGGACAAATCATTGAAACAAAACATGTCCATGTGTATTTAGGACCAAGAATATTGAAAAGTCAGTTTTAGCAAAATATAGGAGCAATGAAACAACAAAAAGCTGTATTTTGTTCTCTTATAACAGCAAGTCTCTGCTTTTTGGCTTGCAGCTAGTCAGATCCCAGTCACCATGGAAACATTTAGTTAAACAACTTTTTTTTTCCAGCAGACTGACAAAAAGGCTGCTCTAATATGGAATGTGGTGGAAGAGGAGATAAGTGCTGCCTTGGTGGAAACGGTGCGCGCTAGCTCTGCCCGCGGCTAAACTGTCTCCTATAGAAAAACAATTGTCCACAATGCTGTCTGGGCTTTTTTAATGGGTTCATCCCTGGTCATGCCCTCCGGTAACTCAACGGCTACAACCGGAGAGACGTGCCCAGTCAAAGGAGACGGGAGGTGTACAGGCCCCCACTGAACACCAGGGGGCCCCAGTGCTCATTTGAAGCCGGTCTCTTATCACGAATCTTTGTTAGTTTGTCTTTATTTTGACCGTGCATGAGCATCAAGTGGAAACCAGTGAAGACAGTTACATTCTGGTTCAGGTGATGACATTTGGAACCTAAAGAAACCAATAACGTAACATAACACTTACTCTGGAGAAACCAATAAATGCATGTTCGAAAAGGAGCAGGGGAAAGTTATTTAAACCCAACTCTTTCCCCCATTGTTTAATAAATGATATTTTATGTTTCTATATCATTTGATTAAAGATATTGTACAGCCATACATATAGTTTTCAACAATATTCGTCACAGGAACTCTCACAATCCGTTCAATTAATCACATATTATTACCCTTCTTGCATTATACAGCATTCATAGCGCTTTCATATCTTATGAAGACTGTTCTTTTTTTTTTTTCTTCTTCTTCTTTTTTTGTAATGGTTTGTTTGAATTGCTTTACATTTACAGCTTCTTTAATTCCCCTGGTAAACTGTTTCATAATCTTATTCCACAAACTGAAGTACAAGAGCTTTTGTCTGCTCTCACTGATGTAAAGTTCATTTTGTTTCTCAGATTAAAAGCTCTGTCATTTCCAAGAAGGTTTTTTGATTATTTTCAGGTAGAGATTTGCCGTAAATGCCAGCTTTATTATTTGAAAGGCTATTATATCAGAAATCTTATCATCTTATGCACCTTAGCGGGCTTTTTAAAATAACTTTAAAGACACTTAATGACGATGGACTTTATTCCCATGGACTTTAAACCAGGCAACAACTTCAGACAGAAACACGATGCAGGCAAAAACAGAGCAGTGCCGTGCATTCTGTCCACTGCACTGAAGAGGGCTGGATCCACACTGAAGGTTTCATTTAAAGGCTCATTTACACTCCACTTTCAAGGCATAAACGGACACAGAGGCTTTTGTCCGTCATTTGGTTTGTATGCGATCGGCAGCTCACAGTTTATGGATGAACAGAGCTGTTCATGTGCAAAAGTGTAAAAAGTGAGTAGAAAAAGCTGTAAAACAAATAGATTATTGTTTCACCTTGTTTATTCTTTTCCTACAAATGTGATCTAAAAACTGCCATGGCCGCCTCCATGTTTTTTTCTAGTCGCACTTTTTCTTCTGCTTTAGTAAATTCTCTAACTGGCTGAGCTCCCTCTGGTGGTTATTTACCAGAACACAGCCTTGACATTACAAACTGATGGAAATATATAAATGAAAATAACCACACACAAACGTACAGAGCTGTATTTATACGAAAATGGAGCATCAACGAGCCTTTAAAGCCACAACCCACTCATCTGAAGACAGCGAGGTGCAGATTTTAAACTTCGAGAAGAGATGTGGCGTGAAGGAGGCCATTTTTGTGGAAAAAAAGCGAGTTTCCTTTAAACAGACATGGTGGTTTATGGTATTGTAAATCTGACGGCTGTTTACAACAGTGTCATTTCACCTTGGTAAAATGAGAACACCAAGCCAGTCAAACACTAATCAGTGCTGAACAGGAAAGGAAAGTCAGGTCAGAACAGGACTGTTTGAACATTTAAAACATGGACGCATTCTCTAAAGTATTAGCATCCTAGTTATTTACCGTGAAGAGTTTCTAAGCTCTTTTCACAACTTTCTAAGGCCAGTGACGAGTCAAAATAACACTAACAACAACTAGCATGCTAACAGTGCACGTCCTGCTTTGTGGAGAACAGAGTTGTTACATACGATCTGTACTGGAGCAAAACAGATTTTACTTTTAAAAATTGGGTACTGCCCCTTTAAAGAACGCAATTTGATTACACAAATGAACCATTCAGATGATGTTTTGTGTTTTGAAATGCTTTTTATTACTCAAACCTGCACAAATTAAACACATTACTCATTATTTTAACTGATTGTGACAAGGGGAACAAAATGGTTTAATAAAATGAAAAAATATATGCGTTCTCTCCATTGTTGTGTGCATCTTACATAAGGCTCTCACAAAGGTCCAAACAGCTCTGACCAGTTCCACGTTCACTTTGGCGAGATTCATTAAATAGTGCAACTTAAATCGACGAAAGGAGGAGGAGAAGTCCATTTGAAGGGCTAACAGTGGACTCATGAGGGCGTTAATGCAGTCGCCCGAGCAGAGGCCGCTTGAGCCGACTTATGCTCACTGTTAGAACTATTAGGCTGACAGTGGAGGAGGTCAGTGCATTCTATTAAAATGTGGAGAAACGATTCAAGTTTCATGAAGGCTGCACGTGTGTTTACTGTAGCTTCACCTGTATCTGCACAAATGTCACTTTGGTTGACTTCTGTCTGTTGTTTTGCTGCACAATACATTAACTATAAAGTAAACAGACCAATGTGAGTTTGCATCAGTGTGATAGGAAGTGATTTTCTATGATGGATGGATTTACAATTAGAGGTTTTTCTCAAAATTATTTATTTTATATTATTTTTATATTATTTTTTAATTCTTCTTTTTTCTTATTTTCTTACCAAGTACATATATGCAGTCACCAATACAAAAACATAATGCTGTATGATAGGGGAAAACAAAACACTTCAAATTGATAACGTCTTCATCTGCAGTGTCTTCCTTTAACGTAAAAAGACTAAGGCCCAGATTTACAAAGACAGGGGCTAAAATGCGAGTACTACTTAAAATGTGCACGTTGCATTTTGTGGGCACGTTGCACCTTATTTACCGTCAGAAACTGCACATATTGTCAGTGGCACAAATCTGATGTGTAAATGAGTTTACTGTGGGAGCAGAGGAAGTGCAAATGTGCCTCTGCTGCTGCTGCTTTGGAGAACAGACACGTGAGAAGGTCTGATGATGAACGATGATATTCACAGGCCGCACAGGGCAACAGCTTTAATAAAAATGATATGATATTATTTCAATTATATAGCACATCAATGTTTTTTTGTTTTGTTTTTTCCAAGAGATCTTCATCTCAGGCTAGAGGGAAAGTGTGTGTGTTTGTGAACGTTTAGGCAGAATAAGCCAGTCCTTCTGTGCGTTTGTCCTATCTTATCCAGCTCCTGGGCTGGATAAGATAAAAAGAAAGCTGTAACATTTTATTTTCCACCATTTTATACCTTTGAATCAGGGTCAGTTTTTTCTTCAAACCCACAAATAAAAAATAAATAAAAAGTTCTTAAAAATAATTTTAGTGATCTAAAATTATTTTAAGATCACTTCACCTTTGAAATGGGAATTGTCAAAACCCAACAAACGCTTAAAACTCAGATATTCCTTTGCACATACTTTGTTCTCACTTATAACCAGAGTAAAGGTCTCAGTCTCACAGAGAGTCCAGACATTTATTTAAACTCCGAAGGGTTTAGAAACAGCTTCAGTGTGTGGCTCATTTTAGTCTGGCATCCTCTAATCTTGTTGTACCGTTTTGTGCCACATCCTTGGTTACCGTCGTGTTAAACTCCCTCCTGTGCCAGAGCATGTCTAATTGTGGGCCCCCTAACTGAGCCGGGACGTCCCAGACCGCGCTGACATTCTGCACTGGACCTCCTCGGATTGTGACAGCTGATCATTCTCCCTCCACGCTCCCTAATTACACCTGCACCACGCAAACTGAGGCTCCTTAAACAACAAACACTCACTAGCCCCCCGGTGGTCAGGAAAGGCATCTCCAGTGTCCCGCTGCCTCGCTTCCTTCCGCGCCTTTTTCTCCCAATTAGGTCCAAGTGTCCTTGTGCGCGCCCAAAGCGGAGATTCCCCCCGCCTGCTTTTGATGTGTGGACTCAATCACGCTGCAAGAACAAGAACACGATTAGATTAAGGACATTTAGAAACTTTTCGATTGATTACAGAAATATTGGAAAGAAATTGCAAATCTTCCATATTTTTTTTACAGAGAAATAAGTTATTCTTTGCATTAAAATCACCTAATTAGATATATTCCACACTGTATGTCATAATGTATGCAAGTTCTATTTGCTTGTGGTTTATTAAACACAACAGAAATTGCTTCCAAACTCACCAATGCTCTAAATAAGACACACCACTGGATACAAAACAACAGCCTGATACTAAACACACACTAAAACATCAAATAGAACCGTTATGAGCTATTGTTTACATAGAGAATGAAGAAATGACTAGTTTCTCACTTCAAGTATCTCAGGGTGACGTTCAAACGGTTCTTAACATTATACAATTCAATGTACATAATGTCAGGCAAATCAGACCCTATATTTCTAATGATTCAATTCAATGTATTTGTGTAACGCAGGCGCCTGACAATGAAAGAGTCATTGGTCAATTATGGACAAGCATTTTACAAAGCTTTTCTAAAGGAAAGGGGTGCAGCGTGGCAGAGCAGCTAGAGCTTCTGCCTCTCAACAAAGGGGTTGTGGGTTCAAATCCCGAAACAACATAACATGATTATTGTTTTTACTATTTATTCCCAGACAGCCACCTACTGTAAATACGAGTGTGCACTTTATACTTTATATTGTACTTTTATTACCATGTTTATTTATCCTATTTTTATTACATGCGCCTATTTCATTCATTCCTGTTCTAAACTGTGTGTTGCAACAGTGGAATTTCCCCATTGTGGGACAAATAAAGGATCTCTTATCTTATCTTATCTTATCTTATCTTATCTTATCTTATCTTATCTTATCTTATCTTATCTTATCTTATCTTATCTTATCTTATCTTATCTTATCTTACGATCTCTCTGGATTGAAACAAAGTTGAAATGAACCTCTAGCTGGTTCTTTAGAGCCTTGATTTTCTGCTGGTGTGCCTTGTGATGTTGCCACGTGTGCCCTGACAAAATGTCCAGTTTGAGTTAACAGATTCAAAAATGTGGATGTAATTGACTCATTTTCAACTTTGGAGTGTCCTGAGCAACTTCTGCATTAAAAAAGAACACAAAACCATCACTATTGACAAATTTAAAGAAGCAGATAATGGCACAGACATTATTTGGCTCATTATACACCAGATTGTTAGTCATTTTTTAGTAGTGGGTGGTGTGCCGTGGGATCTTTTGAACCCAAAAAGTGTGCCATTACTCATAAAAGGTAGAAAAACACTGCTTTAGAGGTTTGTTTCTGTGGCCATTTTCATTAAAAAAAATCAAACATGATTTTTCAAGGTTATACAATTAAAAGTGATACATTCATCAGTTTAAATTTTGAAGAAACAACTGATCTTCCCTGTGTTAATGCTGTGAGCTGAGTGCTGGCTTCATTAAGTGCTCTTGACTGGTCTCATTGACCAGTGTGACATGCATTAACCACTGCTGTGGCCCTCTGGGGTCCACGGGCTGATGTGATAATCCTGTGAGAAGTCTGCGACAGGCGTGTCAGGGGCACCAGCCAAAACACATCCAGCACGATCTGCTATGACTGCTTCTGAAGGCTCCAGAATGGAATGACCATCAGCTCAGACGGAGGGCGGGGCCTTTGTGGCTTTTTGAAAAGAAATATACAAACTTATGATCCACTGTTAAATCATATCGTGAACCATTCTGCCTTAAAGCCCCGTCTTTGGGGTTGATGAACGGCACCACTTCCAGTTACTTTCAGTTTACGTTTGTCTATTTATTCTGACAGAGGATGTGAACTCCTTGCCAGTTTTTGTTTCACGTGGATAGGCCCTGTCATTACACATGAATCATAAACCAGGTCAACAAGTCTGACAGCAGTGAATTCTACCTGAGAATGCTGACCTGCTGAACCCGACCATTTACAAATATGTGAACTATTTTTAGTTTATAGTTGTGTTGTTTCTTCATGTGTTTGGCCTCAGTAATACTCCATATTTTGGTATCAGATTGGCCTCTTTTACACCAGCTGAGCGTTTTTTGAATCTGTTTTCTCTCCGTGCTATGCTGAAAACAAAGGGAGAGGTGGATATGTTGTGTGTTGCGATCACAAAATATTTCTATTTTAGGCCTCATGTATTTAAATTTATACAAGAAACTGTACAAATATCATAAATAACTACTTCATTTTACTTAGAGCCTTTTTTGTTTTAGAGTTTACTTAGAGTCTGCCAGAAATGCCCCAGAAAAACACACGAAAAGTTTTCTCTGTGAGGCAAACAAGGTCTTCGATTACTTCTGCGTGTAGTCCAGTGTGTCAGAAGGAAGCACAGCGCCGTGTGCTGGACAAGTACATGCACTGCAGCTTTTTTCACTAAAAATACTTCTCTTCACATGTAAATGATCTAAATGCAGATTGAATTAAGTGTGAATAATGCGTTCTCCTAACCACCGTTGTCAAGTCAAGTCCTGAGTCAATATGTCACAAGTCCCTGGTCTGCTTTGAGTTTCAAGTCCTTTCAAGTCTTTGCACCAATTATCAAATACATCTCGTATCTTTTATCGGATATCATAGTCAGGATAACAACTAGAAAAGTAGTAGCGACAGGTTCCAGTTTGTTCTTATGAAATAAAACACCAAAGAGTGCTTTCTTTTTATGAGTAAAAGTGTCAAGTCGTGTCCAAGTCCAAGTCAAGTCCTGAGCCATTGGCGCTCAGTTCCAAGTCGAGTCCAAAATCATGGTCTATTTTATCAAAGTCACACAAAATAATGACTCAAATCTGTAGAATCTAAAGCCTGGTGTCCACTGCACGATGTTTTTTTTCATCTTACAAGGTTTATGGATGTCGCGCTACAAGACCAGGGGTATTTAAGTGGTAAGTTGCAGTTGTACCATTAGCTGAGGCTAGCGCCACAGCAGAGGTTGATCGTAGACGCAGACGTAGACAGGAGGACTCACTCTGCTGCCAAGACTCCAAAAACTCATTGTTGGTCATACAGAGTTCATTTGCAAAAAAGATAAGTTACATTTTAAGAAGTCATCAGAGGCTTGCAGTTTAGTATAGCAACATTTTCAAAAGCCAAATCCATCTGTCTAACATTAGCAAAATAAGTAAATAAGAGTGAAATAAAATCCAGTATTCACAGTGGTAGAAACGCATCTTCTTATATGGCAGCTAAGCGCTCCTGTCTCGTATGTCCAGTTTATTTATTTATTTACCAGACTGTCCCACACTTGTCAAATGTCATACAAACCCAATCTCTCATGTGTCAGAGCAAACCCCTCAGACACACACACACACAGTCGCACACAGTCGCACACAGTCGCACACAAACACACACACTCGGAGCAGAGGGAAGCCATCTTTATTCAGAACACTGGACAGTCCTGACCTCCTGTCCCCTCTCCTGTCTGCTGATTCTAATGAGCTCCCGGGAGATCGCACTTAGCCTCGCGTCCCGGTGACGAGCAGCGAGGGGCGGGGCGGGGCGGGGGGGAGGCGGGGGAGACGGGGGAGAGGCACCCACAAAAACATGTACGCACACAAGCAGGAGTACACAACCGGGAACTTTTCGCATCCAATGTTGGACTTACAGCATTGATTTCTGGACTTGGATTTTTATATGGATGGACATTGGATATTTTACTTTTCTGTGGGGACATTTGCTTGATCCAGTGAATACTGTGACACTGTTGTGTCCTTGAGCAAACATGCTGCTGAGTACTGACAAAATTAAACAGTTATCAATAGACTGAACAGAATCTCCAAACCAACAATAATCCATGGTCATTTTAGTGAGAAAGTGGAGTAATTATATTGAACTGATCCATGAACACTCTGAACGGACTCTATACTGTACTTTTAGAGGAAATATTTCTCCTTTAAAGGGCCTGTACCTGATTTTTATTTACTCTAGTTAAGATAAATTATCTTTACATCACACGTTTAATAGAAGCAACTTAATGGAAAGACATTGGGTTTGTAATGTTTAATCTGTGTATATTATATTACACACACAAAGAAAGGACTGGTGTAGAAGCCTTTGCCAGGGTCACCTCTTTTGACTCTATCCCAGACTGTGATTCTCTGTCATGGTGCAGTTTGAAAAGTGCTAAAAGCTAATTGTCAGGAGAGTTAGAGGAACTATATGGAAAGAACTGCGTAAGACTATTCCAGACAGTCGATTCTGAGTCATGGTGCAATATTGAGTGAAAGAAAGGACAATGTGGGCGGAGCTAATGATTGAAACAAAAACATGCTCCTGTCTCACGGTTCAAAATCAGGCCTGGCCTTTAATGTAGAGAAAAGGCTGCTCCAAATGTTTTAGTCTAATTTTACTGACAGTGTTGTGTGGGTTGGGCTTGAGGAAGGCAGCTGCTTGGGCTCCAAACTGGTGGGTTTAAGGTCCTTAGACCAAAGGATGTCCAGCATGGATGAGGTATCCTCAGAGAAGGTCGTGTGTAAGACCAGGGTTGAGCTTGTCCAAGTATAAATGTGCATGAGTACACTAGTGCATGAGTGTGGTGGTTGTGGTGGGTGAAGTTGGCACTTGTCATGTCTGTCAGTGTAGGAAGTGAATGTTGGTATGAAAAGTGGTCATTTTAAAGCAGGAGGGACACTAGAGGATTCAGGAGGTGTGGCTTGAGCAGAGCTTCTTCTTTTTGCGGTGTCAGTCATGTCTGTGGGTCAGTGTGATTCTGTTGGTTTGCTGCTCCACAATCTCAAAACACAAGTATCCAGAATTTTATAATTATCATTATCAGCTTTACAACAGCCAATCAGAGCAGCCAGACAGTGCCAGGCTACGCTTCACTTACTAGTCCAGGATTCCCGCTCAATTTGTAAACTTTCACGTTCATCATCCACTCCACAGTGACTGTAACAGGCTGCTCACACCAGCTCAGTGAACACACTCCTGAGGCCTTGACACAGGGTTTAATACACATGGTTCTCGTTTTTTGTTTAATTTTTTGCTCTAAAAAGAGACCTGACGCCGCCTCATATCCTCATGTATTGGTTTTCATTCTGACACCTTGTTCCATCATGCAACAGTTTCATTTTGTCCTTTGTTTGTAGCAAATCGTTCCTGGAAACATCAAGTGTCTGTCACTTCATGTGAGCCTGAGACAAATAA
This sequence comes from Rhinogobius similis, assembly GCA_019453435.1. Taxonomy (NCBI): domain Eukaryota; kingdom Metazoa; phylum Chordata; class Actinopteri; order Gobiiformes; family Gobiidae; genus Rhinogobius; species Rhinogobius similis. Next base: position 40,589,638 of record CM033627.1, on the reverse strand, counting down.
CTGCAAAATGTCCTCATGTCTCTGCACACGTTGTCTCACATCTTAAAATTGCATCAGATTATTTAATCCTCTTGTCTCGTGTGCACCGGATTAACCCAACTTTGAGTGTGTAGTAGACCAAATGATTCATATTAGTAGTAATTAATAGTACTTACCCATGTCTGCCATTGTCCTAATTGAGGTCATGATTTCGATTCAAAATGTTGACTGAACCCTTTTAGTTAAATTGTTTATGTATTTATTCTGACATTTGTTTGTATGAGATTGTCCTCTTTTTTCACTTAGACACCACTGAACACAGCAGAATCTCTGGTAGTACCATCAAAACTCGTAGCTGCATATACTTCAATTGTAAGTCAGCAAAAACAGTATCTATTACTACCTTGCAAAGTGACTCTCATATCCCTATCTAAAGGTGCATGATGAAGGTCGGACCCCCGCTTGTCTCCATGGATTTTAGTCCAGTTAGTACCCACTCTCTAACTTCAAAGTCGTCTTCCATCCCAACGACAAGCGGGTTCTTATTTGCGTCGGATCTTTCTTCGCCGGGACCAAAGGTTAAACGGCCGGGGTATTGTCTGACTGTTTAAGCCCATTAATGTGTCACAATTCATTACAAACGCTCCGTCCTCCCCTCGTCAGCGCGCTAATAGAGAATATCAATCATGTCCTGCTCATCGCGAACCCCCTCACGCCGCGCGCTGTCTCAAATACCAGCGGACCCAGGACTCATGTGGCTGCTACAAATGTCAACCGCAAAGTGTGGTTGAACAAATGATTGTTTTGTTTGGAAGGTAAGATTGTTTTCATATTTTGTCTTTGAGCTCCAAGTAATTTCCCTGGTTGATTGATACATTTTGTCTAAATTGCTAAAAATGATCTTGATTCTGGCAAACATGGTGGGTGTAATGGGAAGCGTTGGCTGTCTGGAAGTAATGATTTGTCTTATGTGATTGAAATGTTCCTCAGTCTCTCGTGCACTACCTACATTTTTGGTATATGGCGAGGATTACAACTTAAAACTTCAAATTCAATTCAGTGGGGCTTGTGTCCAAGTTGTGGAAAGCCTACCTGGATGACATGGGGAGCGCGCAGACTTCAATGTTGACTGAGTGAGCTGAAATGATCCCCATGAATGTCTGAGTCCTCGGGTGCTGGGGTTTCTGAGATATAAAGTCCACATTCCGACTTTCCGGTTTGCATTCTTATTCGTTTTATCTCGGAAAGTTAGGATTTTAAAGGACATGTTCTGCTACAGTGACTCTTTGAGCTTTTAACCATGTTCTAACAATGTTACGTCAATGAAAACAAAAAACTGGAGTAGCATTCAGCTGCATTCACACTGTTTCGTGGAATGTTGGTTTGAAAATCCTCTCCACTCCGAGCGTCAAAAACACTTCCTGCCGAACTCCCTCGATCAGTGATGTTTTTTCAGATCATCTACGTCATTTATCCGAGAGTCTTCTGCTGTTTTAAGTCCTTAGATCATCTCCAGACTTGTTCTGAGCATTTCTGCCTCTAAACACGATAATTGCTACTGCTAGCCTGAAAGTGTCTCTTAAAGTCTCTTAATGTGATAACATAACTATATGGTGTATAGTGCTAGGCGCCATCTGCTGGCTGCATACACTCAGTCAGGCCAGACAGCATAGAAAAAGTGTTCATATCGTGCATAATAAACATTTTCTGTTCATTACAACGTGAGATGACAAATTTAAGGTACTCAAGAGCATGTTTAAAGATATAAATAAAAAATGAAAAATACATAATGCTTTTATTTTATTTTAATGAGTCTTTAACAGCGTTTAAAAGAGCAGTGAGATTTTGAAGTATCTACTGTGAGTGACAATGGCAGTGATAAGTGTTGATTCAATCACCTCTAGACTGGAGGGCAAAAAAGGAAGAAGGGGTAATCATAATCACAGTGATTAGGTCGTGTGACCATAAACAAAGAAAGGGTTAATCAAGAAACAATCGAGAGTGTTTTTTTCTTATCTGAAAAGGGGGTTTGTCTCTTTTGAAGAAGCATTCGTCCTACCATATATAAAGCTATGTAACACTAGAGTCTGGGAGATCCTGGATTTGGCCACAGTGGGACTCCCTAGCAATGTCGACTGTCTGTATGTGATGCTGCTCTCTGTAATAAACTTCATTTAAAGTACAGAAGCTAGCGTCAACGAGTCTTCTTCTGCTGATTGACACACCGACCAACATCTTCAGAAACCACACCTTCTCGAGAGCTAAACATATTTGTTTTGGAAAACCATTTTTAGTTTAGCTAGCTAACGTTCAAATTACTAATTAAACAGTAATAGGTCTTTATTGTGAAATTCTTCTGCTCTTTTGATATGGACAAGTGAAAGTAAGATAAGATAAACTGACAAAACAGATGATGTTCTTCCTGTTCTATACACTCCTCTTGACTTGTGCAAGTGTTAGTTTGCATTTTTTTAAAAAGAGAATAAAATCCAAGTTCCTGAGGACCATCAACTGTCAAAGACGGGAAAATGTTCTATCTCTGCCTGTTGCTCAGACTCAACAAAACACGACTGCAGGTATGTTTTTGATGATGATGCAAGATTAACAAAACAAACTAAATTTTAAAATTACCTACTATATTTTACCTTATGTTGCACCTTACGCCGAAGCAAGTTCCTATGTTTGTGAATTTTTGATCACTGACAATGGCAATAAACCGTTTCTGATTCTGATTCTGATTACCTACAGACCCTTTAAAAATGAGTAGACTTGTAAACAAAAACATTCTAAATTCCGTAATGGAGGCAGTAATGAAGAAACTGAGATTAGCCTGAGAATATCTCAAAACATGAAAAATCCAAGTCAAAGCTGCTTTAAATATGTTTAACATTGTACTTACGATATTTGTTCATGTAATAAGAGATTATGAAGAGACGCTTAGCATTTCTGATGAAGACAAAATCCAGATTTTTAGATTATACAGGACATATACAGAAATGTTGAGCCCACAATATTTTTTCATTTCTTTATATACTTTACATACTTTACCACAAATCTTTTTCAAAAGTTTTTTATGAAGCTCAAAACTATTTTGAGAGTATCGTAGAACGAGACTGACGAATGAGGGATTACATCGACGTATTTTGAGAGTAGAAAATAGTATGTTTTCATCCTTCTTAACACAGAAACAAACGACCTGAAATCTCCATGCAAATTCAAAATAGCTGATTATTCTTTGTTATAAAGACTTCAAATCATTAGTATTTAAATCTGAGGCCAGTCAAACATTGAAAACATGTCAGCTTCATTTGCCTCCTGCTGTTGCCTCCATTACGTGAACATTCTGATGATGTAGCATTTTAAAGCGTCTATTCCAGAGATTTCTGACCTTTATTTCATGAGGCTTACAAAAAAAACAGGTAAACATAAGCCGACATACAGATCCTTCCCTCAGTTGCTCTTCATGTGTCATATTTAGATGACAAGATGATGAGGTTGTCACATAATAAAGCTCTGTTAACGATGTCCGCACAGGGGGCATGAAGAATGAGACGGGACGGCGAGCAGACGTGGCGGGGAAAGCGTGACATCGGCGTGGAAAGGTCTGATAATGACGAGGTGTGGACAGGTGTCAGGACAACAAGGGGTCACAGGGGCTCAATGTGCAGCGGCGCATTCATCAAGACGGAGCCTTCAGTTTGGATCTTTGGACAAAAATAGGAGTTTGTTTAGTGATTTAAAATACAGAAAAAAAAACAATCATACAAAAATCAAAACAATCATTTTACCTTCAATAATATCAAACTGACTTCATATACCATCAAAGGTATGTAAACCAGTGCCAAAAGTTTCAGTTTTTGTATTGGATAATGCACTAAAGATAGTTTATTAAGTCCAGACTATTTACTACCAGGGTTTCCGCGAGGCATTAAAAAGCATTCAAAGTCATCAAATGGATTTTGGAAAAAAAAAAAAAAGGGCCTGAAAATGCATTAAAAAAGCATTAAATTCAACCCCACAGGCATTAAATCTAAAAATCAGTCTGACAAAAAATATTTATCCATCAGAACAATAAATATAAATGTATAAGAGCTTTGAAACTACTTTGAAATTTAACATTCAAATATATTTTGAATCCCAGATGTACTGGATTTATTGAATCTTATCTTGTTGTGAATATTGTTAACCGGTTGCGTTAAACACAGCGTTTTTTTGTCATACTTTTTGTTACTGAACGAGTTAGTCTGTAGTAATAATGAATACAGCACTCCTTTTTTAAGAGTCACATTAAAGTCTAACATTAGCTGCTTACCTTTAGCTTGTGCAGGTAAAAGATCAATAGTTTTCCACCTGAGCCATATTTTGAAGCTGTCAGCGCACTTGTTTTCGCTCAGATGCGTTACAATTGCATGAACTACTCTCTTGGGCGCCCTCTGGTGGTGTAATTGGGCATTACAAGATAGTAAATAAGGCAGAAAATGAAACTTGGCAGTCAAGCGGGCAGGAGCTCTTCACTCGGCTAAGTGTTTAGTCACGGTTAATCGCTAATCGGTTAACAATGACCACCCCTAATGTGCATGCTTTCCATTTCATGTAAATTACCTGAATAGAAATATTGTAAAATAGGTTAGATTCTCCTTTTGCTGCCCAATGGAATAGTTACAATCCAGGATTGTTGACATAAAAAGTGGCATTAAACATCTTGAAATGCAGCACTAAAAAGCATTCAATTTGATTTGAACCTTGCATAAACCTGCTGCTCCCTGCTGAGCATAGTTATATAAATATAAATAAATGAAAATATATTTTTTCCCCACACAATATTTGTTGTTGTTGTTAATTTCGTATTTGCATGCTTACAGTCATTCATTTTATCAAGTTTTGCTTACACTGTTATGACTTGATCTGGTCATGCAGTCCTTCACTTTGACCTGCTGACAATAATACTTGTGTATAAGCTGACAAATACTGACAGCATATCAAGCTAAACCCTGTCCACGTCTGCTTTTCTTTCACGTTCAGCCAAGATCCAGATAGAAAACCTGTCCCAAAGCCTTAACCTCAACCAAATAACACCTAAACCTGACCCTAATTCTAACCTGAAAGGTTAAATATTATGCATTTGTGTTGTATCGTTGTTGCCCTTTAAATATCTTCACTTTGGCTTCTCATGTTTTATAACAAGAAAAAAAGGATTTTAAAAAACAAACAACTTCCAATGTCTCTGGCTTTATCCATGTGATGGGCTCCATCTACTGGCAGCAGAGGGAATTACATATTTGAGATCAGAAAGTAACGGGCTAATGTTGACGAGCAGTTTTAATGATCGTGATGTGAGACAGAAGAAGACAACAGAGCCCTGTCACACATGGAGAGAACGTCACACATGGAGAGAACGTCACACATGGAGGGAACGTCACACATGGAGAGAACGTCACACATGGAGAGAACGTCACACATGGAGGGAACGTCACACATGGAGAGAACGTCACACATGGAGGGAACGTCACACATGGAGAGAACGTCACACATGGAGGGAACGTCACACATGGAGAGAACGTCACACATGGAGGGAACGTCACACATGGAGGGAACGTCACACGTGGAGGGAACGTCACACGTGGAGAGAACGTCACACGTGGAGGGAACGTCACACGTGGAGGGAACGTCACACGTGGAGGGAACGTCACACGTGGAGGGAACGTCACACGTGGAGGGAACGTCACACGTGGAGGGAACGTCACACGTGGAGGGAACGTCACACGTGGAGAGAACGTCACACATAGAGGGAACGTCACACATGGAGGGAACGTCACACATCAGAGGAACGTCACACATGGAGGGAACGTCACACATGGAGGGGGCGTCACACATGGAGGGAACGTCACACATGGAGGGAACGTCACACGTGGAGGGAACGTCACACATGGAGGGAACGTCACACATGGAGGGAACGTCACACATGGAGGGAACGTCACACATGGAGGGAACGTCACACATCAGAGGAACGTCACACATGGAGGGAACGCCACACGTGGAGGGGGCGTCACACATGGAGGGAACGTCACACATGGAGGGAACGTCACACATCAGAGGAACGTCACACATGGAGGGAAGGGCGTCACACATGGAGGGAACGTCACACATGGAGGGAACGTCACACATCAGAGGAACGTCACACATGGAGGTAACATCACACATGGAGGGGGCGTCACACATGGAGGGAACGTCACACATGGAGGGAACGTCACACATCAGAGGAACGTCACACATGGAGGGAACGTCACACATGGAGGGGGCGTCACACATGGAGGGAACGTCACACATCAGAGGAACGTCACACATGGAGGGAACGTCACACGTGGAGGGAACATCACACATGGAGGGAACGTCACACATGGAGGAGGCGTCACACATGGAGGGAACGTCACACATGGGGGGGCCTCACACATGGAGGGAACGTCACACATGGAGGGAACGTCACACATGGAGGGGGCGTCACACATGGAGAGAACGTCACACATGGAGAGAACGTCACACATGGAGAGAACGTCACACGTGGAGGGAACGTCACACGTGGAGGGAACGTCACACGTGGAGGGAACGTCACACGTGGAGGGAACGTCACACGTGGAGAGAACGTCACACATAGAGGGAACGTCACACATGGAGGGAACGTCACACATCAGAGGAACGTCACACATGGAGGGAACGTCACACATGGAGGGGGCGTCACACATGGAGGGAACGTCACACATGGAGGGAACGTCACACATGGAGGGAACGCCACACGTGGAGGGGGCGTCACACATGGAGGGAACGTCACACATGGAGGGAACGCCACACGTGGAGGGGGCGTCACACATGGAGGGAACGTCACACATGGAGGGAACGTCACACATCAGAGGAACGTCACACATCAGAGGAACGTCACACATGGAGGGAACGTCACACATGGAGGGGGCGCTACACATGGAGGGAACGACACACATACGAGGAACGTCACACATGGAGGGAACGTCACACATGGAGGGTGCATCACACATGGAGGGAACGTCACACATCAGAGGAACGTCACACATGGAGGGAACGTCACACGTGGAGGGAACATCACACATGGAGGGAACGTCACACATGGAGGAGGCGTCACACATGGAGGGAACGTCACACATGGGGGGGCCTCACACATGGAGGGAACGTCACACATGGAGGGAACGTCACACATGGAGGGGGCGTCACACATGGAGAGAACGTCACACATGGAGAGAACGTCACACATGGAAGGAACGTCACACATGGAGGGAACGTCACACATCAGAGGAACGTCACACATGGAGGGAACGTCACACATGGAGGGAACGTCACACATCAGAGGAACGTCACACATGGAGGGAACGTCATACATGGAGGGAACGTCACACATCAGAGGAACGTCACACATGGAGGGAACGTCACACGTGGAGGGAACGTCACACGTGGAGGGAACGTCACACGTGGAGGGAACGTCACACGTGGAGGGAACGTCACACATGGAGGGAACGTCACACATGGAGGGAACGTCACACATGGAGGGAACGTCACACATGGAGGGGGCGTCACACATGGAGGGAACATCACACATGGAGGGAACGCCACACATGGAGGGAACGTCACACACGGAGGGAACGTCACACATCAGAGGAACGTCACACATCAGAGGAACGTCACACATGGAGGGAACGTCACACATGGAGGGGGCGTCACACATGGAGGGAACGTCACACATCAGAGGAACGTCACACATGGAGGGAACGTCACACATGGAGGGGGCATCACACATGGAGGGAACGTCACACATCAGAGGAACGTCACACATGGAGGGAACGTCACACGTGGAGGGAAAATCACACATGGAGGGAACGTCACACATGGAGGAGGCGTCACACATGGAGGGAACGTCACACATGGGGGGGCCTCACACATGGAGGGAACGTCACACATGGAGGGAACGTCACACATGGAGGGGGCGTCACACATGGAGAGAACGTCACACATGGAGAGAACGTCACACATGGAGAGAACGTCACACATGGAAGGAACGTCACACATGGAGGGAACGTCACACATCAGAGGAACGTCACACATGGAGGGAACGTCACACATGGAGGGAACGTCACACATCAGAGGAACGTCACACATGGAGGGAACGTCATACATGGAGGGAACGTCACACATCAGAGGAACGTCACACATGGAGGGAACGTCACACATGGAGGGAACGTCACACATGGAGGGAACGTCACACATCAGAGGAACGTCACACATGGAGGGAACGTCACACGTGGAGGGAACGTCACACATGGAGGGAACGTCACACATCAGAGGAACGTCACACATGGAGGGAACGTCACACGTGGAGGGAACGTCACACGTGGAGGGAACGTCACACGTGGAGGGAACGTCACACGTGGAGGGAACGTCACACGTGGAGGGAACGTCACACATGGAGGGAACGTCACACATGGAGGGAACGTCACACATGGAGGGAACGTCACACATGGAGGGGGCGTCACACATGGAGGGAACATCACACATGGAGGGAACGCCACACATGGAGGGAACGTCACACACGGAGGGAACGTCACACATCAGAGGAACGTCACACATCAGAGGAACTTCACACATGGAGGGAACGTCACACATGGAGGGGGCGTCACACATGGAGGGAACGTCACACATCAGAGGAACGTCACACATGGAGGGAACGTCACACATGGAGGGGGCGTCACACATGGAGGGAACGTCACACATCAGAGGAACGTCACACATGGAGGGAACGTCACACATGGAGGGAACGCCACACATGGAGGGAACGTCACACATGGAGGGAACGTCACACATGGAGGGAACGCCACACATGGAGGGAACGTCACACATGGAGGGAACGTCACACATGGGGGGGCGTCACACATGGAGGGAACGTCACACATGGAGGGAATGCCACACATGTTGTTGGATGTTTTTGATGATGGAACAATGTTAGAACATGGTTAAAAGCTTAAAATAATAAATTGTGCATAATATGACCTTGTACCTGATTTTTACAGTCTTAAAATTTGGAAAAACAGCACTAGTTAATTTAAAACTCTTTGCAGCACTCCACATGTACAGCTCATTCAGAGCATCCTCATTGTTCACTGCAATGAGTTTACAGACTTTTCACAATTTTCAGAGCCTAAAGTGAGTTTTGCCATCTCAGTAAAACTTGCAGTAACAAGCACGCTAACTGCTCACTTCCTGCTCTGGACAGAAAACAGATTTTGCTTTATTGCATGAAAAACATCAGGTACATCCCCTTGAAATATTATATTATGTAAATTAAAGATTTTTCTAGCATAGCCAAAGTGGCTGTTTTGTGGCAGAACTGGGTTGGGGGAAAAAGTGCTGTATCCATAAGTTATAAGCACTCCACAATCTCCATTCCTTAACACTAACCTATAGACCCTTTAAAAGTTTGTACACAAAAATATTCTGAATTCAGTGGCAAAAAACAAGTGCAACAATGTGATTTCACTGGAGAAACTGGGATCAACCTCAGAACATCACAAAATATGAAACATTGAGATAATTTTGGAAAATAAAAACCACAGCTGCTTTAAACACATGTATTATTGTATTTTCTTATGTCTTAGGAAATTATAATAAACTCTTTGTGTTTTGTGTTTTTCATTTTATCTACAGATATATTAGATAATATAATAAATTGGATTTTATTTTACACTAAAACACAATTTTAAGGCTAGAAAATTGTATTTTGTCCATCTTTTGCAATAGAGAAGCAAACTAGCTGACCTTCCTACCCTGGAAATTCAATTTTGTGTCACTTTTTTCCAACACACACACTTAAAACCAGTACAATTTAGATCTAATGTGAGCAAATCATTGAAAGATGTATCGCCTCCACTCTGGAATCTGAAAATCATATTTTAAGGGCTCTATTGTATGGTTGACAATAGTCTGTTGTTGTAAGCTTTCTCTATCATTTTTAATAACTCGCTAACATATGCTAAACAACCACACTAATTTAGTTTGATGGCTAAATAACTGCGCACAGCTAAATGCTAGCTTGATTTACATTGCACTAATTGCATTCCAACAGCCTTCCATTGCTGTAAACACGCTTGTTATTCCCATCACAAGTGGTGTACTTACAAACAGCGGCCTAATTGAAGCTCTATTGTTATTCATATGTATAGCCGCGCGGATCGGGTTAGCTGTCAATCACAGCCCATTGTAAAGCAGAGGTCTGAACACCTGTATGGTCCACATCCACACACCACTGGAATAACATTACGCTAGCGCAGTGGCGGCTAACGACGACATTGTAGGATCTCGCTGGGCTGCCGCGGAGGAAAAGGGAAAGCTAATTATCCAGGAAACAAAGTGCAAACAAGTGGAGCTGGTGTGCATGCTAATTCCAACGCTGTTATTGTGTTAGCAGCATTGGGGATCACAAATGTGCTTACAGTGCTTACAAGAGTTTCTGCTATGGATAACAAGTGACTCATGCACAGCAATCACAGTTACATGAATAAAAATGTATTAATATATTGTTGAATGTATGTATGTAGAAATATTCCATTGTCGAGTGTGAAATCTTTCCTTAATGACTGGTGACACGAATCCTCTGTTTCCTCCTTCCATTCCATTCGTTGAACTTTTTTACACATTTTAAAAGTCCAGATTAGTATCGAAGTTGTGCAGATGACATCATACCATTCTGAATTTCAGCAGGGAGCAGCAAAAACACGAGAGTCACTAACTGCAATTCCACGATGTGTGACGTGGCTCCAAGAATCTTTAATTCTGTTTTAAAGTCCATTAACCATTGTCAGACTCGCTCTGAGCGTTTCTGCCGTCTAATCACGATCGTTATAACTGTGTCACAGCTCTGGACTGCAACATCACAAAACACTGTGAAAATACAAACGTGTGTAATTGCCCCTGCAGCCAGTAGATGGAGCCACAGTTAAGTTAACATCCCAGCCAGTGATAAAGATATATTGTTCTTAGGAAAAAATATTTCATTTTCAATTCTAACGCATGAGATGTCAAAGTACAGACACACATGATCAGGTTTAAAGGCCAATACAAAACAAAGAATGCATAATATTTGTCTTTTAATGCACATTTTGAAGTATTGTATAATTAATGGGATCTGGAAATGCCAAACATTGCATTTAGAACTCTTAATTCACATTAAAGTTTATACAATAGCTACAGGTGGATTTTGTTTTATGCGAAAAACTGTTAAAGGGAAATTTGAACGGTAGAAACACATTTAGTCGCTTATATGATGCAAATATTTAAACCCATGTGACTGTCAGAGCGGACACAGATGATGGACAAAGACAAAAGATCCAAAATGATAGACATGATCCCATCAGGCTGGTTGTTTTCTCCAAATCCTCCAGAAAAGCAAAGCTAAACAAACATCGCTGCGGCACACCAGGCTTGAAGCTCAGGCTAAGAACAAGCATGTTGGTGACTAATGTTGTGTAATGTTCATTTGAGGAGAAACTCAGGGATAGTTTATGTTTGTCCAACATTAAAAGTGTTCAGCATTCATTCTTGTCAACTTCAGCATAACATTTAGGCAAAATAGAGGCAGCAGCCTTTTGTTTGGAGGTAAAACATGTCTTATTGCATTATTAAAGTGTTAACAGCAAGCAACATTTTGGACATGACAAAAAGGTATGCAACTAACAGCTAAATAGAACCGAAAGTGTGTCTCTAGCAAAGTCAACAATAAAGAAAAAACAGCTGCAACTTTCCTGACGCCGACCTGACGACAACTCTCCTGAGAAACACTGGCTCTCTTTTTTATATTTGGGGACATGAAATGGTTTTGTATGTGATTGCACTTCCTTGTTTCAATAAAAATTAAGTGGAAATGCACTGCCAGTCTTTTTACTGGCAGTGCATTTTCACAAGGGGGAGCTCTGTCTCTGAAGTTCGATTTTAAATAACAAGTGATGAGGAAATAGTTGTTGTGCGGCAGTTGAATTGTCCTAAATCTCCAACTGTCATTAGCTAACATGCCAGCCAAGCTCTGTACTATCGCAACAATGGAGAAACTACTTTGGTCCCTTTATAGTTTAAGTAGATTTGAGCAAAACAAAAGCTCCACGGACAAAAAATAGACCAAAGAAAAGCAAAGAAACACGTTTTTTCAGTTGTGCTGCCTATAATTCATCCAACCATTTAGTCGGCGTTTTTCATATAAAAGATAGTTTCTGCATAACCTCTATAGTTCTGTTGTAGACTGTTGGTCAGATTAAGCTCCCTACTCCATCTAGGGGCCATAACTGATAACGCAAGCCATCATTTGTAGTTCATTATGCAGCTGAGCTGATAAATTGGTACATTCTTACGCACACTTTCATGACATTTCCCAAGTTAAACCCCATTCTTTTAAGTCCTCCTCACACAGCCAAGGTGCGTAATTGCCCATTGAAATAGATTGCCTTCATATTGTTCTGTAATAAGTCAAATGTTACCGACCATACCGTAATTAGCTTCAACAATTTGCGGCTGGCTGACCTCGGGATAATAGCGGGGACGCTTTAATTCTCCACAGACACTTGGAACAGAATCATTTAACGATCAAAGGAGCAGATTAGGAGGAGAGGTAGAGTCTATGTCTTTACCATAAATGATCCAAAGGGGAATATTTTAGCCGTATGAGCTGTTTGTTAAAATGGGTAATTAGAGGAGAATGGGTAGGACCAGACTTGTAATTACTCTGTATTTTGTAGACATTTTATCAAAGTTATACACGAGCTGGGAAGTGCATTAGCAATTACTAGTGTTCAGTACTTCTCCATTAATTTCATTAGGTTGGGTTCAAGTGACTTAGCCTTTAGTTTGATGGTGCAATGCGTAACTGTTCTGATAATGGGTACGGAATAAGGACAGTGCGGCGTTAAACTTATCTATCTTGCTATCTGTCTTCTCTGTCAGAACACAATTTTTCAGAATTTTTTCAAATAAGTAGTGGCTTTATCCAGTCACAAAGGTGAGATTGTTGTCAGTTGAGAGAACTTTAAGGATTATGTTAATTACAACAAGTATAGCCATGTTTGGACTGGTTCAGACCGCTTTGGGACGCTTCTGTTATTGGTGGAGTGTGTCTCCATGTTCAGGGCCTGGCTCTGGGTCCAGAACAACTGACATCACCAAAAATTAAAGCTGGGATATACCGTACCTTTTGTTGATGCTTTTAACTGTAAATACATATTTTTTTTCTGATATGAAAAAGTATATTGCTCATTGACATACATAGCTCAAACAAAGAGAGCACAAGGGTTTGACTGGGCTCTCACTGCCACTGCCTGATCTTTAAGGATTTAGGATTTTTATTCTGCAAAAGCCCCATAGAGATAAAATTGGACAGGAAGTGCTCAGTTGTACAATGAGATAGCCGTTTTAAAAATACATAGCCTATTGAAATTCCATGCACAGAGCCCCATATTGTGCGGCAGTTGAAGTGTCCTAAATATAACATATAAGGTTGATTGGAGCAAAACAAAAGATTCATGGAGAGAATAGGTTCAGTTTGATGGTTACTTTTCTCATGATGGCCATGGAATAAGTACAGTGTGGAATTAAACGTATCTATCGTCTCTGTCAGAACATAATACCTTTTTTTTTTTTTTTTGTAAATTATAGTACATTTTGTGTTTTACACCAGTGTATCTTGTAAAAGCACTTTGTGACAAATTAGACCTATGTACGCTGTCTGCAATTTCACGTTGCAGTCTGAAAAAAGTTGCGCCTTAAAATGCATGTGAATATTAACGACGATGGGTTTCTGAGAGAGAGAAACTATTTAGACAGATTCAGTTCCTACTTCTGGTCTCACTGTGTGGAAATCAAGAATCCCACCTTTAACTAATGTTTTCTTATTGAATTAAATCTTATTCTTACTCTATTGAGTAATTCCAAGTTTGTATCTGTGAAACGTGGCTATAGCTAGAGTAAAAAGGATGCTACTTCCAGTTTCTCCACAGCTTTTTCTGCATTTATTTCCCTTCTCTGCAAAGACTCTATGCCACATTTTAACCTCCCTTTATGTCATGCACTGGCTTTGGATAATGTTAGATGCATTATGAGCTGGAAATATAATACTTTGGGTCTTGACAAAGCGAGTGCCGTGCGTCGATAAACAGGAAACAGCTGATGTGCTAGCTTTGTTTTACTAAGCATGTCCTATCATCAAAAATAATAATAATAATCAATATCCAATCATCTCACTCCTGGAGCCAAAATGGAGCCAGACAACTTTGGAAACTCGACCTCTCACGGCCCACTTTGGAGAAATAGGACGGTGCGGTTCACTTAAGACATTTTCAGACTGTAGTGAACCAGTTATTCACTTTGGAGTTAAACTAATCTCTAAAATTGCAAACGAAAATTCACCTAAATGTCAAAACCCCGGCTGCTTGAGGGACGGAGATGATGAGAAGCTTTAAAAGAGAGATCAAAATGCAAATTGATGCATAAACTGATGCATTTTAAACTGTTTTAACCTTGCACATTTTCAAGTTTAATACCGCTCTTTTCCAGCCTTTTGAATCTGTTTTAACTTCATTCCAGCGTGGCCTTGTCTTTAGATTGTCTGATCATTATTGCCACTAAACGACTCCCTCAAGATCGCCCTGTCTTCTTAAGCACCCACTTAACCTGGAAGGGTCCTCTTTGGTCCTTAGCTGACGGCTGTGACAGAGGGTTAGACCGCGCCGGCACTCCGCCTGAGGCTATTGTACCGACATATCATAACATTTCAATATAACTATTTAATTTTGCAGAATGCCGTGTCGTGGATGGTCAGCGGTCCGATCTCTTCAGGCGCAGACAGAGGCGAGGGCAGTTCACAGCGGCTCAATAGCATAGTCCTCTCAAATACTAGCGTGTAATTTGATTTTTTGCGTGTAAATATGTGTTTCTTGTCAGGTGCGCTGAGAAGAGAGAGAGAAAGAGTGTGAGAGAAAAAAGAGACAAGCATGCAGACAGCTCTGACAAGCAATTACAGCGTGGCGTGTAAAGGAGGAGAGAGATATGAGCAGAGAGAGAGGAGAGAAAAGGACAGAGTAAGTGTGGAGGAGAGTTTGGGCATGAACTCCTTTTGGATCAGCAGAGATGGCTAAATGCTCCCTCCACCACGGACTTGCACGTGTGGTCTTGTTTTGGTCCGCTGTGTTAAAGTGAAAAGGCACATTTCGACGGGTTTCCTTTGGGACAGTCTGAGAGTGTGTGAACCACACACACCGACCTTAAAATGCGCTAGCTTCCAGAGGTTGCTGGTTCAGCTTAGGTCCATGGAACGGTTTAGCACGAGAGGATTTGACAAGAGAAAATGAAACGGCAAAAAGCAGATTAAAACAGAAGATAATCATTCTTCACCAGACTAGATCTAGTGCCAGACTGTTGTATTAACTTTATTTTTTGAGCCGACAAACTTAGGACAACAAAGCTAGCACACATTAGTATCAGCTGTTTCTTGATTATCGACACAGGACACTCGCATCAAGATCCAATTGATTGTATTTCCAGTAATGGATCCAACACAATCCAAAGCCATCACATTTCATAGAGAGGTTAACACGTGGCAGTGAGGCTTTGCAGAGAAGTTAAATAAATGTAGAAAAAGCTGACGATTAACAGGAAGTTATGTCTCTTTACTTTAGCTGTAGAAATGCCTCACAATGCCACAAACGTGGAATAATCTGTACTTTTGGTGAATCATAATAATTCAGGATTTATAAACGATTTATATTTGAATTATTAGGAGAACATCTGTCATCAATCAATCAATCATAATTTACTTGTATAGCTCTTTCCAACAGCCAAGGGGTGCAAAAAGTGCTTCACAGAGGCAATAAGAAACAGACATTAAATAAAACATCATTAAAAGACATGTATTAAAAGTAAATGTATTATGTGTCAAAAGCCTGCCTAAAGAGGTCTTTAGATGTGACCTGAAAAGTGACAGTTCAGTTATAGATCTCCGTTCAGGAGGAAGGCCATTCCAGAGCTTGGGACCAAACACAGAACGCGCGGTCGCCCCACTTCTTATACATGGACCTTTCAAACACCAGAGAGGTGTGGTCAGAGCTGTGGTCAGAGGTGTGGTCAGAGGTGTGGTCAGAGGTGTGGTCAGAGGTGTGGTCAGAGTTGTGGTCAGAGGTGTGGTCAGAGCTGGGGTCAAAGGTGTGGTCAGAACTAGGGTCAGAGCTGTGGTCAGAGGTGTGGTCAGAGCTGGGGTCAGAGGTGTGGTCAGAGGTGTGGTCAGAGGTGTGGTCAGAGTTGGGGTCAGAGGTGTGGTCAGAGGTGTGGTCAGAGGTGTGGTCAGAGGTGAGGTCAGAGCTGGGGTCAGAGGTGTGGTCAGAACTAGGGTCAGAGCTGTGGTCAGAGGTGTGGTCATGTGGTCAGAGGTGTGGTCAGAGGTGAGGTCAGAGGTGTGGTCAGAGGTGAGGTCAGAGCTGTGGTCAGACGTGTGATCATGTGGTCAGAGGTGTGGTCAGAGGTGTGGTCAGAGGTGTGGTCAGAGGTGTGGTCAGAGCTGGGGTCAGAGGTTTGGTCAGAGGTGAGGTCAGAGGTTTGGTCAGAGGTTTGGTCAGAGGTGTGGTCAGAGGTGAGGTCAGAGGTGAGGTCAGAGCTGGGGTCAGAGGTTTGGTCAGAGGTGAGGTCAGAGCTGGGGTCAGAGGTTTGGTCAGAGGTGTGGTCAGAGGTGAGGTCAGAGGTGTGGTCAGAGCTGGGGTCAGAGGTGTGGTCAGAGGTGTGGTCAGAGCTGTGGTCAGAGGTGTGGTCAGAGGTGAGGTCAGAGGTGTGGTCAGAGCTGGGGTCAGAGGTTTGGTCAGAGGTGTGGTCAGAGCTGGGGTCAGAGGTGTGGTCAGAGCTGGGGTCAGAGGTGTGGTCAGAGCTGTGGTCAGAGGTGTGGTCAGAGGTGTGGTCATGTGGTCAGAGGTTTGGTCAGAGGTGTGGTCAGAGCTGGGGTCAGAGGTTTGGTCAGAGGTGTGGTCAGAGCTGGGGTCAGAGGTGTGGTCAGAGGTGTGGTCAGAGCTGGGGTCAGAGGTGTGGTCAGAGGTGTGGTCAGAGCTGGGGTCAGAGGTGTGGTCATGTGGTCAGAGGTGTGGTCAGAGGTGTGGTCAGAGGTTTGGTCAGAGGTGTGGTCAGAGCTGGGGTCAGAGGTGTGGTCAGAGGTGTGGTCAGAGGAGCGCAGTGCCCTGGCTGGATGGTGGACAGTCAGTAGGTTGGAGAGGTCGGCTGGAGCGTGACCATTGAGGGCTTTATGCACAAACAGAAGTACTTTGAAATGTACCCTAAACTCTACTGGGAGCCAGTGAAGAGGCTGAGGACAGCAGTGATATGAGCGCGTTTGGGGGGGGGGTTGGAGAGGAGCCGTGCTGCTGCACTCTGAACCAGCTGAAGTCTGTGGAGTAGAGATTTGTTCAGTCCAGTGTAGAGTGCGTTACAGTAATCAATCCTTGAGCTGATGAAGGCATGATTGGCCTTCTCCAGATCAGCACGGGACACAAAAGGCTTTACTTTAGCCAGGGGCCTAAGCTGGAAGAAGTTAGCCTTAACTACAGCACTAACCTGCTTGTCAAATCTAAGATGGCAATCAAAGAGGACCCTCAGGTTTCTCACAGTAGGAGCAAATTGTGGTGTTGAGGTGTGGATTGATTCAGGGCTGAAGATGTACTCAGTCTTTCTCTCATTTAAGAGAAGAAAGTTCTGAGAGAGACACTTTTTGATGTCCTTGAGGCAGCTGTAAAGATGATCCAGTGCGTCACGTTTGGGTGACGTCAGCTGCTTATAGATCTTGAGCTACTTTCATCAAACGCAGTTGATAACTGAAAAGTGAATGTTTCAAATAAAATTACCAGGACAAGGCTTTGAATAGATCAAGAACAGTGTTACACATGATAGGTCAATAGTAAAAGAAGTTTAGAGACACAATGGGAGCTGCAGACGCATACAGCGGGCGGAGGGAGAGTGTAGCCAATACAGAGTTTAGCTATTTTGGGGCGAATTGAAAGATTGAATTTCTTTAGGTCAGGACAAGCCACTTTCATCTCCTTAAGATTATCATAATTATGAATATAGTGTAAAAATATGACTTTGTTTTCTAACACAATCCCTTTTGGAGACAAGTACTGGGCAGAGGGAGAGCGGGCATGTGGATCAGCTTCAGCGGCTGGTGTTCCTCTGACTTGACTGTCTTGACTTAAATGACCACCACGTGGATTCAAAACCACTAAATAAAATAAAATAAAATGCCCTTTATACAAGTACAGCCTCCATTGCGTTGCACCCTGCTCTAAAAGCCTCGTTTTGTTTCTGGCAACGTCTGATTTACAAATGAAGCACTGACGATGACAGTGATGCTAAGAACTGCAGAAGGAACGAGCTGGAAAATGCTCAGATTTGGTGGTGGAGCATCATCTCATGAGCACATGACCCCGGTTAATTGTCCTGATACTTCTGAATGATAAAGAACTACACACTTCAAACTGAATTTGTCAAAATGTTAATATTTCAAACATTTCCCCCTGACCTACAGTAGTTGGTTTGTAATTATGCCAATCATTAGCGACCTTTGGTGAAGGTCAGAAGTGTGAATGAAACGAGCTTATCTTCTATCAATACTAGATTTTCTGTCTTATACATTTGAACATACAGCATTGTCTTTGTGTTTGAATGAAATGTGTCCATTTTAGATTTCTAAACACCAGAGGCTTGGGGTACAGCCACCACCCCTTTAGATCAGTGTTCAATGGTTGTGTCTTTCAGATGCGCACATATATATATATATATACATATATTTATATATATATACACATACATATTATATATTTTAATAATTTTATTTGGTCAGGACAGTACATATAAATGAACATGCAACTCCGGAACCTTTACAACCTTGACCCATAATAACCCACTGTATGAAGTTCAGTTCGTTTGCAGGCCGAGCCATCTGGAGCATCAGGCGTGGACCGGTGCACTGTTGGGACGATCACTGTCAGACCTGAGCAACACAACGCGAGTCCTGATGCCACACTTCAGATGATGATTCTTAGTTTTCTGCACTCTGGTTGTGCTGTTATGAATTAATACATTTTCGTGCAGCATGATCAAAGTGTTTACTGCAGACATGAGCTCAGCATGGGAGGAAAGACCAAACAAAGAACAGGACGTCAATGGCCCCATTTCAATTACCAATTAAGTTCACAAAGTACAAAATATAAAATGATCTACTTCTGTTGTAATTCAATACAAAGAACATAAAGTATAATATTCCTTCTTTAAATCAAAATGTTTAGTCCTTTTAATATTTAATAATCTATGGCCCTTATAAACACGATCTATAGATGTACATTTTCATGGAGTTTTAGTTAGAAATTTGTTTAAGTTACGCTAATTCGCTGTCACCAAGTAGCAGTAAACGTAGAAACAAACCCTGCAATATTTTCGTTGTGCCTTGTAGTCATCGTAAAAGCTTTTGAAAAACAGAAGGATCACAAACACAAAGTCATCAAATTTTGTTTAAAATACTACACTTTAAGTAACTTTTAGCAATGGCTGTGATTGTAGCAGTATAAGCCTCATCTATTACTCATCCACTTCATACCCAAGAGATACATTTCCGCGTCAATCATATCCAGGTGACTATGTTTACTTTTTTCATGTCGTAATAATTCAGACAAACTATTTTAAGGAAATTTTAGATTTTATAGTGCACCGTTTTTGTTTTTTTCCTTGAGTTGGTTCTTTCCACAAAGATAGGGGAAGATAAAAAAAAGTTCATCTTTGATTCTTGATTCTTTTCCTCATGGGATGTCCTCAGCAGTGCACACAGTAGAGGGCGCAGTGCTTTTCCCATTTCTTCACTCGTGATGAATGCAGGATGGTATTTGCGCTTGTTTGAGAATCTATGAACAGAAAATCAAATTTATGTCAGAAATTAACACATTATTCAATAAAAGCTACCAAACAAACCCTGTGTGTTTTCTTGTGGAGGTATTCCCCTCTTCTGTCCATAACCTGCCTCACTTGAACTGCATTGAAAAACAATTCTTAGAAGTGCTAAGTCGTTAGGGTATCCGTTTTATTTGCCATTCTTAAACCTCAGGTCGCGTTGTTACCAATTCTATCAAGTCGCTCTGGTCCATCTCTTTCATCATCTTGCACAGAATTGACTTGAATCTTAAGGATTCTCTTCATCACGGGCACTTAGCTTTGCCATGGTCGTTGAAGCTGAAAAAAAAACAATGGTTTAAAGTATAATTTTAAAATATTTAATTTTAGCAACACTCCCAATTATCAGTTTATGGCAGCATGTCAGAATGCTGCCAGCACATCCAAGTCTAAAATAATTATTGGCATGTTGGGTGCAGCATGTGTTTGGCTTGGGTTTACAACACTGTAAAAATATATATACCGTAAGTAAAATGACTTACAGTCACTTGTGAACAGTCACAATTGTTTTCATTTCTGCTCCTTTTGCCAGGACAGCAAAAGTATCTTTGTCTTCTTCCGCTCATCCGGGGCCGGGTCGCGGTAGCAGCAGTCTAAGCAGGGACACCCAGACTTCCCTCACCCCAGACACTTCCTCCAGGGGGATCCCAAGGCGGTACCAGGCCAGCCAAGAGACATTGTCCCTCTAGCCTGTCTTCCCCAGGCGACCCCATGCTCCCGGAACACTCCCCACAAGGTGCCCCGGGGTACACAGTCGAATGCCTTCTCCAGATCCACAAAGCACATGTGGACTGGTTGGGCAAACTCCCATGAACCCTCAAGCAACCGACAGTATAGAGCTGGTCCAGTGTTCGAAAACCACAGGCTCCTCCTGAATCCGAGGTTCGAATATCGGTCGGATTCTCCTCTCCAGTACCCTGGAGTAGACCTGACCGGGGAGGCTGAGGAGTGTGATCCCCCTGTGACTGGAACACACCCTCTGGTCCCCCTTCTTATAAAGAGGGACCACCCCCCCGGTCTGCGAAGCACTGCTTCCCCCTCCTGAGGCGATGGAAGGTTTGCCAGAATTTCTTCGAGGCTAACAGATAGTCCTCCTCCATGGCCTCTCCAAACTCCTCCCAATCCAAAGTTTCTGCCTCTGCAAATGTACGGGCTGTGGTACGTTTGGCCTGCCGGTACCTGTCAGTTGCCTTGGGTGTCCCACAAGCCAACAAGGCGGGGATTGGCACTGCGACAGGCACCAGAGACCTTGCGACCACAGCTGCAAACTGCCACATCGACAATGGAGGCGGAGAACATGGTCCACTCGGGATCAATGTCCCCAGCCTCCCCCGGGATCTGGGAGAAGTTCTCCCGGAGGTGTGAGTGGAAGACCCTGCTGACAGAGGGCTCTGCCTGACGTTCCCAGCAGACCCTCACAATACGCTTGGGCCTGCCAAGTCTGTCTGGCTTCCTCCCCCGCCAGTGGATACAACTCACCACCAGGTGGTGATCGGTTGACAGCTCCGCCCCTCAGTTAACCTGAGTGTCCACCATGGGTGTAATTGGGTGTACGCCCACATGGGCGTTTAAGACCCCAGTAGAACAACGGAGTCCTCAGTCCGTGCACTGTCCAGTACCCCTCCCAGGGACTCCAAGAAGCCCTGGTACTCTGCACTGCTGTTCGGCCTGTAGGCTGCCACAACAGTGAGAGACCTGTCCCCCACTCCAACACGTGACGGCAGAGCTGTGGGGCTATGAGCCCACACCAGTCCGCTGCCTCTCCCCGCAGGTAACGCCAGAGAAATGAGGCGTCCAGCCCCTCTTAAGGAGACGGGTTCCAGAGCCCAGGCTGTGCGTGGAGGCGAGGCCGACTATCTAGCCGGTAACGCTCAACCTCCCGCACGAGCTCAGGCTCCTTCCCCCAGCGAGGTCACATTCCATGTCCCTAGAGCTAGGTTCTGTGTCCAGAAATCCGGTCGCCGACGCTGCTGCCCTGATTTCTCCACACCGGCCTCTTACGGATCCTCCCGCAGGTGGTGGGTCCACGGGAGGACAGCCCCACGTCACTCGTTCGGGCTGTGCCCAGCCGGGCCCCGTGGGGAAGGGCCTGGCCACCAGGCGCTCGCTGTCGAGCACTCACCTCAGGCCTAACTCCAGGGTGGGGCCCCGGTGACACCAATCCAAGCGACATATACGACCTTGATGTAACGCTTGTCATAAGAGGCTTCTGAACCGCTCTTTGTCTGACCCGTCACCCAGGACCTGTTTGCCATGGGTGACCCTACCAGGAGCACAAAGCGCCCGACAACATAGCTCCCAGGATCATTCGGGTACTCAAACCCCTCCACCACGTTAAGGTGGTGGTTCAAGGAGGGGGCAAAAGTATCTGTTTAAGAAAAACAAACATTACTGCACGAATGGAAAAAGAGCTGTGGTTGCCGTTTTTTTATGGCAGTCCGACTTGACTTAAACCTACCAGCAAGAATGATACGGATTTGAATCTGGGCCTTTTTGCGTGAAGTTTGTAGGTTCCTCCCATGTCCGGTGAGTTTCCTCCGGTTTCCCCCCCCATCATGCACAGTAGGTAAAATCCTCTGACTTGAGGTCCTGACCAAGCTGAGGTCCCCGAGCGCTGTCCTGCAGCAGCTCACTGCTCCAGACGGGTTTCCCCTGCAGCACTGGTTGAAGGATGAGTAAAATGCAGAGAATGACTTTGCATCACCAAGAATGAATAAAGTTTACCTTAGAGGGCCTGTACCGGGCCTGTTTTATTGTTGTGAAATGGGAAAAACAGAACTAGTCCATGTTACTGATTTTTGGTGTATGTAATAAAGTAAAATGTGTCGCTCCAGCACAGATGTATTGTAAAAGCATCTATTCAGGTGAAAATGAGACTACAACTTTTACTCTGCATCTATTTATAGAGCAGTTTATCCTATGAGAGAAGCAGAAAGTGAGCTGTTAGCGTGTAAATGTTTGTTAGCTTTACCTGTGAAGGTGTGTGACGCTCTGGGCTCAGGGACTGGTGAAAAGTGCATAGAAACTCATGGCAGTGAATCTTCAGGATGCTGGGACTGCATTGGGTAAGTGAGCGATACATGTGATTGCTGTAAAGACTTTAACATGAGCTAGTTCTGTTTGTCATATTTCAAAATAAAAATCAGGCACATGGTCTTTAACCTCCATAACCTTACCTTCCACCAGGTTTCTCCAGCAGGTGGCGATAGAGGCCCCTTGTACATAAACGATGGAGTAGAACAAATAAGAAAACAGTACGTATTCAATGCAAATGCACCAATGTAGAAGCACTACTCACCTGAGACCACAACACTCACCTGCGCCTGTCCCTATAAAACAACATTTCATATGGTTGGACCCACAGCTTAGGGACTTCCAGGTCACAGCTCTGGGGGAGTGGCTAAAACTGGAAGCCATGGTCTCCTCAATCTCTCGGATGGTGGCAGTGGACACCCAAGGCCAAGTCACCAGCGTGAAGCCCGAGCCAGAGATGTACAGCCAAATCTCCTGGTCCATGTGGTGCAGGTTGGGAAGCACTGGCCCAGGAAGTTGAAAGATCAGAGTCACTATAGTATTTTGTCCGTTTTACATTTTTACAACCACGCAGATGTGAACAGATCTACCGGAGCGGAAGATGAAGGTAGAGAGCTGCCTCTTGCAGAAGGACCTTCGCGCCGGGTTCAGATGGTCCTCTGAGCAGGCGCCAAGACCTCTTCCTCCTCCTGCCGCCCTGTTTGACACAAAATGAATGAAATCAAATGTGGGCACAAAGATAGTATCTACAAAGTCTTCCTCCAAAATGTAACTACAGCAGTTTCTAGCTGCAAGGTGGATAAATGGCAATTGGAAAAAAAATAAATTTCTTTTTTTGAAAGACATCATTTGTTTCTAGTTCCTGGACAAAAACTAAAGAGAAAAAAAAATGAGCCCTGGGCTTTCTCCACTCTCAAAGTGACTTTTATGACTACCATATGTAGCAAACACAGCAGTGTGTAGAACAGGATTTCATGTTTTTTTTTTCTCTAATCATGGCGTAGGTTTACACAGTGTGTTTTCGGTACCGGTAACTAAACAGCTTCTTTTAAATGTAGTGGACCGAGGCACCCCCAGTGTCACAATCAAAATAAACCAAATTAAAGAGACAAAACATTCTGTTTTATTAATGATTATTAAAAGCTGGATATACCAATTTAAAAAAAATAGGCCCATAACTTATAACGACTTTTCAGAGGTTTTAACCTTCCTACAGTGTTATTTGGGCCTCGTATGTTGTGCCCAAAGTGGTTTTTGATTGATTCCCGCATGCTTTCGCTGGAGAATGTCTTTTCCGTCCCCCTCGGGTGAGCAGGCAGACGGGGGCTCCTCACTATGATGACGCAGCGCTCAAGCCACGCCTCCAGGAAGCGCGCAGCAGGTTCAGCACCGTAAACCCCTCTGGCGCTACAGTAACCGCGTCTGTTTAGCATCACTTCGCTTTGAACGCCACTTCTTTAGTTCCAGCGCTGCTGCTGCTAACACAACGGGTCGTTATTAGCCATGTTGTCTTTCAGAAAATCTGTGTTCGGTTGTACATGCGTCTCTAGACTATTTTATTTGCCGAGAGACGAAACAGTACGTGGAAAGTGGATGAACAGAACTATTAAATCTTCATTGTTCACTTCAAAATATTGTTTATTTTTCAAACCAGTTCAACAACAATTAGTCCAACTGTGTAACATAATGGCTTACATACTGTAAGGTACGGTAAGAAAAGTGTAAGAGTTATGATCAGTTTTTCCCCCAGTTTACAACTAATTCATGACAATACACACATTTGCCTTCGGAATTTCTCGACAGCATACGTTCTGTTTCTGTGGCCATAGTCTTACAACTCCAGCAAGTACATCTAAAAAGAATGAAAACAGCTAATGCTACACAGTAATTATACGATGGATACGACAGATAGAAGAGTTAGCTTGTTATTTACCAAACGGCAACGTCCGTCGTTGCGGTACTGCGTGTACGTCAAACTCCAGGTCAGATCCAGGACGTAGGACTCAGCACGACGCACCGTCAGGAGGATAAAAGGTTTATTCAGTGTTTGTGTATCGCTGTTTACAGGAGCACACGGCGCATGCACCATCTCCGCTCCAGGCTACGTCACGGGTTGGGCGGGGGAGGCGCGCAGGCTGGGCGGGGGAGGCAGACTGCTCTCTGTTCGGTGAACCTGTGCACTAAATCACATGCATAGGTGGGGAGCATCATCAACATGCCCAGCCCAAACACCAGGAGGCGCCAGCAGCACTGGAACGAAACAATACAAACATGTTATTGACCCAGTTGTAACCTGCTCCAACCTGAGCAGAATATTAATTAAAAAAATAATAAAAAAGGTAAAGACATTACTGAAGGAAATGAACTGCACAAAAAGAAATGTGATAAACCAAAAAGAGAATAAAAAACCAAATGGAAAAAAATGAATACTGTCAAACATGCAAATACAAGAATCAAACTAAAACTAAATACTCAATACAAAACAAATGGCAAAGGCAAAGAAGGAAAACAAATGCAGATCAGCAGGTACAAGCAGCAAGTACGCCTGCAACGACAAAGTTAAAAAGGCTTACTTAATTGGAGTCAAGATGTCCATATAGTATAGTATAGTATATAGTATATGCCTATAGTAATGCCTACTAATTCCCCAAAGACGCACAGGTAAGCATCAACCTACAGAAGAGCCAGGTTCCAGTTTACAGCATCTACATTTTCCACATTCTGGAAACAAATCAATTTAATTTAGTTACAGTATCTACAATAATTTAAAACGGATGGATCCCAAACACACTTCAGCCTCAGACAGGGCGCAGGACACACTGTGCACCAACCACAGCGCCACTAAGGTGCGCCAGGCGCAGAGCAGCGCCAGCGCAAATAAAGGATGAGGGGGAAATCAAGAGACTAAAAATGCAGCGGACGGCGTGTGCCGCTGGACCACGTTGACACCTAAACAAGAAAATGAATTTACAATAACCTAGAAAATCTACCCAAAGTGCCAGAGAGAGGAGCCAGGGAGAGCCTACCACGTTGGAGATGAATGATATGCGGCAGAGCCGAACAGGGCGGCAGCGATCAGCAGCAGGCGCCCAGTTAGACCAGCGGCACGAGTAACAGTTCTAAGTTAGTGTGGATTGAGCCCAAACGAACATTAAGGGTGGGTTTGCATATTCTAGGAATGGAAACGCAACACAGCGTATATGAAACCTTGACACGTGCAAATGTAATCAAGCAGCAAACTACAAGACGCATGCGTAGGAATTTGTACATTTTGAATGAAAGGACGGACACGAATTACCTGCAGAAGAGCTCGGTGAGGCCACACAGATCCACTCGTGCCACAACTGCACGTGCGCAAGACGCTCTGTGAAGATCCGGAGGTTTGGAACGGGGTTTGGTGCCAAGCGCACAGCGGCACAAAAAGGAGCACCGGTTTAAGAAATTTGGACACTGAATGGATTCATTTGGAGAGCAATAGCTACCTGGAGCAGGAGGACGAGCAGCGACAGAGGCCCGGAAGTGCGTGCGAGCAAAGGGGGAGGCAAGAGAAAGGGGGGCTTATAAAGTCCACCGGCCCAGCCCCTTTGGGGCGCCAGGTAAGCAAACCCTCACGCACAGGCTCCCACATGATCATTGTATATGATACAGCCTGCACACTGCACACAGCCGCGCGCCCTCACGTCAGCGCGCCCTCACGTCAGCGTGCCCTCACGTCAGCGCCCTCACGTCAGTGCGTCCTCACGTCAGCGCGTCCTCACGTCAGCGCGCACATGCTGCCGTTGCTAAGTGACTGTTTGTTTGGACTGCGTCTTTTAAAACTGAAAACTTCGGCTGCGGCGAAAAGCAACATTTCTGATCTTCACTCAACAATTTTGACAAAAAGGAGACTTCTGGACCTTTTCAGACAGACTTCTACTGAGCTCCCCCTGACTGGGACTAGACTCTTTACTGAGGAAAAAACGTGAGGTTTTTGACTTCCCCTGTTCACCTTAGCCCTTATGGCATTTTACCATAGTACACAAAAAGCAACAATAGTTAAACACAATGTCCTTTTATCAAAGCCTAGACCATGTTTATGATAAGTTTATTCAAAGAAATGTGTGTCTTGTGTTTCTGGTGTCTTTACACGTGCCAAAAGAAAAGCACTGCAGCTGGAAAACCACATCTAGAGCCTAAAAGTGACTGTCGTGAGCAAATACTAGGAGAAAATAATGGTTCTTAATGGTTTCTTGTACCATCATACAGGGCTTTTTCTACTTTTGCCAGGCCTATTGGACATTTAAACGTGCCACTTGATTTTCTGATACTTGTAATAATCGAGATTACACTTTCCCCTGAGTAGACTACAGCCCAGTGGATTGTTACGTTAAAACCCTTAAGTTTGACCGGCCTTCAAAGTCTTGTCACTGACAAGCCTCAAATTTCAGCGTTGTTACATTTCTGGGGCTGACAATATAAATGGTGTACAGTATATGACATTTTAGGTCAATGTGAGTTATACATGTCAATAAAGGTTGAACTGCTTTGAAGGTCCCATATTCTGCTATTTTGCCCTTTACACAGTCTATTCTAAGGGCTTTGTTGATAAAATTTTGCGTTGTGTAATATCCATAACATAACAGTTTCCAAAAAACACCCATTTCTTGGACTGGCCCCCCTCCTTGGAAAAGCAAACGGCTCACTCTGAGATCTGACCCCCCGAACAGAGAGCAGGCTGCCTCCCCCGCCCAACTCGCGCGCCTCCCCCGCCCAACTCGTGCCGAAGCCTAGCGCGGAGATAGTGCGCATGCGCCGTGTGCTCCGGTAAACAGCGAAACACAAACACGGGAATAAACATTTTATCCTCCTGACGGTGCGTCGTGCTGAGTCCTACGTCCTGGATCTGACCTGGAGTTTGACGTGCTCCAGGGCCTCAACGACGGACGTTGCCGTTTGGTAAATAACAAGCTAACTCTTCGATCTGTCGTATCCATCGTGTAATTACTGTGTAGCATTAGCATTAGCTGTTTTTATTCTGCGGTTGCGCGCTTCCTGGAGGCGTGGCTTAAACACCGCGTCATCCTTGTGAGCCCCCGTCTGCTGCTCAGCCGAGGGGGACGGACAAGACAGTTCTCTAGCGAAAACATGCGGGAATCAATCAAAAAAACACTTTGGGTACAACATACGAGGCCCAAATAGCACTGTAGGAAGGTTAAAACCTCTGAAAAGTCCATTTATGCAGGCTGTATCATTGTATATGATACAGCCTGCACACTGCACACGTCAGCGTGCCCTCACGTCAGCGCGTCCTCACGTCAGCGCGTCCTCACGTCAGCGCGTCCTCACGTCAGCGCGCACATGCTGCCGTTGCTAAGTGACTGTTTGTTTGGACTGCGTCTTTTAAAACTGAAAACTTCGGCTGCGGCGAAAAGCAACATTTCTGATCTTCACTCAACAATTTTGACAAAAAGGAGACTTCTGGACCTTTTCAGACAGACTTCTACTGAGCTCCCCCTGACTGGGACTACGACTCTTTACTGAGGAAAAAACGTGAGGTTTTTGACTTCCCCTGTTCACCTTAGCCCTTATGGCATTTTACCATAGTACACAAAAAGCAACAATAGTTAAACACAATGTCCTTTTATCAAAGCCTAGACCATGTTTATGATAAGTTTATTCAAAGAAATGTGTGTCTTGTGTTTCTGGTGTCTTTACACGTGCCAAAAGAAAAGCACTGCAGCTGGAAAACCACATCTAGAGCCTAAAAGTGACTGTCGTGAGCAAATACTAGGAGAAAATAATGGTTCTTAATGGTTTCTTGTACCATCATACAGGGCTTTTTCTACTTTTGCCAGGCCTATTGGACATTTAAACGTGCCACTTGATTTTCTGATACTTGTAATAATTGAGATTACACTTTCCCCTGAGTAGACTACAGCCCAGTGGATTGTTACGTTAAAACCCTTAAGTTTGACCGGCCTTCAAAGTCTTGTCACTGACAAGCCTCAAATTTCAGCGTTGTTACATTTCTGGGGCTGACAATATAAATGGTGTACAGTATATGACATTTTAGGTCAATGTGAGTTATACATGTCAATAAAGGTTGAACTGCTTTGAAGGTCCCATATTCTGCTATTTTGCCCTTTACACAGTCTATTCTAAGGGCTTTGTTGATACATTTTTGCGTTGTGCAATATCCATAACATAACAGTTTCCAAAAAACACCCATTTCTTGGACTGGCCCCCCTCCTGCAGAAGCAAACGGCTCACTCTGAGATCTGACCCCCCCGAACAGAGAGCAGGCTGCCTCCCCCGCCCAACCCGCGCCGAAGCCTAGAGCGGAGATAGTGCGCATGCGCCGTGTGCTCCGGTAAACAGCGATACACAAACACGGGAATAAACATTTTATCCTCCTGACGGTGCGTCGTGCTGAGTCCTACGTCCTGGATCTGACCTGGAGTTTGACGTGCTCCAGGGCCTCAACCACGGACGTTGCCGTTTGGTAAATAACAAGCTGACTCTTCGATCTGTCGTATCCATCGTGTAATTACTGTGTAGCATTAGCATTAGCTGTTTTTATTCTGCGGTTGCGCGCTTCCTGGAGGCGTGGCTTAAACACCGCGTCATCCTTGTGAGGAGCCCCCGTCTGCTGCTCAGCCGAGGGGGACGGACAAGACAGTTCTCTAGCGAAAACATGCGGGAATCAATCAAAAAAACACTTTGGGTACAACATACGAGGGCCCAAATAGCACTGTCGGAAGGTTCGAACCTCTGAAAAGTCCATTTATGCAGGCTGTATCATTGTATATGATACAGCCTGCACACTGCACACGTCAGCGTGCCCTCACGTCAGCGCGTCCTCACGTCAGCGCGTCCTCACGTCAGCGCGTCCTCACGTCAGCGCGTCCTCACGTCAGCGCGCACATGCTGCTGTTGCTAAGTGACTGTTTGTTTGGACTGCGTCTTTTAAAACTGAACACTTCGGCTGCGGCGAAAAGCAACATTTCTGATCTTCACTCAACAATTTTGACAAAAAGGAGACTTCTGGACCTTTTCAGACAGACTTCTACTGAGCTCCCCCTGACTGGGACTACGACTCTTTACTGAGGAAAAAACGTGAGGTTTTTGACTTTCCCTGTTCACCTTAGCCCTTATGGCATTTTACCATAGTACACAAAAAGCAACAATAGTTAAACACAATGTCCTTTTATCAAAGCCTAGACCATGTTTATGATAAGTTTATTCAAAGAAATGTGTGTCTTGTGTTTCTGGTGTCTTTACACGTGCCAAAAGAAAAGCACTGCAGCTGGAAAACCACATCTAGAGCCTAAAAGTGACTGTCGTGAGCAAATACTAGGAGAAAATATTTGTTCTTAATGGTTTCTTGTACCATCATACGGGGCTTTTTCTACTTTTGCCAGGCCTATTGGACATTTAAACGTGCCACTTGATTTTCTGATACTTGTAATAATCGAGATTACACTTTCCCCTGAGTAGACTACAGCCCAGTGGATTGTTACGTTAAAACCCTTAAGTTTGACCGGCCTTCAAAGTCTTGTCACTGACAAGCCTCAAATTTCAGCGTTGTTACATTTCTGGGGCTGACAATATAAATGGTGTACAGTATATGACATTTTAGGTCAATGTGAGTTATACATGTCAATAAAAGTTGAACTGCCTTAAAGACCATTGGATGGCATTGGATATTACCGGAAAAAAAACATCTAAAAACATTTAATGTTCAGGATATTGGGTTAAGGGCCCAAAGTGGGTGGAGCTCAGAGGTTATCTGTACACCACATACATACATATTAGTTTGAAAAAAACTTGATCTAAGTTGAATATTTAGATATGTGTGTAATATAAATTTGAATATTTAAAAACATTACTGGACGGCGTTTGCAGTATTGGCGTGCTCTGTTGGAGGATTGACAAAGGGGCTGCAGACTTTGGGAGGGGCTGCATTAATGTATTATTGGCTGTGCATTGGTTAAAATCAAATGTCAATATCAATATGGAGACAGACAAAGCAGGACATAACCAATTGCGCGTATAAATATTCACATTGATGTTTCATGCCAAAAAGTGCATGCACACATATGGCTGCCTTACAGAAACTTGCATTTAAAAGTTGTAATGCTTCTGCCCAAATCTGTAAACATATGTGTTGTTTTTCTGTTCTGTCTGTGTTTTTTTTTAGATGGATCAAAGTGTGAAGCATGGCCTGTTAGAATGAGGCCCCTGGTCGTGAGCCAAGTTCACAGTGGTGTCTGACACATTATGTTTCTCTCCACAGATTTGTGTGATTCTTGGCCAGTGTTTCTTCAGACATCCAGAATCTCCTCTCCTGCACGGGACCCCGCCTCTTACCCTGAGCACACGCACACACACACACACACACACACACACACACACACACACACACACACACACACACACACACACACTCACACACTCACACACTCACACACTCACACACTCACACACTCACACACTCACACACTCACACACACACACACACACACACACACACACACACACACACACACACACACACACACACACACACACACACACACACACACACACACACACACACACACTCTGGCTCCCCCTGCTCATGGTAGGAGGAAAGGAAGGCCTCATGGTAGGCCTTCCTTTCCTCCTTCTAAGTTAATCTTTTCTCTGTCTAGACCCTCCTCTGCTCTTGTCGCTAAGACCCTCTTAGCTCGTGGCAAGCCCCTCTCTGCTCCTCCTCCTATGACCCTCTCTGCTCCTCTTGCTATGACCTCCACTGCTCTTCCTGCTAAGCCCCCCTCTTCTCCTCCTGCTATGCCCTGAACTGCTCTTCCCTCTAAGGCCCTCTTTACTCATGGTAGGCCTTCCTTTCCTCCTTCTAAGTTCATCTTTTCTCCGTCTAGACCCTCCTCTGCTCTTGTCGCTAAGACCCTCTTAGCTCGTGGCAAGCCCCTCTCTGCTCCTCCTCCTATGACCCTCTCTGCTCCTCTTGCTATGCCCTCCACTGCTCTTCCTGCTAAGCCCCCCTCTTCTCCTCCTGCTATGCCCTGCACTGCTCTTCCCTCTAAACCCCTCTTTACTCATGGTAGGCCTTCCTTTCCTCCTTCTAAGTTCATCTTTTCTCCGTCTAGACCCTCCTCTGCTCTTGTCGCTAAGACCCTCTTAGCTCGTGGCAAGCCCCTCTCTGCTCCTCCTCCTATGACCCTCTCTGCTCCTCTTGCTATGACCTCCACTGCTCTTCCCTCTAAGCCCCTCTTAGCTCGTGGCAAGCCCCTCTCCGCTCCTCCTGCTAAGCCTCTCTTGGTTCCTCCTAAATTCCTACTTAATCCTGCTAAGCCCCTCTTTGCTCCTATTCCTAGGACTCTCCGCTCCTCCTGCTGAGCTCCTCTCTTCTCCTTCTTCTTTGGCCCCCTCTCCTCCTCTTGCTATGTCCCCCTCTGCCCCTGTGCCTCCTGCTAAGCCCCTCTTTGCTCCTCCTGATAAACACCCATTGTGTGTCTCTTTGTATTAAATATTACATGTTTTAAAGTATAGTTAATGTATCGTTGTGTGTTTTTCTTCCAGGGAGGTCAAACCTTTGCTTGCGGACAGACTTGTGGAGAGATGGAGTGGAGGAGGCTGTCCATGTTCCCATCTAAAATACAGGTCTGACATCACTGGAGACAATATGGATTGTATCATTTGTCCCTCAACAAAAACATGCATTCTTAATGAGCTCGCCTCTCCACAGACCTGACCTGTAACTTGGCCTGGGGTCCACTGTCTCTACAGACAATACCATTAAGTCCCCTTCAAGACAAGCAGGTAGGGTTACGTATCCTCCACCAGAAAAGTTACATGATGCTCCTTTAATTGACGAAAATGTAACGTTATAAAAAAGTTCAATAAAAGAAAAAAAATAGAAAACCTCGTCTTGTGACCCGTCAGGTGAAAATTCAGCTCGTTACACCCCTACTAGAATGTGATGTCATACTTTTCCCCTTGACTTTGTTTCTAATGTTACACGTCACATTTATTGTTAAATTTGTCGCGAGTGAACCAGAGGGGGGACCCAGAAAGCAGACCAGAGGTGAGGAACAAATAGGAGTATTTATTAACAGAATGCAGGGCTGGAGCAGACAGG
Organism: Rhinogobius similis; assembly: GCA_019453435.1. NCBI lineage: Eukaryota > Metazoa > Chordata > Actinopteri > Gobiiformes > Gobiidae > Rhinogobius > Rhinogobius similis. The sequence goes on along the minus strand of CM033627.1, from coordinate 40,556,484 downwards.
ACCGAGGAGCTGAGGCTGGAGAAAAATAAACAGAGTCCTTAATGAGCAAAATATCCACTGGGAAAAACCAACTAGATTCTAAAACCAAGGTGTTCACCACGTAAGTCGACTGAACGATCTGGCAGAGATGGAGAGGAAGAACCAGGCTTTAAACTGCTGCGGTTGATTAGTGGATGAGGTGCAGGTGCCAATCAGCTCCGGACAGGGGTCACACCCAGGAAGCTCCAAATAAGGACACAAGAGGGGAGGAGGAACTAAGCTCGTGACAACATTTTATTTCAGTTGAATTTATTTCCACATTTATTCATTCTTTTCTTTGTCAGCGTATGCTAATTGGGTGGGTGGGGTTTCATTTCACAAATAGGGCCATGTCAAACACAATTTAGACAGAAAACATGTTACCAAATCGCGATCGTGGAGCGGGCTGGTCCAGACTAAAAAATCCAGGGCCAAATGTTTTTTTCCCAGTACCCACTGTACTTAACAACTTACTTACTTCACCTTATAACTTACAACTGCATATTAGCAAATTAAATTAGGTGTTTGGATTTTCCCAACACTCTATGAGCTACACAGTTCTATGCTCAAATATGCCCTTAAATATACACATGTTGTGCCTGGAGTGAGAAAAGGAGTATCTTGCCCAGAGACACAACAACAGTAAGTGCTCAGTTGGGAATTGAATTGGAAACCTTAAAAGGTTAATCAAATAAACACAAAACATCTCCATTATGTCGCGTGTCTGCTCTGCTCTCAGGTTATTGGAGCGCTCTGACAGATGGGTACCCAGCTCTCCATCCTCTCCCTGGACTCCGGACAAGGAAGTTTGCAGCTCCAGGAGGCGGTCCCTGGGTGGTGCTACAGTTAGCTTCCATTAGCTTGATGAATGACCTAATTAGCAGCAGTAAACGCTGGTGAAAGGAGGCACAGGCTGAGAGGAGAGCCTGGCTGGGACGTGGACGCTCAGTGGAGGTGATCTTCAACCACTTTAGCAACATTTAGCTGTCAAGTGTTTGCTTTTTGGTTTTTAGCTTTTCATTTGGTGTTAAAGATCTATTGATAATCATGTTGTTGTTGTTTTTGTTTTGCTTTAACCGTTTCTGTTTCTGCTTGTTTAGGCTTTAACCATCTAAAAAACATGGCCAAAACCAAAGTTAAAATGGTCACAAATGTCACATCTACACAGAGCCTTTCTGCCTTCACAGACGGACACTGGATCTGATGGTTCTGTCAAGAGTGGGATTTGAACCGCAGACAGGTCAGCATTCTTTCAGTTACTCACATTCACGTGTGTCTATGTTTGAATCCATTAATTCAAATAGGATTTTTTTTGTTCAAGGCAAACCTGACAATACCTCAAGCCTCCTGCTGGTGCCAGAGTCAGGACTGAACATGGACCGATCTCCTGCTGGTGCCAGATTCAGGACTGAACATGGACCGATCTCCTGCTGGTGCCAGATTCAGGACTGAACATGGACCGATCTCCTGCTGGTGCCAGAGTCAGGACTAACTATGGACCTACCTCCTGCTGGTGCCAGAGTCAGGACTAACTATGGACCGTCCTCCTGCTAGTGCCAGAGTCAGGACTAACTATGGACCTACCTCCTGCTGGTGTCAGAGTCAGGACTGAACATGGACCGATCTCCTGCTGGTGCCAGAGTCAGGACTAACTATGGACCTACCTCCTGCTGGTGCCAGAGTCAGGACTGAACATGGACCGATCTCCTGCTGGTGCCAGAGTCAGGACTAACTATGGACCTACCTCCTGCTGGTGCCAGAGTCAGGACTGAACATGGACCGATCTCCTGCTGGTGCCAGAGTCAGGACTAACTATGGACCTACCTCCTGCTGGTGTCAGAGTCAGGACTGAACATGTACCGGCCTCCTGCTGGTGCCAGAGTCAGGACTGAACATGGACCAACCTCCTGCTGGTTCCAGAGTCAGGAATAAACAAGGACCGGCCTCCTACTGGTGCCAGAGTCAGGACTAACTATGGACCGGCCTTCTGCTGGTGCCAGAGTTGGGGCTAAACATGGACCGTCCTCCTGCTGGTGCCAGAGTCAGGACTAACTATGGACCTACCTCCTGCTGGTGTAAGAGTCAGGACTGAACATGTACCGGCCTCCTGCTGGTGCCAGAGTCAGGACTGAACATGGACCAACCTCCTGCTGGTTCCAGAGTCAGGAATAAACAAGGACCGGCCTTCTGCTGGTGCCAGAGTCAGGACTGAACATGTACCGGCCTCCTGCTGGTGTCATAGTCAGGACTGAACATGTACCGGCCTCCTGCTGGTGTCATAGTCAGGACTGAACATGTACCGGCCTCCTGCTGGTGCCAGAGTCAGGACTGAACATGGACCGACCTCCTGCTGGTTCCAGAGTCAGGCCTAAACATGGACCGGCCTCCTGTTAGTGCCAGAGTCAGGACTAAATATGGACCGGCCTCCTGCTGGTGCCAGAGTCAGGACTGAACATGGACCGGCCTCCTGCTGGTGCCAGAGTCAGGACTAAACATGGACCGGCCTCCTGCTGGTGCCAGAGTCAGGAATAAACAAGGACCGTCCTCCTGCTGGTACCAGAGTCGGGGCTAAACATGGACCGTCCTCCTGCTGGTGCCAGAGTCAGGACTAACTATGGACCGGCCTCCTGTTAGTGCCAGAGTCAGGACTAACTATGGACCAACCTCCTGCTGGTGCCAGAGTCAGGAATAAACAAGGACCAGCCTCCTGCTGGTGCCAGAGTCAGGACTAAACATGGACCGGCCTCCTGCTGGTGCCAGAGTCAGGACTAAACATGGACTGGCCTCCTGCTGGTGCCATGGATCTGATGGTTCTGTGAAAGGTGAATCATGTCAAGAGTGGGATTTGAACCGCAGACACGTCAGAGGAAGCATTCATTCAGTTACTCACATTCAGTTGTATCTATGTTTGAATCCATTAATTAAAATGAGATTTTTTTTGTTCAAGGCAAACCTGACAATACCTCAAGCCTCCTGCTGGTGCCAGAGTCAGGACTGAACATGGACCGACCTCCTGCTAGTGCCAGAGTCAGGACTAAATATGGACCGGCCTCCTGCTGGTGCCAGAGTCAGGACTGAACATGGACCGACCTCCTGCTAGTGCCAGAGTCAGGACTAAATATGGACCGGCCTCCTGCTGGTGCCAGAGTCAGGACTGAACATGGACCGACCTCCTGCTAGTGCCAGAGTCAGGACTAAACATGGACCGGCCTCCTGCTGGTGCCAGAGTCAGGACTGAACATGGACGGACCTCCTACTGGTGCCAGAGTCAGGACTAACTATGGACCGACCTCCTGCTGGTGCCAGAGTCAGGACTACACATGGACCGGCCTCCTGCTGGTGCCATGGATCTGATGGTTCTGTGAAAGGTGAATCATGTCAAGAGTGGGATTTGAACCGCAGACACGTCAGAGGAAGCATTCATTCAGTTACTCACATTCAGTTGTATCTATGTTTGAATCCATTAATTAAAATTAGATTTTTTTTGTTTAAGGCAAACCTGACAATACCTCAAGCCTCCTGCTGGTGCCAGAGTCAGGACTGAACATGGACGGACCTCCTAATGGTGCCAGAGTCAGGACTGAACATGGACCGACCTCCTGCTGGTGCCAGGGACTAAACATGGACCGGCCTCCTCCTGGTGCCAGAGTCAGGACTGAACATGGACGGACCTCCTACTGGTGCCAGAGTCAGGACTAACTATGGACCGACCTCCTGCTGGTGCCAGAGTCAGGGCTAAACATGGACCGGCCTCCTGCTGGTGCCAGAGTCAGGACTAAACATGGACTGGCCTCCTGCTGGTGCCAGAGTCAGGACTGAACATGTACTGGCCTCCTGCTGGTGTCATAGTCAGGACTGAACATGTACCGGCCTCCTGCTGGTGTCATAGTCAGGACTGAACATGTACCGGCCTCCTGCTGATGCCAGAGTCAGGACTGAACATAGACCGACCTCCTGCTGGTTCCAGAGTCAGGCCTAAACATGGACCGGCCTCCTGTTAGTGCCAGAGTCAGGACTAAATATGGACCGGCCTCCTGCTGGTGCCAGAGTCAGGACTGAACATGTACAGGCCTCCTGCTGGTGCCAGAGTCAGGACTAAACATGGACCGGCCTCCTGCTGGTGCCAGAGTCAGGAATAAACAAGGACCGGCCTCCTGCTGGTACCAGAGTCGGGGCTAAACATGGACCGTCCTCCTGCTGGTGCCAGAGTCAGGACTAACTATGGACCGGCCTCCTGTTAGTGCCAGAGTCAGGACTAACTATGGACCAACCTCCTGCTGGTGCCAGAGTCAGGAATAAACAAGGACCAGCCTCCTGCTGGTGCCAGAGTCAGGACTAAACATGGACCGGCCTCCTGCTGGTGCCAGAGTCAGGACTAAACATGGACTGGCCTCCTGCTGGTGCCATGGATCTGATGGTTCTGTGAAAGGTGAATCATGTCAAGAGTGGGATTTGAACCGCAGACACGTCAGAGGAAGCATTCATTCAGTTACTCACATTCAGTTGTATCTATGTTTGAATCCATTAATTAAAATGAGATTTTTTTTGTTCAAGGCAAACCTGACAATACCTCAAGCCTCCTGCTGGTGCCAGAGTCAGGACTGAACATGGACCGACCTCCTGCTAGTGCCAGAGTCAGGACTAAATATGGACCGGCCTCCTGCTGGTGCCAGGGACTAAACATGGACCGGCCTCCTCCTGGTGCCAGAGTCAGGACTGAACATGGACGGACCTCCTACTGGTGCCAGAGTCAGGACTAACTATGGACCGACCTCCTGCTGGTGCCAGAGTCAGGGCTAAACATGGACCGGCCTCCTGCTGGTGCCAGAGTCAGGACTAAACATGGACTGGCCTCCTGCTGGTGCCAGAGTCAGGACTAAACATGGACCGGCCTCCTCCTGGTGCCAGAGTCAGGACTGAACATGGACGGACCTCCTACTGGTGCCAGAGTCAGGACTAACTATGGACCGACCTCCTGCTGGTGCCAGAGTCAGGGCTAAACATTGACCGGCCTCCTGCTGGTGCCAGAGTCAGGACTAAACATGGACTGGCCTCCTGCTGGTGCCAGAGTCAGGACTAAACATGGACCGGCCCCCTACTGGTGCCAGAGTCAGGACTACACATGGACCGGCCTCCTGCTGGTGCCATGGATCTGATGGTTCTGTGAAAGGTGAATCATGTCAAGAGTGGGATTTGAACCGCAGACACGTCAGAGGAAGCATTCATTCAGTTACTCACATTCAGTTGTATCTATGTTTGAATCCATTAATTAAAATTAGATTATTTTTGTTCAAGGCAAACCTGACAATACCTCAAGCCTCCTGCTGGTGCCAGAGTCAGGACGGAACATGTACCGGCCTCCTGCTGGTGCCAGAGTCAGGACTAACTATGGACCGGCCTCCTGCTGGTGCCAGAGTCAGGACTAAACATGGACCGGCCTCCTGCTGGTGCCAGAGTCAGGACTAAACATGGACCATGTCAGTCCAACATGTTTAGTCCTGACTCTGGCACCAGCAGGAGGCCGGTCCATGTTCAGTCCTGACTCTGGCACCAGCAGGAGGTCGGTCCATGTTCAGTCCTGACTCTGGCACCAGCAGGAGGTCGGTCCATGTTCAGTCCTGACTCTGGCACCAGCAGGAGGTCGGTCCTTGTTTATTCCTGACTCTGGCACCAGCAGGAGGTTGGTCCATAGTTAGACCTGACTCTGGCACGAACAGGAGGCCGGTCCATAGTTAGTCCTGACTCTGGCACCAGCAGGAGGATGGTCCATGTTCAGCCCCGACTCTGGCACCAGCAGGAGGCCGGTCCTTGTTTATTCCTGACTCTGGCACCAGCAGGAGGCCGGTCCATGTTTAGTCCTGACTCTGGCACCAGCAGGAGGCCGGTCCATGTTTAGTCCTGACTCTGGCACCAGCAGGAGGTCGGTCCATGTTCAGACCTGACTCTGGCACCAGCAGGAGGTCGGTCCATGTTTAGCCCCAACTCTGGCACCAGCAAAAGGCCGGTCCATAGTTAGTCCTGACTCTGGCACCAGCAGGAGATCGGTCCATGTTCAGTCCTGAATCTGGCACCAGCAGGAGATCGGTCCATGTTCAGTCCTGACTCTGGCACCAGCAGGAGGCTTGAGTTATTGTCAGGTTTGCCTTGAACAAAAAAAATCCTATTTGAATTAATGGATTCAAACATAGACACACGTGAATGTGAGTAACTGAAAGAATGCTGACCTGTCTGCGGTTCAAATCCCACTCTTGACAGAACCATCAGATCCAGTGTCCGTCTGTGAAGGCAGAAAGGCTCTGTGTAGATGTGACATTTGCACTAACAGGAGGCCGGTCCATGTTTAGGCCTGACTCTGGCACTAGCAAGAGGTCGGTCCATGTTTAGGTCGGTCCATAGTTAGTCCAGAGTCAGGACTAACTATGGACCGACCTCCTGCTGGTTCCAGAGTCAGGAATAAACAAGGACCGGCCTCCTGCTGGTGTCAGAGTCAGGACTGAACATGTACCGGCCTCCTGCTGGTGCCAGAGTCAGGACTGAACATGTACCGGCCTCCTGCTGGTGCCAGAGTCAGGACTGAACATGGACCGACCTCCTGCTGGTTCCAGAGTCAGGAATAAACAAGGACCGGCCTCCTGCTGGTGCCAGAGTCAGGACTGAACATGTACCGGGCTCCTGCTGGTGCCAGAGTCAGGCCTAAGCATGGACCGGCCTCCTGTTAGTGCCAGAGTCAGGACTAAACATGGACCGACCTCCTGCTGGTGCCAGAGTCAGGAATAAACAAGGACCGGCCTCCTGCTGGTGTCAGAGTCAGGACTTAACATGTACCGGCCTCCTGCTGGTGCCAGAGTCAGGACTGAACATGGACCGACCTCCTGCTGGTTCCAGAGTCAGGAATAAACAAGGACCGGCCTCCTGCTGGTGCCAGAGTCAGGACTGAACATGTACCGGCCTCCTGCTGGTTCCAGAGTCAGGCCTAAACATGGACCGGCCTCCAGTTAGTTCCAGAGTCAGGACTAACTATGGACCGACCTCCTGCTGGTGCCAGAGTCAGGACTGAACATGCACTGGCCTCCTGCTTGTGCCAGAGTCAGGACTGAACATGGACCGACTTCCTGCTGGTTCAAGAGTCAGGACTAAACATGGACCGGCCTCCTGTTAGTGCTAGAGTCAGGACTAACTATGGACTGACCTCCTGCTGGTGCCAGAGTCAGGACTAAACATGGACCGGCCTCCTGCTGGTGCCAGAGTCAGGACTAAACATGGACCGGCCTCCTGCTGGTGCCAGAGTCAGGACTACACATGGACCGGCCTCCTGCTGGTGCCATGGATCTGATGGTTCTGTGAAAGGTGAATCATGTCAAGAGTGGGATTTGAACCGCAGACAGGTCAGAGGAAGCATTCATTCAGTTACTCACATTCAGTTGTATCTATGTTTGATTCCATTAATTAAAATTAGATTATTTTTGTTCAAGGCAAACCTGACAATACCTCAAGCCTCCTGCTGGTGCCAGAGTCAGGACTAACTATGGACCGGCCTCCTGCTGGTGCCAGAGTCAGGACTGAACATGGACCGACCTCCTGCTAGTGCCAGAGTCAGGACTAAACATGGACCGGCCTCCTGCTGGTGCCAGAGTCAGGACTGAACATGGACCGACCTCCTGCTGGTGCCAGAGTCGGGGCTAAACATGGACCGTCCTCCTGCTGGTGCCAGAGTCAGGACTAACTATGGACCGGCCTCCTGCTGGTGCCAGAGTCAGGAATAAACAAGGACCGGCCTCCTGCTGGTGCCGGAGTCAGGACTAAACATGGACCGTCCTCCTGCTGGTGCCAGAGTCAGGACTAAACATGGACCGGCCTCCTGCTGGTGCCAGAGTCAGGACAAACATGGACCGACCTCTTTCTAGTGCCAGAGTCAGGACTAAACATGGACCGGCCTCCTGCTGGTGCCAGAGTCAGGACTAACTATGGACCGGACTCCTGCTGGTGCCAGAGTCAGGAATAAACAAGGACCGGCCTCCTGCTGGTGCCAGAGTCAGGACAAACATGGACCGACCTCTTGCTAGTGCCAGAGTCAGGACTAAACATGGACCGACCTCTTGCTAGTGCCAGAGTCAGGACTAAACATGGACCGGCCTCCTGCTGGTGCCAGAGTCTGTTTGTTTCTATGGTACTGTGATCATTTGCCTTTGTTCTTTGGTTTGGTTTCAATGCATTTAATGATTGTAAAGAAGTGTATATTTTCAGTGTACAAATTGTACTTTCCAAATAAAATGTGTTTATTTGCTATTGTTATTTGTCTTTCAAATGCTGTTAATTGTCTCATGATGATAAGATTTATCAAAACATGTAAACTTTACTGTATTTACTTAGTGGCTGACCTTTCTGTAATTTGGAAGTATATATCCTGCAGTGGTCTTTTAACTGGTCTGACTTTTCATTATTATTTTTCATTTCAATGAATTGTCTACTGATTATGATTATTTACTTTGATTGTTTCATTTGTTGATAAAACTGGTTCATCAGAACGTCCTGAGAACCGTCTGGGAGCACCGAACGCTCTAAGAATATAATTCAAAGGTAGTTTATGTACTGCCCTCTTGTGGCTGGTGGTGGTATCTTTGGCCCTATCTTCCAACGGTAAATTGGGATTTTCAATTGTTATTTTTCAAGGCAGAGATGACTGATGGGAACATTTCCTGATCCAAATGTCAAAGTGTCTAAACTTTTCAGCTTGTGGACTTGACCTTTCCTCCACCTGCGGCCGCGACACATCCAGACGCTCATCAGGAGACACACATAATTACACCGTGGTGCGCTCAACACGGACTGTACAGGGAAATGGACGCTTTTCTGAACACATTTAAATAAAACAAAAAACAAGTACATCTACTGTATATTCTGAGTAGTTTTTGTGGAAATAACACATATCGTGCATTATTTGTATTGTTATTGGGCTTTATTGGCCAGCAGAAGGAATTACCATGGGGGGAAAAAAACAAAAGCTAGCTTGTGCCTGACATGCTGCTGCAGGCGCACAGTGGTAACGAACATGATTTTAGGCAGAAATGTTCAGAAGGAGTCTGGTGATGATTCATGGACTTGAAAAACGGCACAGAAGATATCGGAGCTGGGCTTGTGAAGGAGTATTTTCTGAGGCTCACAGCCAAATAAATCGTAAGCAGGATTCATCAAACAAGTGTGAAAGAACTCCCAGTGTCCAGTTTTTGGTGACAGAAAGTTATAAAATGGTTAAAAGCTCATAATGCACATTTTCTAATAGTTTTCTAACATTTATTTATTTTGGACAATATGTGTACATTTTGCATGAAAGGAGCGTGTGCTACAGTCACTGCTCCCCAGTTTTGTGTATCTATCTCAAAATCCATGTCTTTGTTTTTTTTTTTTAATAATCATAGTTTAATTTAGTCACAGTGCTCGTTTGCTGTCATTAGTTTTCTACTTCTGCACAGCACGCGGTGATTACAACATCTTGTCGTCTGTTAAACGTTCCCCCTGATGTGTGCGTGTCCCTGATAAGATTGTCCCCACAAATCCTCACGTGTCCAAACGTGTACATTGTTTTCATCGATTCTGTCATTGGGACCTTGTAACACAGCGCTCCTTCATAACTGCCCCATTGGACACATTCAGCCTTTACTCGCCTGCTCAGACAGGTGCAATCACCGGCCTGCGCTTCAGCAGCACAGAACACTTATATAAGCTGGACCTGTCACACTTTTAGACTCACAGGTTCACCCTCAGCTGGTCACAGTAAGTGGAAGAGACCTCAGCCGTAACTAACAACCGCCTTGTTTTGTTTTGGGTTTTTTCCGAGGTCAGAACATATGTGTGGTTTTATTGCACTGATAAAAAATTGAAACCTTAGTCCTTACTTTGAGTTGGCTTGCATCTCCACAAACTTGACACATACTTGGCCTGCTTGTTTTCTATGGAAATGTTCTTTTGGCCGTAATGTTCTGAAGTCTGGTTTTAACATTTCCATGGAATCATGTGGTGACGTTCCATTTTTCTCCAAAAAGGTATACGTACTGTTACTTTGAAGGAAACCAATTATGCATTTTTTGTCTTGTTATTAGCCTTTAAACATGCTCTTGAGCACCTTAAATTTTCAATTTCATGTTTTGAAAGGAAAAAAAAAAAAAAAAATTACAAATTACATTTGTTGCCAGCAGTTTGGAGAGACACTTACTTAGTGCATCCAGCCAGTAGATGGCGCCAAGCACTTAGCTGTATTCTCTTTAGGCAAACGTGCTACTTGTAATTATCTAGTTGCTAGTAGCAGCAGTTATTGTGTTTAGGTGAAAAAATGCTCAGAACGAGTCTGTGATGATATAAGGACTTAAAACAGCAGAAGATTCTCGGATCAATGATGTGGATGATCTGAAAATATGTCCCAGAAACAAGGAAGTTCCACTGGGAGTGTTTTGGACGCTCGAAGGGGAGGGGAATTTTTAATCTCTTAATTCCACAACAGTGTGAATGACGCTAAATTCTACTTCAGGTGTGTTTTTGATGACGGAACATTGTTAACTTGGTTAAAAGCTCAAAAGTCACTGTAGCAGAATATGTGTCCTTTAAGTCAGTACAAACTATTAACGCAGTATTTAATAGTTTTGTCATTTACAAATGAAAGCTACACTTTATAATGATTACACATTAATCAGCCTTGATGCTAAGACTTAATTCATACTGAACATATCGTTAATGTAGAATGATTCTGGTTTAGTCATTAAGGAGTTTGGATTATTAAGTAAGTAAGCAAACTATTTGTTCATTATGAATAAAGTCTTTGTTCATGTTTTATTAAAGATAATTAATGTGTAGTTATTATTATTATTATGTTACTCATTTTTGTAGCATTTCTTTCAAAGATTAGATCAAGTACTACACAATAGTAATAAAACATTAACTAATAATGGACTCATTAGTGTCACTGAGGAGAGACTCTTGAACTAAATGAGTTCATCATCTGTTTATTGTAACTACAAACTATATCTGCTATAACTAAATGATGACTAGTTTTGTAATAATATTATATATTACAAACAGTATATCATTTTATTTTTGTTTTGACTGTGTTTCCTCATTGGCTGTTTTCGCTTTTATTGTTGTATGTTCTAGTATCTTTGACTTGCCGATGTATTCTTCCTCTTCTGTTCTTAGTTTCAGGATTATATATGGTCTGTATCTGGAACCCTAACACCAATGGTTTGTTTTATTATTAGTTCATAATTACTTTATGATTAATGTGTGTTTATCAATGCTTTATTAGTTTATGGCCTTATTATCAGCTGTTGCCTGAAGGGTCTTCACAGAAATGGCAGGATTTTTAGTGGCAGTAGTTTGTTGCCAGATAAATTGGTGAGCGCCTTCCTAGAGTTTGTTTAGACTTGTGCGAAACCATAATTCAGCGCTTAGAGGAGGATAGCTCTTAATAACAACACTATTAGGTCGTAATGATAACGGATAAGTCCAATTATGTGCTGCGTGTCCTCAGGCGCGGGGCTTTTTCTGTGCTGCGAGGAGATTCTAAATGCTTCTGCTTCCACTGGGAACCAAAGAGGCAATTTGTATCTGAAAGCAGCACAAATAAAACAAGAAACGACGTTCTACGGGTGTTTTGTGTCGTTAATAAGAAATACTAAACGCACAGACAAGAACTGCTACGTGAACTCAGACGTGAACTTTAACAGCTACATCGAATCAATAACATCTGCAGCTTTTTACTCTCCAAACAATAGAGCAAAAAAAAAAATCAGACTTGGAGAGAATACTTTGCTTTTTATTTGTTTAGAATGTGATTTTAAAGGAGACATAGTGTACTCAAAGTTTGGATTGATTTATGTTTGAGTGAATCCTGTGTTGTCCTGTAGCTGAGGCTCTAGTGCTCGGAAAAGTCCTGTTTTCACCTAGCCCCCTAGCCCCGCCCACATCCTGTACTTTAAATGAAGACACATGGAGAGTTCTAAAATGTCACGTAGACACTATTCACAAATAAAAACCTGTCATTGACAATGTGCTGCTTGTCACAGTGAAATGTCACTATGAAGAGGCGGGGCTTATCAGGTCTGCAGTTTTGAACAGGAAGTCAATGGATCTGTTTCTGTTCCTAAGCTGTTTTATGATAGGTCGGCCTTTAGCGGCTGGATGCAGTGAGACAGAGACATGCAGCATTGACATGGTCCACGTTTATACTGCGCTACTGACTGATTATGAGCATGTTTAACGAGCAGGGGGTTCAAATTCACAGTAGCTCGTAAACAAACTCACTAAAACCAAAGTAACATGACTATACAATACACAGAATAATAATGCATTAGACGTATATAGTGCTTTTCTGGACACTCAAAGACGCTTCACGTTGTATTATTCATTCACTCCACACTCGGTGGTGATAAGCTGCTATTTTAGCCACAGCTGTCCTGAGGCAGACTGACAGGAGCAAGGCTGCCAGTGTGCGCCATCCGCCCCTCCCACCACCAACCATTCACACACCACTCTCATACTAGGCAATGTGTGAAGTGTGTTGCCTAAGGACACCGTGACCTTTCCTCCTGCAGCGCCCCCCTGTGGCTCCTGGTGTTCCAGCGGTCTCCCATCCAAGCACTGACCAGGCCCCTCCTGCTTAGCTTCCAAGGTCTGAGGGGATTGGGCACTGACAAGAGGGTAAGGCCAAATAAAACCCTAAAACCAACACCAACTCTAATTAAAAGCCCTTAACCCCCAAAGCCCTATCCCGCTCCCCTCCAGGTCCTCTTGTCTGGCCCGGAGCCTTCTCGAGGAGCCTCCTGGACACGAGGACAGAGGAGGTACAGTGGGTCAAACTAAACCATTCACTGAGGATGAGGAAAGTGAAGCCTCTCGAACCAGTGAGGCCCTTGTCCTCCAGGACAAGCAGCTTGGATTAAAGTGCCACTGTGCGAGATAAAAAGGAGATAAAAGGACACACGTTAGTTCAATAAATATTTTTTAATTAATTTTGTGCAATTTTGAAAGTGCGATTAATGTTGAAAGGGCTGTAAGGTGCTACTTGTAACAAAAGGACGCTTTTTACATCCACTTATGTCATCATGCAATACTTAGTATAAAGAGCACTTTGTGTCTCCTTTAATGCATCTCTTCCTGTTATGTCAAGCACATTGTATTACTTTGTGTAATAAACTTACCCTTTAATGTCACGCGTAGCTCAAAAAAGTATTGAGTAACTGGTACCACTTTTTTGCCTGAACAAAGCATGAAAAAAGACTTATTTGATACTGAACACATAGTTTATAAAAACATGATTCAGGATTAGTAACGACTTAAGTAAGGTTAGTGTTAGGGCTAGGACTTTTGGGTTAGAGTATTAGTTAAGTAGTTAATGAGCCTGAATTTTTCTTAATAAATTCTTTGTTCACTATGAATTAAGTCTTTATTCATGCTTTACTAAGGCAGGAAGAAGTGTAGTTATTATAAAGTGTTACCAAGTAACTCTGCTCTGCGTCTATCCGAGTAGTCTTTTATTCATGCCCAGATGCTTGATCAATCTAAAACAGTGCGATGCTTTCACTTGGGACAGGCATGAGTGGGCCGTCCTGTCACAGACAGAGGAGGTGAACAGCAGACTCACTGCTGCTGTATTCTAACAGAGGCGGGCTTTATCTTTCTGTCACTTTTTATTTTACGATAATGGACCCTGAATGACGCCTTTACATGGTATCATATGTTTAGCTGTAAAAGAGGAGAGTGTGTGTTTCATCAGAGGCAGAGGGAGGAGCACAAACACAGACACAGAAATGATCCAAATAAATACAATACGACGTCAAATGGACAAAAAAGTAAAGTATGATGTGTTTATGTCTGTAGTACACTGAGACTTCATTTAAGATTTAAGATCATTTAGATTATCATTTAAACACTGCCTGAGATGCCTCAGACCTGTCTGCGCTCTGAGAGCCTCAGAGGTGACGGACCCTCACTTATATCTAAAGTTGGGAGGAGGAACTTTGAAGTATTTCTTTACATGATTTTTAAAGTGAAATTAGCGCTGGATAAAGCCCTGTATGAACAGTATATTAGTGCTGTCCTGGTGTATGATGCAGGGTCATGTTCTATTTTCATGCATAAACAGCTCTATGCGTTTGAGGCGTGGTTACTGTAACTTCAATTACACTTCCAATCGTTTAATGTCAAGACTGTATTCTGTAGAATAAACACCAGAGGGCGCTCAAAGTCGACGGACCGAAACGGAAGAAAAAGCACAACTAGAAAAACAAACATGGACGCAGTTCTTATATTGCATTTGTTGGAAAAGAGTCAAGAAAACAAGAAGAGAAAAGAATGAATTTGTTTTGCAGCTTGATGTTGAATGTTGAGCTGTGTTCACTACTGCCCCCAGTGGTCAGCAAATGTACAACTCTGTTCATCCATAAACTGTGAGCTACAAATCGCATACGAACCAAATGACAGACAAAACAGCACTCTGCCAGGGATATTCAGCTTCATTTTCCAGAGGGCTTCTGGGCCGGAGGTGCACATCACGCCTCCACAAAATATCCCCAACACAAAATCTGTCTCAATAATGATAAAAGAACTGTTGATATTGTAGATTGTAGATAACCCGGAATAAAACAAGAAAGTCGAATTAAATTTAAAGGACTAAACCAAGACCAAACCAGGTCTAAATTGGTACTAAACCAGAATTAAACCGGTGAACAAGAACTAATATAATATCTGGAGGCTCGTGGTCCAGATCAAATCATTTGGCGGGCCTGATCTGAAGTTGAATTGCTCAGCTCTGTTTCCAGATGTGTCTCCAACAAAGAGTATAAACGAGAGATCTGAGGAGAAAACAGCTTCAAACAAACAAAAAATCACAAGTTTTGGTGGGTTTCCAAACAAAGATGAGCTCATAGTAAAATTGCCGCGGTAATGACTTTCATAAAATAAGATTTACATTTCAACATGTGCCTTGAGGTTTAATAAAACTGAAGACAGGACAGAGGGCTGTAGATGTTCACAATCCAAACATTTTCTACCCGTGTCTGTGCTTTTCTGGACAATAACCTGCTGCAAGTAAATCCCATGTTATTTCTTTCAGTGTTTGGGAAGGGGGGAAGTGTTTTGATTGGTGTCTGAACATTTCTGAGCTACTTAAACCAAATTTAGAAAACGGACTGACCTGAACCATAAATATTGAAATCATAGCTGACCTGAAATGTGTCAAGGATGATTTATGGTGAACATAATTTACATTTTGGCATTAAAGTGCAACATAAAACAGGAGGTATCCAGGTCCAAACAAAGATGTTGGAACAATGTTAAAGAGTCATCTTTGCACAATACAACGCCCTATAGTACAGGGCTGTTCAACTGAAGGCCCGGGGGCCAAATCAGGCCCTTCAAGGGACATGATCCGGCCCTCAACCCATCTGCCAAAACTAAAGAAAATATTTTATCTCTTGTTATTGGTTTAGTCCTGGATTAGAACTGGTTTAGTCCTGGATTAGAACTGGTTTAGACCTGGGATAGTCTTAGGCATAGGTGGGTGAAGTGTCTTGCCTAAGGACACCACGACCTTTCCTCCTCCAGCGCCCCCCTGTGGCTCCTGGTGCTCCAGCGGTCTCCCATCCAAGTACCGACCAGGCCCCACCTGCTTAGCTTCCAAGGTCTGAGGGGATTGGGCAATGACAAGAGGGTAAGGCCACGAACATGTTTCTGGCCTCGAGGACAAAACCATCTGAAGAATCTGGCCCTCAGTGAAACAAAGTGAAATAGCCCTGTTGTATACAGTGAACACTTAGTTTCTTTTTACGTGCTGAACAAAAGTCAAACAATCTCTTCATCCACGAACAAACACAATGGCCGGGTCGCCGCACACTTCCCGGCCCTGACACCAGATAATGAACGACTTCTCACACGGTAACCTTTAACTCGTGATAATTGCATAAACACAGAGCCGTTTACAAACACGGGCCGCCTCGTGTCTCCTCTCTAATGAATTTGTTTAGTGGCAAATAAAGATTTCACATGTCGGGGTGCGCAGCGCGGCCCTGACAGCTGCAGATGAATGTCGCTTGTTTCTGGGAGGACCTTTTCTCAGTGGCATACACAAACAGGCGCGTCGCTCTGCAGTCGGCACCACGCGCACACGCCGGCCCACCTCGCCGCTGTTATCCCCAAACGGCCAAACATGGCAGGTATTGATCAGTGTATGGCGCGTGGCAGGAGTGACAGTTGGAATGTAAGAAGTGCTGTCATAACTGTGATTCTTTTTTTCTAATTTGTATTATATTTATTTTCTGGAGCAGGGCTGAAGTGAAGAGAGGACAGTTGGGCCGGTTGTCCCCCAGGACCACTCCCAGACGACAGCCGGCTGCAGACGTGGAGATGAATGTATCAAGTCTATGGGTTTGTAGGACGAGACGGTCTTCACATGAAAGTCTGTGAAATGAATCTGTGAAAGTGAGACACCGCAAGTGTTTTTGGTCAGTTTGCCCTTTCAACATGAGCTTTCACCTGGAAACAACACTAACATGTCAGAGATGTATTTGGTGCTTGGCCGTGGAGAGACTTGAACACAAGCAGAGCTTCTTTAAATTCTTCTTAACACAGTAAACAGCTATAAGACATGTTTGGAGGAGGACTTCGCCTTGTCAGAGGTGACGTCTGATGGATGTGACGTGTCTCTGATCAGATGTTGTTCACAGGCGTGGTCAGCTTGACAGATCCATCAAACTGACCACGCCTACCCCCTGGTGGTCCACGCCTGCCCCCTGGTGGAGAAGTGAGTCCCATGTGTGAGTCAAAGTAAAAGCTCCCTCGTCTCTGTTAACGGTCCGTGTGCTTTCTGATTTCAACAGCCCAAACATGTCAGGTAAATGAGTTTATAGCTTTTTTTTACAACTGTCTTATCAGAAGAAACTCACAAGTTAATAATTACAAGAAGAAAGAATGAACTTTCCAAATATAATATACTTTAAAGTCTATTCTCTGAGCCACAGGGGGCAGTGCACAGACCTGACACAGACTAATGTGGTGGTACTTCCTGGTTCTAGTGAGGAGCAGCAGTGTTCTGGATGTACTGCAGCCGTTTCACAGCTCGTTTGGAGAGGCCAGTGAACAGTCGTTACAGTCGTTTGACCCACTGCAGACAAATGCATGGATAAGGCTCTCCAAGTCCGGTTTAGATACTATACCTCTGATTTTTGACTTTTATGTTTTTTCAGAAAATAAAAAGCTGTTATTTTATTTATTTTTAATGAAGGAAAAGGGGGAACAATGCATATTAAACAAATGTAAATACGCCAGATTATAGCCCAAGGGTAATTTCCATCTGCAGACGTCCCCTGCAGGTCACAGAAAGATAAGAACATACAGTACACTTCAGTTAATCAGAGACAGGAAAACAAGGTTTTGTCATGTTAGTACAACTACAAACATTCAGTCGAAGAGTCACAGACAACAGTTCAGACACAGATCTGTATTGCACAAGCCCTTCTCCTGCAGAGTCCCATTGCATTCACACTTACACTGCACTGATCCTGTTGATGTTATTGATTTGCTTCCACACTGAATCCACTGGTCCATATTCCCCGACTGTGAGTGAGATATAGATCTGAGTGTCGTCTTTGGGCCACACGTTTTATTTGACAGAACAGTGCAGCGTGAAATGGGGATGAGACTGGAGAATGACATGCAGTCAATGGTCAGAGCTGGAACTCACACGGTAGGCATATGTGCTATCCACTTGACCAGGAGCAGCACATGACCTGAACCAGTTTAGGGCCGTGTCAGTGATGGCCGCCTGGTTCTGCTGTGAAGCAGTGACATGTCAATAGAGACAAGTGGCACTCCAACAGAAACGGTACAAAGTGCACCTTGAGGACAGTTGGCTGTGTCCTCTCCAGTGAGTCTGCAGAGATGGAAGGAGCTCAGCTCAGGGTTACACTTCTGTCTGACCTGGTACTGTGAGCATTTGTGTTCATCAGGGAACATCAAATTCACAACTTCACCTCAGAAACATCACATGTGCAGGTGTTAGTGCACCCCCCCCCCCCCCCTCTGTCTCTCTCTCTCTGTCTTTCTCTCTCTCTCTCTGTCTCTCTCTTTGTCTCTCTCTCTCTGTCTCTCTCCCTCTCAGTCTTCCTCCCTCTCTCTGTCTCTATGTCTCTGTCTCTCTCTCCTTCTCTCCCTCTCTCTGTCTCTCTCTCCTTCTCTCTCTGTCTCTCTCTCTGTCTCTCTCCCTCTCAGTCTCCCTCCCTCTCTCTGTCTCTATGTCTCTGTCTCTCTCTCCTTCTCTCTCTCTCTCTGTCTCTCTCTCGCTCTCTCTTCTCTCTCTCCATCTATCTCTCCCCTCTCTCCTTCGTTCTCTCTGTCTCTCTCTCTGTTTCTCTCCTCTCTCTCTCCTTCGCTCTCTCTGTCTCTCTCTCTCTTCTCTCTCTCCATCTATCTTTCCCCCCTCCCTCTCTCTCTCTGTCTCTCTCTCTGTCTCTTTTCTCTCTCTCCATCTATCTCTCCCCCCTCCCTCTCTCTCTGTCTCTCTCTCTTCTCTCTCTCCATCTATCTCTCCCCCCTCCCTGTCTCTCTGTCTCTCTCTCTCTCCTCTCTCTCCATCTATCTCTCCCCCCTCCCCCTCTCTCTGTCTCTCTCTCTCTGTCTGTCTGTCTCTCTCTCTCCTCTCTCTCCATCTATCTCTCCCCCCCTCCCCCTCTCTCTGTCTCTCTCTCTGTCTCTCTCTCTGTCTGTCTGTCTCTCTCTCTCCTCTCTCCATCTATCTCTCAACCCTCCCCCTCTCTCTGTCTCTCTCTCTGTCTCTCTCTGTCTGTCTCTCTCTCTCTCTCCTCTCTCCCCATCTATCTCTCCCCCCTCCCTCTCTCTCTGTCACTCTCTCTCTCTTCTCTCTCTCTGTCTCTCTCCCCTCTCTCTCTCCTTCTCTCTCTCTCTCTTTCTCTCCTCACTCCATCTATCTCTCCCCCCTCCTTCTCTCTCGTTCTCTCTCTTTCTCTATCTGTCTCTCTCTCTGTCTCTCTCTCTCTCTCTCTTCTCTCTCTCCATCTATCTCTCCCCCTCCCTCTCTCTCTGGTGTGCGGTGAGCGATCATCACTTAGGCCTGCCCGGCGGTGGAGAATCTGGCCGACGACTCATTGATTCAGGAAATGGAAGTACCTTGAGCCAGAGCGTGTGCGTGTAAACACTCTTTTGTCGCCGCGCTCCAAACAAATCCATCGGGGAGGATTGGGCCCGCGGAGCTCTCTCGCAGAGCTCTGAGCGGGGGACTAAATGGACTGAGGAGCAGTTCACAGCGCAGTAACCTCAAACCACTGTGTACAAACCCATTATACACCAGTGCATCATAGGAAGGTTTCCAATCAAATATAGGATTTAAATCACTCAGAATAACAATTCATTTATATCAACTTTGTCATGTCAGAGGTGTGTCTACTGTGGAGGGAGAAGTACTGCAATTGTGTCACTTAAAGGACAAATATTATACATTGTTTGTTTTTGTCCTTTAAACATGTTCTTGAGTGTCTTTACTTATAACAAAAAAAAAAGGCTTAAAAAAGGCTTGCAATGACTTTCAGTGTCTCTAGCTTTATCCATATGAGAAACTGAGTGATGGGCTCCATCTACTGGCAGCAGAGGGAATTACATTTTGTTTGAGATATTGGGGGAAGCGAAACAGGCTAAAGAAGCCGAGCATTTAGAATGATCGCGATGAGAGAAATCTTCAAAACGAGTCTAATCATTATTTATGGATTTACAAACAGCCCAGAAGATTCTCAGGGCCACATCACACCTCGAGGAAACGGCACACACCGGGCGAATTCAGAATGGAGTGTTTTTGTCGGTCGGAGGGAGAGGACTTTCTAACCAGTTTGATGAATGAAGCTAAATTCAACTCCAGGTTCAACTCCACTTTAGCAAAATATATGTCCTTTAAAAATGAGCTTCGTTCTAACAACATTCCATCATGAAAAACATGCCTGGAGTTTCATTTAGCTGCATTCCTGCCATTTTGAGGAATGCTGCTTTGAAAATCCTCTCTGACACTCTGTGCTGAACACTTATCCTAGAATCTTCTGCTGTTTTAAGTCCTTAAATCATCGCCAGACTCGTCCTGAGCATTTCTGCCTCTGAACACAATCCCTGCTCCTGCTAACCTGATTAGCATCATTGCAGTGCTAACATAACTAAAATGTGTAAGTGTTAGGCGCCATCGACAGCTGCATACACTCAGTGTCAGGGCAGAAGAGAAACTTGTTCATTTAGTGCATTGTAAACTTTTTGTTGTTGTTTTAAAACATGACATGGCAAATTTAAGGGTCTGATATGAAGAATGCATAATATTTTTCCTTCAAGGAGCAAACATGTACTCAAGTAAAAGTGTCACAAAAATCTAATCTTAACTGCAGTGAAGGACCATTTCATCCATTTCAGTTTACATTGACAAACTGTAAATATTGATTACCGGACGCATCACTGACGGTTATCAAATCACAATCAAACAGTCGCACAAAAAAACATTATTTGAACTATACAATGTGAATGTGTTGAGAATTTGTGTCAGTCCACTCCTACAGTCCACTCCTACAGTCCACTCCTA
Organism: Rhinogobius similis; assembly: GCA_019453435.1. NCBI lineage: Eukaryota > Metazoa > Chordata > Actinopteri > Gobiiformes > Gobiidae > Rhinogobius > Rhinogobius similis. The sequence continues at coordinate 40,535,858 of CM033627.1, read as the reverse complement.
CAGTCCACACCTACAGTCCACACCTACAATATACACCTACAGTCCACACCTACAGTCCACACCTACAATATACACCTACAGTCCACTCCTACAGTCTACACCTACAGTCCACACCTACAATATACACCTACAGTCCACACCTACAGTCCACACCTACAGTCCCCTTCTACAGTCCACACCTACAGTCTACACGTACAGTCCACTCCTACAGTCCACACCTACAGTCCACACCTACAGTCCACACCTACAATATACACCTACAGTCCACTCCTACAGTCCACACCTACAGTCCACACCTACAGTCCACACCTACAGTCCACACCTACAATATACACCTACAGTCCACTCCTACAGTCTACACCTACAGTCCACACCTACAATATACACCTACAGTCCACACCTACAGTCCACACCTACAGTCCACTCCTATAGTCCACACCTACAGTCCACACCTACAGTCCACTCCTACAGTCCACACCTACAGTCCACTCCTACAGTCCACACCTACAGTCCACACCTACAATATACACCTACAGTCCACACCTACAGTCCACACCTACAGCCTACACCTACAGTCCACACCTACAATATACACCTACAGTCCCCTTCTACAGTCCACACCTACAGTCCACACCTACAATATACAACTACAGTCCACACCTACAGTCCACACCTACAATATACACCTACAGTCCACACCTACAGTCCACACCTACAGTCCACTCCTATAGTCCACACCTACAGTCCACACCTACAGTCCACTCCTACAGTCCACACCTACAGTCCACTCCTACAGTCCACACCTACAGTCCACACCTACATTATACACCTACAGTCCACACCTACAGTCCACACCTACAGCCTACACCTACAGTCCACACCTACAATATACACCTACAGTCCCCTTCTACAGTCCACACCTACAGTCCACACCTACAATATACACCTACAGTCCACACCTACAGTCCACACCTACAGTCCACACCTACAATATACACCTATAGTCCACACCTGCAGTCCACACCTACAATATACACTTACAGTCCACACCTACAGTCCACACCTACAGTCCACTCCTACAGTCCCTTTCTACAGTCCACACCGACAGTCCACACCTACAGTCTACACCTACAGTCCAGACCTACAGTCCACACCTACAATATACACCTACAGTCCACACCTACAGTCCCCTTCTACAGTCCACACCTACAGTCCACACCTACAATATACAACTACAGTCCACACCTACAGTCCACACCTACAGTCCACACCTACAATATACACCTACAGTCCACACCTACAGTCCACACCTACAATATACACCTATAGTCCACACCTACAGTCCACACCTACAATATACACCTACAGTCCACACCTACAGTCAACTCCTACAGTCCACTACTACAGTCCACACCGACAGTCCACACCTACAGTCTACACCTACAGTCCAGACCTACAGTCTACACCTACAGTCCAGACCTACAGTCCACACCTACAGTCCACACCTACAGTCCACACCTACAATATACACCTACAGTCCACACCTACAGTCCACACCTACAGTCCACACCTACAGTCCACACCTACAATATACACCTATAGTCCACACCTACAGTCCACACCTACAATATACACCTACAGTCCACACCTACAGTCCACTCCTACAGTCCCCTTCTACAGTCCACACCGACAGTCCACACCTACAGTCTACACCTACAGTCCAGACCTACAGTCTACACCTACAGTCCAGACCTACAGTCCACACCTACAATATACACCTACAGTCCACACCTACAGTCCACACCTACAGTCCACTCCTACAGTCCAGACCTACAGTCCACACCTACAATATACACCTACAGTCCACACCTACAGTCCACACCTACAGTCCACACCTACAGTCCACTCCTACAGTCTACAAAGGTTTAATAAAGCAGGACACTACAGGCAAAACCCATTGTATCTATTTTTTGTTTGTTTGTTTTTTAGTCAACAAACTTTTCTAATCTGCTTCTGAAGATGTTTTATGATTTCATTGAATCCACTTCATCCATAGATTTCTTTGGGACATTGGAACTTCAAAGGCTGTTTTCTCCAAATGCATTTTTCTCCCACAGAGACATAAAGCTCAGCCTCAAAGTAGCTCCTACACGCCAGGGCTGGGCGATATGGGAAAAAAAAACTATCACGAGAACTATCACGCCAGATCATGATTTCGTTTTTATCACAATTCGTTTTGCAATTGCCCATAATAGAGCTGCACAAGTTAGGAAAAATATCTAGTTGTGACCAGTGTGATTAGATTTCTGATTCAGTTTCAAATTTCAAAGTTTACATTTTAAACACAATTTTGTCACTTTTGGTTGTGTTTTTGTCACGTTCAGTTGTGTTTGTCATATTTAAATGTGTCTTTGTCACTTTTAGTCACGTTTTAGTCCCATTTTTGTCGCGTTTAGTTGCACTTTTAGTTGCGTTAGTTGTTAGTAGTTTAGTTTAATCGCATTTGTGTCATTTTAAGTCACTTTTTTTTGTCATGTTTTTGTCGTTTGTGGTCATGTTTTTCTCATTTTTAGCTGCGCTTTTTTTTAACGTTCGGTTGTGTTCGTCATATTTAAACACGTATCTGTCACTTTTAGTCGCAATTTAGTCATTTTTAGTTGCATTTTTGCCACTTTCAGTTGCGTGTTTCATATTTCAACGTGTCGTTGTCACTTTTAGTCATGTTTTTGTCGTTTGAAGTCGCGTTTCGGTGAATTGAGTCATGTTTGATGTTTGTACGTGCCTAATGCATTTTTATCACTTTGGTCACGCTTTTGTTGCTTGTTTTAGAACGTGTTTGTACGAATCCAAACTACAGTGTTTATTCAAATCAAAGTAAGACATTTTGATGCTTGTGGAAGTAATTATTGCACTTCAAAAATTGCAGCCTTTGTGATTTGCTAATTGCGTCCATTAAAATTGCGATGAATGGTGCAGCCCTGGCCTTTAAGAGGTAAATACAGTCATCTGCTCAGAGGCTTCAGAGGCTAAACAACAGGAGAAAAAGTGTGTTTGAACAGACAGCTGCATTAAAGACACAAACAGTCAATCACGATGCGACGATTTCACAAAAACAGCAGATTATCACAGGGACGAGTTCATGATTCCACTTTTATCACCACATCACCAGCTCTACTACACACACCAAACTGTACAATCTTGGACAAGATTTTGACGAAACAAACAGAATGATTTTTGATATCTAATTCTAAGTCTGATTTATTAAAGTTTTAAGTAAAAAAAAGACAATATTTGAATTTAATATTCAATTTTCTGCTACATCCAAATTCAAAGAAACCTAAATAAGAAATTCACCATCTCTATTTTTTGTAACTAATGTGTGCACAAAATGAAACTTTAAACCATGTTCTGTCCATTTGTCAGATTTAAATGACTGCATTTTTTTCTTTGAGTAAACTACAGCCGAAGTGTCAAATTGATAAAAGATTTTTTTTTTCCCTATTCACCTGCAGTGTCTCGCTTTAAATGCCTAAAGATGCTCGGGGTTAATCAGCTCTGTGGTGAGTAATGAGCACAACATCTGTAACTGAATTTAAAATCTGTTTCTCAATCGGTTTTTCATGTGTGTTTGGTCTGAAAACGACGGTGCTATGAACATGAGTTAGCACAGAGCTGCCTTTTAACTTGAATATTTACATTTTTCTAAATCGCTAAAAATGAATGAGAAACACAACAAACTTTGAAGTGGGTGGGACTGTTGCACGCCATAAAGTTCCACTAAAAACTGCCATCAGTCTCCATCTGAAATAGACAGTGGGTGTATTTTTGCCGCTGACGGTTCGAGTGGTGTAAACACGTAGATTTACTTTGAACAAATATTCTAAAATCCAGCCCTTTCCGCCCTCAGATTTAAACTGGCTGCAGTGTGAACGCGTCTGCGATACCAGAAGCACATTCACGCGCTCTCACTTCTCTCTGCTTCCTGCTCTGTTTACTCCAGTGTCTCCAACAACTTAGTCCCTGGGAAAAAGTGAAACGTCCAGAGTTGTGTTCCTCATTAAAGATTCCCCCTGAACAAGTCCAGTATGTTCTCTCCAACTCTGCAAACGGCAACTCTTCTGCAGCTCGGTGGAAGAGCCGGAGGAACGATGCGTTCAAACCGCAAATGAATTCCACGTCGTGTTTTGTGGATAATAAAAAGTCAAATGAACATAAGAGACAAAATGAATGTATTCTTTTTCAGCCACAAAGCCCCAAACCACATTAAAATCATTTGATGAAAGAGAAAAATTGGCTGAAAGAATATATTACAGATTCTGTCAACTCAGTTTGCATAACAATCTTTGACTAAAACAGACACAAAGTTTAAATCCTGTCAGGAAAAATGCATAAATGGGACTGTTATATATTTGCATTACACTTTAAAACATGGTTCCTTACTATAGTTATACGAGTTAAAACCCTTCGGTTATGAGAAATTCCAGCATTGTATTTTTCATAAGACCACGTTTAAGATTTCAAATAGTTAAAATGTCCAATAAATCATACAACAATTAAAAACGTTCAATATAATTTTCCAAAATTCTGAATATTCTCACCCTCAAAACTGTTAATAACTAAAAGTTTCTGAATGTTTTTTTTTTTATTATTTATTTTATTGCTGTTATTTGAACTTTTTAAAACTGAAAATTTAACATTCAATTTGCCCAAACTGAAAATTAATAAATAAATTATAATTATAAATAAATCATTAAATAAATAAATCATTATGAATGGGTCAAAAGTAATTTTTGTCACATTTGTCATTTCATCAACAAGTTCCTTCATGAAATATACAAGAGACAGAAATGTTGACATTTGTGACAAAACTGTTACATTAAAATACCATTGTTCACAGTGGATTTGATGTCTCTAAATGTTGACATTTTTGTGGGAAATGTAGGCAACAGAAAACACTGCAGGAGGAGCTTATATTTATTGGTTTATTTTCTACAAGTTGCTCTAAATAAATACAGAAATGCATGTCATCTTCTCCAGGGTCAGAAAGGGTTAATGCGCTGGTTATTTGTTTATTATAAGTGTTATGTTATAAGTGTTTATTACAATTAGAGTTATTACAAGCACATCACATTACAAGCATTTACCACCGTTTAATAAACAGATAAATAATGCTCATACATGTTGTACCTGGTTTGTCAACACTCAGGCTTTTTTGTTGTTGTTGTTGACAACAGTTTATTCACATTTATAATGTATTCACAAACGCCTGTAAATGTCTTATAAAGAAATAACTAGTGCTTATTATCGCTTTATAATTAGTTTACTAAGAAACCTTATTTTAAAGCGTTATCAAAATGTGTTAAATTATACACTGAAAATGGAAGCTGAAATATTGAAGAAATATTCTGTGGAAAAATGTTCGATTCTGTATTTGTTCTGAAAGCTTTCGTCAAATACGTCGTGCCAGAATGAATTCTTTTTTAATTCTACAAGTCTTCATTCTGACACTCAGTAAATATTGATTTCAGCATCTGCTGAAATGGATGGAGATTATAGAAAGTTTGAAGTCGGAGCGCACTGGAGTTTAAGTACGACAGCACCACCCTCTGGAGATGGGGGGAACTGCAGGGTTTCATTGGGCTTTTCGATGCATTTAATCTATATTATACTGTTCAAAAAGTGAGCAAATACATTCATAAACAAAAGTATATCCTGGTAGTACAGTGAAATGAGCAAACAAACAAAAAAACTCATTTGTCATTTCTGTTTGGGTATAAAAGTTTAAATTAAATGTGTGTTCCAAATGTGAACGATGGAAAACAAGTGCAAGTAAGAAAACAGAACAGAACATACAAGATGATGTAAGATAAATGTTTATTGCATTCATTCAATGCCATCAATAACTAACCCTAACCCAAATATTACAAGTTTACAGTTTTATCAGTAATCATATAATTACACTAAAAAACGAAAAGTCTTTGTTTTCATTTGATTGTTTTACATCGTTCCAAAGATAATAATTTACAAGTACGATTAATCGATGTAAGGCAAGACATTGCAGGCGAATAGGAAAAGATTCAAAAAATATAAAGATATTAATTGGAAACTTCTCCTGCAGTTTACTCACATAAACGTAAGAAAAAAATATATTACAAGTTTTGATCATGTAATGTTTTCATGTAGAAATGAGGCATTGTATGTGTAAAAACATCTGGGACATTTAAATCTGAAAAATGGACCAGAGTAAACTTTACCCTCAACTTCCCTGAGGGGATTTTGGATTTCTTATTTAGTTTTTGAGTGAACTAGATTTGACTGAAAACTGTGCAAAAAAATCATATTTTGCCTCATGTTCTTGGCTTAAAACATTAATAAATCAGCCTTAGAATTAGATATCAACAAATCCTTCTGTACGATCTGTGAAAGTCTTGCTAAATACAAGATTGTACAGTTTGGTGTAGGAGCTCCTTTAAAGGACACATGTCCTGCTACAGAGACTTTTGAGGTTTTAACCCTGTTCTAACAATGTTTCATCATCAAAACACACCTGGAGTAGCGTTCAGCTGCATTCTCGCTGTTTTGAAGAATGTTTATTAAAAAATACTACTCCTCTCACCGTCAAACACACTTCCTACTGAACTACCTTGTTTCTGGGATGTATTTTCAGCCTTCACACGTCACTTATCAGAGAATCTTAAAGGGCCCATGACAGGTTGAAATACACATTTAACTAAAATGCAGTTAAGATAAATATATTCACATTTCTACTAAAATCTTTACAAATTTAATCCCAGTTTAGCTATATTTTAGGTTTTTAATTTTACTTCCTGGTTGTAAAGTATGACATCACACCAGGAAATTACCATAGCAACCGCACTGTACATTGGCCAAAACTCCTCTAATGTCACAGATTTTGTTCTTTTGACAAAGTATAACACATGTGAACACCTTTATTTTGTTGAATCGATGTTTAAAGGGTCAAAAAAGTAGTTTATTTTGTGTAAATTATGCCTGACCTTTGTCTCCCCAGCGTGATCAGTGTGTTTACTTCCGGTAGTTGTCGACAGATTTTTCAACTTTTCTCCACAAACAGCGACCTGATTGGTGCAAAACTATAATTTGTATTTACACGAAGTATTAACACACTGAATAAAGTCAAAATTAGAAAATCATAAAAACCTGTCATACGCACTTTAAGCTGTTCCATACAATGACGTCTCTGGTTAACTTCACCAGATTGTACATAGCGCTGGTGCCCTCTGCTGGCTGGTGTCAGTTCATAGCGACTGATGATAGGTCATAGAATGAATAAGAAACTTTTTTTTTCTTTTAAAACATGAGATTGCAAATTTAAGGCACTCAAGAGCATCTTTAAAGGCTAGAACACTATGAAAAATGCAGAACATTAAGCCCAGTCTTTATGTCTCTGTGGGAGGAAAATGCATTTTAAGAAAATGGTCTTTGAAGTTACAATGTCCCAGTTTGTTGTTTCCACATGAAGATAGAAGAAGAGAGAACAAACTGACAAAAAAAAGACAAAAATTTAATAAAAAATAGTTTTGCCGGAAAGTCTCGCCTGTTTATTGACATTGAATGTTTAGATGAATAAAGGGGATATATACTTGTTGGTGTATATTAACATTCATTTGAGGATGCTATTGCTTTGCCGTTGTTTCACAATGTGGCATTAAACTTCTCTATCTCCATGGAGACAAGCAGGTGGCCTGATGTGAAGTGACCTGAAGTGACAGGTCAGATCAGTGGAGAGGTGAGTATATGAATATGAACAGGGATGGCACAATATGGGTTTTTCTTTTTTGAGCCGATATCCATTTGTAAAATCTTAAATCTAATCCTTTTTTAGTCTGACGTGTGTCTAACCTGCAGAAGCACCTGCTCAACTTTATAATGTTAATTCTCGATTGAACAGTAAGTAGTAAGTAATGTTACCTAGCAACCGTACTGTAAACACAGGCCAAAATCCATAGAAATGACACAATAGTTATGATTTCACAAATATCCCTATGTGACAACACCTTTATCTTCTTGACTGATTGTTTAAACTGTTAGAAAACATGTCGGTCGTCAGTGAATTCTCTCCACATTTTGCATAGAATGTTTTAATGACTGGAGTGGGCCAAAATATGGAAATATGAGTATATTGTGATACTGCAGTAGGTGGGCTGCTGCATCCACGCACCGCGTGAGTCATTTTTGGTCTAATTTACTGAAATATTTTGTGGCAGCTACATTTTGTTGTTTGTTTAGAGATAAGACTGTTTAATGCAAACATGTGATTGTTTTGATGATTAAAATTGGTTTATTTAATGTTACTTTTGAGCAGATTGTGGTTTAACAAAGAAAACAAACTTTGTTAAAATATAATGGGTTCTTTCAAAATGATGATAAAATCATTTTGTGAGCAGTGTGTCATGTATCGCAGATATTCAATATTTATTTCACAGACGGACAGATTTTTCAGATGATTTTGTCCTCGAGACCAAAAACATGTCCAACACATATACAGAACCAGGACTAAACCAGGACTAACCCAGGACTAAACCAGGACTAAACCAAGTCTAACCCAGGACTAAACCAGGACTAAACCAAGTCTAACCCAGGACTAAACCAGGACTTAACCAGGTCTAACCCAGGACTAAACCAAGTCTAACCCAGGTCTAACCCAGGACTAAACCAAGTCTAACCCAGGTCTAACCCAGGACTAAACCAGGACTAAACCTGGTCTAAACCAGGACTAAATCTGGATTAAACCAATAACCAGACACTAAGTATATTCTGTGTTTTTGGCAGATGGGTTGAGGGCCGGATCATATCCCTTGGAGGACCTGATTTGGCCCCCAACCCTATCGATGACATCACAGAGGGGTTCTGTTTTAGAACTCAGCTCTATTTCCTGTCACTTTCAACTTTCACTTGTACATTTTTCTTCACAAACTGCAACTTCACTGATGCAAACGTATAAATATTTACCACAAGTTCTAAACTAAGTCATAATTAGAAAAACATTATACACTTTAATACTCTGGAGCTCCTTCCAATGCCAGTTTTTCCTCCACACATAAACTTGCTGTGTAAATGTTCCGTCCTCTGCACTGCAGACACAAGCACCTCGTTTGGCCCCATCTCGTCCCCAGAGACCTCATCCTCTCTGACACTTGTCCAGCCTGTCCTGCCTCTGCTCCGGCTCCTCCAGCGCTCCCCCGATGAGCCTCGGGCCATCCCAGCAGAAAAACACCACACAACCTCCCACCGCAGAGCACCTCCACCCCAGCCTCCCCCGTGTGCTGGGTGAGACGGGTGCTTCTGTCACTGGGTGAGACGGGTGCTTCTGTCGCTGGGAGGGACGGGTGCTCCTGTCACTGGGTGAGACGAGTGCTCCTGTCGCTGGGTGAGACGGGTGCTTCTGTTGCTGGGTGGGACGGGTGCTTCTGTCACTGGGTGGGACGGGTGCTTCTGTCACTGGGTGGGACGGGTGCTTCTGTCGTTGGGTGAGACGGGTGCTTCTGTCACTGGGTGAGACGGGTGCTTCTGTCACTGGGTGGGACGGGTGCTTCTGTCGTTGGGTGAGACGGGTGCTTCTGTCGCTGGGTGGGACGGGTGCTTCTGTCGCTGGGTGAGACGGGTGCTTCTGTCGCTGGGTGAGACGGGTGCCTCTGTCGCTGGGTGAGAAGGGTGCTTCTGTCGCTGAGTGCGACGGGTGCTTCTGTCACTGGGTGAGACAGGTGCTTCTGTCGCTGGGTGGGGAGCTTCTGTCACTGGGTGAGCAGTGCTTCTGTCGCTGGGTGAGGCAGTGCTTCTGTCGCTGGGTGAGACGGGTGCTTCTGTCGCTGGGTGGGACGGGTGCTTCTGTCACTGGGTGAGACGGGTGCTTCTGTCGCTGGGTGAGACGGGTGCTTCTGTCGCTGGGTGAGACGGGTGCTTCTGTCGCTGAGTGCGACGGGTGCTTCTGTCACTGGGTGAGACGGGTGCTTCTGTCGCTGGGTGAGACGGGTGCTTCTGTCACTGGGTGAGACGGGTGCTTCTGTCGCTGGGTGAGACGGGTGCTTCTGTCGCTGGGTGAGACGGGGGCTTCTGTCGCTGGGTGGGACGGGTGCTTCTGTCTCTGGGTGAGATGGGTGCTTCTGTCTCTGGGTGAGACGGGTGCTTCTGTCGCTGGGTGAGACGGGTGCTTCTGTCACTGGGTGGGACGGGTGCTTCTGTCGCTGGGTGAGACGGGTGCTTCTGTAGTTGGGTGAGACCCAGACTTTTGTCGCTGGGTGAGACGGGTGCTTCTGTCACTGGGTGAGACGGGTGCTTCTGTCACTGGGTGAGACGGGTGCTTCTGTCGCTGGGTGAGACGGGTGCTCCTGTCACTGGGTGAGACGGGTGCTTCTGTCGCTGGGTGAGACGGGTGGTCCTGTCGCTGGGTGTGACGGGTGCTCCTGTCACTGGGTGAGACGGGTGCTTCTGTCGCTGGGTGAGACGGGTGGTTCTGTAGCTGGGTGAGGCAGTGCTCCTGTCACTGGGTGAGGCAGGTGCTTCTGTCGCTGGGTGAGGCAGGTGGTCCTGTCGCTGGGTGAGACGGGTGCTCCTGTCACTGGTGCTTCTGTCACTGGGTGAGACGGGTGCTTCTGTCACTGGGTGGGACGGGTGCTTCTGTCTCTGGGTGGGACGGGTGCTTCTGTCGCTGGGTGAGACGGGTGCTTCTGTCGCTGGGTGAGACGGGTGCTTCTGTCGCTGGGTGAGACGGGTGCTTCTGTCGCTGGGCTGGACGGGTGCTTCTGTCGCTGGGTGAGACGGGTGCTTCTGTCACTGGGTGAGACGGGTGCTTCTGTCACTGGGTGAGACGGGTGCTTCTGTCACTGGGTGAGACGGGTGCTTCTGTCGCTGGGTGAGACGGGTGCTTCTGTCGCTGGGCTGGACGGGTGCTTCTGTCGCTGGGTGAGACGGGTGCTTCTGTCACTGGGTGAGACGGGTGCTTCTGTCGCTGGGCTGGACGGGTGCTTCTGTCTCTGGGTGAGACGGGTGCTTCTGTCACTGGGTGAGACGGGTGCTTCTGTCACTGGGTGAGACGGGTGCTTCTGTCGCTGGGCTGGACGGGTGCTTCTGTCACTGGGTGAGACGGGTGCTTCTGTCGCTGGGTGAGACGGGTGCTCCTGTCACTGGGCTGGACGGGTGCTTTTTCACATATTTTATCCATGATTAAAAACATTCTATATAATAAATTGCTACTAAGGATTTAATTGCATCTTTTTATTATTTAATTGCGCGGTTTTCTCTCCACTCCCTCACTTCAGCTTGTCATAGCCTCATTACCCTCCACTTTGGCCCACAGAGTTACACCTGCAATAATGAAGACAGGTTCATTATTACTCAAACAAGAGCTTGTGGTGCGGTTTGTGTAGATTCATGTCTCTGTCAGTCCAGGTAAGAACAACTGATCCACGACTCCCTGGCGGCCCGGGGTCTTTCTGTGTGGGATTTGCATGTTCTTCCCGTGTCTGCTCTGGTTTCCTCCTGTTTCCCCTAATACTAAAAACATGCACAATAGGCTCCTCCCCTCTGGGGCCAGGAGTCTAAAGAGATTGTTAATCTCAGTGGGACTATCCTGGTCAAATAAAGGTCAATAAAATAAAAATAAATTGTATTAAACATGGTCAAATGAATGAAAAGGAGCAGAAATAAGAGTTTTCTTATGTTATCTGCCCCCTTTTTCAACTTGTACTTGAGGGGCACTGACACTGGAAGGGTCACACGATTAGCAGCGAAAAATCAGAACAACTGGAAGCACTCAAAGCACTCAGGGATCTGCATTGAGCACTTTTCACAAGGTAATGTTAAGTCAATGCTAATGCTAAACAATCATGAGCATCATGATGGGTGTTACACGATTTAATTTAACATGTCTAGCGTTAGCGCCGCTAATGCATGATAGGATTGTTAAGTGATGACATCACTCACACCATATTTTCTCAGGTCCTGGCCCATGCTCTGGCCATCCACAACAACCACCCAACCACAACCACGGGATGGCATTTCCTAACGTTTGCCACCAAGGAGCACCTGGTGCTGCCTGGATCCTGACGGCTGAGGAGATGGCAACATCCGTTGAGGAGGCTGTGGACAGAGTTGCGAGGAGGGAAGCTCAAGCTCTGGCCAAAAGAGACCGGTAGCAGCAGCAGGTTGAAGACATCCCAGCCAGATCAGACATTTCACTCAGCCTTGTGGCTCCCACCCCAGCCGCAGGACACTGTTCTCACTCCCACGGTTCTCAGCTGCCTGCCTCCAGCAGAAGAGCACCGCCTATGTGTTAATATCCATCCATTTCTTTCGCTTATCTGGGGCCAGGTCGTGGGGGCAGCAGTCTGAGCAGGGACTCCCAGATCTTCTTCACCCCAGACACTTCCTCCAGCTCCTCCGGGGGGATCCCGAGGCTTTCCCAGGCCACAGAGAGACATAGTCCCTCCAGTGTGTCCTGGGTCTTCCCCGGGGCTGCTTCCTGGTGGGACATGCCCAGAACACCTCCCGAGGGAGGCGTCCAGGAGGCATCCGGAACAGATGCCCGAGCCACCTCAGCTGCTCCTCTTGACGTGGAGGAGCAGTGGCTCGACTCCGAGCTCCTCCCGTGTGACAGAGGTCTCTAAGGGAGCGCCCAGCCACCTCTCCCTTGTCATGTGTACTTCACGTGAGTACATGAGTACTTCATGCTAAAACAATACACTGCAGAGGGCACATTGAGTCCCAAAAATGGCCAGTATTTAACATTTAATTTCTCATTTTAATGCAGGCCTTTCAACAGCCCCCAGCCCCCAGTTTGTCTGTGTAGGTCACACCACACAGACGAAAAGTAGAGCCAGAACCACTAAATGACACTGAGGTGTCATGGGTCCAGTGTGACATCTATAAAGACCGGGAGGAGGGCCTGGAGGAAGACTTTGTTTGTGTGTGATGTAAATAATGTAAATAGTTCAAATTGTCCCATCGTTATTATGACTATTATTATATCATCCTGTATAATTATATTATTTTTATTCACAACTATAAATATATATGTATATATATATATATATATATATATATATATATATATATATATATATATATATATATATTTTTTTTTTTTTTTTTTTCTTATGTTTACTTTCGCACACATTTTATCCATGATTAAAAACATTCCATATAATAAATTGCTACTAAGTATTTAATTGCATCTTTTTATTATTTAATTGTTCTGTTTTCTTTCCACTCCCTCACTTCATAACGCTGGTAATTTGGCCCTACATTATAAAACAGCCTGAAATATTACATTATATATAATGTCTTATATTACACATCTCTGTATTTGCCAGCTAAGAAAAACATCCACAAAATGTCAAAAGATAATTTGGTAATAAAATATTCCCTTTACAAAAAGGAAACAAAACATACTAACAGCAAATATAACTTGTGTGTCATCGGTTATGGAGCCAGTAACCTGTAATGTAAACATCTAACTGTTACAATTAAGCAAAAATACAGTCAACACCAAGTGAAATCATTAACAAATGAGGCCAGAAACGTCGGAAAGGTGAGGATCCCCGATCTTTTATTAAGTGCCCGTAAATGGGCCACACCTCCGCCTTAGCAGAGTTTTACGAGACCTACTGAAAATACTTGTGTTGGAAACCAGTAAAGCAAGATATTGATAGAAACAAGCAACAGTTACTTTAAAGCAGAGGTGGCCGTGGGTTGGCCCCCACCACTGACTACGACTCCTCCCGCCCCCCAACAGCTCTCCCCCCATGTCAATCAAATTATGCTGCGCTTATGTTCAATCGTCAAAACAAGTCTCACCGCAATAAGAAACCATTGTTTTTATAGCCATTATTTTTTCTTATGGTTCTCTGATGCAAATCAATCCTAGACTAAATAAGATAAACTAGGAGTTTGCGTCTTCCCGTCGCTCCTCCCCCTCTCTCTCGCCCCTGTGTCCCCCACAGGAGCGGGTGAAGCAGACAGAGGTCTCAGGTCTGAGATCATCACGGACAGTGAACACTAACAGCAATCAGCATTCTATAACCCGCTCCAACCAGAACCGCAATTAAATGATGATTTATTGTTCCGAACAAACCAGCGGATCAAAAGACGCCCCCCACATCCAGCAACGATGAACACGACATGGACCACGGGACAGAAACTGTCCCAGATCAAACTGTGCGTGTGAACGGTAAGGCAAATGAACCCTAGCAGTTTAAAGCTATTAGTTGTTTTTTTTCCCCCCACAGGTAAATTGAGTTGTGCATGGGTTGTAGAGAGAGAGAAAAATAATCATGCAAACAAGGCCTGAATATGATATTAAATAAAACAAACTATCAGTAGCCTACAAAGCCCAGATTCCCTCAAATGTGTTTATAAGGCTTTTTAAAGACATTTAATCTCTTTAGATAGCGTTAAATAACATGGACCTTTAAAAAAGCAATGGAATTATAATTACCAACAAATATAAACTTATAGATCAATAGTTCTCCAAACAGCGCACGTGAGCGTGTGGTTGACAGGTCCATGTGCACGAGCGGTCAACACCCGCCTCCCCAAACAGGTGAACCCAGGGGACACACCGTACGTGAACACAGGACGTCCTGTGTGTGTGGAAGGGATGGGGTGATGTTCTTGTGTGCCGTATGGATGATGTGGCTCTTTGCGGTAACACAGTAAAAAATGTGGCTCTTAGTCTCTGGGTTGGCCACCCCTGGTTTAAAGTCTATATGACAGGTTCTAATTTATGTCTAATTATAACTCAGTTTGGTTGGAGGGCACGTTTGGTAAATAGTTATCAGTCAAGATGCAGTTTGTGAGGAAATTTAGAAGAATAAACGTTTAAAATGGGATGAGTTCTAAAATGGAATCCCTCTGTGACGTCATCAAAAAGCGACGTGCCATCAAAAATACACGGATAATTTAAACGTAACTGACACATTTTACAGGCAGTTTAAACCATAAGTCAATAAAATAAAGGTGTTATTAAGTATTATTTATTGTCAATTCCTAACTGTAATTTATGTGGATTTTGGCCTATGTTTTCAAACTGTTTGCTACATGTGTCATCTAATCTGTCATATAGACTTTTATCAGTACCATATCTACAACACGTCTCTAGTCAGGCCTTCGTTCCAAGAGTAAAAATCATTAATGTTACCACAGATTAAACAGTGTGAGCCGAAAATAACCTCACCTTATCAAGTCAAGCCGCTTCTTTTTTATTCTTATCCGACAGAAATGAATGAAAGAAAAGCTTTTCTGGCCTGTTTGTATTGATTGCTGATGTATTTGAACAAAACTGGATCCAGACTGTGGCGTAGTGTCAAAAACAAGCAAAAGCAGCTGTGAAATTGCTGTGGTTCAGACCCCGGAAGTGAGAATACAGCGTGTGGTCAGCCCAATGTTAAAGCAATGGAGATTTTAAAATGGTAAATACTAAACTTAGCGTTATTTCAAAAGTATTCTAACACCATATATTAATAAATGTATTTGTCAGAAGTGATCCAGCAGTTTATCAGGTTCTTCCATGGATTTTTTTGTTCACTTTTTTTTTATACATTGTTTTTAAGACTTTTTTCATTGTTAAAAAAAAAACAAAAAAACACAACACTTCTCTGTCCAGACCTTTGTTCCAAGAGAAGAAAGAGATTTTTACCAAAGACTAACTAAACAGCTGTGAGCCGAACATAAACCTTATCAACTCAAGACACTTTTTTTTTTTGTTCTTATCCCATAGAAGACAATGAAGGGAACGTGTCTCTGTCCTGTTTGTGTTGATTGCTGATATATTTGACCAAAACTGAAGCCAGACTGTGGCATAGTGTCAAAAACAAAACAAACTAAAAAAAGCTGTGAAATTGTGCGGCAGCTCAGGCCCCGGATGTGACTTCACACTTAATAATTCCATACGGGATGGAATATGACATTGTAACAGCCGTTACAATGGAAATCCACCATGTTTGCAGTTTGTGTTGGAAACCAGTAAAGCAAGATATTGATAGAAACAAGAATGCAGCACTCATTTACACTATTTACAATTATTTACACTATTTACATTTTAAACATTCTCTTTCTCAAACAAACAATAACAACAAATTCAATAAATCAATCCTTAAAAGTCTCTTCCTTGTCCAGTCTTGTCTGAGTCTGGAGAATATTCTGGACCAGTGTGACCAGTGCCATTTGAGGTTCCAGGCCTAGTGTCGTCTTCACTGTCGTCTTCACTGTCTTCCTCCTCCTTCTTCCTCGTTTTAGTCCTGAATGTCTTCTTCAGTTTCGTCTTTACTGCAGAGTGTCTCATTGGGCGTTGGCAAAGACTGCTCGTGCCCTTTGATTTGTCATCAACATCCTTGTCCTCCTCTTCCTGAATTCTCTTATTTGATTCATTTTGTAAGTCTTTTTCCTCCTCCTCAAAATCCTCCTCAGAGTCAGAATGGATGAAGCAGTTGTTCTTGGATGGGACGAGGATCTGAGGGTAGCATCCCTCTCTGGACTTGTATGTTCTCCTCCTGCTGGATGGGAATTAGAGGTTCTGGGACAATAGCCACTCGGGGTAGCATTCCTTTCAGTGTGACAAAAAGAAAACATTGGCTTATATCTTCGAAAGATCTAAAAAAGCACCTCTGTCTGACGGGCCAAGCTGTCCCGCGGTCCACTCCTGCAGCCATGTCCGGGTTGTTGACAGCCTCAACGTGGTCCAAGTTGACGTGTTCCATCTCAACTTATTTGAACACATGTTGGACACATGTTGAGAAATGTGTTGAGAAAGGTAATACTGTCGTCTTTAGTGATAGTTATGTTAGTTAGTTTCTCCATCACATTACATTACATCATTATACCATTATAGAATTTAGACTAGATTTCACATGAGTTCTGTGATATATCAGCTCCCTTGGAAAAGAGGTTTCTCAAATGGACTATCTTGGTTAAATAAAGTTTAAATAAAAGAAACCATGTCTTTAAACAGTGTGTTGTTTGGCCACAAAGTCTTGTTTAGGGCCTCCAAGTGCCTAGAGCCGGCCCTGTATGTCATGAAGTGGCACTGCTGTCGCCCATGACAAACTGACAATAAAGTTTGTTATGTTTGAAATAAAGTCGGCTAGAGCTTCTGCCTCTCAATAAGGAGATCGTGGGTTCGAATCCTGGACCACCCCAACATCGTGGGTTCGATCCCGGACCACCCCACCCCCAATGATCTCTCTGGGTGGAGTCTGCATGTCCTCCCCGTGTTACCGTGGGTTCTCTCCGGGTTCTCCGGCTCCTCCCACCGTCCAAACACATGACTGTGTAGGTTAATTGAGAACTCTAAATTGCCTGTAGATGTGAATGTGAGAGTGAATGTTTGTCTGTCCATGTCTCTGTCTCTCTGTGTTAGCCCTGCGACGAGTTGGCCACTGTCCAGGGTGTACCCCGCCTAAGGCCCAAAGTCACTGGGATAGGCTCCAGTCACCCGCGACCCCTAACGGGAATAAGCGGTAGAAAAAAATGAATGAATGTTTGAAATAAAGTATTTTTTTTCCCAATTGACTCTGTTTTCATGAGTTTTCTTGTCCAAATCTTGTCCCCCCCCCTGAGACCCCGTCCCCCCTCCCTCATGGGCCACCCCTGTCAGCAGCTGTCATTATAGCACACACGCCGTATGCTAACAGACACGCAGCTACGCTAGGCTACGTCTTAATGGGAATGGACGTACACAGACCATCGTCAGACCATAGACTGTTGGACACACTCATCTCTTGGTTCTTTATGTCTTCTTAAGTTGTATCCACACTTATGTTCTTCTTAAAGACAATAAATTAGGAAATGTATTTACCTTGTTGACATGTTGGTCGGCTGCTATGCAAACCATACCAAAACCTTCGACATTTGTTAGTACATCTCAACGATACAATACACAGGAACACAAATGCAAAGCAATATGTGAAATCCAGTGCAAATCATGTAATGAATCATATATAGGAGAAACAGGAAGGGCATCAGAAAGAACGTAAGAAGGAGACATCAGGGAGGCTCACAAGGATAAAAAAGAAAAAGCAGCAAAAGAGAAAATGTTATGGACTGGGACGGGGCTGAACAGATTAAACACTGGATTAAGGAGGCCATTGAAATCAGAAAGTGAGGCACTGACAGCATCTACCCTGACGACAGAGCACACGGGACACGCTACTCCAGAGACCACAGCGGCAGGAGGCGTGGTCAGTCTGAGCGACCTGCCAGGTCCATCAGGAAGTGACATGAGCTGATCAGTGACACAACACCAACACCGGTGACAGCTCTGAGGAGGCTGCAGTTAGGCCGCTGAAACATGTCAAGGTAAATACATAATGTATTGTCTTTTAGTGTGGATATCTCTTGGTTCTTCTGAAGGTTATAAAGTTTGATGTTGCCCTATTTAAACGATAGATGAAGATAAAAAATCATCTCAGTGTACAATAAAACTACGTGTTTTTCTGGTCGATTACTAAACAACAGTGGTAACTACTTGGGTGGAAACTATATTCAAGATGAAAATATAAAATCCACCAAATGTATTTCTGACTTAAACATTTTAAATTAAATTAAATACTATGGTCATTAGTTACACACAGCTGGTTAGTCTCCGTTGTGCGTTTTGCTTTGTTTCATTATTTTCCTCAAAAGGTTTATGGGAAAAATTTAACTCTGGGGCCAAGTACTGACACTATCTGTTTTAACAGGGCTAATGTGAATTGAATTCACAAATGATTTTACAAAGTCATGATACAGTTAAAGATGGGGGGAGGGGTTTGGTAATCTGGGAGGAGCTTGGAGTAGAGCCGCTGCTCCTTAATGGGCATTTTGCACGACCCTTCAACCTGAGGACTTCAACTACTGTATTAACCTTGTCAACTTTATAGCCACGTTACGACTGGCCCTGGCCCTCAGACTTGAATTATACTTTTTAATCATGAGGCCAATCTCAGCAATTCTCAAAAAGACATTTAGTAATTCTGAGTTTGTCACTGTGAGACGTGGCTGCTAGGGTAAACAGGAAACTACTTTTTTCTCTCTCTGCATTTATTCCCTTCTCTTCAAAGCCTCTACACCTCTCTTTCTGTGATGCACTGGCTTTGGATAATGTTAGATGTGTGATGCAAAGCCAGAAACATAATATTTTGTGTCTTGACATGAGTGCTGTGCGTTGATAAACAGGAAATAGCTGATGCTAACGTGTGCTAGCTTTGTTTCGCTAAATATGTGGGCTCGACATATAAGTTAGCATCAGGAAACATAGTGGTTCATCACAAGATCAAGTCAGCGTTTGGTGAGAATATATCGTTTTCTGTTTCTATCAGTCTTCTTTTTGCCTGAGTCAGAATCCTCTCTTATCCAATCATCTTGCTCAATGGTGTTCGAGGAGATCAAAACTTTGGATGACTTAAATAGACCAGTACATTTCACTTTACAGGACAGTAGAGACACTTTCGGACCGCACTAAATCCGCTCCAAAGTGAACCAGTCAAAACGTGGCTTGTGTTACTCCGGTCCGGTCTCTTCTTCCTCCCTCTCTCTTTGCGTACTGTCCCGTTCGAATCCGCACCGGACCACAGGCTGTCCTTCTGGCTCCTCCCCCCTCCACTGTGCGCTCACCACACTACAATGGTCCGCCGCCGCTAATAGACAAGTGTCCGGCACAAACGGGCTGTGCTGATAAGGACCCACAAAGCGTGTCTGAGACGAATGGCTGTGAGGAGCGTGGAGTGCTGAGGGAACGATAGCACTTCGAATGGAGAGGAGCCAACAAGTGTGTATCAAGGACCAGCAGCGAACAGGTAGTCACTTGGATGGAGTGGGACATGTGGGATTAGACACCGCACTTGAAGGCGAGACTATAGACCCTTTAAAATGTGATGTCATCAAAATTCTGGAATAGAAGCGACTGGCGGCAAAATTAAGTTGACTGTAAATCTTTTAATGATTCGCTCACATTAGATCTAAATTCTACTGTTTGTGTTTGCAAAAAGAAACATTTGAATTTCCAGGGTAGAAATGTCAGTTAGTTTGCTTTTCTTTAACAAACAATTGACAAAATACAGCTTTCTAGCCTTAAAATTGTATTTTAGCTTCAAAAGAACATTCACATTTATTGTATTGTATCTAATATATCTCTAGATAAAATGAAAAGTTATTGCGGGATCAACATTTCTGTGAGTATTTTTCCAGTAAAACCCATAAATCTGAATCGTTCCTTCATTAAAAATTCTGTTTATCTTGATTTCCTAAATTACAATAATAAGCTCTGATGTCACTCACATGTGTCTTGAGGCTTTTCATTTTCCAAAATAATTTCAATTTGTCATATTTTGTGATATTCTGAGGTTAATCCCAGTTTCTCCAGTGAAATCACATGATGTTACGCTTCAACTTTTGCCTCGATTGCCAACAATACTCTTTTGGATGAACAGTTACTCATTACTATAATGATAAAAGTTATGTTCTTAATTGAGAAAAGAATCATGTATACATATAGACACATGTTTAAGACGTGTACGGATAAGCACAGAGGCTTCTGTTCCTCCTCTACATTCTTTTATGTGCCATTTTATGTGTCACAGTTTATGAATATTGCTAGGGACCTGTACATGTGTTGACCACTGGGGGCAGTAATGAACAAACTCCAAAACTAATAAACTCTTTCCTCACCTGGTTTTATTGGTTTCATTTCCAACAAGCAAGATCTAAAAACTGCATGAGTATTTGCATGCATGCATATTTGTTTTTCATTCACTTCCATTAATTTTAGTAATTTCTCTTCTCTTTTATTTATTTATTTATTTATGAAGCTAAGGTAACCGCACTTCAAATGCACAGAGCTGTAGCAGCATAAATGAGCTTTGATGCTTCATTTCTGGCAACTGAGAAGTCGGTTATTTCCCACTTGAAAGACACGAGTTTTGACTTCGGAGCGTTCCAGGTGAATGAACTCGTATGTAAACAATGTGGCTAATGCTAACTGTAAGCTAAACAAGTGTGGGCATTAAATAAACTTCAAACGTGTTAAATAACAGATTATTTTCGTAACACATGTTTACATCGTTTATGTGGTGGTTAATCGCTCAGGTCCACTTGTGATTTTGTGATTATTATCTCTGTAACGAGTCTCCGCTGATCTTGTGTGTGAAGTCTCTCGACCAGCTTCTTGCTCACAACTAGGATTTACCAGTTTGAGCACCGTTCCTGGGCATTTTTTCATGTCGGAGATGGGAAATATCCCAGTTACTGGTTGCCTGAACACACCATAATTATAGTAAGTATCACTTCTTGATTATTAGCAACCAAAGCTTACACTACTACATTTTTTTTGCTTCTCTACCCACCTCTCTTTGTAATATACCCTCTCTCTTCTACAGCATAAAGTGCATATTTAACCACTTACAACGTATCCTGACATTATTTGACCACTCCTCACTCTCTTCTTCCGTTTCTTACTCCCTCGTTCCAGTTTCTATTTACATCCGCCGCCTTTGAATTCCCTAAACACGTGCTATGAGCTGGTGTCGTCCCGAGTCACGTTCAGCCGCCGGGCCATCGATCCCCAAAGTCCAGCTACATTCAGGAGAAGCGTCGTCCACACAGGGCCCTCCTCCAGAGCAGACGGACAGGCTCGGAGTCGGGACATCGTTCAGTGACACGGCAGATGTGGACTTACAATGGAGTCAATTAAACGTGCAAGGCTGTCGAAGAATGAAAACGATTGCATGACTAAAAAGTGCAATTAATTTCAATGGAAAATCTAATTATGGAAGGTGTACAAGGGCGATCGAATCTGCTTTGTGCTGCAAGGGTTGGCAGAATTTATTAATAGCAAAAAAGCTGTTTAATAAATGTGTCCCTTACAGTTGCTAAAGATATACTTTTCAGATGCGCCCAAGTCGTCCATTAAACAGGGAAATGTAATTCTTATATTTATGCGTGAGTAGCTGAAAGGTAGAGCTGGTGATGTGGTGAAGAAAGTGGAATCATGAGCCCGTCCCTGTGACAATCTGCTATTTTTGTGAAATCGTCGTATCGTGAGTCACTGTTTGTGTCTTTAATGCAGCTGTCTGTTCAAACACACTTTTTCTCCTGTTGTTTAGTCTCTGAAGCCTCTGAGCAGATGACTTTATTTACCTCTTAAAGGCCAGAGCTGCACAATTCAACCAAATCCACACAGAAACACAATTTTAATGGATGCAATAATTTCTTCCACAAACAACAAAATGTCTATCTTTGATTTGAATAAAAACTGCTAACACTGTAGCTTGGATTTGTACAAACATGTTCTGAAACAAGCGCCAAAAGTATGACCAAAAGCAATTACAAAATGTGTTCAAGAGCGTCAAAAACATGACTTAACGTGACAGGTGTGTTTAAATATGACAAATGTGACTGAATGTGACAAAAATGTGACAAAAGAGACAATATTGTGTTTAAAATGTGAATTTGAAAACATAAATTTTAATTGCACTGGTCAGAAAAATAAGAATTAGATATTTTTCCTAAATCGTGCAGCTCTATTATAGGCAATAGAAAAATACAAAGTAACACAAATCATGATTAAATCGAAATCATGATTTGGCTCCAAGTGATCATCATTTTTTGCCATATCGCCCAGCCGTACTTAAAGGTCCCATATTATACAAAATCAGCTTTTGTAAACATTAACCTTCTATTAGTGTTACTTACCTCAAAACAATCCTAAAGTGGTTATTTCTTTCATCTGTGCATTTATAGCTTTAATCATTGTAAACAGGGCGGGGTTTTCCCTCCGTGTGACAATGTGACGCTGTGGGGACCCTCCTCCTCCATGAAGTGTCTCTGCTCAGATCTGACTAAACTTCTGTGGTGAGTACAAGCAAGATTATCATCAGGAATGCAAAAAGGACATTTTTTAAAATTCGATTCAAGAGACACGCCCCGGCTGAAGTGGGTGGAAGCCAAACGGAGCACTTTGCATTGAACTAAAGTTGTCCCGATCCCGGTATTGTGTCGGCCAACGTATGGACTCAGTCAGACCCATAGAACTATAATAAAACCTGGAAGATGAATCCAAAATGGCCGCCCTGTTTATCCCTATGGATTGTGCTCATTGGCGCATGACCCCAAAAAAATTTCTTACTTACGCATTTACTTCCTGATACGGAGGCTGCCATCTTTGCTTTACTTCCTGATACGGAGGCTGCCATCTTTGCTTTACTTCCTGATACGGAGGCTGCCATCTTTGCTTTACTTCCTGATACGGAGGCTGCCATCTTTGCTTTAGGGCGCCACGTGACGACCATCCCCCATGATGCTTTGAGCGACGTGAACGACCACGCAGCTTACAAGTTTTTGTGATAACGTTAGCTTGTGTGATTGTAATTGTATTCTTCATGTTAGACACACGTGAAAGCGTCTGAAATGAAATAAAATACAACTTACAGGTATCGCTAGTCGAGCCTTTTCCACGAGCTTCTGTTTGTATCGTCCGACGCTCGTTTGCGGTGACGTCACTTCACATAAAAACGGTAATTTCGGTGATTTTAGAAACGGTAGAAAAGAACATTTCCTTCTATTTTATTTAAATACCGATAATAATTCAGTCCTGTCTGCAATTATAATGTGACATTTTAGAAAAAGGCTGGTTCCAAGAGGCTGCAGTACCTCGCACGGCCACTAATCAATCTGGGACCACAGACAGAGGGGGCGTACCTTACCCAGTTCTTTTAATACATCCATGGTCAGACCACACTGACTGAGGAGGTGTGTGCAGCTATTCACTATCAATGACAGATGTAGGATCTGTTTTTCCTCTGTAGTTGTAGTGGTGGTTTATTTTTTCTTCAGACATAAGTTCAACAGATCATATTTCAGCACGTCTTGTGTTAGAATGACCAAATGTGTTTAGGCTGAAGTGCTGCAGTTATTAAAGCCTAACCTTATCAACACCAGCATTTAGACATCAAACATACAGCTATTCTCCACAATCAAAGGAAGCAGCAAAGTGGAAAACACAACAGGATTATAATCAGCTCAGTATGAACCGCTCTTACAGACTCTCTCAGGTCAGAAATGATTCATTAACAGACACAATATTCACCAATAACATAAATACATTATACCTCTAAACATTCCAGTGTTCTTAATCACTGCCATGAATCATACACTGCTAATGATGTTTGAATTACACGGCATAAGTCATTTTAATGCTGTAAAGCTGCCTTTCACATTCATGTTGTTTGAATATCTTTAATGTTGTAGATCCTCTTGATGTAGATCCTCCAGACTATTCCAAAGATCTACTCCTTTTATTTAATTCAATTCACATTTTCATGATTTCACTGTATTTACCCAAACCAATACACAGTGCATATACCACATCCCTCTGTTTCTGGCAGCTCTGAACAGGCCTGAGGGTGCAGTGGGGCCCTTGGGTGCTCTCTAATCCCAGACATTGATTTCAGATTATTTCCTCCTTATCCCGGCGTTCACAGTTACGTAAAAGTCATTATTGGTGCCGGACAGAGATGAGTCCAGATGAAGACTCAGTGGGAGAGACAGAGGCGGCTCAATACAGTGCGAGGAGAACTGCTCCTGGACTCTTTCCACAGTTTTCAAGAATGCCTTCATTTTACTGTTATGTGCAGATCAAATCTCAACCCCTGCTGTAATAACACACTTGTAAATCAGATATTCTGTACAAATGTAAGTTATTTCATTCAAGCATGTCTGAGTAATCCATATGTCTCTCTCCAGAGCTCACGACCTTCTGATTCACGTGAGCGTTTCTAGAGACACTAATGTGACCTGTATCAAAAGATAGTAATAAAAAAAAGATTCTTATTTGCACATGTTTTATTGTCATGCCACCTGCTGTATAACATTGAATTGCAGTGAATTATTCAATAAAAAGTTAACCACACTTGAGTAAAAGTGACTGATCACACAGTGCCCCTCAAAGGCTGTTTGAAACATAACTCCTTTTCCATTTAAGATTCACAAAAAGATGAAGATGAAGGTCAAGGGCAGCATCATGTTAAGAAAACACTGCACGGGACAGACATGAACTTCATCCTACAGGGGGAGGGGCCTGGACACAGCATCAAGACCATGGAGGCCACGCCTTCTCACCAGAGCACACACTTCCAGGTTTGGAGCAAAGTGATCTCATTGGCTGCTGCACACCACATGACCTGGATGTGGTGTGTGTTTAGTGCAACATCCAGTGACAAAAATACAATGTTTATGTTGATTCCATTTAGCATGGGACAGTTCACATGAATTAACATGTGTAAGTCCAGCTGCAAATGTGCCAGAGTGAGCCACAGGTACATCTTCGGTTCAACATTTGTTCAATAAGTCAATAAGTACTTTAAAGCAGGGGTTCCCAAACTTTTCTGGCCGGGCCCCGATAGTAGCCATGCAACCGACTCAGGACCCCCAAAGTGAAATGAAAATGAATATGGTAATAACTTTAAGTGTCCAAGTCTGTTGAAGAGGTTTAACAGGTTTAATACTGGTTATTTGAACAGTTACTTACTGGACCTTATTTCACAAAAAGATTCTGTTTGTAATAAAAAAATAAAAAAATTGATCGTGAATTCATCTCGCAACCCCCAGCTCATCCCTCGCGACCCTCCAGGGGGTCCCGACCCCACTTTGGGAACCACTGCTTTAAAGGATCAAGGCACATGTTTTAACACCTTCTTCTTTCCTACAAATATTTAATGCTTGATGAATGAATGTTGTTCTTTGTGCTGCCTCTTGGTCACGTCTGGTTCTTAACAGACCTGCACCGGGTAAAACAATGATTAAAACAAAGACAGAGAACAGGACGCAGCATGACACACATGACATAAAGACCTCAGAGATCAGAGAAATGCAATATGTGGTATGAGTAAACTGAGAATTGTCTAAAAGCTCACAGTATACACACAACACAAGTTTAAGCGAAATAGACAAAACAGTCACAATCTCCCAACAAGACACACACGTCTGTGAAAGATGATGTCATGTTCCTCAGTTCTGTGGGGACCAGACTCCAGAGTGACTGAGAAGGCCGTCAGTCCAAATGAAATCTTTCTATTGTGGCCCAGAACAAAATGGAATTGAAATATATGTAGTTATGAGCAATGGACAATTATTATAAGGAAGAGTGAATAAATACAGCCAAAAAGTTAATCTATTTCACTCAAGTTAAGAATTTCCCCAATATTACACAGCACTCCTTTTAAAGGGAGTGTTTTCAGCCTCAGCATTTCAGCAGTTGGAGTCCTTGTGCCAGTGACAGTCGCTCTTTTTTTAAACCTTAAAATCAGAATCACTCCAGAAAAAAGACTATCCTGTAATATAATAAGTTAGCAAGTGCTATTTATCTTGCTTGAGTATATTTTCACTGTTTAAAAGTAAGAGTAAAAGTAAAAAAGTCGACAATGGAATAACGAAATATCTTGTTTTACTTAAAATAAGAAAAAGACTAGCATTTCATAAGTGTCATAAAAACAAAAGATGCTTCCACACAGCAAAAAATTGGCAAATCCTATTTTAAGTAAGTCAAAATATACTCAAATCAAGATAAATACTACTTAATGCAATCTTATCTTTTTTAAGACTGTACATTTTTCCAGCGTTATTATCTTTTACTTGCTGAAGATGTAAAGACGAATGATTTTTGTCTGATTCCCACAACGTTTGCCGCGTAGAGTTCATGTTTTCCTCCCGTGTTTTGATCTGGTCTCCTTTAATGCCACAGAAAGCTGCACTCTCGGCGTAAGCGTCTCTGCCCTCGGCCCATTCATCTCCCTCTCTCTCACGGCACACTGAAGGTAACAGTCCCATTACGAAGCAATGGAGCGGCGCCGGAGCTGTCCAGGGTCCTGACAAAACTGCTGCCTGCCTGGGATTCTCTCACCAACACAGGGATGTTCTGTCTGGCTAATCATTGTTACTGAAGGATCGAGGGTTGGATTGTGTTATGCTGTGTGTTGGAATCAGATTGAAGCGAGAAAAACACAGAACCAAACCAGGACTAAAAGTGAATTAGGATTAAATCAGAGATAATGCGGGGCTGATTATTGTGTTATGGACTGCCATTGAACAAGTTTGCTGTCTGCTGCTCTGGAGTAATTTTTAGGTCTATTATGTTATATACTTACACAACCCTCACACGTCACTTCAAATAGACCGTGGTTAATGTCTCGAATAGCTAAAACAACCAGTGATTCACAAAAAGGTTAAAAATGTTCCTTTTTTTTCTTTTTAAATACTTTTCCCAAATACTGAAATTCAAGTTCTCTATCCCTCAAAATTGTCAATGACTAAAAGGTTCAGATTTTTTTTCCCCAAACCTGATCATTTTGTCTTTTTGACAATGGTTTTTAAAATCAATCAAAACAAAACTGGAAAATTGGAAATTTTAATTGGCCAAAACTAAATAAAATAAATAACCTAAAAGCAAGAAGTCATTATGATTTGGTGAATAGAAAAAAAATTTATAAATTAAAAAATCTGTACCAAAGCAAGCCTGAACCCAGGACTAAAACCAGGGCCAAATCAAGGTTAAATAATAAAACAATAAATGTAGCGCTTTTCAGGACACGCAAAGACACTCTACAGTACAGTGAATAAACAAACAAACAAACAAACTGATTTTAAAAACACAAACATATAAAAACAAAACAAAACAAAAAAAAAAACGAAAAACTGAAATTAGGGCTTTGGATTAAATTTAAAGCATGTTCACATTGGTCTGGAGGAATCTGCATCAGCGCTCTCCATGTCATCGCTCTTGTTCAGGTTCACATCAGAGTTCTGGAAAACAAACTAAACTGACACAGTACCATCAATCACCAAGAGGGGGCAGTGCGAGCTTTAGGTGGCAGTGTCAGCGTATTGGAGAGAAACCAGAAGAACTTATCACAGATTTTTATTCACCTAATTCCGGGAGTTGTCGTGAGCGCCGCCATCTTGTTTCCGTTGTAGTTTACATGGAGCAGACGAGCTCAACAGAAAACAAGTTCTACACGGACTAAAAAGCCGTTTTCAGGCCGCCCAGGAAATCGGTAATTGGCAGGTTATTATTTTGATATGTTTAACACCACATGTAAATGTATTTGGTCCTTTAGTCAGGGGCGGAGATAAAAATCTTTAAGAACAAATATGAACCAAGATATTTCTTGCATTCTGGTGAGTTTTAGTCTCCTTTTAGCCTCACAGTGAACAACTGAACTGGTAAAGCAACACAACTGGTAAAACAAACGAAATGTACATGGAAGTGCATCTGAGTTTGCTTTAATCTGAGCTCCTACGGCTAAACCCAGGTCTAAATAAGTACTAAACCTGATCTAAACCAGTTCTAAATCAGCTCTATACCCAGTTTTGGGAAGAATGTATGTAAGAATGAATGTATGTATTTAGACACAGAATGCTGAATACCATAACTTAAATGCATTTCATAACACATTCTGATTAATGTTTGTTGTTTTTTTTTACTGTTTGCTATGCATTTATTTATCACCAATTCACAAACTAATCACTGTGGCTTAAATAAAAATAATAAAGTTGGGGAGCGCCTCATGGATGTGAAAGTGTCAAAAATGGGAACCAGTCAGGTGCTCTTCGGAGGCGGGTGAATTCCTTTGGTGTTGAAATAAGGATAGTAGTCTGCCAAGGATGTACAAAACAGACCAAGGTACTCCGAAGGTTTTTTTTGTTGTTGTTGTTGAAAAGCCTTTATTTGAACATGGCTTTTATTTTATTAAAAAACACACCAACACGTTTCAGTGAAATCAAGCCTTCCTCAGGGTAATCACTATGGCTTTTCCTTCATCACCGTAATGGCGTCCTCATCTAATTTATCACGTGGTGCAGGAGCTCTATACATTTTTGTCAGTTCATTTTCTCTGACAAATACTGAAGTTTGTCTAAATATTTGCCCGTGCCGACTTGTTGTTCCACGCTTGCACTCCAAACACAACAAAAAGAACTTCTGGACTGTTCAAACTGCCGTTGTCGAGTGTCTCTCTCTGATTGGCCGCCGCAGAGACGTCCTCCACTCACCGTTCCTTTCACCTCCCCTGATTGTCCTCTCCGTCTCCATCCTTCGCTTTTTTATTTATTATTTCTTACCTCGACACCAGCCTCCCGACGCCGAGGACGCATCTGCCGTAATCACCCGGAAAGCTCAGAACGCACAACCTCTTCTGGAAATCTCTCCGCACTCGGCTTTCGGGACAGCATGAGCCAATCAGAAGCCCGGGATCGGGTGCGGGGGCAGGGTCTTCTGAGCTCCGGCGTCACAGCATGGGGGAGGGGTAATCAGAGGACCACCGCTAGCACGCTAACGCCGCTAACCAGACGATGTGGAGTGCAATCACGGCGGCCGGGGGCGAGGGGAGGGAGACGGGCCGAGGACGCAGCAGTGCGAGGGGGACGAGGAGGAGAGCTACAGGGCCAGGCGTGATTTTGGAGAGAAAATTCCAGTCAGTTTCAGAAAGAAAATCACGGGGAAGTAGCTGCGTGGACTGAAAATGTGATTTCGGACAAGAGTTGTACATTTGAGAAGAGTTTGTGTGTCGAAGAGAAAGAAGGTGGATGAATTGGCTTTGGTGGCTGAGAATTTACACATAGAGCTTTAAAAAAATAATCTAATTAGTTCAAATATTCCGCATTATCTGTTTTTGGCATCTTATGTTTTAGATTTAATTACTTGTTTAATATGAAGTCATGGGGGCTTTTGCAGTCAGGCCTTTCCTTCACCAAAAATATGAGCTGGAGCTCCGTCTACAGAATGCAGAAGGAATTGCAGAAGGGACAGAAACAGACTCAGTTTGCTCTCGACAACAGCAGTTCTAGTAGTTCCAAATGCATGTGTGCAATTTGACGGCAGAAAAGCTCTGAACAACTGGAACTGGAACATTTGGAGCCAGGTGTTTTTTGCGGCTCAGAGGGAGAGGACTTACTGAACAGGATTCACCAAACAAGTGTGAATGAAGCTAATTACAACACCAGCTACGATTTTGACAAGGGAATGATGTTACAATGTCCGAACCTGGTTAAAAGCCAAAAAAAAAAAAAAAAGACATAGCTTAATATGTGTCCTTTAAAAGTGCAGTATGTAACTTTTCAGATGAATGGATTTGTTAATTGATTGAATAAAAGCTGTTACATCTCCATGGAGACATACAGGTGGTGTATTCTGCACAAGAAAAGTTATACAGTGCATCTGTAAGTAATGTTGGTACTATTTTATAATAACCACACCTTAATTAGCTTTAATAAAGTATGAACAAATATTATAAACTACTCCTAAAATGGGTTAGTTTGTTAGTTAGTTAGTTAGTTGTTAGTTTGGTAGTTACTAAGCCTGAATCATTCTCAAAACACTCTTTGATAATTATGAATATGGTCTTTGCTAATGCTTTACTAAGCATTATTATGCTTTATTAAAAATGTAAATTGTTGAAAACGATTTTTCAAATAGAGCAAAAAACCCTAGAACAAGAAACCAGCTCACACAACAGTTCAGACTGAAAATGTCCCAGTTGTGGGAGCAGCATGACCCCTAATTCACACCAAAACAGTAGCAGCGCATAAGGTGCGTAATAATAACCGGTCGAACACTCTACATCAGCAGTGTCATACTCACGTCCATCCGTAATTACATCGTACACCGCTCAAATAAGGTTAGAGTGCTCATTTTTCTCTCCAGAGTCTTTAGCTGGAAAACACAAGAAGGAAGTACGTAGTGTCAATATAAAGTGCTGATGCCCTTTCAAATGTATTATTCAAAAACACTAGTCACAAAAACAACGTGCATCGTGTCCAGGGCCTCGAGGAATGATTCGTGGTGGACTAGGACGAGTTTATCGTCAAACTGGAGCCACATAACATACTTTGTTAATTTTACAAGAACAACTTACACAGAAGAATGTACTGCGTGAAACTGCCGAAACCTTTGAAGGTCAGCAGCCGAATGAATGCAAACACTGCAGCCACGGCTTGTTATTGCTCTTTGTAAAGAATTGTCCCTCTGAGTCGCTGATCAACTTTTGTAAATTTTTGAAACCTACTTCATCTGAAGAACATTTAATATGTTAGCTATAAAAACATTTGGTGTCTAAACAGCATGGGGATGCACAGAGTCGTGTAGCCAGAGCAGCTCTGATGTCTCTGGTATAGATTGAAGCTTCTAAATATACGTACGTATGCAGCTTTTCCTAAGTTAAGTGCTGCTATAGCGGCTGGTCAGTCAGGCCAATCAGTCTGAACTCCAGGGACAAACAACGGATAAATATCACGTGAGTGCAGGACATAGTGGGCTTCAATTCTGCACGAGGAGCACTACTAGAACGGAGAATAACGCTTAAACCACTCAACTCTTTATCTCCTCTTAAAACAGTTGTAGAATTCTCAAAAGGATCCCTATAACCAAACACACCAACTGAACACAAGACACAACTTCTTTCTTTCTTTCTTTTTTTTTATGTACCTAATTGCGTCGCCTGTGTCCGCACAATACTGGGCTTTGTTATGATGAGCGGCTAACCTACAATTACAAGTCCCATTTAGATCCCTTTGAGCGCCATCTCCTCACCACAATGAGAGCGAGGAGTAAATTACAGACAGGATTTGCCCACGCACGGGACAAAGCGAGTCCAAGGGGTGGATGGAGAGAGGCGATGGAGGAATTGTTCCGAAGGGGGCAAAGGTCACGGCCAATCATCTGAATTCAGCTCCAAATGACAGGCTTGGTGGAAGAGCAGAGCGTTGCTATGTAAAAGAAAGTGGAAGTGGAAAGTTGTTGAAACATCGGACGACAAAACTGAAGTAATTGTAAGAAAAAAGTAGGTCGTATTGCAGACAGTAATGGTCTGATTAGGTTCATTGGGTCTTCACTTTTAGGAAGTTTGTGATTCTCTTGACATGCTTCAGCTGCACTGCCCTCCTCAGAAGTGTCTCCAGGTGCTACCGTGATGTGTTCGCTAAACTGATATGAACAGATGTAGGTGCTGTCTTCCTACTCGAAACAGTACGACGACAGCGCCATCTGCAGTTCCACTTCTTCAGAACTGTATCCCAGGTATGAGAGAGTTGGTACGCCCCCTCTGTCTGGTCCAGTGGCGCGTTTCAGGATCTTACTATGTGTGACTTTTTCATGGAAGGTGTAAGAGCGGGCCTTTGACACAGCACCGGCACAGAGAGGAAGAGATACGTGGATGACATCTTGGAAATAATAAAAACAGGACACAACTCATTGAGTGAAACCAACAGATAAGTCATATCAAATTCACACATGAAGACTGCATCACACATCTTTTTGGATCTGTATGTAAAAACATTTAACAGAAAGACGGGAAATTAGAATCGAAATAAATCACAAACCCACACACATACTGACCAGAACCTTTTTTTGACAGTTCCCAGAAAATAAATGGGAAATGGTTACATTTTTATAGTGCTTTTCTACCCTCCAGGCCTCAAAGTGCTTTACATGAAGGAACCAGTCACCCATTCACTCACCAGCGCACACAGACACTGAGGCGAGGAGGGTTCAGTGTCGTGGACATCGCTCGAATCGCACGGCTAACCTGTGGGCCAGTGGATCGGACCGCTCAACCAAGGATATTTATGTTGAGAGCGGGATTCAAACCGTACACCATCGGATCAGAAGACCACTTCGCTGACCTACTTCTGCCCCCAGGACAAAGGGAACGCCTCGGAATTTTTAGTGTCCGGTGATAAGTAGCAAAGGTCTTTGGTCAAGTTCTAGTCAAGTCCCAAGACAAGGAAAAGCAAGTCCAAGTCAAGTCAGCGTGCCACAAGTCCAAATCCAAGTCCTCTGCTTTGAGTGTTAAGTCCTTTCAAGCGATTTTGTACCAAATGACAGAAAGCCCTGGTCACATCTTACATTGACTGTCAAGAGAAAACACATTTATTGATATCGGTACCACCATAGTACCTGCACTTATTTATTCCTTGAGGAAGCAACACAGACTTAATTCATAATGAACAAATGTTTTACTAAGAATGATTTAGGCTTAGTCACTACTTAATTACGGACATAGGGTTAGACGTTATAGTTATAGTATTAACCAAGCAGTGACTAAGCCTGAATCATTCATAATATACAATTTGTTCTCTATGAATGAAGTTTTTATTGAGGCCCCAAAAAGTGGTGGTGAGTAGAAGCATCCAGTCGTCTCAAGTCACAGGGCTCCAAGTCCACGTCCAAGTCAAAGTCGAGTTCCAGTAACAAGGTATTTTTGAACTATAAAATGACTGTAATTAAATAAATGTAGATGATTTAAATGCCGTACCATGTAACATTCCAGCAAAGCAAGAACACATCTGTCCAGACAAACCTTTGCCAGAGAAGTTACAAAGTGCGCCACTGAATCCACTTCAAATCTGAATCTATTCAACACTTGGTGAACATTTTTCTACAAAACTTTATGTTCCAGCTTCAAAACATCATGAGTCATTTGACAGACATTTTGAACAAAGAGAATTTGAAGTCTGTGTCCTAAATATGTCCCCAGTCAAGAGAAAGGGTCAGAATTGTCCAAAAATGACACAGGCTTGTTTTGAATGGCTGTCAATCATATTTCATTTTCAGTTTTTTTATTCTTTTTGTCGGAGTTGTGCCGGAGAAAATCCACGAGTTTAAAAATGAATGTCACTTTTTCGGACAAGCAGTGTGCAGCTTTTCTTCAGCACAACAGATGATTCCTCCCGTCTGGTCGTATCTGTCAGTGTCTGTGGTCCAAGGGTCGGGAAGATGTGGGATTGGATCAAACAATCACCTGTTCAACTGATCAAACAATTCAATTTTAACATGTCATTTCACTTTTTAAATAAGCTTTACTAATAAGTCATGATCAAGAATGACACAACAATATAACATACAGGGCAGTGATTTCCTTCTTCTGAGTTCTGTTGTGATTTGTGAAAATGCTGTGGAACTGAAAAGTTTGATTAATGACTGTTTTTGGCCTTTTTGGGTGAGTTCTTGTTCTTCATAGATTATAGAACCGTAGTTAAAAGACAAATATACTAAATTGACTTTTTTGAGCTTTTCACCCTGTTCCAACATTATTCCGTCATCAAAGACAGACCCGGAGTAGCATTTAGCTTCATTCACACTTGTCTGTTGAATCCTGGTTTGAAAATCTTCCCCCCTCTGACCGTCAAAAACACGTTTTCTCTTCTGTCCACATCCAGGGAGATGAGCTACAGGGCCATGGGCTGCAAACTTCTTGATTATGTTGCACACCTTGGACAAAGGAACATCAGCATCTCTGCAGACAGACCTTCTCAAGTCCTCAGACACTTCTCCTTGTTCTGTACTTCATGCTAGTATGGCACACACAGACACACAATGTGAAGACTGAGTCAATTTCTCTCCTTTTTATCTGCTTTCAGGTGTGATTTTTATATTGTCCACACTTCCACTTCCCAGGTGAGTTTACATGAGCATCACATGCTTTTTTTATTCTTCCAATACACACAAAGGGAATGAGCATGTGTATAGCAAAACCGTGGAACTAAAATTCAGTGGTGCTAGCCCTTGCAGCCATGACTGTGTATTGACCTCATTAAGCCCCACAGCTTTTGCCTCTTTTTGCCACAGCTCCGCTCTCCTGTAGTGAAAGCACTTCTGGTTTGACAAGAACTCCCTTCACACAAATGGTA
Organism: Rhinogobius similis; assembly: GCA_019453435.1. Taxonomy (NCBI): domain Eukaryota; kingdom Metazoa; phylum Chordata; class Actinopteri; order Gobiiformes; family Gobiidae; genus Rhinogobius; species Rhinogobius similis. Next base: position 40,501,172 of record CM033627.1, on the reverse strand, counting down.
AATGAGGAAAAAGTTTCGCCGCAAAAAAAAATAAAAAAATGTATATATGTATATATATATGAGAATAATTTGTGTAGAATGTTTAATGTTTTAAATGTGACATGTTGTGCATCTGAGCAGATATTGTTCCTGATTTGATGAAGACGCTCTATTGGTTTGTGCCAAAAGTACGTCACATGTGTTAAAATGCAGCTGTACTTTTGTATGATGATATTTGTTGTATAAATGTATAAAGAGTTGTTTACATAAGGACTACAGACAAAGAAAGCAAAAAGTTAGTTTTATTATTATTCCAGTCACACCATGCGTTAGCTTTCAGGTCAACTTGGATGCACATCTGTTTTATATTGTTTTGTTTTATTTATTTGGGTTGAACAGTGCATGTCAGGGAACAGAATGATATTTATTCTACAGACCCAGAGGTCACCTGACAAACCATGTGACCAAAGAGCAATAGAACAAGTTCACAAAAAGAAGTTCTAATACAGTAATGGCGTAGGTTCACTCATGAGAACTGTCTCAGGTGTTCACCCACAGTTATTTACATATGTGCAATAAACAGAAAATAACATCAGCACTTACACCACAGCGACGGAGTATTACGGAACATAAACACAGGCGCAGACTGGAGCGATGATGATAACATCGAGAAACATGTCCAAGAGTCACAGAAAAGACCTCAGATAAAAGTCTTCACTGAGGCCTTCAGGCGCCTGTGTCCCCAAAGTTTACATCCAAAATGTCTCCTTTTCAGTAGTTTGGAGTTAACCTCTCCACTCTGCCGGTGTTTTACTGTCCATTGCCACATATCTGTGAGCTCAGACTGCGGCGCTGGTGTGTGAAGTGCACAGTATAATGCTACGTTGAAGCTGTAATAACAAAGTAATGGTAAGTTGAGCTGCACATTTTCACTTTAAGATCACTTTATCTAAACATAATATTCGACAATCAAAATGAAAAGATTAAATTATTAAATGACTTGGAAAAAAATACCAATGTGATACTTGTCAGGATTACAACATCTCTACATTTTCATTTCATTTATGGATCTGCATCAAATATGAGAAATTAGCAGACGAATACAAATGTGATACAGTTTTTGCTGACCAAATGTACCTTTTATTCTACAAAAATATACATTCTTAACAATCTAGAGTCCCTTCTTCGTGGAGCTTCCATCACATGTAACAGACGAGACATGAGTTTGTATGATCTGCTCTTTGAATAAAATGTATACATTTTGTTTCAAAGATCTAAATAAGCTTCATTTTGATTCTGTTTCACTTCACAAAAATATCTGGACATGATTTTGTAGACAAACTGAAGATTGGATTATTCAAATATGCATGAATGACACAAAATACAACTCCAGCTGTGTCCTTAGAATTAGAAGGGTCTGACATTTTTGCTAAAATGGAGTTATTCATATTGTTATCATATCATATAATATCATATTGTTGGGTCACTTCTGGATACACAGATTTACTTTAGAATGTTGACATTCCATCTTTGTTCTGTTCAGAGGACTGATTTGTTTGTATAAAAAGGGCATTTCAAACATACTTTCAGATAAATCTTTATGTCAATAAATATATTTTGAGACATTATGAACGACAAACATAAAATCAAATGAACATTGAAGTTTTCATCTTAAGGCTAAGGTACACTTTATTGTCCCTGTAATCTAGTCACTCCTACTTTCCTACTTTTCCTACATTTTTAAATACATTTTGCGTAAGAAATCAAACGGCTGATTCTCTGAGTTTTCCTGGATTTAATCTGAAATATTAACATTTGATAAAAAGTAAATGTCCAACTTTAACTAAAAATCTAGGTCTATTTGCAGTGTAATCTTTTTATCACATACAGATAATGCTTAATCCTTTAAAATATCAAAGTTAAATCATGTTAAAACGTGTGAAATTAAACTTTTAAACGGACAAAGTACATTCTAAAATCATTCTCTACGATGAAAATAAATTGACTACTAGAACAAGGTCTTGTTTTTTAGAATTACAAGGTTTATCAAATCACCACTTCCCAAAATGCTAATTTATGAAATAAAATAATACACATTTTCTCAGTTTAGTCCCCCTTCGGGTGTTCTTTATTCCCACTTATTAAATAAATGCCTCTCCTGTTTTTGCTGTGCAAGTGGCCAAACCTTTCCCAAACATCTCCGAACCACCTGAGCACAGATAGAACCTTCTCAATCTGAGGGACGATTGCTCAAACGCTTCAAAAGGTCCATTTAGCAGAAAATACCCTTTAACTTCCACCCAGTGTTTGAAAGTACTTCCACTTTTGTCATTCGCTCCACGTCCTCCGCTCCTCGGCCACTTCTGGATCAATAGCCTTCTTTGAGCACAGCCCTGGCCCATTGTGCCTGCACCTCCAGCAGGGCCTGCTCCTCCAGCGCTGTCGGAGAGAGACCAATCTGCCCCAGCCCAGTGCATGCTGGTCCGGCTTCACAGCTCACCTCCCTCTGAACACTGCATGTAGGAGGCTGACAGAGAAACATGCTTTGGATGCACACGAGCGCACAGGGCCAAGCATCTGTGCTGAGCTGAGCTGAAGGAGGGTGCGCCACCTGCTGGTCTCTAAATGTTATTGTTTTGCCTTGAATGTTCCACAATATGGCGTTAAACTTAGCTGTCTCCATGGAGACAAACAGGTGTAGACATCAGACCAAGTTAGAGGTCAGATCTGTGGAGGGGCGAGCCTGCTCACAGTGAGAGGATTTATTGATTTCTTTTATTACAAGCTCGTGTACTGGTGTTAAACTCAAGACATAATCAATTCTATCGGGCGAAAATATTACATTGTTGGTACAAGACATTCTGTTATTGGGTAATTCAGAATTGGCCACTAAATTGTCAAAATGTGCAAAAAATACAAACATTTAACCATCTGATAATTATCACAGAATGTAAAGTTTGCAGACGACACCAGCCTCATCGGAATCATCTCGGACGGTGAGTCCGCCTACAGGAGGGAGGAGGACCGGCTGGTGTCCTGCAGCGGCAACAACCTGGAGCTCAACAGAAGACAGTGGAGATGATCGTGGACTGCCCCCCCTCGCCCTGACAGAATGTCCCATCACCACCGTGGACTCTTTCCACTTTCTCAGCACCACCATCACTCAAGACTTCAAGTGGAGCCGACCATCAGCTCCATCATCAGGAAGAACCAGCTGCTGCATCATCCTGCAGCAGCTGAGGAAAGACAAGCTGCAGCAGATGATGGTGCAGTTCTACACGGCCATCATCGAGTCCATCCTCACCTCCTCCATCACCTCCTTCATCACCTCCTTCATCATTTTTGTCATTTTATTTCAATCAGTATATGGGTGCTTTCATGTATGGTTATTTATTATTATTCTATTTCATTTTATTTATTTGTTGTTGTTTTTTTTTTTTTTTTTTTTTTTTTCATTTTAATGATGCTTAAATACATAAACTAATAACATATTTACTATTCCAAGTTCAAAATGGGGCTAAAATAGGACAACACCATTGTGTCAATATACAGTAATTGTACCCATGCAGTTACTGAACCGAACTGAAGCAGTGCCTCTACAACATACAATTCTAATTCTAATTCTAAAATGACATTTAATATTACATTATTAAAGCAGAAGTAAGCTATTTCAGCGACAGAGCTCCCCCTGCAGCTCGCAAAATATTCTCTTTTTTTAGTTTTTTATTTATTAAGATAAGGAAGTACAATTACATACAAAAACATTTCACGCTGCAGAATATAAAGAGAGCCGAGGTTTCTCAGGAGAGTTGTCTCCAACATCAATATTTTACAGCTGGTTTTCCATGCAGAGACAGCAGGGGGCGATGACCGGGGCTTCAAACGCCCCGAAAATACATTTGCAACCACCACATGGGCTGACAGAGATGTTTAATACGGTCAACATGTTACTGCTTTAATTCAAAGCCCATCAGTGTTGGGGATAACAGTGTTTAAGTATAAGTATTACTAACGATATTATTTTTATCATTCATTCATTTTTCATTCATTCATTTTCTACCGCTTATTCCCGTTAGGGGTCGCGGGTGACTGGAGCCTATCCCAGTGACTTTGGGCCTTAGGCGGGGTACACCCTGGACAGTGGCCAACTCGTCGCAGGGCTAACACAGAGAGACAGAGACAGCCATTCACTCTCACATTCATTCACTACGGACAATTTAGAGTTCTCAATTAACCTGTACAGTCATGTCTTTGGATGGTGGGAGGAAGCCGGAGAACCCGGAGAGAACCCACGGTAACACGGGGGGGACATGCAGACTCCACCCTGAGAGATCGTGTGATGTTGGGGTGGTTCAGAATTCGAAACCACGATGTTGGGGTGGTCCGGGATTCGAACCCACGATCGCCTTATTGAGAGGCAGAAGCTCTAGCCGCTCTGCCACCGTGCACCCCTTATTATTATTTTTATCAGTAATGAGTAATCTAACTGATGACTAAAGACAGTAATTGGCTACAAAAGAGACTGACTGTACACTGTGTGTAGACTGTGTCCAATCAAAAGCAGCAGAATGACTTTCCCGACCTGCCGCTGTGTGACGTGGAAGTGTGTACCATCTTACTCCAAAACAAACAAGGAAACATGCAGCAATTACTTTTGGGGAGAAGTGATGGGTAACTCTAACTAATTACTCATGCTCCCCATAAATGGTGGTGATCAGTTAACTATTAAGGCAAGGTGGGTGATGTGTCTTGCCCAAGGACACAATAACAGCCACGCCATTTCAGGGCAATATCTTATGTCTCACCGAATCAGATTTCTGCTCCCTGCTAATTGTATCCATGTAAAAAGGGCCCAATATTTGAATAGAGTTCTTGTTGGAGCAGAGCGGGGAAGTAAACAGTGTTTGTTATGCTAATCTGTGAGGCTAATCTGTGAGGCTAACTGCTCCGCCGACTCCGGCTGCAGTCTCAGAGGGTCGCACCAATTAGCTTTCTCTACTTCCACGCCCTGAATCCTGCAGCACACTGACTGGGGTTCAGAGGTGTGAAAGTGTTTTGAAGCTAATGGTGGGTTGGAAAATATGTAGAATAAAGTGTTTTGAGTTTAAGAAAACTATCGTGAGCTAGGGATGCCAATGTGGGTGTGTGTCTATGTCAGAATCAGATGTTCTCTATATTATATATAAAGGAAAATATAGGTATATCCTAATGTTTTCAGTAAATGTCACAATAACGCTGCATTTTTCCTTTTATGAAGGAAAATACAGTTTATGTACACCCACCAAATGATTCAATAGAGCTCCTGCAGCACCGTGACTCAGGCCCTCATTTATCGATCCTGGTGCTAAACGGCGGGCATAATCTGAAAAAATGGCATGTGCTATTTGTGGATGGGTTGCACCTGCTTCACTTTTAGAAAGTGCACATATTTTTTCTTTTGTAAAATGAGAGTTCACTGAATGAAAAAGACACACAGCTTTTGGATCGAGGAGCATTTGATGCAGGGTAACCAGCGCCGCTGAATCAGGGAAAAAAAATCTTGGCTTTGATGCGGATGAAGGATAACGGCAATATACGCACTGACGACGCACCGACGACGCACTGAAGACGCTGAAGATGTCTTGTTGCTTTTTATTTATTACCACAGCTTTGAAAACAACACATTATTATTTTGTGTTTGTAAGTGGGTCCTTTTAAAGCATGGGTCCCAAACTTGTGGCCTGGGGACCAATTGTGGCCCTCGGGCAGATCTTTTGTGGCCCCTACCTCGAGATGAAAGTTTCACATTAATTCAAGTTGTGTTACTGCGGCCGTCGAGTAGTGTTAGTGACCCGTGAGTTGTATATGAAAGGTACTTTACTGTGTGGCGCAGTGGGTTATATTGCTATCTCATAACAACTATGCTGTTTATACTGGAAAACGATGTGCTGAGATCGTGCACTGAGAATGGATGCACCTCACGCAAGATTGTTTTTTGTGTATTTTTGCTACACAACTTTTTGTAAAATTCAAAGATGAATACTTAAACCTCATCTCTCTGTTAATGATGACTTAATTTTATCTTTTTGAAGCCCTATGTAAAGTCTGTTTCAACAAAAGCTCTATTATCAATAAATCCTTTTTTTTATGTTTAATGATGATGACTGAATCTTAACAGTGGTGATGGTTTGCAGAAACATGATGAATCAGGGGTAAAGTCATTCCAAACATGGACAGCAGCGTGCCATGATCAGCTGTTGGAGAGACTATAGTTGGTGTACACACAGAGGTTAAAAGACCCTTACATCCATTTTTGGCTCACTGTGTGACAGCAGATAAGGCTTGTGCATGTGATTCCACACTTGACTTATTTCAAAAGAAAAGGGTCAAACTAGGGACGTCTTAAAGAGACCTGCACTGGACTGGCTTTTCAATCCGCTCCCTCCTGATCCTGAGGCTTCTCTGGCCACTCCCTCTTGATCCTCTGGCCACTCCCTCCTGATCCTGTGGTTTCTCTGACCGCTCCCTCTTGATCCTGAGGCTTCTCTGACCGCTCCCTCTTGATCCTGAGGCTTCTCTGACCGCTCCCTCCTGATCCTGAGTGCCACTCTGCGTCTGCCACATATGGGGCCTTGAAACTTGAAGCTCCTGTCGTGCTCTCTGCTCACACTCGCCCGAGAAGCCGGTTGTGAGCGTTTTGTTCATATTTCAAGGCAAATATCACAGACGCATGTTTAAACTTTATTTCATGAATCAATAATGTAATGAATAATTGCCTATATTAATTTGTCTTCGTTCACAAAAATCCATCAAACTCCACAATTTTCCGCTGCACTCTCCCAAAGCACCCACTTTGAGAAACCCTGTGCTACATGACATGGCTTTTACACCAGAAGAGACCAGACAAAATGTTATTAAAATAGTGGCACTTACAAGAAAGCAGGCGGTTGTCTACATTCACCAACACTGGTCACACAAGCCCCAGTCATGTCTTTTTCAAAGCCTGTGGTGAAGAGAAAGGTTGGTGACGAGCACAGATAGTTTCAGGAAAGGTGGGAGAGCGATATTTCTTTGTTGAGCACAGGAGCACCCCGATATGTCTTTGAAGTCTTATTTGCACAGAAACCTGCAGTGCATAAGTACAACATCAAACCTCATTACTTAACTAGACATGCTGAAGAGCATACAAAATACCAGAGAGATGAGAGAGCTAACCAGGTTGCCCATCTTAAACCATGTCTACTGAGGCAAAGACATTTCTTCAAGAAAGCAACCAAAGAGAATAATGCAGCAGTCGAAGCTATATACGTGCTTAGTGAGATGATTGCTAAGGCGGGAAAGCCATTCACAGAAGGCGAGTTTGTTAAAAAGTGCATCTTACACACTGCAAGTTTAGTCTGTCCAGAAAATAAGGATCAGTTTAGCAACATCAGCCTCTCTGCCAACACCGAGGCAGAGTGCATTACTGACCTGTCAGGTAACATTTATGATCAACTACATGAGAAAGCCAAATGTTTCAATGCATACTCTGTCTCAAGTGATGGAGGAGTTGTTCACAGTAATCAGAGATTTTCTGAGAGCAGAAGTGAAAGCCTTCATGGAGAACGATGGGTGGCTTTTCCTGAGCTAAGTGATCCCAAATGGCTCATGGATTTAGCTTGTCTTGTTGACATTACGCATGAGCTGAATGTACTGCACGAGAAGTTACAAGGCCAGAGGCAACTCGTCAGTGCTGTCTATGACAATGTGAGAGCCTTCTCCACAAAACCCAGCTCTCAGACAAACCATAGCCATTTCCCAGCATGCAAGGCTCTCGTGGATGATGTGCCAGATAACCCTCCTGTCCATGGAGCTTATTGACAGTGCAGTGCAACTCTGACCTCAAAGCCAAGTCCAGGGACGTGAGTGGAAAAGGAGACAAGCTTGAGCAATTTTTGAGAGAACTGCTCCCATCTTCCCTGAGCTTTCCCAAATGTTCAAGCGAACCATGTGCCTTTTTGGGAGCACATATTTGTGCAAAAAACTTTTTTCCACTTTGAATTTCAAGTCCAAATACAGGTCTAGACTTACTGATACTCATCTGCAAGCCATTCTGAGGGTCTCAATGGCTTCTCTCTCAGTCCAAATGTGCTCAGCTGTGTGAGAGGAAGCCCTGCCAAGTCTCTGGATGCAAAGAGTAGGCAAAAGAAGCCATGTTTAGAATGTTCTTAAATATTTTGTTCATGTTCAGGACAGTTCATATTCTAAAGAACCAACTGAAGTTAAAAAAAATAAACTGTTATTAATAACGTTTGAGAAGTTTGGATTTTTGTGGAATACCTGCCGAGCCCAGATTCAGCCTCCAGTGGCCCCCACGTGATTTGAGTTTGAGACCCCTGTTTTAAAGCATTAAACATCACAATCAAATGACGTATTGGTGCTCAAATTTTACTGCGCACAACATTTGAACCTGTCTTTCCAATGTACTATATTATCACTGAGCTTCACCGTCTCAAAGTTTGTGCTTTTTGCTGAAAACACCCCATTTTGCAAAACCTGTGCTGCGTCCTGTCTATGTGAGAGTTGCTTCCTGATTTTGTTTCTTTTTTAGCACAGTTAGGTGTTTTGCACCTGAGCAAATGATGGCTAAATGAGGCCCTAATGTGCTGAGAACACCACAATGGCAGTGGAGGCAATGAACAGCAACAAGCCTGGATGTTTTACTTTTGGAGTAACTTTTTCATGACATGAAATCACTCCTAACTGTGCAGAAAGTACATTGTTTCAGATAGTTGGCAGCTGCCTAATGCTAGTTTACACATTAAACCATGGACATGAATCATCACTTTGCAACACATCTAATCCAGTGTGATCTGAAGGACTCCAGCGGCAGTCTCGCGTATTTACCCTGTAGCTGTTAGCGTTAGCCCGCTAAACAAGCATAATATGATCACTCCAGAGCGTGTAGCTGGGACTCATTAACTACACGTTGTGCCACAACTTAAAAGTCATTGTTGAGTTTTGGTATTTTATTTTAAATGATAAATAGCTTGTAGAACTGGCATAACTGACTGTAAGTTGAGACTTCTGATCTCGTGTGCTTTTTGTAGCATCTAGTGACCATTGAACACACTGTTGCCAGGTCTGCAGTTTAGTCGCGTAATTGGGAACTGCCAGGGGTCAAAAATATTGTCCGCAGGTTGGGCCAGAGCTATTGTCCATGCAAAGTGGAAAAGGTGAGTGTCACCGAGGGAGCACTGCTGTCATAATTACAGTGGAAAATACAGCTGTGTTTTGGGTGTTTTTTTCCACTGTACCACTAAAGGCAACCCTGACTGAACATCCTTTTTTACATGTGACTGGTGAGAGCAATGAAATCACATCATGAAGTGAACGTTGTGTATACTTTAATCTGAGGATTTGCCTCACCGTTCATTTGCAAGTGAAGGAGCGTTTGATTCGACCTGAGTCCTAGTAGCATCGTCTCCTCCTCCGTGGTCCATAATGCTTTGGGGGGCATCTGGTGCCGCTGTGGACAAGGAAGCTTGGGGTGTAAATGTACTCCAGAGTTTGTTGTGGCAAGTTTTCCCTGCTTTTAAAGTGATGTCAGGGACCCGCCTGCAGTAGGTACTGATCAAAACCCCAAACTTCTGTCTTTTTGAAGCATCGCGCCTTGTCATTTTCAGTGAGATGTGCCATTTTCTACGACTATCCAACAGAGAGAGGCTACAACATGCGATGACGTCCTCAGAATGGCGACGACAACAAAAAGTCTCGGGACTGAAACCCATGAATAGCCCTACTATTTCACACTGCTAAAAATGATCAACTTCAAAACATCTCGTATAAATGTCATGACTTCTTTCCATGCTTTCCCTGTATCCCTTGTAGCCCCGGCCCTCCTCTCCCTCCCGTCCCCAGCTTTATGACGCACTTCTGAGGCAGTCCACGGACACCCTCAGCCCCCCACGGCAAGCTCAGACAGAAGGTCCACTCTGAGCCTCCGCCGGGCCCCTGCGTACCTGCCATTGACCCCCAGCACATTGTCGCAGTCTGGTTACGAGTCAGGCTTTTTTGATTCAGTGTTTTCTTTTGAATTTTCTGAAACTTTTAATTTTGTCTCTAAGTATCGCCTGTCGCTTGGATCCACAGTTCTAGTGTGTTGGTTGTTGAGGTTAATTGTGTGTAATTTGGGTCGAAAATATCACTGGAATGGCGTATAGTGACAATAGCCAATTTGTCAAAGCAAGTATAAAAATATTACATGTCATTTGGTGGATTATTTTCAGTTCATGGGAATTAAAAAAGTGAATTAGAGAATCTTTATCACCCTGCAATAATGAGAACACTCTGAGAGAGAGAGAGAGCACTCAGGTGAACAGGCAGGTGATTCAAGAACATGCAGGATCGACTGAACCTCAGAAGGACAAACAATACTGTGGTGGGGTTTTTTTTTGTGTGCAATTTTTTTGTTGATTGGTCAGTTTTTTCATGTGGAAACAACAAACTTGTCCAATCTGCTCCTAAAGATTTTTTATTATTTCTTTTGATCCACTTCATCCATAGAGTTCTCTGGGACATTTCAAAGGCCATTTTTTAAAAAATGCATTTTTCTCCCCTCGGGGCATGAAGAACAGCCTTAAAGTAGATTCCACACACATCAAAGTGGACAATCTTGGACTCAACAAGATTTTGACGAAACTTACAGAAGGATTTTTTGATATCTGATTCTAAAATTGATTTGTTAAAGTTTTGAGTAAAAAAAATTAGGCCAAATTTGAATTTTTACGACAATTTTCAGTCAAATCTAGTTTACTCAAAAACTAAATAAGAAATCCAAAATCCCCTCAGTAAAATCAATCAGACCTGAACCAAGCTGAACCATCACTTGAGCTTCCACCTTCAAATGACTGAGAAGTCTGACCTGAACCTTTCCAGACACCAACACAGGAAACAGAGCTGAGAACCTTCCAGAACTGGCCCAAGTCAGCCATGTCCACGATGAAAGAGTGAGAGACAAACGCTGGAATCAAACACACAACACCTTATCCACTGCACCACCGCTGAGGCTCTATTTTTGGTATTTCACAGCCTTAAAGCTGCATTACCCTCATTCTAAAAGGAACCATATTCATAAGCTTGACATTGGTGTGTCTCCAGAGACAAAGTAAACACGGTCAAATCAAATATAGCTTTTGTTGATAACAGTTTTAATGCTGATTTATTGTGTGTAATGATGGTTCAGGCTCTGGACACACAGATCCAGTTGTGATTCCAATTCCTTTTTTTGAAACCAGAGCACAGGCTACACATGGTTCCTTAAGGACGTACAAAATTGACATTTTTGAGCCTTTAATTATATTTTTACATTGTTCCCTCATCAAAAACATACATGGAGTTGTACTTAAAACTTGTACTTGAAACAGCTTGTTTAATTTTTTTGTTAGAAAGTCCTCTCCCACAAAGTGTCAAAAACAGTTCATTCTGAATGTCCCCCACATGTGACATCATAGTCCAAGGGCTCCGAGCTCTTTTTCATGGTTTTTTAAGTTCATAAATCAACACTTAACTCGTTCTGAGCATTTCTGCCTGCAAATCCCGTTCATTGCACCTGAGTCTTAACATTAGCGTGTCACAGTCAAGCTAGCGTTTGTTTATCTCACCGTCAGTATATGGAACCCCAGAGTGCCATGAACAGATTGTGCTTTATTACTTGCAAAACATCAGGTACATAAGCTAGTTATGTTTTTCATATTTCAAAACAGTAAAAATCAGGTATGAGCCTTTAAAGTCAGTTTTCATACAAGATGTTTTGAGAAAGGCTTGTGGGTTTTTGCATCAAGAAATCATTTCAATGAGGCACATGACAGCTCTGCAGGCGTGTCATGAACTTACAAAACACAACTTAATAATAAGGTCAGCTCAAAAACAGAGCAGCCACGCTCTGTCCAAGACGCAAATCAAAACTATGTCCATTCGGTCCTGAGCAAACTTCCTGTATCTCCCTGAAGTCGAGTTGGTCCAGATCAGCAGCATAACACATTTTGTTCGCATTTTCTGTTTTAGTCCCATTCCTTTATCACTTTTGCGTGTATTAGGATATTCATGGAGACAAGCAGGTGGCAGACCCCAAAAAAGCCTGTAGTGTCACCCCTTTAAAAACAATATTTGACTAAAACTAACATAAGGTTATGTCTATAGGTTTGACATAATTAGATATTCAGTTGACAGCATCTCCAAGCTGACTCTCTTCCCTGTAATTAAAACCGTCACTGTCCTCCTCCTGTTTGGTCTCTGGCTGTGTACGGTTGGGGACAAGATGTGGGCCAGACGTGGGCCGGATGTGGGCCGGCTGTGGAGGGACGGGTGCTGCTGTTAGGTGTGTGAGATGGTTTGGGGGTGTCCCGTGGAGGTTGTTCTTAATGAGCAGACTGTTTGGAAGTCCACTCAGGGAGGCCGGACGGTGTTTAGCATTCTGCGCTCTAATGAGACGAGCTAAACAGCCCCCAGTGCGGCTCAGGCTGTGAGAGAGAGGCAGTCAGAGAACCAGGGTTACTGTAGTCACTGAGGGAGGAAAGAAGCTACAGCAGGGGCATTCAACTGAAGGCCCGGGGGCCAGATCAGGCCCTCCAAACGATTTGATCTGGCCCACGATCCATCTCCCAGATTTAATTTTGGTTTAGTACTAGTTTAAACCTGGTTTGGTCTTAGTTTATTCCTTGTTTATTTCTTCTTTCTGGTTTGATCCTGGGTTAGTCCTGGTTCAGCCCCGGTTGGTAATAGTCTTGTTCAACTTTAGTGCTTGTCCTGGTTTAAAGGACAAATATTATGCAAAATTGACTTTGTTTAGATTTTATTATTGTTCCATCATCAAAAACATACCTAGAGTGGCATTCAGCTTGATTCCTGTTTGTTTGATGCTGGTTTGTAAATCCTCTCTCTCCAACACTGTGTCTGAACTCCTTCATGTGGGACGTAGATAATGCTGACGTCATTTATCCCAGAATCCTTTGCTGTTTTAAGTCTTTAAAACATGGCCAGATTCGCTCTGAACATTTTATCCGTTTAATCACGATAACTGCAACTTTGTCAGGTCTACTCTTTACTGCAATGCATTGTGGGTATCCATTTACATGTGTGTAACCTCCCAACGCAGTAATAAAATAATGTTTTTCTTTATAAAAGCATTTTATTTTCTAAAACATGACAAAACATGTCAAACTGAAGACACTCAAGAGCAGGTTTAAAGAACAGTAACAACACAAAAAAATGCATAATATTTTTCCTTTAATTCTGGTTTAATGGATTGGCAATTTTGCTGCAGCAATGTTTGTATTTTATTTTTCCACAAACATCTAAAATAGTTAGTCAGAACCTAATCTGGGGGTGTGGTGCACCTGCGCCCTCTATTGACGGGCCACCACTGCTCACTGAACTCAAAGCTTGGATCATTTCGCTCATCACTACAGTCGAATTCTTTGGCTCGGTTGTAGTTTCTTTGTAATACCAACACTTTGGTGCTCTGCTGCGTCACTGCGTGGGTCAAGGGCCAAGTTTGAACCACTGACAGAGATGGGACACACCGAAGGGTATTGTCAGGTGGTACGTTTAATAATGAGTCACAAGAGGTTAAAGGTCCTACACATGTTTTTTACTTAAAATGTAAAAAAAAAAAAAAAAAAAACACAACTAGTTCTTTTTTACTCTTTGCTGTGGTCAGTATGTAATACTCACTCATCTAATGCATTCAGAGCATCCTAATTATTCACTGCACTGGGATTAAAAGCACTTTACACAACTTTGAAAAAACAGAGAAGAGCTGACTGTCACAGTAAAGCGAACAACAGAAAAAAACTGCACACAGAGGACTAATTTTCACACAAACAGATGAATTACCAATAATTTGCCCAGTAGCAAAACAGATTTTACTTTATTACATGAAAAAAAATCTGGTACTGACCCTTTCAGTGTGTTTTGTTCAGGCAAACTTTAATCATTTCCATTCTCAAGTTATGGATCAAGATCATCCTGCTGTTTTGAACTGCATTTTTGTGGAACCAGCCTGGTTCGAACTATGGACTTTATGAAGGAGCTTTTACCAACAAAATCCTATAAAGAAGACACAGAGGCTCAAATAAGTGCAGAGAATAAAAGTGTGTGTTTTTATTTTAAACACTCCACTGTGGCAGCTGTTCAAACATGGGAGGAAAAATCAAATATGTAAATCAGTAAAAGAATTTCAATTTCAATGTATTTTTGTAGCGCCTAAAGACACAACAGCAGTTGCCTCGATGGGCCACATGTAAAAAGCAGTTTAAATAAACAAGGTTTAATTGAGAATTGATCAAATGGATAACTGTCCCAGAGCGCCCCCTGTACCTGACCCTCCTTCTCTCAAGGAAAAACTACAGAAAACCCTATGGGAAAAAGTCTAAACCTGGAGGAGAACCACATGAAGGAGAGATCCTGCTCCCACAGACGCACAGACTGTAGATGAACCAGGACTGACACATCCACTTGGACCAGAACCATCAAGAGGAAGGAAGGTGGATCATCTAATGAAGGAGAGTTCCTCCAGGCAGATGAGGAACAGTTCATCTAGTGTAGAGAGTTCCTCCAGGCAGATGAGGAACATTGAGTTCGATGAGGATCTGAAACATTAACATTTCTGGAATCATGAAAAGAGCAAATACATTTTCTTGCAGTAGCTCAGTATTTGTGTTTGACCCAAGCATTAAAGGTTGGTGGTTCAGTTCCAGCTCTTATCACTGCATTCTGTTCATGTGTCTTTGGGCAAGACACTTATGACCGTTAAAAATAGAAGCAGTGGCAAATTAAACTCTGTGCCATAAGTTAGTTGACTTTGAATCACTCTGTGGCTTTATAATTCTTTAGTTTTTCCACCCGTGTTTGTGATGGCTGCAGGGCTTGCATTCTCTGTTACAAGGTCTCCCCCTGCTGACGTGTACTGGTACTGCAGATGCTCAAAATAAAATGATACAATTGTAAACCATTCCACTCAAAAATGTCTTTGATTTCCACAAATAAATGCATAAATATAACAAAATAATTTTCATAACGTTCTTAAAAGTTGTTCGCTGGAGCAAATGAAGAACATATGACAGAAATATTGTCATTTGTTGAAGAGTAAATGGATGTAATAATTATAGTCACAAGAAAATGCCAACAATTAATTTTGTGTTGTTCAAGAGGAATTCATTCAAAAATACTGTAGTATTCTTCACAAAATAAATATAGTGTGTATTGCTTTTTTTTCTTTGTTTATTGTTCATCCTAAATCTGTAATGACAAAAACATTGTCCAGATGACTTTGAAACATTGGTCTGAAAGAGTAATAGTGTTTAAATAAATGATATGCAGAGCATTCATGTCAGTCTTTTTATATTTTTTGTGCAGCGTAGAGCTTTGTGTTTGTGTGTCTGCCTTAACAAATGCATTTAACATGAAATTCTTTGTTCTTTATGAAGGATGATTTGAAATGTTCAAAACGTTTATATTTACTGACAATAAGTAATTCCAGTATTTCTTTTTTTCTGAACCCTTTCTGTCACGAAGGCTTTACCTGACAGGACAGAGAGGGGGGTTAGACATTCAGCAAACGGCCAAGTGCTGGAATCAAACCCACAACACTGCAGTGACAGTAACTGCACATGTGCAACACCCTTATCCACTGCACCACCAGTGAAGCTCTGTACTCAAAGCCTTAAAGCTGCATTGCCCTGATCGTTCTTAAAGGAACCATATGCTAGATTATATACACTTGACCTCTGTGTCTCCAGTGACAAATTAAACATGTTCAGATCAAAATGCTTTTGTTGATAATAATTTCAATGCTGATTTAGTCTTAGTTACATAAACATTGCACATGGCACATTGTAATTTGGTGTTTTGGTAAGATTCTCCCGTCAGAAAGCAGAATGAGCCTCTCATGAGTCTCTCATTAGGGTTGCCAGATAGTGCGACTAAATCATTGGTTTAAACCTAAGCCCAGCACCTGCAGCCGACCATTAACCAGAGCAGCTCCTGAAACACTTGGACGAGTCGCTCTCTGAGCGGCTCTG
Source organism: Rhinogobius similis (assembly GCA_019453435.1). Taxonomy (NCBI): domain Eukaryota; kingdom Metazoa; phylum Chordata; class Actinopteri; order Gobiiformes; family Gobiidae; genus Rhinogobius; species Rhinogobius similis. The sequence continues at coordinate 40,485,153 of CM033627.1, read as the reverse complement.
GACACAGGTTCAGCTGAATTCCGTTTTTAAACCAGTGAGAGCTACACATGGTTCCTTTAAAGGACACATTATACTAAATGTTGGATCTTTGAACCCTGTTCTGACATTGTTCCTCAGTAAAAACATACTGGAGTTGTATATTGCTTCATTCACACTTTTTTTGTAAATACTGTATAGAAAGTCCTCTCTGCCGAGCGCCAAAAACATTCTGAAATATCCCAATCTGTGAAGTAGCAGTCTAACTGTCACATGACTCCAACATGTGCACGTCCTGTTCCTTACAGCTGCGTGCTTACAATACCTGATGGGGCAAGCTAGCATGAAGACGTTTTGTTTTTGTAAATTAAAACATGCGATGCCAAACTAAAGGTACAATAGAGCTGTATTTTAATATCCGCAGGACAATCCCTTTACTTTTCTGCGGAAACTGTCTATATCCATGGAGACATGTAGGTGGCAGGCCCAAACAAAAAGAAAAGAAAAAATAGTTTTGCATGTACTCGCTTTTAAAAACAATATTTGACTGAAACTGACAGGCTTCACTTAATTTGATCTCAGTTACTCTGGCTCCACAGACTCTATCTGCAGCCTGTCCAGTCCTGGTTCAGTCCTGGTTCAGTCCCGGTTCAGTCCCGGTTCAGTCCTATTTCAGTCTTCAGTCCTGGTTCAGTCCTGGTTTAGTCCTGGTTTAGTCCTGGTTCAGTCCTGGTTTAGTCCTGGTTTAGTCCTGGTTCAGTCCTGGTTCAGTCCTGGTTCAGTCCTGGTTCAGTCCTGGTTTAGTCCTGGTTTAGTCCTATTTCAGTCCTGGTTCAGTCCTGGTTCAGTCCTGGTTTAGTCCTGGTTCAGTCCTGGTTCAGTCCTGGTTCAGTCCTGGTTTAGTCCTGGTTCAGTCCTGGTACAATCTTGGTTTAATACACTTTCTGTTATTGACCAATGACAGTTTTATTGTTTGCCAACTTCTGATGATAAAAAAAACAACTAAATTGTCATTTCGTTGGAGAAAGTTTTAATCCATTGAGAAAGTATTTGTTTACGAACTTTTCAAGCAATAGAAAACTTGCTTTTATTTCCAACAAGAGACAACATTGTAATAATCATGTTTTTGCCCTTTCCCTCTCTTTTTCTTGCTGCGCCGGTGCAGAATTCACCTTGAACCATTTTGCACGCCCCAAACAATTGAAAACCCATATTTATTCCAATTAATATTTTCAGTTTTTTCCCCAGCGGATCTTGCTCAATAACATGTCTTTCAAAATGTAACTAGTAATCAAATTCAAGGCCAAATCCTGTCACCACGGCCCGGCAGTGTCCCTCAGCTCAAGGCCCAGCGCTCCACCTGGGACGCCTTTCAAATGGAAATGATGGAAAGATGAGGAAGAATAATAATGCACACGCACGAAGTTTACGTTTTTTAAAAATGCAAACAGGATCGACAGTGATGAGTCGCTCAAACTGCTGGTATAATTATGTTGTCAGCCTGATAAGCACATTTCACCAGAGGCAGTGAGGGGGAGGGGGATGACACAGAAATATAGGCACGTTATACTGAACACATGTTTCTACAATATAACTTCACTAATTAATCTCCTGGAACAATCATTTTGTTTTGACTCTTAGTTATATTCTGGGCTGAAACTGAGGAAAATAAATCCAATTGTTTTTGCCTCAAAGTATTTGAAACCTCAGCTGTGTTTTAAATGATTAAAACAGAGCACTTTAAAGTGTATTATTTTGAATCCTGCACATCCCTCTTCTCAGTGTCTTCTGGTGCTCTGCCCTCCACACCACACACTGATCAAACCCTGCGTTCAGAGCTGTTTCACTCCAGTTTGAGGATCTTTGTGGCGCTGAAACGATCTGGAACACTGTAAAAGGCACCGCCTCAGGCCCATAGACACAGGGACATGACCACTGATGAGAAGAGGCTGCACAGATGTTTGTTATGAAAAATGTAGCTCTAACTGTGTGGAAAACTGTTTTCAATTATTATGATTATAAATGAAGCAGAATCTCAGGGATATGACAGTAGAACAGCAGCACATGACTGTGATGACGGTGCTGCACTCTGCTGGAAAACAGTACAATACATCACTGTACTGTAATGTACATCACCAATTGGACATGCAATGCATTTGCAATACTATGTTACAGGCCTATCCACATAAAATGTATTTTAAGCAACTAGTACCATCTAAAATATATGCTATAATCAACTAATAGTGGCTCATTTCAATGTGCCTTAAAACTTTGAGGTAAATTGAGCCACCATCAAACTTCTCACAAAAATAAATAAATAAATACATTGGTTAACTAGAGTAGACGGACTACATTACACGCCACACAGTCACAACATGTATTACACCTAATCTATGTAGTTGTAATATATTTTCGATTGAGTTATCAATTCTATATCTTTTAAGTAAGAATTGTCTGCAGGTGCACTTTTGTCACTGTTCTATATAGTCTACATTATAAGCTATGTTATTTCACTTGAGTAGACATTGTCAGTGCTCTGCCTTTAATTATCAAATCCAATTATCCAATTATCCAGCCTTTACCACATTTTCCCCCATTTTTGGCCGTGTCTTTCCCTCCCCGTCCAGCAGATGGCACTAGCGCGTTAAACGTAACATCACCACACGCTTACTTCACGAGTGCGCCACATCTCTGCACGTTCAGGTACATTTACGGCTCAAATGCCTCTTTTCATGCATTTCACTTTATCACTTCTGGTATATTTGCATTTTAACTCGTACGTTGGTCGTTTCCTTATCACATTTGTCTTTAGCACGGATTTTTAGCTGCGTAGCTGGGCTAAGCTAACGCTAACCTGCAGCAGAGCGCTAGCTAGCTCCGGTTTGTTTTGGTGCAGATGTGCGCGCGTGCTCTCTGCGGCTTTACAGTAAACATATACTCTGTACATCCCAGTGTGGAGCACTAACAATGTACATAATGACATTTCAACGGACAAACTGGGATTCACCTCAGAACGTGAACATGGCAGTTTTGTCAAATGAGTGACATCAGATCCTTAAACACGAGTTGCCCAATTATTATATTGTCCATTATTTGTTCATATAATAGGGGGAGGATTTTGAGAAATACTTAACATCTTGGATTAAGGTCAGATTCTGGTTTTTAGGTTGTACTAGACAGACACTCACAGAATTCATTCATTCCATTCATTGCATGTATATTAAGGATTAGAAGTGCTGGACACGTTCCATAGCTTGTTAAAACCACAGTAGTTCATTTTATGTACAGATATAAAATAGATTAGCATGAATTATACTTTTTGTCAAGGTTGCAACAAGTATTCGACTACAAGAAATATTCGCATTATATTAATAACTGTAATTGTTATCTGGACGACATACATCCTAAAACGCATAACAAAAATAACTTTCATATATAAAAAAGACAATTTCGGATTGCATTCAGTAGTGCACATAATCTGTAAAAAAGAATCTATCTTAATCTTAATCTAAGTAGGGCTGCTCAATTATGGCAAAAATTATAATCATGATTCTTTAATCACGATTATTTAGAACAATTACTTCTATGTGTTCAAAATTCATCTTTAGACAAAGTATAGACTGAATATATTTTATTAGTGATGTTTTAGAAAAGTGCCTTTACTCCAGTTTGATTTGCTTTCTGAATAGAAGGCAATTCATTGTACAGTATTTACAATTATAACAGTTTTGTATTTGAATAGCGTAATAACTGAAATCGCAATTATATTTTCGAGTAATTGCACAGCCCTATCTAGAAGCCTTCAGCCAGTATATTTCCATCTTTATCTTTTATTAAAAATGTACATTAAAAGTCTTAATGTTCATTAGAAATAATAATTTGGCTAGTCAAATATTTGAAACAATAATCGCTCACTTGTTGACTTCTAAAATTATTGTTATTTGCTGCTCTACTTACACTTATTTCAAGACCGGAAAACAGTATTTTTTCCATCCTCTAGTAGAAAAACAATCTAACTGACATTTCTATCCTGGGAATTCAAAATTGTTGCTTATTTTTGTTATATTAACTTAAAATCCTCAGCATTTAGGTCTGATGACAGTAAATCAATGAGAATGTTTTATGATCGAATTCATTTTGCCTCCGTTCTGGAAATGTGAACATTCTGATGACATAACATTTTAAGAGGTTTATTGTCTGTTATAAGATCTATAACTCTCCATTTTATGTCCAGCTTGGTCCGTTTCACTCGCCTCTTGTTGATCGTATACATTTTATGTGGTGAAAAACTCAATATAAACCTATAGGGAATAGATTTAATTTAGAATTGAGTCTCTAGGAACAGAAAATCCTCAATGTTTTTTCCCTGATCTCAGTTTTATTGATTGAGTCCAGAAAATCACTATATTATTATTGTCTCGTTTCTTAATGTTGTATTTACTGTCTTCTACGTTCATATTTGAGTAACATCACCTCTTTTACTTTTATGTTATATTGTGGAAAAAATAATAAATAACTTTAGTTCATTTGGGACTATTTTGAGTATTTAATCTCATGAAAAACTAAAAAGGATTACAGACCCCAAACAGAATGCCACTTCACCACACTGCTTATATGGCCAACATACTCCAGACACATTTTGAATTGAAGTGTATTTCTTTGTTTTTAACCTTCTGTCCTTGCAGGAAGTGAGGCGACAAAATGACAAGAAAGAATATATTTTAAAGGATATATATTATACTCAGAACTAAAACGTTCCAGTAGATCATCATTTTACATTTTGTTCAATGTAAATGCAATTTTTCTCTAAAACGACTAGGTAAAAGAAACAGGTCCATCAACTTCCATCCCAAAACTGCAGAACTTTTAAGCCCTGCCTCTTCATTGTGACATTTAACGGTAAAAAGCAGCAGATAATTCACATTATAGAACTCTAAATGTGTCACAGAGTCTTCATTTTCCAAATAATCACAACTAAGTACAGGATGTGGGCGGGGATATGAGGTAAGTGAAAACAGGACTTTTGTGAGCACTGAGCAGGGCTGGAGCTGTAGTGTTGCAGGACAACACAGGATTAAATCAAACATGCAGGAATCAATCACAATACAACTTTGAGTAAACTAATGATGATATAACTGTTAGAACAAGGTTAAAAGCTCATTAAAGTATGTCCCCTTTAAAACGAAACTTAACTTTTTAACTCATGTTTCCACAGAAAATGGACACACGAGCCTTGAGAAACCCATACTCAGACTATGACGGGAATCCTGCCTTTACACAAGCCCTTTTTGACTGCCAGGGCCGGGTAAGATGTGATGGATGTAATCATATATATATATATACAAGTGTAATGACTGCTGTGTGTGTTTAGCTCACTCCGGAGTTCTCCCAGAGGCTGAGCAGTAAAGTGAACGAGCTGTTGTCTGTGATGGAGAACGGCCTCAGGTCTGCAGATCCTCAAGACTGCACCGCGTACACCGGCTGGACAGGTGCGTCTGCATGCAGCCCCTGCACCTCTCTGGACACATGGTTGACTACATCTACTGTTCAGTGCAGGCCCTCATTCCGTAACATCAACTATTCAGAAGAACATTTTTAATTTAATGTATGATTTATTACTCCATAAATTATACAATGTGCAAATCATTGTGTAGGTCTGCGGTTCCTAAACCTTTCAGCCCCCCCCCCCCAAAAAAACCATGCAACTCACTAGTGAAATCTGAGAGAATGAAATAGAGAGTGACACATCATTTTAAGGGACAAAACCTGTCAAATTAGTTTTAATGTTGTCTATTTGAATAGTGTATTGTGTTATTGGATTCAATATCACTTTTTGACCCCTTTTTGCAATTAAAGAGTAGCCTAGACCCAGACCGAAGCAGCATCTGAACCCAAACTTCTGACACAAAGAACTGAACATAACCACAGAGGCTTTAAGATCAGTCGCGATGTCTGTTATTATTATTGACTCAATAAGAAAGAAGTAGAGCACATGCTGATCAGAGCGTTTGCTTTGCAACACAAGCGAGAGTATGGATCTCACTTTTGTCCCCCTGGCTCAGAGAGGACAGAAATGCCTCGTATTCAGAGCACATGTGTGTTTTTAGGAGTTGAGTGTGGTGTGGGACGCTGTTTGTGTGTAGCTTCTCCTGCGTAAAGGTAGAAAGGATTTTGCTTGTAACACCAATGACTGAACTGTTGCCTGAGTCATATTCAACATAATCATTCATGTCCCTAATGGGTCATGCTACTCCTACTAGCGCACTCTGATTTGGCTACAGTTGACTGGAGTAGTAAGCATTTCACACAGAGCCTTGTTCTCGTGTCTCACTCATTTCCGTCTTGTTCACGTAGCCCATTTTTCATCGAGATGCTCTGGTTCCCCTGGTCCTGACACAGACTTTGTTTGTCCGGGCGACGTCCGAGCTGCAGCTCATGTGTCTCATTGTCTCTCATCGTTGTATATAAGGACACACTCTGGATGTTGGTATTTGCTCATTTGCCCCAGTGGTTATTGAACCCTGGTCCCTCATGTGAAAGTCGGATATAATATTTAGTTTTATCTTTCCTTTTGTGTGTCAGGAATAGCCCTGCTCTACCTGCACCTGCACAAAATCTTCAGTGAGACGTCCTTTCTTCACAAAGCTTACGAGTACGTGAGTCAGGCCCTTAAGAGTCTGACCCGTCGCCATGACGTCACCTTCCTGTGCGGGGATGCCGGGCCCCTGGCTGTGGCCGCTGTCGTCTACCAGAGGCTCCAGAGGCCCCAGGAAGCTGATGATTGCATCAACAGGTCAGTGTGTGCTGGAGCAGGGAGAGAGAATATGTTTGTCTAAAGTGGCCAATTAATAGATAATAGAAATGTTGCTTAAAAGTTGTGACAAGTGGAGAGCAGCTGGAAAACATAATTGCCAGCATAAGTTTTTTCACACAAGTTTGTCTCAGAGTCTCATAGATAAAACAGTACATGTACACACTCACACACACATGCATTTTTGCACAGTGTCTTTAAACTCAGTTTGCATGTGATTTGATAAAGTGATAAACAGCAACAACAAACCTACACAAAAAACAGCACATTGGATTTGACATGTTATATTTAGATTGTTGGTGTGTGTGTGTGTAGATTGATGCAGTACCATGAGAGTGTGGTGAAGGGCGCTGGAAGTCTCCCAGACGAGCTCCTGTACGGGCGGGTGGGCTTCCTCTACTCCCTCCTCTTCATCAACCAGCAGTTTGGACAGGACAAGATCCCTCTGGACTACATCCAACAGGTGCAACACCGCTAGCTTTAGCTCAGCACTCAGACACTGAATGTATCGTTCAAATCCCCATTCGGTTCATGGTGGATGTCTTAAACCACCAGCCATTTTGTATGATTTTAAGACGTTTCAAATGATTCCCAAACTCACAGTGAGGTCACAGTGTGAGCAGAGCCCGAGCTCTTGATGAGGATGTGCACTCTGAGATGGACACATGGAGACACTGATCTGTCCATACTGTACGAGGACATGAGGACATGTGGACATAAGAGGGCGTAAATGGACATGACGATATGTGGACATGAGGACATGTGGACACGAGAGGAGACGTGTGTGTGCAGCGCTGGACACGTCTGTGGTCCCACTGTCTCCTCATGCGGCGCCTCTAAACGTCTAAAACACACCAGAAAGCACTGCTTTGGTTAAAGTCACAGAACCTTTCAGGGGCGAGTGTTGTTCCTGTCCAGCTCTTAACCCTCTGTAACCTGCATCACATCAGACACAGGAGCCCGAGTGAAAACATGGGACAACAACATGTTTTTACACTCTGAACACCAGGGTCAGCAGCTGTTTCTCTGTCTGCAGATCTGTGACGCAGTGATCGTGTCTGGAGACCATCAGAGCAGAAGGTTCCGGGTTCAAAACCAGACTCCGCTGATGTTCGAGTGGTACCAGGAGCAGTACATCGGGGCGGCTCACGGCCTGTCAGGAATCTACTACTTTCTCATGCAGGTACTCTAATATCAAGACACTTTTTATTGTGTTCACTTAAAATAAGTGAATTCCTGAAGGCTTTGACAGAGCTCATATGTTTCACTGAGTTGGTGGAAAAAGCCGGACTTCTTGCAGCCTTGAGTAAGAATAATTAAGTAAGAATAATAGATTATGTTTGGTCATTATATCCAACTATCACACCACAAAGAATGAAAATAACCAAAGAATCATTTATAGGACAAACTGCTACAAAAAGAGCTGATTTAAAAATAAAAATGGAAAAAAGTGATACTGTAATCTTTCAAATAAGGGTTTAAGGTGATATTTCGGTATGTTTTTTCTAACTGGACACTGCCCCCTGTGTCAGCCCGGGCTGGTGTCGTCGGTGGAGCATCTGCACAGACTGGTGAAGCCCAGCGTGGACTATGTGTGCGGCCTGAAATTCCCCTCCGGAAACTTCCCTCCCTGTGTGGGGGATGAGCGGGACCTGCTGGTGCACTGGTGCCATGGCTCTCCGGGGGTCGTATACATGCTGCTGCAGGCCTACAAGGTAATACTTCTGCAAAATACTACTGTCAGGGAGCTGCAAAATAATACTCAGGAGACATAGGAGTACTCTATGCTGTTTCTAAGTACAGATACAGGCGCAAAACAAATACATTAAATGAAAAATCCACTTGAAGTTCCAGTATGTAACTTTTTAGCCCCCCTAAAAATATGTTTTGTCAGTTTTTTTGTTGTTGTTGTTTCATTTTGAATGTTGAAGTTTTTTTGCACTTGAAAACTGTGTCCTTACTGTGAATAGGATTGCCTCCCCATAAACCTGACTCTCTCTTGGCCTGCTTGTTTTCATGGAAATATGGCTACTTTCGCTATAATATTCCACAGTTTGATATAAAAAGTATCTATCTGCATAGAGAATATTCACAAGTTTAGTTTTAACTTTCAGTTTCTGTGGAATTATGCAGGAGACGTTCCATCTCCATAAAGTTACATAGTCTTATTTTAAGTAAAAGTTTTGAAGCGTCTGTTTAAGAATGTACTTTAAGAGTGAAAAGTAAAACAATTATTTTGAGAACTGTTAAACATAGTGACTGAAAAAGAAATGTGCTGATCTTTGGTCAGGAGCAGTTCCAATTCATTTCATAATCTTACTTGTGAATTTTATGTATATATTTTTTTTTAGGCAGAACGTCACCATGAACTTTATACAAATAACTTCTCAAACCGAATGAACATTACTTTGTATGTTGAAATGTAATGGAGTAGAAAGAACAGAAACTGCGTTCAGATGTAGTTAAAGTAAAAGTCATATACTGTAAAAAAATGTACAAATAGCTAAAACATTTTAGTCCAGTACTTTTTACTTTGTTTCATTCCACCTCTGCAGATTTGAGGCTTACTACTTTTCAAAATACAACCTACAGAAAGAGGTGATTCACTTCAAGGCAACAATGCCATCGTGTGGTAGACACACTCTTTTTGAGTAATGTACAGTCCCCACAGGACAGCGGTCTAAGCAGGGACTCCCAGACTTCCTTCACCCCAGACTGAACAACTGTAACACTGTATATTTTGATAATTTTCCTCACTATCGCAAACTGTTCAAACAGTGTATATTTACTTTATTCCTTTCCTAATCAAGGTATTTTTGGACTGCTTGAAATTAAACAAAAATTAGCTTTTGCTTAACTTCTCTGGTTCGGAGGAGGGGTCCTTCTTGTCCCTGTATAAGTAGTTAACGCTTGCCTGGAATCTTCCACATTACGGCATTAAACAGGTGGTTTTTTATTTTGTCAAGATTCATTTCTTATCTCGATACATGGGTCACAATTTGGAGATGATTTCGATTCAGTGGGGCTGTCAATAGATTACAATATTACTGCTTTAATATGGCCTTTATGTGACAAGTAATGGGTTTGCTGTTTATTTGGTTTAATTATTTAGGCTACAGCTTTGATGGTTTAATCATTATACTAAAAGTAAGCGGTGCAATTTTGTTTATGATACATTCTAATTATAAACTATTAGACAAAATCACCATCAGAGCTTTCTGTTTTGCCAGTCAATATGATTTCTGTGCTGGCTGTGTAAACGTAGTGACAGTGCACATGGAGGGACACGTGAGTATTATAACCCAATATGTCGAAGTCGGCCTGGTGGCATCGTCACTTAAGATGGATAGGTTTAATGCCATACTGTGGAACATTCCAACCCAATCAACGTCTCCACGGAAAGAAGCAAGTTATGTGCATGAAAACGGCACAAATCACTGAAGAAGAAAAGATGATTCTTCAGGAAGACAAAAGTTTTGGGTTTTGAACCTTATCTACTGCAGATGAGTCGCTGCACTTAAAACCAGCTCAAACTACGTTACCACAGCAAACCTCAGCCGCTCTCTGGACAGACGAGCCCTCAGAGCATTCAAGAGCGCACATTTCCTGAAATATAGCACCTGGACAGAAGAAATGAGACTAACATCAGTTTAGTTTAGTCTTCACAGGAAGGGACAATGCACATTAAGCTACCGTAATAATGTCCCACACCAGAACAGAGCTAAATAGCTATTACAATCCAGGCAAGAACAATTCACAATGTCCACTCTCTGACTCAAACACACTCACACAACAGGTATTTACTCAACCATTCACAGAGCCGGCCCGCATGGTGTCGCTGCTTGCTGTTCTCCATGGAACCTGCTGACTTTAATGTTTAATGTCTGACTGCTTGTGTGTGCTGTGCAGGTGTTCGGGGGCCCTGGGTACCTGGAGGAAGCTCTTCAGTGTGGGGAGCTGGTGTGGAGGTACGGCCTGCTGAAGAAGGGCTACGGCCTGTGCCACGGGAGCGCGGGGAACGCCTACACTTTCCTGGCCCTGTACCGGCACACGGGAGACCCCAAGCACCTGTACCGGGCCTGCATGGTGAGAGCGCCCTCATGTCTGCAGAAAAATAAATAAATAAATAAAATAAATCTTTGAAACATACCTGGCAAGCAAATTTTCCAATGCATTTACTTGTTTTGTGGCATTTAATTGAATGTAGTGTGACTTCCCTGTCATGTCCTCTCTCCATCTCTCCCTGTCACTTTGTCTCTCTCTCCCTCCTTCTCCCTGTCTCTCTCCACAGTTCGCAGACTGGTGCATGAACTACGGCAGACACGGCTGTCGCACTCCTGACACTCCATTCTCTCTCTTTGAAGGTAAATACACTTCCGTTACATAATCCTCTCAGGTTTTATTTAATACTAAAAACTGTTCCAAGTTTTCCTGCAGTTTGACAGTTTTAGTGAAGTTTACAGTGTTACATCCTGGCTTGACATGGGCTTTTAATTTCAGACAGATCATCACACATGGGTGCACATTTGATTTTCCAAAAGCCATTTTTGGTCAGGTGTTCAAATGTTAGTCATATTAGAGGAATAAAATATGATCCAAATACAGCAGTCTGTAAGTAATGACTGCCATCAGTAGTGTGTCACTTCAGGGCAGAGGCACACACTACAGCCCAACACAAGAGGGAGCAGTTTACCACTGCTCACTGTTTATAATCCAGACCTGTAGCACAGTGGTTCTTTTTGTCTGGGGACCCCACAAAAAAATCTTGTGAGGTCTGGCGACCCTACATTACTCCCACGCCGATTTTGGGCAGACCTATAGTTATTGACACTCCCTCAAAAGGTTTTTGTCATTCCGTCAACCTAAATCAACTAAAAACCAACTGGCAATGTAAGAACTACAAGAATTTATTTCACAAGAAGTGGAACAAAGTGAACAAATAAACGCTGAATAATTATGACATTAAATAATACACTAAATAATGTTGTATTTATGTCTATAAAATACAGGGGTCACTGGGTCAAATGCCCTACAAAAAAAGTACTGTGGGATTTTATTTTCTTTACCTCACTGTACAGCAGTAAAACTAACTTTCACTTGCACTTCACTGATGGCCTTATATCTGACAGATTTCAATGTCAACTATACACTTACAATGTAGATAAACTAAAACACTTAAAATTGTACATGAAATAATATGCTTAGAAATGTACATAAAACTGGAGTTGCAGGTCAGGCTGCGCAGGTTATAGAGAAAGTTGGTATTGGACACATCTCAGTCCTTGTCTGGGACAAGTTAGTTAGCACAAGGTAGTTAGGACGAGTTAGTTTGGACGAATTAGAGATTGAGCTCTTCTTGTCGCTGCAGTGAGCCAGAGCCCTCTGTGATTTTGTGAAGAGAGAGAGAGTAAAAGGCGTGGACCGACAGGAGCCATGAGGCCCAGCCTCAGGTGGGACTTTTCTCCATCATCTGAGTGAAACTGTCTGGAGGATGTGGACAGGGAGCGCACGCAAAAGGCGCTGTGAGGAGCGGAACACCTGAAGCGCAGAAGCGGGTTTGAATGACGAACCGCGCCGTTCACGGAGCGCACAAGCCTCGCTCTGACCGCACGAGCCCCGCTCACGGACCTCACGAGTCCAGTTCACGGAGCTCACGAGCCCCGCTCACGGACCGCACGAGCCCCGCTCACGGACCTCACGAGTCCAGTTCACTGAGCTCACGAGCCCCGCTCATGGACCGCACGAGCCCCGCTCTGACCGCACGAGCCCCGCTCTGACCGCCTGAGCCCCGCTCTGACCGCACGAGCCCCGCTCACGGACCTCACGAGTCCAGTTCACGGAGCTCACGAGCCCCGCTCACGGACCGCACGAGCCCCGCTCACGGACCTCACGAGTCCAGTTCACTGAGCTCACGAGCCCCGCTCATGGACGCCACGAGCCCCGCCACGGACCTCACGAGTTCAGTTCACGGAGCTCACGAGCGAGCCCGCTCATGGACGCCGACGAGCCCGCTCACGGACCTCACGAGTTCAGTTCACGGAGCTCACGAGCCCGCTCATGGACCGCCGAGCCCGCTCACGGACCTCACGAGTTCAGTTCACGGAGCTCACGAGCCCCGCTCATGGACCGCACGAGCCCCGCTCACGGACCGCGTGCGCCTCTGCCCCCCGGGCCGAGCCCGACTCAGCCCGACAGCAGAGCGGAAGGGTCGGTTTCGGGCCGGCTCCGTTACAAATACATTGTCACGTCATATTTAAACACTATTTGTTAATAAAATGCATGTTATATTATCTCTTGAACTCCACCTCTTATGTTTTGATTTGTAGGTATGGCCGGTACCATCTACTTCCTGGCCGACCTTCTGCAACCAATGAGAGCGAAGTTCCCTGCATTTGAGGTGTAAACGTTAGACCCACTCAACTGACAATACGGACTAAACAATCCTACACTTAATTATTTCTCTCAGTTTATTCAACTGAAATACGTTTGGCTTTTGCTGCTGCTTCATAGTCTGTGCCATGTACCTGCTCGTACTTCTCAAATGGGTATTACTACTACTACTACTATTACTACTACTAAGGAACGGACTTTTCAAAAATGCGCTTCAAAAGTGCATGTATGTGTGTATACTTGATAACTCTTGTATATAGATGTAAATGTAGTTTGGGCATGTTTTTTCTGTCGATAAGATTAAAATGTATAGCTATGTCATTGTGGTTTTTTTGCACTGTCTAAACAATAAAGTAGACTTTGTAAAGCTTATAATCTGTAGTTTTAGTCTGATTAAGAAATGAGGAAAGGATCCAAACCTGAGAGTGATCCTTCAGGTCAGAGGTCACGTGGCAGGACGATGTGCTGTTGGGCTTAAATCGACTCAAATGAAATAACCTTATCTACAGTGGTCCAGAATGTTGGACACTCTGCTTTGATAAGGCCCAGGGAATCTGGTCACACAGGTTTATTGATAAAGACGCAATAGTCCATATAATTACGTTGGTCTTATTTCTAAATTAATTTTAGTTTCAGTTCATTTAGTAGTTTGTTTAAGGCACAGATTTCATTTCCAATAACATTCAGCGGTATATACAGTTCTCGGACCTTGGGCCTTAGGCCTTGGGGCTCTGGGCTCTGGGCTCTGGGCTCTGGGCTCTGGGCTGGGGGATCTGGGCTCCAGGGCTTTGTGCTCTGGGCTCTGGGCTCTGGGCTCTGAGCTGGGGGCTCTGGGCTCAGGGGCTGAGGGCTCTGGGCTCTGGGCTCTGGGCTCTGAGCTGGGGGCTCTGGGCTCAGGGGCTGAGGGCTCTGGGCTCTGGGCTCTGGGCTCCGGGGCTGGGGGCTCTGGGCTCTGGGCTCTGAGCTGGGGGCTCTGAGCTGGGGGCTCTGGGCTCTGGGCTCCGGGCTCTGGGCTCCGGGGCTCCGGGCTCTGGGCTTGGGGCCAGGCCGCTGCACTCGGATTTAGAGTGGATTTTGGACATGTAATGAATGACATTTTGGAGCGTTGTATTTCCCTGGACGCGGAGGACAGAGTGTGGGGTCCAGATCGACTCGAGTGAGAACAGCGGACACAACTGTTTGGGCCGGTCACGTGTTGACTTAAGGTAAATGCACACGCTCCCACAGTAAAGTGTACAGTATACAGCTCGGTTTCAATACTTTACACTCAGTGGATGTAACATCTCACACATCTATAAGTTCAATAGTGGATGTAGGACGTACATGCAGATGAATGGTCAGTGGGATTTTTAGAAAACAAGTTGCATTTGTACAATATTGTAGACAGTAGGTTATCATGAGGTTACAGTGAGTATACTATTCAGCCGTATTTATCGACATAATCTTGAGTTTTTACGTCCAATGGATGAACTGAATCGGTTCTTTATTGCTCCTGTGTGTCTTTTTGTAGCAGACAGACGACCGCAGGGCTCAAGGTTAGCTGGAGCCTTCTGTTAGGGCCTTCTGTTTCCTGACCCCTGCAACAACAAGGTTTTTTCTCACACAACTGCCCTTGGCTTCTTAGTATTTATCTAATTAGTGCTCATGGATGTGCCATATGTACAAGTTGCCATTTATATATATATATATATATATATATAAATGTGCTTGTTACAATTTTATTATTATTCAGAGGTGGATAAAAAAACAAACTTATTATTAAATTATTATTTTACAATAATAATAACTAAAGTAGGGCTGAAGCAAGTTAATCAAATAACCGCAACTAGTCTATTATTTCTTTAATCGCCAACCAATTAGATCATTGAATCATTTTTTTGTGCTATACACAAACTCCTAAAAGTGTCATGTGCTGCGAGGATGCTTATCACTCAGGCAAAGCAGGAATGCCTGTAAAATTAAAGAAATATGTCAAGTTTAGTGTTTTTATCACAAACCCCATTTGTTGTAAGTATATTCTGTGAAGATGTTGTCAAGATGCATTTTTAGCTTCCTCTGAGTGAAATTTGATATAAAATAAAAAACCCTCATATTCAGTGGCCTTTTGCGGTCTTAACAATGAATCGATTAATCATAAGAACAGCCAGACTAATGGATTACCAAAATAATTGTTAGTTGCCCTAAACTGAAGTATTTAAAACTAAATCATGTAGAAACACAAATGTTAAAATCAGTTCATATTGTTAACATAAAGCTTTGTCACTTGTTACTCACAGTTGGAAGAGGAGCAAACACTTTCAAAATAATAGAACTGCATCTGAGTGCATTCTACCCAGAACTTCTGTTAGAATATCTGTGTAACTCTACACAACACTGCAAAAAGTAATATCAAAGTAACTTGAATAAAGTGCAGTATATTCATGTTT
This sequence comes from Rhinogobius similis, assembly GCA_019453435.1. Classification (NCBI taxonomy): domain Eukaryota; kingdom Metazoa; phylum Chordata; class Actinopteri; order Gobiiformes; family Gobiidae; genus Rhinogobius; species Rhinogobius similis. Next base: position 40,469,550 of record CM033627.1, on the reverse strand, counting down.
TGACTGGCCCTGATCCCTCAGACCAGAGCTCTATCCAACGGTTCTTTTAATGGTGCAGTGTCTCCTCAGGTCTGGGCTCTGGGTTCTTGACTGATGTCACCCAAACATAATAAATATTTTCTTAATAATAATAAAACTTAAATTGTCCCTGAATTGTACTTTTTAATCATTCAATTCAACTCAATTTATTTTTGTAACTCCCAAAATAACAGCAGTTGCCTCGATGGGCAACAATGAAACAGTCATTGGTCTAAAATAGAAAAGCAGATTAAACAGTGTGCAAAGGAATTTAGCAAATGGATAACTGTCCCAGAGCGTCCCCTGCCCTTGACCCGCCATTCACTAAAGACAAGCTTTTATCTGTGGCTAAAGCTCGAGTAACTTCTTCTGGTTTCTCCTCAGCTTTTTTCTATCTTTCTGCATTTATTTCACTCTCTGCAAAGTCTCCACGCCGGCTTTAACCTCTCTTTGTTTAATGCCCTGGGTTTGGATCATGTTGGATGCATTACGCACTGGAAATACATATTTTGGGTCTTGCAGAGTACCGTGCGTCGATAAACAGGAAACAGCTGAGCCTGGACTAGCATGACTGACTCAAATTCGGCAGATGACTCAAATGTGGGGATGTTAGGCTCAACGTATAAGTTAGCAACAATGGAAATAGAATGGTTTATAACGATCAAGTCCATGTTTGGTGAGAAAATATGACTTCCTGTTTCTATCTGCATTTTGCCATTTCTTTTTCACCTGAGTCTGCGTTCTCTCTTCTCCAATCATCTCTCTCTTGTGTTTATCCCCTCCTTTTCGCCGCTTGCTTGGAGATTCTCTTGCTTTGCCCGGAATGTTGCACAGTATTGCATTAAACTTGCATTAAGAAAAAAAAAATGTATAAAATAATAATAATCTCACTTTGCTGGAATTAAGAAATATCTTTAGTTGTAGATCATTTTACTTCAAAAACCAAATCTGCTCAAAACAAGATAATCCACTCAAGCCATTTTTAAATCTTATCCACATTATTTTTTACAGTGTACCCACCTCCATGTTCAGGGGTGTAGCACCAAATTCTGAGCCCCAGTTACAAACTTTCTCTCTGGGCCCCTAATACGTAATTTAGCATATTTTATTTATCCCCACAAATTCTGTTAATATCTTTTTTCCTTCATTACTATGATTATTGCTATGGCTAGAATATATACCCTATGGTTTCACATACACCTAACAACAGCTGCTAACTAGCTAATTCATATACAGCTTATAGTATGATACCGTACTGTTTTTCAAATAACTACCAGAACAATTTCCAACATCTTGAATCGTATTATTACAATAAGAAAAGACTGCAATTTATGCAAGTTATGATCACTATTTTTATTTGTTAACAACTTAACTAACATATGAGCAATGATGTTCCTCTTTTAAAGGGGTGATGGGGCCTCAGATGTTGTGCATAATTGTATGAAGGACTTTACTCAACCACACAGCATTTTATTGCCACAAAAAAATATTAAGCAGAAAAATGCAACTGAGAAAAAAATCACATGCTTTTTGAGGGCCCTTCTCTGCCCTGGGCCCCGGAGAAACCAGAAGCGTTTACCCCCCCAATCCGACTGCCCTGTCCATGTTTATATTAAATGTCTGTCCTGTCATCTCAAAGTCAAGTCAAAACATGTCAAGTAGCACTCATTGTCTCGTCCGTGGTCCGCCTTTAGCCCCGCGGCCCGCTCCGTCTCCCAAATAAGGCTTAAGTTCGCCCCCAAAGTGTTGCAAGCGACACAATGCAGCAGCTCTTTTTTAAGCCCGCTGCCCATATTTCTTTACAACACGGAGCTTGTCGGGGGGGTCCCAAGGGTGGGGGGGTCAGGGGTGAGGGTAAGGGATACAGTAGTACAAGCGGGACCCCCTCCTCAGCCTCAGAAACACAACACCGTCCAGCAGCAGAGACGGCTAAAAATAGCCCTCATCTGTGCAAAAGGGGCGTGGGCTCCGACACTGTAAAGACCGTCTCTCCTGAGTGTCCACGGGGCCAAAGTCTAGGCGTGTGAGCTGAGGATGTTGCCATGGAAACTCCAGTGTCGTTTTTGTCAAGTTTATATTGACTTTGATTGCTCATTTTTGTCAAACTGGTTAAGGTTTGGGTTGGGAATCTATTTATTTAAGCTTAGGAACTCAGCTGTACACAGAAAGTTTGAAACCCATTCTCAGTTGAGTCCTAGTTTAGACCTGTTTTAGTCCTCCTTTAGTCTTGATCAATAGTGCGTTCACACTTGGTTTGGTTCGGCTGTAGTCATCGTCTAGTCCCTGTCTGGTCCAGATTTAAATTCAGATTTAGTCGTAATTTTAATGTGGTGAATGTGAAAGTGTGAACGGGCCCTAAATCTCTGTTTATAGTCCACCTTATTCCTACTTAAATACTGGTCCTGGTTTAATCCAGGCTTAAACCCTTTCTAAATCCAGGTTAAGGCCTGGTTAATGAACACTTGTTTTAGTCCTTTTTAATTTGCTTTATTCCTTAATTAATCCTGTAGTCATAGTTTAGTCTTGGATATTATTCCTGCTTTGGTCCTGGTTTAGTCTTGTTTTTTTATTTTTTTATTTTAGATGGACAACCAGATGCAAAATTTAAAGTCTTATTCTTTGTTTAGTCCTGTCTTATTCTTGCTTTATCCTACTTAAGTCTTGTTTAGTTCTGTTTTAATCCTGGTTTATAGAATTGATTTTAAATTGTTGCTGTTCTTCTTTAAATGTCTCAATGGCCTTGTCCCGCTTGATCTCAGTGAGTTGCTCTCCTTAAGCTCCAAAGATGAGCTCCACAAATCTGTTGCTCTTAAATGTCCCAAGAACTCGCCTCACAACTCGCTGCTCCCAAGTTGTGGAACAATCACTAAACATTAGAACAGCAAAGTCTCTTAACATTTTTAAATTGTTGCTGAAGACCTATTTCTGTGCACTGGCCTTCAGTTGCCCTTTATGTAATAAATGTCCTCCTTTCTTGTTTGTTGTGCTGTATTGCCTTGTCACTATGAAGCACTTTGGGCACCACTGTGTGCTATACAAATACACTTGACCTTTGACCTTGACATTGTTTTCATCCAGGCTTAGGCCCATGTAAGTCCTGGTCAAACCCTGATTAATTAAGTCCTGGTTTTGTCCTTTCTTGTTCTACCTTTGGTCCAGTTTTTTTCCTGTCTCATTCTACCTGTAGTCCTGGTTTAGTCCTGGTTTCATCTAGGCAAAGTCGTGTCTTAATCCTGGTAAATCTATCGTCTTGGTTTAGTTCTGGTTTAGTCCTGATTAAGACGTAGTTTACTCTTTTTCTTATTCCTGCTTTAGTCCTACTTAAGTCCTGGTTTAGTCCTCATTTGGTCCTGGTTTCACTCAGGTTTAAAACCTAAACCCTGGTTAATGTATGTCTTAGTTTAGTCCTGGTTTAGCCTTGGTTTAGTCTGGGTTTAGTCCTGGTTTTAGCCTTGGTTTAGTCCTGCTTTAGTCCTGGCTGAGTCCTGGTTTATTCTGGGCTGAGTCCTGGTTTAGACTGGGCTTAGTCCTGGTTTAGACTGGGCTTAGTCCTGGTTTAGCCTTGGTTTAGTTTCAGTTTCTTTCTGGTTTGGTTTATTGCTGTCTGGCTTGGTCTTGGCTCTTGGTTTAGTCTTTAATTCACAGCTATACCCTCTTTATCCTCCTGTATTTACTTCTTAAACATGATATTAATATTATTTTTGTACTACACATGTCTAATAACTTATTGGCTGCAGTTGTGTGTTGCCTGTTGTTTTACAGCAGTGATGTCACGAGGCTTGTTGCACTTAGTCTGGCTGGTGGTGAGTGCTCTGTACCAGCTCTGACAGACCACCAGGAGCAGCAGGATTTTCACATTTCTGTTGGATATTTACCTTGTTTCAGATTAATCCAAGACATTTGAAGCCACTGAGGTTGGACAGATCAAAGACACACAAAGTGCTTGACGTGTGTGTTCTGGGAGCCAGCGGTGGAGCTGTAATCCCATACAGCCTGTAATCCCCTGCTATTCAGAGTCCTGTTCACTCACACGTGTCTGTTAGAGGCTCCTTTATTGTTACAAGTTAATAACACGTATATAGATTATCTTTAAAAAGTGACTGTTATTTGGTGGTTCAAAAGTAGGGCTGTAAACCTTTAGTCGTTTTGTTGATTAATCGGTTGATGCTGTTTTAGTCGACCAACATTTTTATTACTCGACTTATTATTTTATTAAGATTTGAAGGATTTATTTGGAAAAGACAGCAGATACAAGAAGATATGGAGTGAATTTTCTGAAGTTTTTGTGTTCAAGATACACAGTTTTCCATGACTTAACTGTAAAAACGGTTGTTTTTGCATGAATTTCTGTGCAGTTGTGCTCTTTGGCGTGATGTTTTAGTTAGATGCATGAATATACTTAATAGTTTTGACATATTTCTACCATATCCCTTTTAGTTGGGCGGTAGTAGCTCAGTTGGCAGAGAGGGCAGAGTGGGCGCCTTCTGATCCGAAGGTCGGCAGTTCGAATCCCACTCCAGACATGGAGTAGTTGAGTGGTCAGATCCTCTGACCCGCAGGTTGGTGGTGCGATTTCAGCTCCTTCAGATGAATAATGCCGTTGTGTCCTTGGGCAGGACACTTAACCCACCTTGCCCCCAGTGTCTGTGTACACTGGTGTATGAATGTGTGAGTGAATGGGGGACTGGTTCCTTGATGTAAAGCGCTTTGAGTGCCTTAAAAAGGTAGAAAAGCGCTATATAAATGTGACCATTTACCATTTGATTATTCGGTCGATAGGACAGGTCTCTAGTCGACCAAGAGTTTATTTAGTCGACTACAAGCCACTTCAAAAGTGCCTGAGGTGTCCAAGGTGTATGAAATGAGATATAGAATTACACTAAGCGATGCATAATTCTCTCGTTCCTTTTAGGATTTGCAAATGGACAGAGTTTATGTCTGCTGCTTGGGCCGAGTGCAGTTTGTAGATTTGTCACATTGGCCATTGGATGTAGATCTTGTTCTGCTCATCTGCTCTAACGTGGCAGACCTTCTGAACGGTGGGAGGAGGAGGCATATTGTTAAGGATCTTGCAGCCGTAAATTGGCTAATTGGATAATATATTCAAAAGTATGTTCCCTGCCTAATGCCCAAAGTCACTGGGATAGGCTCCTGTCACCAGCGACAGTCTGTAGAAGATGAAGTAATGAATTTAAAACTATGTTATGTTTAAGTTCAAGTATTAAGTATTTTGCAGTGATGATATTGTTGTGCTTTTCTATAAAGAATCCTACGTGCTTGTTTTGTTTATTGACAGATTCCAGGGGTTTTATTGTTGTGTTGTTTGCTTGTGACTAACGTGAAATACCAAACATTTACGAGACAGTATCACTATAAGTTTGTGGGTTATCAGTGAGTTTCGAATGCACCTGAATTAGACACACTTAAAGCCCCAGTACGTAAGTTTTAGCCAAAACATTTACTGAAATAAAAGTGTTTAAATGTTTAATTTTTATTTGTAATTTTTATTGCACTGAAAACCCTGCGTCCTTATTGTGAGCAAACTTGCATCTCCACAAACCTGGCTCGTACTTGGCCTGTAGGAGGAGCCTCCAGCTTGTTTCCATGGAAATGTTGCTCCTTTAGCTGTAATAATCCACAGTATGGCATTACTCCTATCTATCTGCATGGGGAATGTTCTGAAGTCTGGTTTCTATGACTCATTCAAGTGTTTTTACGCCTCCAGAAAGTGACATACTGTCGCTTTATTTACAACCACATTTTTGACTCCACACTATAATAATGCCTTGGAGTTTTATAGGCCCCTTAAAGGAAAAATATTCTACATTTCTTTATATTGTTATAAGCCTTTAAACATGTTCTGGAGTGTCTTAAACATGCCATATCATGTTTTAAAACAAAAAAAAAAAGTTTCTTATTCATTCTCTGACCTGTGTTATCAGCTAGTATGAAATGACACTTACTGAGAGCATCCAGCCAGCAGATGGCGCCAATGCTATACATACAATCTAGTGAAGTTAGCGCTGAAAAGACACTGTGTGGATTTGCAGCAGCAGGTATTGTGTTTACAAGCAGAAATGCTCAGAGCGAGTTTAGCGATGATTTAAGGACTTAAAAGAGCAGAAGATTCTCTGATATTCAATTCAATTTATTTTTGTAGTGCCCAAAATCACAACAACAGTTGCCTCAATGAGCCACAGGTAGAAAGCAGTTCAATTAAACAATGTTCAATATAATTTTGCAATAGAATGATATATATGTACATGATACGTCACAATAAGTGATGTATGAAGTCTGAAAATAACTCTGAAAATCCTAGAAGTTCAGCAGGAAGTGTGTTTGACGCTCGGAGGGGTAGGATTTTCTAATGAACATTCCTCAAAACAGCATGAATGCAGCTGAATGTTACTTCAGGTGTGTTTTTGATGATGGAACATTGTTAGGACATGGTTTGAAGCTCAGAAAAGTCACTGTAGCAGAATGTGTCCTACACGTGTTTCATTCACCCCACTCTCACTGTTTGGTGTCCTGGGGCAGTCTGACAAAAGCCAGTCTGCACCATCCACCAGCATTCACCCTCCACATTTAAACACAGTGCATACATTAATAACTTTATAATCCACAAATGTTGAACCTCATCATTATTTGTTAGAGATTGGCTTCAGCAAAAAATCATGTCTTTGTTGGTGCCACCTTTTGTAGGTTCTTGATGTGGATAGGCCCAGTAATTACAGCAGCATGAACATAAACCAGGTCAACCAATCTGTAATCTGACAGTTTAACGGCAACTTTCATCGTAGAAAACTGAGCTGTGTCAGTTCAGTTTTAAACTGCAGGGACTAGAATGTGATGATGTCAACTAACAACATTATTGTTTATTGTTTATTTAAGGATCCCCATTAGTCTCTACAGCAGCAGAGACTATTCTTCCTGGGGTCCACATATTAATATTCAATATGTGTGAATGTCAACCAGAAACTCTGAAAGATTGTTACTGGACTGTAGAAGCCATTGCATGTCACACTTTTGTCTTTCTTACAATAGACTCAGGTGGTTACCTAAACATGCAGTAATTATTCAACCAGAGAATCTGAGCTAATTTCTCAGTTAAAGTGACCTTTTGACAAAGTTTGTTTACAAAGTAGAGTTTAATGTGATTTCACTGGAGGAACTGGGACCTCAGAATATCACAAAATCTGAAACAAGATTTCAGATGGGGACTGTCGCCCCACATTACACTCTGATTTTTAAGTTTTACTGGACAAATACTTACAGAAATATTGAGCCCACAATAGTTTTGCATTTTATCTACAGATATACCACATACTTGACTAAAAATGATACTTTTTGTGAAACTCAAATTCAATTTTGAGGCTCGAAAATAGTATTTTTCCATCTTTTCTAACAGGAAAGACTTATTCGCATTTAGCTCTGATGTCACTTAATCTTTGAAAATGTGTCATGTTTGACTTCATTTTGAGTCCAGTCTGTGATTTTGAACATTGTGTGGACAGAGTATTTTAATGGTCTTAATAAATTTACATTCAAGAACAGAATCTAGTCAAATTATTGCATCATAAACTTTAACTCGAGTGCCATTAAAACGTCTTACTGGAGCCATCGTTCCACTTCTCCATAAAACTGTAATGTCCTGATCACATTAAACTCCTCTTTGGTCGTAAATCACATCGTTGTTCATCTCAACAATAAAACCCCATCATTTGCTCCCAGCTCTCAGCATATGGGAGAGCTCTCGTTTAGTCTGTTCACATCACAGGACTCTTTACTGCCCTGATGTCTCTGCAGTGGCATAACCTTTTACTGTTTGTATTAGAGGCTTTATCAGGGGTCAAAAGATCGATGGAAAACATTAAATCTACAGTCGACTCCTAACAGTGGCCTGACAAGCTGACTAAATGTTTTCATTTTAATGCTCAGACTAGTCTTTTTATTTACACTGTAACGTATGCTTCATACCTGCTGTAGCGCCCGTGCTCCTCAGTGTTTTTAAAGTTCATTCACCAAACTCTCAGTAACTATTTACAAAACTGAGTGAGGGTGCATCCAAATTTGCTGTGTTTCAACTGGCCCCCGGTTTACTTCAGAGCACATTGGAACAGTCCTTGTGTCTTTAATGTTCAGCGTCTGTGGGTCTAGAGTCAGCGCTCTGCGACCAGAGCAGCTGACATAATCCCAACATAACTCTTTTCTTGTAAAATCTAAATTGCACCTGAATTATTATTTTTAATCCTGAGGCCGACCTCAGCGATTCTCTCTCTCAGAAAGAAGTTTAGTAATTCCACGTTTATGGCTGTGAGACATGGCTAAAGGCTGAATAAACAGGAAACTACTTCCTGTTCCTCCTCAGCTTTTTCTGCATTTATTTCCCTTCTCTACAAAGACTCTACGCCGTTTCAACCTCTTTTTATGGAATGCACTGGCTTTGGATTATGTTAGACACATTATGCACTAGAATATCATATTTTGAGTTCATAGTTTGAGTTTGAGGGCTCAATGTATAAATCAGTCTAAATACAACAGTTTATCTCAAGATTAGGTCAGCGTTTGGTGAGAAATAATTCTTCTCTGTTTATACAGTATCTGTTTTTTGCATAAACCTGGGTCTGTGTTCTGTCTTGTCCAGTCGTTTCGCGCTGAAGTGTTCCTTAAGCCAACAGTGAGCCAGACCACTTGCTCCTCTTTGGACCATCTAAATACACCGGTTCACTTAAGACAGTTGAGACTCTTTTGGACTGTACTAATCCGCTCCAAAGTGAACCGGTGTTGAACTCTGTGGCTAAAGTGGTGCAAATGAGGATGTAAACAGTTTTAACTGAGGGTTCACCTCGTAGATTGGGGCCCTGGGGCAGACTGATGGAGGTGAGGCTGCCAGTCTGTGCCATCGGCCCCTCGTACCACTCACACAGTCACATACAGCACTCGGCCACCTGGGTGAAGTCTCCTGCCCAAGGACACACTCACATGAGGAGAGAACCGCTAGGCTAAAAATAGTAGCTGTTAGCTTTCACGTTCGGTTAGTTACGTCTTGAAGGCTATTTTAGGGCTGAAATGATCATAACGATCAATGAGAAGATGTACGGAGTTTAAAAACACAAAAGAGCACGTCCCCAACTACCACCTACCTAACAACATCATACTTTTTTGTGTTTTTAGTGCTGGAGTTACAGCCTCATGCAGGATGAGTCCAACACGCACATGGCATCCAGCTTACCTTCAGTACCATCTATCTGGGCCTCGAAACTCCTGCCATGGACACAGTGAATGGATACGTTTGTAACGTACTTATGGCAGCAGGAAAGAAGGTCATGACGAAAATAGGGATGACACAAACTGACGCAACAATCAAGGACTGGGCCTAGTGTAAAAGTTAGTCTGACTTATGTAACAGACTTAAGTGGTACTTTTAAATTGCAAATGGGATTTTTTTTTTGGATTCTTGTCTACGTATTTGTTCACTTTTCATGTTCTGTTTTTTAAAATGTAATAAAGAAAAAGGAAAAAAAAGAACATGCATGCAAAAACCAAAATCTATGTATATTTTTTAACACGACTCAAAAAGATAATTTAAGCATGAAACGGGCTTTTAATGACTCAGTATTTTGTGTACTTTTCGTGCGTTCATGTCACCATAAGAGGAACAGCGTCTCTGTGGTTAAAAATACCAGCTTGTAAACCACCTCCAGGGCTAAAGAAGTCTCCAGAGCGGCACGTTTCTGCTCGCACACTGTGTATCCTCCACTTTTCATTCTCAATTGTCCATGCAAAAGCTCCAAACATACAAATAACACTGACATGACGGTTCGAGCACATGAACGAGCGAGCGTCTTGACACACATTTTGCATTATCTATTTTTAGGCCTGAAGCTCCTCCAGGCTGGGCTCCTCTTTCCGTTTGCCCTAAGAAAGTTAAAGATGCGGGAGCGCGTCACCCGATCCGGCCCTGCTGCGACGCCACGTCACGGGGGCCGGTTAAATAAGAGGGGCCCCCGAAGCATGGGTCAGGACCATTCTGTCTTAGGACTCCGGCTTCTCCGTCTCCCTTCTTTCCGCTCGTCCAGCAACCCTCCACAATGGTGTGTAGCCCGTGTCGGAATTCTGTCAATTTGGAATATTACCTTTTTTCCCCAAACAGAGGAATTTGCCTTGTGCCTGTGGATATTATTTTGTTATAAGATGTTTTGTGTACAAATAGTGCGGAAATACTAGAATTGTGTTGGAAAAACTAAAAAAATATAAAAATGTTGCTGAAAATTGCGATCACTTGACGGCTTGAAAATCTTAAAAATATTGATTCCAATTTGTGCGTAAAATGTTTCATTATAAATTTAATTTAATTTAATTTAATGAATTATTTTTTTTGTTGCAAAAAATGTAAATTTTAAGTTTTATGTAAACTTCTCCCATTATATCCTTATTTACCAATTTTAATTTATTTAATAGTATTTATTTAAAAATGTGTGCAGAGTTTGTGAAATTGTTGATCTATTTTTGACTTTGAATCATTGCTTCATGTGTGTGTTTTTATTGTAGGCCGAAGAAGCCGCTGCACCCGCCGCCGCCGATTTCACCGCGGACCAGATTGAGGGTGAGCAACAAAAACTGAAACAAAATATTTTCAAATTTAACTCTGACCTTTGCCCTTTTATGCCATGCCCCTCCCCCATTATCATATTAACCCTTAAAAAACCTCCCACCGTCCATTCTTGATCGCGTTAAACGACTCTCTAGCGCATACTTCCACGCTGAGGACGTTGTGTACCGTTCGTGTCATTTCGCTGCGTCCAGTTGTCGCAGAAGGATTTGAGAAATGTCTATTCTGAGCGCGCCTCGGCCCTGCCCCGTCTTCCTCCGCCTCACAGTGGCCCTTACACACAGCAGGTGCTAATCCTGGAGCCCAAGGTCTGAGACGGGAGCCCGCTCCGGTTACCAAAAGCTCCCCGCCTTTTGCGCGGCAAGAGAGCTGGGACATTTTGAATTGTGACAGATAGGATAGTTATTATCATATCCGCACAGTAACAGTAATATGTGTCGTAAAATAGTCTGTACTAGTACAGTCTCCATATAGGATGGTGCAAGTCAAAAGGAATTTTAAACATTTGTGTTTTTAACAGAATTTTCTGAATTTTTTGGATAAAATGTCATGGATAAAATGGACAAAACACAAAAACCCAATTTTGTTCCCATTAATAACAATTATAATTGTATAAACTAATATCATTTGCAAATACAGTCCCTTGCACCCTTTTCAAACTTTTTGGGGTACAATTCGATACCCATTAGATGCAAAAGCAATCTGTAAACTATTTATAAGGCATTTACTAATTTACAAATTGATTGTAATAACACCTTTATAAATGTGTATGAGCCATGAACAAATGAACAAAAACAGGTCTGTGTTAATAAGCATGTACAAAATGTTTGTACAGGCTGTTGATTAAACTATTTTCAAAAACCAAGTGATAAATGCTTGTAAATGCCTTATAAATGTTTTAAAACAAATAACTAGTGCTTATTAACACCTTATAAGTGGTTTACTAAGAAACCGTATTTTAAAGCGTTACCAAGCTTCAATCTAAAAGTCAATCATTCTAAATTGATTAGCACTTTCTTCATATTTAGACTTTCATTTGATGTGTGGATAAAACTAAATTTAAAACATTGTCACTACTTTGACCATCAAATTCCAAAATGTCTTCCATTCGAAAGTCAGATCTAGAAGAAGAGAAGAGACCTGTCCACTTGCTTCTGTGTAGGAGCTGGAGGTTTATGTTACTTCACGCTCAGCATTCTTGGTTTAACTTAAGCGCTGTGGCTGTATATGGCACAGGGCAGCGTGACGGGCCGGATCAGGTTCAACATGTGGCCCACAATGTGACCGACCGAGGGGGGGGGGGCACCAGGGCACTCATCTGTCAGCTCTTCAACTTCATACACTGCAGAGAGTATAGTGTGGTAGGCAATCATAAAGTTGCTAAAAACGAATCTAATCTTTATTTTATCAAAGTACATGTAAAAACTTGTACCGGAATATAGGGCTCCACACAAAGTGTGACGTCACAATATTGGCAATAATCCATATCTCAACAAACTAAATAGACGTCACAATAACATCAAGGTGCTCTATCTGACAGAAAAGCACTGATTTAAAAATGAAATGCTTCATTTATGAATGATTTTCCTTTTAGTTAGACTCATGCATTACGGCATGAACATATTTGTTTCAGTATAATGTGTTAAAAGTATTTGGTGAAATGTGTACTTCATTCATAGACTTTAGTGCCAAAGCCCAAATAAGAAAAGTTAAAGGTGCTGTATGTAGCTTTTGTGCTGTTGTGGAAACTCCAGAGCCGCTCGGATCTGATCACAAGTAAAAGGGTTTAGCACAATTTCTCATGTTCTAGCTAGCAGTCATACTCAGATGTGAACGACTGAGCTGAGTGCTAACAGTGCTACTACTGCAGCTCCTTTAAGTTTTGTAAAAAAAAATAAATCTGTAGGCTAAATTTTAGTCATGTTCCTCTTTATAATGTCAAAAATAACAATTACGTAGTGAATGTGGTGGATATGGGTAAAGTGAGAAAGATCCTTTGTGTTTTAAAATCCATGCACTAGTATAACTTACAATTCCCTTTATCACATTCATTCATCATTCCACTAATCACTAACATGTGCTGAATAAAAAATACTTTGCGATTTGGAATAAAAAATGAACACATTTGCAGTGTCCCACTTTACCAATAGTACTTTCAAAATCTGATTTGAGACCAACACGTGTTTTAAAAGGAATAAAAAATGCATCACATTCAAGACTTTGGTATTTCAATCAAAACATTAAAATAGAAAATCAAATACTAGCATCTGAACACTGAATTTCATGTTCAAATTGTACATGAATCTGATTAAAATGTTTCTAAAACAAAGGACATGGAAATAGACTTCAGACGTGCCGCTTCACACAGTGTTAGTGTCATCCATGGCGAGGAGGTGGAAGTCGTCAAGAGTTATAAATATCTTGGAACTTTAATTGACAACAAACTGAGATTTGACCTGAATGCAGAGTCCATTGTTAAACGAGGACAGCAGAGAATGTACTTGCTGAGGAGACTAAACTCTTTTAATGTAAACAGAACCATTCTTAATCATTTTTATTGTTCTTTTATTGAAAGCCTTCTTACTTTTTCTTTTATCTGCTGGTTCCACGGATTGTCCTTGAAGGACAAAAATACATTGCAGGCAATTGTTAAAACCTGCTCAAAAATTACAGGCATCAAATTGAGGGACCTTGACTCTCTGTGGGAGGAGCAGGTGCTGAATAAAGCAAAGAGCATCCTGGGACAGCCTCAACACCCTCTGACTCCTGAGTTTGTCATTATGCCTTCAGGGCGCCGTTTTTATGCGCCAGTGAGGAAAACAAATCGTTTTTCCCACTCCTTCGTGCCCTCCGCGATTAAACTGTTGAATTTGAATGGCAGTATTTGCTAATTTTATTGTATTTAATATTGTTGTAACTGTGAAATGGACTCACGCAGTGTGTGTTTTGTGTGTATGTGTATGAACTGCTCTGGGAAATGCTGCAAATGAATTGCCCTCTGGGATCAATAAAGTTTTCTGAATCTGAATCTGAATTATTTTATTGCAATGGACGTAGTTTGTTGGTACTTTCAAGTTCCATCTGGGTGTATTTTAGATGGCGTATTAATGACATCCACTAAAACAACCAAATGTAGCATGCTGTGGGTCTAACTGTGCACTGTGTCCTGTCTGCAGACTTCAAGGAGGCTTTCGGTCTCTTCGACAGAATCGGTGACAGTCAGGTGGCCTACAACCAGGTGGCCGACATCATGCGCGCTCTGGGACAGAACCCCACCAACAAAGCCGTCACAGAGATCCTGGGCAACCCCTCCGCCGATGGTACGCTTCACGCCGACTTAGCACATGTTTATGTGTGTGTGCATGTCCCAGCACCCTGGACTCACACATTTTAGTGTTACTTCTGTATTATTGTGAGAAAACATGACACGATTTAACAATTATTCACGATTTTTGAGGCCAAACAATAGTACAATCTTTCATTTTCGTTACTGTTCCTCAGGTTTGAGACCAGCTTTATGGAACTGAACTTTCTGAATGACAAAATAAAGTTAAAGGGGCTGTACCTGATTTTTATTTACTCTAGTAAAGATAAATTCTCTATACACATGGTTTGATAGAAGCAACTTCATGGACAGACACTGGGTTTGTAATGTATAATCTGTACATATTATAAACACACTTTGATAGGAAAGAACCAGTGCAGAAGTGTTTACCAGGGTCATCTCCTTTCAGCCAATCAGGCACATACACTATGAATCATGGGAAAATAGCTGCTTGACTCTATCCCAGACATGTGTTTCTCTGTCATGGTGCAGTTTCAAAAGTGCTAAAAGCTAATTGTAAAGAGAGTTAGAGGAACTATATGGAAACAACTGCATGAGACTATTCCAGACAGTCGATTCTGAGCACTATTGAGTGATAGGAAGGACTATGTGGGTGGGGCTAAAAACATGTTCTTGTTTCATGGTTCAAAATCAGGTACAGACCCTTAAACGTGACAAAAACAGCCAGATATAAACAGTACTTTGCCTATAGGTGCGTTTTTGAACCATAGATTTCATTAAAAACACTCAATGTTGTGTCTAAAATAATCACAATTATAATCTTTTCTTTTTTTTTTTCTAATTATATTGCTGTATCTCAATTGACCAGATAATCTTGAAGTCCCTAGTCACATGATCTGTCATTTAGCGCTGTAATTCATACCGGGATAAAATTATTTCATTTTCACCCAAATACAATGTATACATTATATCTGTATTGATTTTTAAACTTTATAACCTGAAAATAATATTGGGTACTGCCCCTTTAAAGGACACATATTATGCAAACTGTTTTTTTTTTTGAGCGTTTAACCATGTTCTAACATTGTTCCTTCATCAAAAACGCTAGTTTGATGAATCCTGGTTAGAAAAACACTCCATTCTGCTGCTTTTAATCCATGAATTGTGTTTAAAGGCTAATAACAATACAAATAATGCATAATATTTAATTTGTAAATTCCACAAAAACCTCCACATGACTTTCTATTGTACGTCTTAAAGGACACATATTCTACAAAAGTGACTTTTTTGAGCTTTTAACTGTGTTCTAACAACGTTCTGTCTTCAAAAAAGAACCTGGAGTTGCATTTAGCTTCAATCACGATATTTTGAGGAATGTTGTTTGAGGAAAGTCCTCTTCTCTACGAGCATCAAAAACACTTCCTGCCGAACTCCCTCAATCTGTGACTCTGTATTTTCAGATACACAATTACTACTACTAGCCTGATCATAGTGTCTCTTAAAGTGATAACAAAACTTAATTGTTTATCGGCGCCATCCTCTGGCTGCACACACACAGTAATTGCCAGGGCAGACAACAGGGAAACTTCATATAGTATTTTTTTTCCCTTTTTTTTCTCCTCAAAGAGATGGCAAATTTAAGATGTGTGTGTAACATGTGTGTGGCTCTGTGTGGAAACGCCATGACAATAATCCAGTTGCGTGTGTGTGTTTGGGGCAGACATGGCCAACAAGAGGCTGAACTTCGAGGCCTTCCTGCCCATGCTGAAGAAGGTGGACGCCATGCCCAAGGGAACCGTGGACGACTACGTTGAGGGTCTGCGCGTCTTCGACAAGGAGGGCAACGGCACCGTCATGGGCGCTGAGCTGCGTATCGTGCTGTCCACCCTGGGTAAGTCAGAGGGAGAGCGGGGGAGGTGAGGGCCCAGGGGTGTGAGGGGCCCCAGATGTGACTGTGTGCTGCGCTGCCCCCTACAGGAGAGAAGATGTCCGAGCCAGAGATCGACGCCCTCATGCAGGGTCAGGAGGACGAGAACGGCAGTGTGCACTATGAGGGTAAGGCTTCAGCAGACTTTCACTTTAAAGGAGACATATCCTGCTCTTACTACTTAAATACTATATAAACTTTTTTTTTATATTATATTCATTGTAAACTGCAATATTGATGTAAAACGGCTTAATAATGGAAATAGATAGATTGACTTCCTGTTCAAAACTGCAAAAACTGATAAGCCCCACCTCTTCATAGTGACATTTCACTGTAACAAGCACCAGATTTTACAGATTTACATCTTTTTATTTTTTACATGTGGTTATGTGATATTTTACAATTCCACATGTCACTCAAACTTAATTTTTCAAATAATTACAACAAAGTACAGGATGTGGGCGGGGATAAGGGGTAGGTGAAAACAGGAATTTTCTGAGCACTGGAGCCACATTTTCAGAACAATACAGGATTAATGCAAACATGCAAGAATCAATCAAAATACAACTTTGAGTAAATTAATGACGAGGAAACACTTTTGTAACAAGGTGAAGTTCATTAAAGTTGATATGTCCCCTTTAATCTTCTTTACATATTTTATTTATTTATTTATTTTTCATACTGTTTCTTGTGAATGGCCTCATCTCCAATTTCATGCAAAGATTATTGAAATTATATTTTATTTTCACTTTTCACTTTTCAAAAAGCCTATTTAATAATATTTTGGACTATTAATCAGTCATTAATTTATACAATTCTGTTGTACATATTGCCAAAAGAAACTATTCCAACTATGCAATGGCCATTTTTATATAATTTTATGTACTCTTATTTTGTTAAACCACATAATAAGGATTATAGAGTTTGTAACATTTTAATTTTATTCTTAAATTTTCCCAGATTGAAAATGTCCTAAAATTGCTTATTTATTTGCCTACTTTTTGCTATAAAGGTGCACCATGTAACTTTTCTGGAGGAGGGTCTGTCACCTGTTTGTCTCATAAAAATGGAATTGCTTTGCTTGGATTGTTCTACAGTTTGCTACAAATGCATCCATCCTTTATTGAAAAATAGATAAGTTCAAATTTTAATGAAAAAAAACAACAACTTGTTTTGTTGGATTCACGCATTTGTCTCCATGGAGAGGAAGTTGTGGGACATTTCATGCAAAATAACAATATCTCCATGATAAAAATGTTTCAAACTCTCCCCCTCAAAACTTACATAGTGCACCTTTAATCTTTAACATGTACAAGACGTAACTCTGCAGAAATTAGATTTTTTTTTTTAAAATAATGGTTTTGTCTCTGTCCTCTGTCCTTCTCCACAGCTTTCGTCAAGCACATCCTGTCTGTGTAAGAGGCCACAGCTGGCGTGCTGCGGCGCCCCCTGGTGTGAGGACATCCACACTGTCTAAAGACCAACACGGAAAGACAAGGACTATGTGCACGGGATGTTGAAGCTAAACCCTTTTGTTTGTATATTGTTCCCTTCTCCGTTCGTACCGCTCCACTCTCTCCCTCGACTGTAGCCCCTCGCTGCCTCTCCCCCGGCCTGGGCGCCTCTCCACTCCTCATGGGGTGAGGAACGGGGGAGAAGGGGGAACCACTCATCAAGTGGGGGTAGATCCCTCCCTCCCACCACCACCCCGTCCAGTCGCTCACCACTGGCCCAGCAGAGCCCAAGGTGCTGGGGACGGCGTGGACACGAGCGCCCAACACTAACTCCAACTCCAACACCAAAGTTGTATTTATATTCATTCTGTTCATTTCAGAATAAACTTTTCCAACGTACATCCCATTTGGATTGGTTCTTCAACTCTCATTCTTTTTACACTTTTAACCAAATTGTATTAGGAAAGATATGTACAAAACAAAGGTGTGTCACTCTTTCAATTCATCCATATAGGTTTATACAAAGAGACACATTTTGAACATAAAAGGGTACCACTTATTTTGCCTTAATAAAGCATTAACAAAGAGTTAATTAATTTTGAATATATAGTTTATTAAACATGATTCAGGCTTAGTAACCACTTAATTAAAGCTAAGGTGAGGGTTAGGGTTAGAAAATAGGGTCAGAATATTTGTTAAATAGTTACAAAGCATGAATCATTCTTAAACTATTTGTGGATTATGAACTCTGGATTATGAAGTCTTTGGTCATGCTTAAGGCATGAATAAGTGGAGTTATTATAAAGTGTTGCCCATAAAAGAAGTTAAACTTTACTAAGAATTAGGATTAAACTTAAAGTGAACCACATGCATCTGTTTATAAAACAGAACTAAATCACATGTATTCCTGCAGAAATGTCTTTATGCTGGATCTTCAGTTTGTGCATTTACAAAAACATCACCAGAGATCTCCAATAAAATGTCCTCGAAGCCAAAGCACATTATAACTCCAGGATCCACAAATGAACAGGTTTTATTTGTTGGTAAAAACGATGAACCATCATTTTTTTAGTCTTTTAAAACAAGCTCTTCTTTAAGTTGTTTACTGCTCACAATATTGTTTTTGTAAAACTAAAGTCACTTTATGAAATACATATTTTAAACACATCACATATAAATATAAATAGCTCCCAGCATGCTTTGCTTCATGGCTTGAATAAGATCATGGCTGACTACACAGCCATGTCATAGACGGTGGCCGAGTGGCTGGTCTCAGTGAGAAGGTCGTGTGTTTGACTCCTGGGCCGGACCGGGCCCCTCTGTGGGGAGTTCCTCCTGTGTCAAACATGACCACAAGGTCACAGGTCAAATCCTCCTGCTACAGGCCTGACTCCTGACCCAGACCAGACCAGGATCTGGAGCTGGGTCCTGACCCAGACCAGACCAGGATCTGGGGCTGGGTCCTGACCCAGACCAGACCAGGATCTGGGGCTGGGTCCTGACCCAGACCAGACCAGGATCTGGGGCTGGGTCCTGACCCAGACCAGACCAGGATCTGGAGCTGGGTCTGGGCCCCTGCAGGTCTCATCAAAGCTGTGGTGGTCAAAGTGTTTGATTTAATTTTGATTTGATTTTTGACTTAAGTAAAAGTACTACAGACAGAGGAAACATCACTCAAGTAAAAGTATCACATACACAATTCTATTTAAAGCCACACCATGTCACTTTCTGGAGCTGGGAAGTCACCTGCATGTTTCCATGGAAACAAAGTTAAAAACATACTTCTAAACGGTCTCCATGGAGACAGATATGTTTCATGCCTCACGGTGCACTGTTAAAGATTAATGAACTACATTTTGACTTTATCTTTATTGTCCTTGTCAGTGGTTCATGCCATAGTCCAGGGGTGGCCAACCAGTCAGAGACTAAGAGGCACATTTTTTACTGTGTTACCGCAAAGAGCCACATCATACATACGGCAGAACATCACCTCATCCCTTCCACACACACACACAGGACGCACATCCTGTGTGTGTGTGTGTGTACAGTGTTTTCCCCCAGGTTTACCTGTTTGGGGAGGCGGGTGTTGACGTACGAGCACGTGGACACGTCAACCACACGCTCACGTGCACTGTATGGAGAAATATTGGCCTACAAGTGTTTATTTCTTAGTAATCATAATTGCATTGCTTTTTTAAATGTCCATGTTATTTAATACTATTTAAAGTGATTAAATGTCTTTAAACCTTATAAACACATTTGAGGGAATCTGGGCTTTGGTAAGTAGGATACTTATAGTTTGTTTTATTTAATGTCATATTCAGGCCTTATTTGCATGATTATTTCTCTCTCTCTCTCTACAACCCATGCACAACTCAATTTACCTGTGGGGGAAAAAAAAACAACTAATAGCTTTAATCTGGCAGGGTTCATTTGATTTTGTCAACTTCAAATGCCAATAAGCAGGAATAAACACACATATTTTTACCATTCACACACACAGTTTGAGCTGGGGCAGTTTTTGTCACGTGGTTCATGTCGTGATCGTTGCTACTGGATGCACTGGATGCACTGGATGTCTTTTCATCCGCGGGTTTGTTCGGGACAATAAATCATGTTTTAATTGCGGCTCAGGTTGGAGTGGGAGTTTCTTATTGCAGCGGTAATGAGACTCGTTTTGACAGTCGATGATTAGCTCTGTATGATGTGATTGACAGGGTGGGAGAGCTGTAGGGGGTGCTGGAGGAGCTGTATTCAATGGCAGGGGAAACACGGACGTAAGAGCCGCATGAAACCAGGCCAGGAGCCACATGTGGCTCACGAGCCGCGGGTTGGCCACCCCTGCCATAGTCAGTGCATAAAGCCTTGCATAAAGCCTTTCACACATTCAAGTGCTTTTTCAACAAACTCACAGCATTTGGCACAAATTAAATTCTTTTTCCCCATTTCCATGGAAACAAGCAGGAGGAGGGTCGCCCAGGCCAACTACGAGTCAGGTTTGTGTAGATGCAAGCCCCTCAAAGGATGCATGTTTTTATTTTAATTTTATTTTCAGTGCAGTAAACATGCCTCGGTTCTTGTTTTCATCTGAATAAACCATCTGGAGATGGCCCCTGGAGGCTGCACTGTGGCCCCACTGCTCCTGAGGAGGATGGGTCAAATGCAGAGACACATTGCCCTGTGGGGACAATGAAGTGTACCCTAACATTAACCTTCATGATTCACGTGTGGCCCTTAAATGACATGTTAGAGGGCCCACAGAAACATAAAAACAATCAACAATTTCTTTGTTGTTATTGCAGGTAATTAAGATTCACTAATTCACTTTTTATGCCAGTATATTTGTGTATACTGTATATATGTGTACATTTGTACATATGTGCACATCTTATTGAAAGAAAGAAAGAAAGAAAGACAGAAAGAAAGAACACAAAACATGTGCAATATAACATTTAATCGTCAGAGGGCGACAGTGAGCCATTCTTTCTGTTATAAAAGCCAAGCCGAGGAAGCTTTGACGACCCCCGACCTGTTTCTCCTCCAACTTTCTCCTTCTTTTACGCCTTTATCGTCATCTTCAAACCATTTGACGACTTCTTTAAAGCTCTGAGGGTACGTTTCGGCCGTTGTCCATCGGATGATTAAGTTTAGACTTGTATTTTTGCATTAAATATAATAAACTTTTTCGCGGAAGCTTAAGCGATGCCAAAAATACTGTGACAAAGCTAACTGACCAATCAGCACACAGACCAACGCAGCTGAGAGCCAATCAGTGAACAGAACGGACACTAGGAAACGCCTCCAAAACCTTTGCTCTAATAAACTACTTTTGCTGCCAACAAAACAACAAAAATAATGTTATTTGTTAGTTATGTCATCCACAGTTCGCATTATAGCCTCTGTCTCCCGCTGATAGTTTTATAATTCGTTTTTTTCTCTCTTTTCAGAAGATGCTCGCTCACAGACTCGCAGAGAAGTGTTTCTCGGGGCTCAGAAATGTTTCAGTCCAAAGCAGGTTTTTATTCCCAGCAGCCTCCACAAGGTAAACAATTAACAAACTACGTGCACGTAATACTTTCCAAATAAACTGACCGTAGAATATAATTTAAGACTTAAATCAATGATAAACTACCTTTTTCTTAAAGTAACGAGCCGTGATATGTACGGTGTGTGGCTGGAGTCACGTCAGTGTCAATCAAATCCTAGTCACGTCCTCGGCAACGCCAGTCGTGATTTTTAATGATGGTGCAAGCCACATGTACAGTAATGGTCAACTGTGCTCTACTCTTCAAAGTCCCCAGAATGACTGCCACAAATGACCCCAGAGCACACACCAGGACCTGCTGTGAAGGGCGGCAGTAGCTCAGTTGGCAGAGTCCCGAAGGTCGGCGGTTTGATTCCCGAACATCCTTGGCTGAGTGGTCAGATCCACTGACCCACAGGTTGTGGCGATGCCGTTGTGTTCTTGGGCAAGACACTTAACCCACCTCACCCCCAGTGTCTGTGTACTGTGGTGTGTAAATGGGTGAATGGTTCTTTGATGTAGAGCGCTTTGAGTGCCTCGAAGGTGGAAAAGTGCTTTATAAAAATGTGACCATGAAGCTAAAGACGACTCACCTGGTCATGGCACATGTCCGTATTCCACTCTCCTCAAGTCTTTAGTTGTGTCATATGGTCCGATTATTCTTTTTTCTCTCTTAAGGGCTCACACTTGTTGGATGTGGAAGTCCACTGTCAGTGTTTAAAACGGACTGTTATGATACAGAGGAACTAACAACAGCATTTCCAGTTATTTGTGACTTGCTGCGAGGATGTACAGTGGTGTTTAGTCCAACTTTAGGAGCTTAAAAACCTTTTTCTCATTTATGTCGCTCTCTTGTCATGCATTAACAAAAAGTTTAACTTCAGATATGACAGGGTGCCTTTATATTTACACTCAATCACACAGCGTTAGTTTTACAATCTTCAACTTTCATTTTTAAGCATCTACTCCAGTCATGTCATGTTTTCCTGTGGACTGCGGTCTAATCCTCTGGTTGTCGAGCCGAGCAATCGTTTAATATTAAAGACCTTGCCGACTATTAAGTACTTCAAGTAATGTTTAAAGCTAAATTAAACACTCAAAAAAAAATAAAAGAAAAAAAAGCTTACTATAATCTAAAAGATTATTGTACATTTATTTTTGCCAAAAGTCAGAAGAGGCCTTAAACAAATCTGTCTTTTCTTGGGGCTCAGTTGTGGAACACTGGACCTTTTTCACTTTCGTTGAAAGTGTTTGCAACTTCCATTTTTAAGGAGACGCGGAGACACTGTGCCACATTCTCTCTGTGCTCTTAAGAAGACACATTTGTTAATGAGATAAATTCACCAACAGCCTCTACGAACACCTTGTCACTCATTTACATTTGTAGTTACATAAAAATGAACACATTTATGCCATGAAACGCCCTCTTGAGTACAAATTTGCTCATAAGAACGTGTCATGAATGAGGCCCAATATTAAGAATGTAATTCATGAAAAAGAAAAGATCACAGTCCAGTCCACTTGAATGAATGAATGTCTGTGTTACAAAGGTCAGAGATGTAATCCTTATTCTTTGAAAGCTGGAGGTCACTTTTATGATGTAAGTGGATGCACATACAGTCGTATGAAAAATACC
This sequence comes from Rhinogobius similis, assembly GCA_019453435.1. Classification (NCBI taxonomy): domain Eukaryota; kingdom Metazoa; phylum Chordata; class Actinopteri; order Gobiiformes; family Gobiidae; genus Rhinogobius; species Rhinogobius similis. The sequence continues at coordinate 40,446,593 of CM033627.1, read as the reverse complement.
ATCAACCAGAATCCAGACCCTCATTGGAAGCTGTAGGAAGCGTTTAAAGGCTGTTATTTCTGCAAAAGGAGGCTCTACTAAATATTGATATAATTTTTCTGTTGGGGTGTCCAACTTTATGCACCTGCCTACTTTTGTTTAAGTAATTATTGCACACTTTGTGTAAATCCTATAAACTTAATTTCACTTCTCAAATATCACTGTGTTTGTCTGCTATATGATATATAGCCATCTGAGATGAGTCCGACAAAGCTCTGTTTTATCCACCTTCCACAGAGAGTTTGTTTGAGAAGACATGAGTCCAGTGTAAAATGACGGTTCTTGTTGTGTCTTGTATTTGCAGGTTTCAGCACAGTCAGCCTGACCATTCACACCCCCCTGCCGCCTCCTCACGTTTAGAGAACGCCTCGTCCAAGACGCTCCTGGACATCGGCACGCGCCGCATCTTTAACGAGGACCACGACCTGTTCAGACAAAGTGCACGACGCTTCTTCACAGAGGAGGTGGTCCCACATCACAGCAAGTACGAGCACCCTGCCTGTGGCCTGTAAATGCTCCGGACGCTCCAGACCAGAGGGCCTGAGTAAAGTGACTGAAATGAATATCTCAATATATGTTTGCAGTATCCTGTACGGTGTAACCATTCAGGCAGGTCATTATTAGTCCTAGTTTGGGACAATAATCTGACAAATAATTAATTTTTAATTATTGTGTAATTTATTTTTACTTTTGTTTACAGTAACAATAATTGAGTCCTTTTCACAAGGGATTCCCCAAAAATCACACGTGGCAATGCGTAATTTGCAATTGAAGGGGCATGTGTTATCAACAACAGCATTAACTACACTGGTGGACAATAGAGTATTGAAAAGCACTGAAAACCGTATCGATTATACAGATTATTTTAAACATATGTCGTGGACGAAGTCAGTAGGAAGTGCACCCGATCATTTTAGCACGCAGAACATCAAAGACTATTTGATTAGCAGCAAAGATTGGACCGGGACAGTCTCCGAGCGTTGAAGCCTCAAGGCTTTTAAATTCTTCAGCGATGGCTACGTACAGAAAATGAAAACTGCTTGGCTTATCGACGTGAAAATATCGGACAGTGGTTTATTCCTGGTGAATGCTGATGTGATGCTTCTATGTCCCGTTCTATCTACAGGGCATTGTGTGTGTGCTCCACGTGGGAAAATCAGTGGGGCCATAGACATAAAATAAATGTAGTAAATAAGTAGACGCGGCGTTCGATGCTCATGCTACTTAGCAACGTGGCTAGTCCAGTATGATTTGAAGGACTCTGGCGTAAGTCTCATGCATTTTCCCTGTATCCGTTAGCATTAGCCCTCAAAACACGCAAGTTCTGAATAATCCAGAGAGTGTCAGCTGGTACCAACCATCGAGCACATTTACTGAGGTCAAAGCCTCGTTACGTCATTGTTCAGTGTGTAGACTTTTTGGTATTATATTTCAGATAGTAATTAGCGTGTAAAACTGTCATCTGAACTAAAGGCTAACTGACTATGATTTCTGAACTTGTACACTTCTGATGAGCATCTAGTGACCACAAAACATCCTCTTTTACATGTTACTGGAGAGGAGAGCAGAGAAATGGCATAAATATCATGAACATTTGTACACTTTAATATAGGGATCAGCTTCTCCATTCATTTGTTTGTGAAGGAGCGTTCGCTTTGACATAAGTGCGGGAGCATCGGCAGCAAAGTGGTGGTGTCTGAGCAACGGGCAGAGAGGGAATTTCACGTCTATGAATTGTCTGAGTGGGGCCACTTGTGGTTGGGTTGCTGGATAAGAAAGTGTTGTTGTTACTTCTCTCTTTGAAGATAACACATGCCTCTTCAATTGCAAATAACGCATTGTGACAGGTGTGGTATTTATGAGTTCCCGGACAGGATTCACGGAAAATCATCGAGGCAAACCGGTCGCACGGACTTGACTTTGAAATCGCTCACGAAGAACATTAAAGTTTGTGGATGCCACCTCCAGACAGGGAAGCCGCATTGCAAAGACGTTGATTTTCCGTGAGTCCGCGTGGGAACTCATAAAAACCACACTCGTTCCCTTCTTTGTCCCTTCGATGATTGCATCCAAACAGTCGTGGCCTCCCATTATGGATAAATTTAATGTAAAAAAATCGGTTGCGTTAAGTAGATCGGTGCCCATATAAACAATGCCCCTCCAAATGAACTCTCGCTAAATCTCGCGTACTCAACAGGGACAGGACTATTGTAGCTCAGTTTATTTCTTTAAGCTAGCTCGCAGTTGACTGAAATAAATGCCAAAAGGACAAATATGCAAACTTGACAGCTTTTGCCCATGTTCACATTGTTCCATCATCAAAAACATACCTGGATTTTTTTTTTAGGTTTATTCAAGCTAGTTCGATGATTCCTGGTGTGAAAATCCTCTCCCTTCCGACTGTTAAAAACACTTGCTTCTGAATTCTCTTGATGAACGAAGGTTTTCCGATTTTAGATGTCACTTATCTGCTATTTTAAGTCCTTAAATCATCTCCAGACTCGTTCTAATTATTTCTGCCGAGTAAACATGATCACTACAACTGCTAGGCTAGCTTGCATTTCTTCACAAACGCGCCGTAATAACATTTTTAGCTTGTGTAGGTGCTATGCAGCCTGTAGATGGCGCCTTAACTCAGTAAGTGCAGATGTTCATTTTTATACACAATTTTATTTTGTTTTGTTCTAAAACTAAAAGATTCCAAACTTGGGTATGGGTATGTTTGAAAGCTTATAACAATACAAAAATGCACAATATTTTTCCTTTTAATATATGCTTTTATATTTGAGTTAACCTCTTCATCTTAGGTTCACGGCTTGATGCATTTAGCGTGTGCTTTACATGTCCCATGTGTGAGCTGCTTTACTGCATGAACAAGGGTTTCTGCGTTCTTTACAGTAGTTTGGTGAAATGTTTTGTCCGATTTACTTGTTGGAAACACTTCCACGTTGACCCGTCTGCCTTGTCCCGGTGCAGTTCTCTGTCCCTCTCTGTGGTGTCTCTGCCTCTCGTTCACAGCTCGTCTCTCTCCCAAAAAGAAAGTTTGCAGGGATGAAATAGTTTCTGACTCAGTGTGTTCTCAAAGCGTTGTGGAGCGTTGGGGACATCCAGACGTGACTGTAGAGGTGGTTTAATATTATTTTTCACACATCTCAGTTTCATATTGTGATATTTAAGCATTGTGATGCTTGGTGGCACGACCCCCTAGTATCCTGATAACAATATTTAAACAATATTATATCAATCGTACAGAAATGTGTGTGTGATGTATTTAACGTTTAGATTTAATTATAAGACAAATGTGAAATGTCTGTCAACTTAATCACAAAAGTGCAGAAATATCACCCTCTACTGTTCGGGAAAAACAAGTGTTGTCCCAACGAGTCCTAGAGTTGTAAGGAGAGGCAGGAGACTCTGGATGTCTGAGGCAGGAGAAGTTTATTTACCATCAGTCCAGACCCGGCCACTTGAATACTCAACACATTGTGCTATGTGACTGTGCTTCCACACACAGAGGTTTAAATAGTGGTAAGAAGGCCAGCCTGGAGACAAGCGGCTGAGATAAAATGAGAAGAGCATAGCATACCACTTCTGGGAGACGAGTTCACCATGGAAACTGATAATGTTAGAGAAGGACACATTCTGTACCAGTGGGATGACGCCCGTCGTAGATAGAGCTAACCACTCAGAAATGTCAACAATGGTAGAAATGGAGGTGCCCGTGTTAAGACTATGCACGAGATAGAAAATTCTACAACATCTACCATTCTCAACACATTTTTCATTCATTCTTATTATTCAGCTCGTTTTGTAGCTTTTTGTTTTTTTTAATAAACTATACACAAATTAAATATTTAAATTTTGCATATTTTCAAAACAACATTCATAATATTATCTAAATGTTGAGATATTGCCCACCTTTATATGTATTTATCTGGGATTTGATAAATAATTGGTTGTACTGTAACATCACAAGCCTCTTCGCTTTTCCATTTGAACTCACTCTGTTTCAATCTGTTTAAAGGACTTATTCTGCCACAGTGACTTTTTTAAGCTTTTAATCACGTTCTGACAATGTTCTGTCATCAAAAACATACCTGAAGTTGCATTCAGTTGCATTCGTGCTGTTTTGAAGAAAATCCTCCCCCCTCTGAGCGTCAAACACACTTCCTGCTGAACTTCCTGGAGTTTCTGACATATTTTCAGATCATCTATGTCAGTGGTCCCCAACCCCCGGGCCGCGGACCGTTACCGGTCCGTGGATCAATTTGGACCGGGCTGTACAACAAATAATTATTTATTATCAGAGTCTGAGCGATCATTTATTTTGAAAAAGGACCGGATTCTCTAGTCTAGGATACATAAGAACTTAGATTCTTAGACAGAACCCGACCTGCAATTCGGGCCGGTTCGGGTCCACATTTTCCGCTCTGCTGTCGGGCTGAGTCGGGCGGCCCAGGGGGCAGAGGCGCACACGTGCGTAACATGCGCTCCACGGCGAAAGAGCGCGTGAGCAGCCAGTGCTGTGATGTTTTCCTTCTCATCCTCGAATAAAGTGGTCAAAATATGTGACGTGAGAAAAGAGTTAATGAAAGCGCGGCTGCTACACGAGCGGAGGAGAGAGAAAAAAAGAGAAAGAGCAGCGGAGGAGAAGGAGGAGAGAGAGAGACGAAAGGAGTGAAGGAGAGAGATCATGTGGGCCGGCGTCAGCGGAGGAACAGGCGCGTCTGGGACAGGAGGCGTCCCGTTGGTGCAGGTAGAACACTAAACACTTGAAGCCCTGTCAGGTGCTTATTCTGCCGATAAAACTCTGCAGGAACTCAGTTTACGTAACTCCGGTTCTACACGTGCGCGGACCCAGGTCGGGTTCGGACAGTATCCGCGCGGTCCCGGGTCGGGTTCGGGTCGAATCTTGCAGCAAATGACTCGGGCTCGGACAGTATGCGCGCGGGCTCGGACAGTATGCGCGCGGGCTCGGCAGGTCGGGCTTGAATTTTTGGGCCCGATGATGGTTACATCTCGGTCATTTGAGCTAAAATTTAACCCACAAGCAACAAAATGAGAAAGAAACAAGACAATACCAGGAATCGTACGTGAATCCTACGGCTCTAATGAGGCAATGAAGCCTTCAAAGCTGCTTCACTTAGAGACCAAGCACCCTGGATTAAAAGACAAGCCCCTGGACTATTTTGAAAGAAAAAAACAGGTACACAGTGGATTCACGTTTATTATGATAAACGCCCCTCCCCTACCGGGCCGCAGTAAAATTGTCAAGCGTTGACCGGTCCACGGTGATAAAAAGGTTGGGGACCACTGATCTATGTGACTTATAAGAGAATCTTCTGCTGTTTTTAGTCCTTGAATCCTCACCAGACTCATTCGGAGCATTTCTTCCTCTAAACACGTTCACTGTTACTGCTAACCTGCACCTTAATGTTGGTTGGCGGCTAACTTTACTAGATTGTGTGAGCGCTAAGGCACCATCTAATGGTTGATGTACTCAGTAAGTGTCTTTTGACAAAGGCTGATGCAACCTGTAATTTAAAGAAGAATACACTTTTTTCCTTTTTTCAAAACATGTCACATTTAAAGGCTGATAACAATATGAAATATGCATAATATTTTTCCTTTAAGCTGCACTGTGGAGGTTTTCTGCTTTAGGGTTCACCACCTGCTGGTCTCCATTCATCTGGCCTCGAGCATTTGTACATCTCAGTGCAAAAGAACACAATTTGTCAGATTCCGATAAAGCTGTTGGTTTCATGCAAATTCCCCGCCATCATCCATCCCTCTGTTCCACTGTGGAGTTTGGTGATCGATCGTCCTTTCCTTCTGCCTTTGTTGCCAGATGATGATGATTATTTGTGTTTTTAGATGGGAGAAGGACGGGCAGGTGAGCCGAGAGGTGTGGCAGAAAGCCGGAGAGCAAGGCCTGCTGGGATTGCTGATACCCGAGGAACATGGCGGCATCGGGGGAGACGTCTACTACGCCGATATCATGTGGGAGGAGCAGTAAGTCAGAAAGACTGTTCACTGTGTGCACATTTAAACACCATTAGGAGCATTAACTATTGAAACAGACTGAAGTCTCAACTGCTCAAATAATCCTAAATGTTCTTTTTGAACGGTTGAAAGTGCCGTAAATAAACAAAATAATAAAATAATATATAGGATATATATGCAGGGATAATTAACACATTAATAAATAAATGAATGAATTTTTTATACATAAAAGCCTACATTTTTCATCCAAAATTACATTTACTTATGCATAAAAAAAACTTTATTTCTGCTTCTCAATCTTTAATAAATAAATAATAAAGATAGAAAAAATAAAGAAATAAAATTTAAAAATAAATGAATGTGAAAATAGATATAAATTAAATGAAAATTTAACAATAAATGTGGAGAGTAACATTAGAAACTTAAAAGGAAAAAATCTATACCTTTTTAGAATGCATAAATAAATATCTAAATGCAAGTTTGTTTGTTTTTTGGGGTTTTTTTCTTCAAAAGTCAATGTCTGGACTGGGAAGTGATTTTGATTTCTGTGAACCATGTTTTTTTTAGGTCTAAAACATGAGATGTCAAAATAAAGGTAGAGCATGTTTAAAAGCGTGTAACAAGAGAAGCAAGGTCGTTTTTTGGTTGTTTTTAAAAGGAGAAAAAATTAATACAATAATAAAAAACATGTACCTATGATCCTTTTAAAATAACTCAACAGAGTAGATTCATATCATAAGGATATATATATTCTTTGCCATGTTTGTTTGTCAGGATGTACTCCAACTGCTCGGGCCCCGGCTTCAGTTTGCACTCGGACATCGTCATGCCGTACATCTCCAAATACGGCTCCAAGGAGCAGATCCAGCGCTTCATCCCCGACATGACGGCCGGGAGGTGCATCGCCGCCATCGCCATGACGGAGCCGGGCGCGGGCAGGTGTGTGACCACGAGGCAAACCAGGGGCGCCTCTCAGCACTGACACACTGCTCTTATGTTTTAGTGATTTACAGGGAGTCCAGACCAATGCCAGGAGAGATGGCACTGACTGGATCCTAAACGGCAACAAGGTATGGAACACATCGAAGTGAGAGCACAGAGGGCGGGGCGGAGGGCGGGACGGAGGGCAGGGCGGGTTTTTCATAGTTTGTGATGTTTGGAGGCTGTTGCTCTCTCTCCTCATTGAAAATGCATGGGCGTTATTGTGTGGAACAGGACCAGCTTTTAGAACGCAGCTCACATGACAGGACTGAGACACTGGCCCATTCAGCCCTTGTCACTCCACACACCGTCTGCTCTGAATGCATCTCCAGGTGTTCATCACAAACGGCTGGATGGCAGACCTGGTGGTGGTGGTGGCAGTGACCAACCGCGAGGCCAAGTCTCCAGCTCACGGCATCAGCCTGTTCCTGGTGGAGGACGGCACCAAAGGCTTCCAGAAGGGCCGCAAACTGGAGAAGATCGGTCTGAAGGCCCAGGTACAGCTCACATTCACTTTTACACTGGAACATCTTTTTGATGGAAAACTAATCCCTCCTTTTTTTAGGACACAGCGGAACTGTTCTTTGAGGACGTGCGTCTTCCGGCGGATGCTCTCCTCGGACAAGTCAACAAAGGATTCTTCTACCTGATGAACGAGCTTCCACAGGTCAGGAGGAAATACTTGTTCCTTTTAAACTAAATGTATTTTGTAAAAATTACCCTCTTAGCTTTTTACCTAACATATTCCAACCTGAACTTCTACACCACAATTTTAAAATAAATGATTCTGTCATTGGACTTCATTTGCCTTCACAATGACAGATCTTCTCTGTTGGCATGTAGTGTTTCACTGGGGCTTTTGAGATCCAATAATTATATTTATACTTAGGCTTTGAGTGTCTGCTGAGACCCAATATCCACCGATACCAGGCTATACTTAAAACTACTTCAATATGTTACCACATTTTTTGATATGTTTTTTTTTACTAAGAGTCATTAATATGATTATTATTATATGCTAATAATATACTGTACTTTGTAATAATTACAGTAACTTTACAACAGCTAAGTTTTGTAAAATAAACTCTGAAGACTGACTTCTGGAGGTGCTGAACTTTAAAGTGAAGTTTCACTTGTCTTTAGTATTTACTGGGTTTAAAATGAGTCTCAAAATGGCAAACTGGAGTATCGGATACTGTCAGGACTATTGATATTGGGGCTTGGTGCCTTTTTAGTTGTCACAATACTAACATTTCTAATTCAATTTTGATACTAAGAAAAAGGCTCATACCATAGAGATAACATTCAAAAAATAAATACTTAATATATTGTTATTTTCCAGGCTTTTAATGTTTTTTTAATGTTACCACATGGCCTTTTTCTTTTCAGAATCAAAATTAGTTTATTGCCATTGTCAGTGATCATAATTCACAAACACAGGAACTTATAGGACTTCTTTCATTTTTTTTTCATTCATTTTCTACCGCTTATTCCCGTTAGGGGTCGCGGGTAACTGGAGCCTATCCCAGTGACTTTGGGCCTTAGGCGGGGTACACCCTGGACAGTGGCCAACTCATCGCAGGGCTAACACAGAGAGACAGACAAGGACAGACAACCATTCACTCTCACATTCATACATTATGGAGAATTTAGAGTTCTCAATTAACCTACACAGTCATGTGTTTGGACGGTGGGAGGAGCCGGAGAACCCGGAGAGAACCCACGGTAACACGGGGAGGACATGCAGACTCCACCCAGAGAGATTGTGTGATGTTGGGGTGGTCCGGGATTCGAACCCACGATCTCCTCACTACAGGTTTGGAGAGCTTCAGCCTCTGTCTGTACGTGGGGATCAGGTGGACCATGGCGTGATCTGAGAACACCAGGGCAGCACGAGGAACTGCACGGAAGGAACCACTCACTGTAGTGTAACAGTGACCCAGAGTGTTCTGCTCTCTGGTCGGGCATTTAATAAACTGTCTTTACTTTGGTAGTTCCTGGCTGAGATTCCCCTTGTTGAAATCCCTGAGGATAATCAACAAGGAGTCCGGAAAGTCCGGCTCCACACATAGTATCCGCTCCGCCAACACGCGCTGTGCCTCCTGCACGTTCACGCTCTCTGGTACGTAAACAGCAGCCAGAATGAATTATGTTAACTCAGGTGGAGAGTAGAATGGTTTACAGTTAACAAAGAGATATTGCGATCAGGAGAGCAGTGTTTGGAGATCACAGTCACATCGGAGCACCAAGTGTTGTTGATGAAGAAACAGATGCCTCCGCCTTTTGTTTTTCCACCTGAGAGATCCCTATGTATGTCGGCGAGGAGGTGCTGAAATTCCTCCAGATGTAGTGCGCAGTCCGGGATCGACTCACTGAGCCACGTCTCCGTGAAGCACAAAACAGAAGATGATGCAAAGTCTCTGTTTCTGCTCATCAGCAGCGCCAGTTCGTGCGTCTTGTTGCTGAGTGAGTGGACATTGAAGAGGACAATCCCACGTAAGGAAGGACACGCACCACGTCTCCAAAGGCGCACAAGAGTCCCCGCTCGCTTTCCTCATCATTTCTGATATAAATCAAGCTCATTTTAAAACTATTTCGGGATTATTTATAGTTTGATTCTAGTTTTAGTTTTGAAATTATAATTTTTTGTTGGGTAACCCTGTTAACATTCCATTTGCTAATAACAGGTACTAGTATTTTTGTCAAACATGGTTTATGAGCCGTGTTACCAGCAGAGGGCGCACAAATGCCTAATGCAAATGTTTCTCTGCTTGTTCAGGAGCGTCTGGTGATCGCAGGCATGGCCTTAGCCAGCGCAGAATTCATGTTTGAGGAGACCAGGAACTACGTTCTGCAGAGGAAGGCTTTTGGCAAAACCATTGCTCATCTACAGGTGCAAGACTTGTATTGCAGTCAACTAGTACTACAGCCTTCAAAATGAGACCCACTGTGGAAAAATACAATTAGAGAATTCTTCATCTTCCTCTGGTCCTGATGAATACTTTTTTGTGTTAATTCAGTACTTTCAGTTTTAGATTAGTGTATTTCTGAATAGCTAGCTGCTGTACTCTGTGTTCTCATGTGTGTGTCTTGTGTGGGCCTCAGACGGTGCAGCACAAACTGGCCGAGCTGAAGACAGACATCTGTGTGGGCCGAGCCTTCATCGACAGCTGTCTGCAGCTGCACGCCGAGCGGCGCCTGGACGCTGCCATGGCGTCTATGGCCAAGTACTGGTGAGGAGCATTTACTGTCTCACATCCATGCCAGCAGCATGGCTTTAGAAGACATTTTCTGAGAGGAAAAAACTAAAAGACAATTTTTTTAATATGAGAAATGGTGGCTTAGCTCACCTGTACCTGGTTTTCACTGTCCTGACCTAATTCATTTTAAACTCTTTGCAGTGGGCCAAACTTACTCCTCACTTTCCTAAAGCAGTCTGAGCATAGTTTAAAAGTTTAAACGTGTTTAAAACGTGTTTAAAACGTGTTTAAAAGTGTGTTTCACAACTTTCAGAGGCCAGAGCGGTATTTCCGGTTACTAGCATGCTAACAGCGCACTCCTGCTTCTCTGCTATAAATGCTCCATAATCAGATTTCACTCTGGCTGCTTTTATATTTTTAGCCCATGTCCATGACATGAACAAAGATCATACAGCTGTAACATCTGTAAATACATGCTGGGCTCATACACATGGAACACAAACACAAACATCAGCAAAAAATCTGTATTTTTCTGTAGTTTTCCACCACATCATCAAAAAGAGTTGTGGAATTGGACAATCATGAGATGAAAATCCAGCACCGTTACCATAGCAATTAACAATTAAAAAAAAAATCTTATAACTTTGGATTGGGCAAAGGTCCTCAAAATATCACCTACAAACAAGAAGCTGAAACTCATGATAGTTTTTTACTTTATTAGTGATGATAAATTGGGGCCGTTGCCATGGCAATTTAACAATTTGAATGGTCCAAAGTCCTCAAAATGGCATCCGTTATAGGAAGTCATGTCCCATAAATGGCTTGCACATTGAGCAATTCATGTCAGTTTACATTTTTGTGGATTTTCTGGAGATTTCTTTTAGAACTGCGTCTTACTCATCTTAGCCTGGTCCTGTCTTGTCACATTGTGCAGCTTGAACTTAAAGTGGATCTTGTAATAATTCTCTTCAGGGCGTCTGACCTGCAGAACAAAGTGGCCACGCAGTGTGTCCAGATGCACGGAGGCTGGGGCTACATGTGGGAATACCCCATCGCCAAGTACGTCCAACCACAGTCCTGCTCTAATCTAACACCAAATGTGTTCCAAAATGTCTAGCTTAGGATTTTCTTTCCTTCATTTATAATTGTTTGTGTCTAGGGCTTTTGTGGACTCCAGAGTGCAGCCCATCTACGGAGGAACCAACGAAATCATGAAAGAACTCATCGCTCGTAGCATTGTCAGTCCTAAATAAGAACTGGGAACCATAGGAACCTTTCATACACGCTGTGCATTTGTCGTCTTCTCAAAAGATTGTGCCTCATTTGTAGATTTTATAACTTCAAAATCTTACCCTCATCATAAATCCTCCACATTTGAAGCATTTGTGAAATCTGATAATGAACGTGTAGTTATTGTAAAATAGGAATCTGAATTGTTTGCAGTTTATTGATATGAATAGATTTTATTTTTGTATTCACTTAACATTATTGAAATAAAAACGCTTGCATTATCGCTTGTAATGTGGTGGTTTGGTCAGAAGGTGGCAGTAGCTTCATGGTTGATTTACAGAAAGACTACAGAGCTTTTCAAACACACTGGACATGAGCTCGTTTTATGAATGTATTTCTGAGAACGCACGTTATATATGTGCAAAAAATAAATATAAAATAACAGAAAAACTCAAAAGGGCTCACATCTTTATGATTCTTCATTTAAATTTTGAATCTTTTTAAAAATTTTCAACTGACTTTTCTGATTTTGTCATTTGCCAGATGTAAAAATTGGCTGAACAGCTAGCCTCAGTTAACCTGGCCCTGCCTTATAGAACTAATTCAGTCATACACATGAGCCAGATTAAATCTCAATATCCCGAGTGTTCAAGGATGGAAGTTCTGTTAAAGAAAGGCAAGCGTATAAATGCAAATTGGACAGATATCATAAATATTAAGAATACTCTATACTATATATACTATACTATGAATACATTGGAAGAAGTTAAAGACTTAGAATGTAGAGTATGGGAAAGTGCTTGTTCACATCATATTACAACAGTTTTACTATAAACACATATAAATATATCTGTAACAATAATTTACTCCAACATCTTCTCATGTGTAAACCAGTGTTTAAATGTTCCTCCAGGACTTGGTTTGTGTCATTGTGGAACTCTCTGTCCTCCTCTTCCTTGATGTTGTGTCTTTGTACTACTGTGGAGACACATTCTCAGTGGGATGAAGTAACTAACTCTTGCTTTCTCTGCTCCCTCACTCCCCCATGTCCCCAGCCCTGTCTCCCTCCCATCTCTCTCTGTTACGCTACCCTCTCTCTCTCCTTTGCAGTCTCATCTGTTCTCTCTCCCTCTCCTCCCTCCCTCTCTCCTCTACTGCCCTCCTCTCTCTCCCTCTCTTTCTCCTCCCTCCCTCTCCTTCTCTCCTCTCCTGCCCCCCTCTCTCTCTCCTTCTGAGCTTCATCTTTTGCTCAGCAACAGCCACACCCCACAGTTCTGCACTGTTACTGCAGAGTGGATCACACTTCCTCTCTCCCCGTCCCCAGTCTGAGTCCATTACTGTTTGAAATGTTCAATTTCACAAAAATCACTGTCATATTTCTTTCAAATGATATCGGTATGTAATGACTGGATGTTTAGGATTCTATTAAATTGTAATTACAATATTTAGTTCTATAGCATATACTGTCCACCTCCAGTATTATGTCTTTGTGATTTGTAATGTTAACGTTCAGGACTGTAAAGGAAACCGGTCAGTTTCAGAGAACTCCCGCACTCTCACTCTTCATGAATGAACAATTCTGTCCCTCTGACCTTGTCCAGGGCTGTAGAAGGTGTGCTGGAGTTCTCTTGAACTTTTTATGCTAAAAGCTTTTCTTCCCGCACCTGTCGCCCTGTAAGGTGTGCAGGGTTTGTGCAGCAGTCAGTTTGCTCTCCAGGGCTACACTATTAAATTACAGAACAAATAAAATGTATATCTTTAAATATCAGATTAATTTCCATATTCACCTGCAGTGTCTCACCTTTGAGCTTCATTTTATTCACATAGTAGGAAAAAAAAAAAAATATATATATATATATATATATATATATATATATATATATATATATATATATATATATATATATATATATAAAATGAAGGAATTTTGGATTTCTTGTTTAGTATCTGAGTAAATGTTCAAATTGCCAATCCCAGAATTTTGTGTAGGAGCTACTTTAAGGCTTGATCTCTGTTCAAGAAAAATGTATTTTAATAAATATGCCTTTGAAGTTAATGTCCCGGAGAAATCTATGGATGAAGTGGATTAAAATAAATAACAAAGGTTGGTAAATTCCACTTGAAGCTTACTTTGTGAGAGCAAACTAAAATAAATAAATATATGAATAAATAAATAAACTGTATAAATAAAATAAATAAAAAGTTGTACCTGCAGTGTCTCCCCTTCATTAAAATGTTCCAGTCTACACAAGTTAAGACAAACTATCTGCACTTGATTAACCTCTACCCAAAACCACGTGGCTAATCGTCTGCCGCTCACAAATTCACACTGCGCGATTTTCCCGCATCCATGTTTTTTTTCCGGAATCCCTTTGCGCCTTCCTACTCCACTTCCGCACTTACGGTATTGGGGCGGGCTCTCGGTCCCACAGCGCGCTCCTCCAGCAGCAGCGGCTCACTCCGCTCCACACACACCGTCACCGGGACTCCGACACCGCTCTGCTCACCCCAGCGCCCGGTAAGCACCCTCTCCATCCCTCCCCCCGCATTCCACCGTCCTCCCACCCGGGAAAAACCCCACACCTCCCGCGGAACCTCACCTTTCCACACGTTTCAAAGTTCATCAATGAAGTCTGTCACGTTAACACCCGCTAATCCCTTCCATTGTAACGCGATGTGCCGCTATTTCTGCATGTGCTGGAACGAGATCTGTGCGTTTTGTTTGATTTGAACGTGGATATTTGTGAGGGAAAACCGTGCGTAAACCGTGCGCTTTCTGGACTCTGGTGATGCGTCTGGGCTGCGCACGTCTCCGCTGCTGCGCCTTTTGTTCTGGGTCCACGCCTGGGAGATGCTGCTGCTGCTGCTGGTGCTGCTGCTGCTGACACCGGCTTCCAGACACGTCTACGCCGCCTGCACCACTGCGGGCTTCACCTGTGACGAGCGCAGTGCCAAAAAGAGTCTCCCATTCACGAAATACGTCGCTCCGCTTTTGTAGATTGTTTATTATTTATTTGTTTATTTTATTTTTTTAGATGGGAGTGTCCCTTTTCCACCCTCTCGCCCTTGCCCCCCTGCAGCAACATGACTTGCACTGCCAGGCGCTTTAAACACATTTACGACGTGGATTTGTGCGTAAAACACGTACGTGACGGTTTAATTATCGATTGTCTGAGCCGGTAATGTCTGCTGGTTTTACAGTTGCCTCCCAAATGGATCGTGATGTCGTTTTTTTAGGCATTCACCTGTGGATAGTCATCTAGAAATGTCCAGACTTCCATTGATCCAGTTATGGTGCAAGTTAAAAGCATTTGTGTCGCCAGGAAGGGCTTTGTGGGTTCGGTGCACGTCCAAAATGGTGCACAAAAGGATGCTGCTTATGAGGCATTTGGTAATGTTTTAGCCAGAAGCTGTTAAGGCTGCACAGGATTGGAAAAACATTCTGATTTGGCTGTCAATTACTGCAATATAACGATATTATGGCAATATTAATAGCGCGTACACGGAGCTAAAAGTGCATGGCTTAATTTTAGGGCTGAACAATTAGTCAAAGTCGGATGCAATTAGCAAATTGCAAAGGCTGCAATTGTTAAAGAACCATAATTTCCTTCAAACAACAGAATATCCTGTTTTATTCTGCATGAAAACTGCACAAAAATGTTCTGAAATACCCGTGATGCTTGTGTTAGTTTGTCAGTCTTTTGTCAATTTTCCTGGACGTGTTTTTGAATGTGAACTTTGAACAGAAATCTCTTATTAAAACGTAAATGGTAAATCTAATCGCAATCTCAAAACTGGTCAGAAAAATCGCTTTCTTAATTAACTAGTCATACTGTGGAAAACTAAAAACCTGGACTAAACCAAGATTAACCCATGTTTTTAAACACACATTTTCATTAAAACTGTTCATTTCTGTCAAATTGAGGACCTTGTTAACATTACCAGCCAGACTAATTCTTGAGAATCCGTCTCGTTTGGCTCCTGTTGTAGAACAAATACAGACTGGTTTGTTGTTTCAAAATGTGCACATGGAGGGGGTTTGTACATTTATAAATGTGTGAACGGGAAAGATGATGATGATGATTTTCTCTCAACTGCATTTAACACACTTCCTCCACTGTTGTGATGCTTCGACCAATTAACATCCTGATGGCTTTCGGTGAGAGACTTTCCAGATTGATTCTTGTGGAGAACTCATTTCAGAGTGACACACTAATCAGTCTGACGTGAGCCAGGGTTAGGACTGTTATTGTGACACTTTTGCGACACAATGTGCAGCGTTATTAGTCGATATATCATTAGTTAATTATTCAGACTAAAACTGTACTAAACCTTTAACCTGATGTAATCTTATCCGTTAAAAAATATTATTGTTGATTTGACTGGAGATGGATTGTAGGGCATCAGTCTTAAACCAGCGTTACACTCTGGGAATCATAGCCATAATCATAATCAAACCTGTCAGCTTGTTGCTGTTAGGGCTCGTGGGTGACCGGAGCGTGTCCCAGACTTTGGGCCTTAGGCGGGTACGCCCAGGACAGGGGCCAGTCAAAGGGCAGTCACAGAGACACGGACACACCATTCACTCTCACATTCAGTCACTCAGGGCAATTTAGAGTTTTCAATTGACCTTAACACATGCACGTGGAGGAAGAAAGAGAGCCCAGAGAGAACCCACAGTAACACAGGGAGAACATGCAGGCTCCACCCAGAGAGAGCGTGTGATGTTGGGCCGCTCTGGGATTTGAACCCACCATCTCTTTAACTAACCACTCCCAACCTTCAGTAACTATTATATCAGTCAAATTATAGCTGCATAATACTTTATTAAAGAGGCACTGTGTAACTTTACTGGTCGTTTGCCTGGAATGTTCCACAGTATGGCATTAAACTCATCTATCTTGTGAGCGGTGTCGCCTCGCCACAGATCTGACCTGTAACTTGACCTGGTGGCAGACACACACCAGAAAAGTCACATAGTCTGAATTTCAAACGGACACTGATAAAAAAGCAAACTGACTATATTTATAACTAATCTATAACCCACATTTTGAGAACCATTTATAAGACGTTATGGTTGCTCTTTATAATAACTGCACTTGTATTAGCCTTAAGAAAGCATGAACAACTAACAGTGTGTTTAGAACGATTCAGGCTGTGAGTATAATTAAGGATTTAGGTCTGGTTCTGGTGCTGCTCTGAAGGCTAAACATCTTCTTAAGTGGCACTGGGTGAGGATTGCAGAACCGCAGGTGTGTATCACAGCAGCCATATTGTGTGGTGCCAGTCTCAATTAGGCCTTAGCTTCTGCTCCTTTGGCTGGGCCACATCTCCTGATCCTGACCTTAATACCACAGCATCCTCAACAACGTTTACAGAACATTTTGGTGTTCAAATGCTTTCACTACAGTTCATTCATCTAAGGGATTCTTCTTTTGATGAACAGATTCATTGTTAATACTGCAAAAGAAATAGAGCACAAAGAATAGATTGAGAATTTTTACAATTATATATATATATATATATATATATATATATATATATATATATATATATATTAATAGTGTTAATAGTTTTAGTTTAATAGTGTTAGTGTTAATAGCCTCTTCTCTCTGCACGTGAGATGTTTTAAGCCTGTATGTAGTTTTGATTATCCGATTTTAATTATCAAATTAGTTGACAATTATTTAATTTATCAATTAGTTGTGATTATTTGATCAACTTGTTTCAGCCCTAGTAGCATTTGGCTATTGTTTTTAGCTTTACTCAGATCTATTTTATGATAACAACACCTTAATTAGCCTAAATAAAACATGAACAAATACTTCATTCATAATTTATTAACAGTTTATTAAAGGAGGCTTAGTGTTGAACTATGATACGTAGGTCATCATTTTACATCAATTTTGTTCATTGTAAACTGCAATATTGATCTAAAACAGCTCAGTGATAGAAACAGGTCCAATGAAAACATTAGAACTGATAAGCCCCGCCTCTTCATACTGACATTTCACTGTGACAAGCAGCAGATTGTCATTTACATGTTTTTATGTGACATGTTAGAACTCCACATGAGTCACTAGTCTTCATTTTTCAAATAATCACTAATCACTAAGTACAGCATGTGGGCGGGGATAAGGGGTGGGTGAAAACAGGAATTGCTCAAACAGGCTGGAATCAATCAAAATACAACTGAGTAAACTAATGCTGAGGAAACACTGTTGTAAAAAGGTTAAAGCTCATGAAAGTTGCATAAATTTTGCATAAATGGCTACTCCTAATGAAGAGTTAGGGTTAGGTTATTAATTATCCTAAATCATTCTTAATAAACTATTATTTCATGTTTTGTTTATGCTTCATTCATTCATTCATTCATGAATGAATTATTTCATGTTTTGTTTATGCTTTATTAAAGTTATTAAAAGTGTAGTTTTTAATGTTTTCCTTTAATAATTTTAGCCTTCAGCATTTAACGCTGAAATACTTAATTGTCCCAGAAGACAATCCAGAGCCAGTCATTTTAGGAGTCTGAGTAAAGTATCGGCTTAAGTACGCTGACTCCAGTCCGGGTGCGGTTCAGGACCCGCGTGGGTCACTTTCAGACTGTCACACCAGCTCCGGTTTACTGCGGTCCATATTTGAACAAGTCCACGCAGATTCACGTGGTTTGCGTGAGAACACTTGTTTAATAAAGTCATCGTTTCAGGTCTGGCAAAAATAGACTAGATTCTTTCCGCAGACCCACGCAGCTCCTGGTCTCTCGACTGCAGTGCTCTGAGGCTGGTGAAACAGCAAGCATTGATTTTATGCACTTTGTGTCTTGCGGGACCCGGACCGGAGTGAGTGTGCACCCGGAGTGAGGAGGAAACACTGTTAGAACATTCAGAAACCTTGGCTTTGCAACTTTGGGAGACTTCCACAGTAGTGTGTGGAGGGGTGACTGGAGGTGAAAGGTCAGAGGGGACTTCCTGGTCCCCTGCTGCTCCAGACTTGGTTCTTCTTGGACTCCGCAGGTGTCTAATAGGAGCTGGCAGAAGAGTGTGACTCTGTTAAGACTCAGAGGAGCCAGTGTCCCACTGACCTGCTCTGGATTATCAGACATTCAGTTCTGCTCTCAATGGAATGATAAGTCTGCTATAAGTCTGTATTCAAATACACTTGAATGATTCTTTCCTATTTATTAAGTTGCATATTCTATTTGCATAATAAGAATTGGTCAGTGTCTGCCAATCAACCAAAACAATGTGGCAGGCGTGTGTAGAGCCAGAAAACATACGGGAAATCCCTCTGTTTTCTCCTTGGACTTGGTTTGATACTGACACCTGCAGGAAGGAACACTGAACAAGAACTGCACTAAACCAGGTCAATCCCAGGACTAAACCAGGACTAAACCAGAACAAAACCAGGACAAAAGCATCTCTGATGGACATTGACCGCTGCAGACTGGGAATACCCCACAAGAGGTGGCCCAAACCAGGACTAAACCAGGTCTAAAGCGTCTCTTATTTAGACACAGACCCCTGCAGAATGGAAACACGCCTCAAACACTGCTATAAACCAGGTCTAACTCAAGTCAGGACTAAACTAAACTCTAATTTAGGATTAAATCAAACTAAATCAGGTCTAAACCAAAACTGATTTGAAATGGAAACAAAACAAAGGGAGTAAATCTGTCCGTCCCAGACCCAGACTGTGGCAGAGTGGATCCAAGTCTCCCAAACCAGGCCTGACAGCCAGTGTCACTGTGCATTCTGTCCCAGGCCCATCCCAGAGCCCGTCCTGTCCCAGAGCCCGTCTCAGGCCTGTCCCAGAGCCTGTCTCAGGCCTGTCCCAGAGCCCGTCTCAGCCTGTCTGAGTATTACTTGTAAAGTAATACTTGTGGTTTGGGTTTTGGGTTGTTGGTATCAGTGATATTGGAGGAGGTTTCTGGGTGTTTGTATTGGTCTGATATTGAATATTTAGCAGATTTTTGGCTTTAATAATTTCTTTTTAAACAGACCAGTGAGTTACAGTTTAATTAGGAAAGTAATTATTCTAAAATAACACATTTGTTTATGTTTACACACTGATGCAACTCATTATTTTATATCCAAGAAATATTGCTGTAGATTTCAAAATCAGAATATCACTAATGGCTGAGGTGTCTACAGGTGTCTGCTGTTTTCGCCTCAAAAAAGACTCAAACAAAAGACATGACTAACAAAAAATGTGCAAGAAAAACAAATGTGTTTAGATTCCCTGATAAACGTAGATGACGTCAGTAGAAAACAGGCTCCTCCCTCTGTGGAGATCTGTCAGCTGCACCAAAAAGGCCGATGGCCCACCGTTTACAGCAGGAAGACAGATATCAGATATGAAAAATGTCTATATAGGACCATCTCTAATTATTGTGCTGCTTGTTAGAATCTTATTGCTTATTCCGTCTCCCGCCCACCTCTGCAGCTCTGCGCAGGTGGAGTGACCCGTCCCACTCCTCCGACCTCCTCCTGAAATACAAGCGCTCTTTATGTGGCCGTTCTGGAGCTGTTCCCAACACCACATTCCACCCAAAAGCCCTTCTAATGCACAGGAAGTTTCCACGTCTGTGCGCTTGCTCGGGTTATGACATAGTCCAGTGCAAGCCTCCTGCCGGAGTATTATGGGATGTGAGGGGACATGTGTGGCCAGCTGCTCCAGAGCTGGTTTCATGTTCACTCACACATTTTATGAGCATTTTCTGCTTGAAATGAGCAATAATTAGTCTTCAAGATAATATTGAAATGGATGTTTAGGTATGCAAGTTAGAATATCGAGGGGTGAAGAGTCAAACATCAAAAGAGTTAGAATGAAAGAAAAAAGAAAGTATACTTAGATTGTAATTTTCCACACAATGATATAAAGCAGGAGTCAAAGGATTTAGAAATTATACACATTATGCTGAATAATTTGATTGATCACATGGCCATTATTATCATTGTAAATGTATACTTTACACTAATAAATGGAGAATGGTTTATGATTTATTCTTATAGACATAAGCAACTGCTAACAGATGTAGCTAGGGCTGCACAATATATCGAAAAATATAATTATCGCAATAATAACAAGTGCAATATGCATATCACAAAGATGCACAATCATTTCTACTGGTTAAACCTCAAGTGTTCACTCCCAAAAGCACCGCACAGAAACGGCAAGTGAAGTGTTTTATTGTTAAAGCTCTTGCTTCAAAATCCTCATGAATTGTTTTCCTATTTCATACACACATAAATGAAGGTGAATAAATGTCTGAAATGTTTAAAATGTCTGGGTAATGTATTTGCAGAGTAATGGATGAAACAACTCCAGGTTTTAACTCTCCAAATGTCTCCAATGTGTGTATATTTGTACCTAAGCTTCTATATTTTAAAGGATAACAATTGAGTACTTAATTGTTATCCTTAAAATATACGCAAATGAGGGAAAAATATTACAATAATATCGTTATCACAATACTTGAAAACCATATCGCATATCACTCTCATTTCCAATGTCATGCAGCCCTCTTGTTTAGTAAAAGTAGCTCTCTGAGGGTATAAAGTGATATCGCTTAATTTGAAAGTTGATGTAATCCCTCATTGGTCCTGGAGTGGTTCAAAGGCAGTCATCTGGACACTGTTTTTTCTACTTCTGTCGAAAACTAATTTACAATCTGATGAAACGGTTTGAGCAGGTAGCGTTCAGCAGTTATCGCAAGGACAAGGTGCCCACAGAAATATAAAATAGTAATTTAGTTTTTTTCTATTAATTGCAGTGAAAAAGGCCGCATTAAGAATTACACATCGGAGAGACCAAACAGCCACTGCACAGGACTTTATCGATCCAGAAGGCACTCTAATTCTGGTTTACAGTCAGCTGTGCATCTTTCATCAGAAAACCACAAACCGCTTGAAGACAATTAGGTAAAGATTTTAAGCAGGGAAAAGAGATGGTTTGACAGAGGAGTAAAGGAGGAAGAAAGAAAACCCTCTTTTAAGAACTAAGTAACTTCGGCGACAGAGCTCCCTCTGCATCTCTCTTGTGAAAATACACTGCCACTAAAAAGACGCGCTTTCTACTTTTTTCTACTTTTTTATTAAAACAAGGAAGTGCAATCACATAGAAAAACCTTTTACTTTGCCAATTACTTTAAAAAGAGCCGGGGTTTTTCAGGAGAGTTGTCTTTTTGGGTCAATGTCGGCAAATGTTGCAGTTGGTTTTCTGCCCAGAGACAGCAGGGGGCGATGACGGGGCCTTCAAACACCCGAAAACCACATGGACTTACAAAGATGTTTAATAAAGTACAAATGTTACTTAGTTCTGCACTTGACAGCTCTGTGAGTGTAATCTGAGTGAATTTGTCAGCCAAGAACAGGGCAAGTTTCAGTTATAACTCCTCCCCTTTGGGCAGGACCAATCAGAGCTCAAGCGAGAATAAATGCTGCTGCTCAAACCATTTCCACCAGATTGAAAACGACTTTCTGATGGACAAAATGACGATGTGATAGTCGCTGATGCTGTCGGGCATAGCATCAGTTTGGTCGCTGCGGCTAAACAAAGCTAAGCTACGTTTTTTCCTAATGATTCCCAGATGTTGCGGCTAAACAACGTGGCTGTTTTCTCCTCATCCTTTTGTCACCGGCTTCTAGCCCTGCTACCGCTAATTCTTAAACTCACAATGAATGAGCCTATTTGTTGGGACGCCATCTTGGATCAGATTTCACCACTCTT
This sequence comes from Rhinogobius similis, assembly GCA_019453435.1. Classification (NCBI taxonomy): domain Eukaryota; kingdom Metazoa; phylum Chordata; class Actinopteri; order Gobiiformes; family Gobiidae; genus Rhinogobius; species Rhinogobius similis. The sequence goes on along the minus strand of CM033627.1, from coordinate 40,424,412 downwards.
TTTAGGACTTTTTTCCTCAATTACTCCTCTGTCTGCTTTGTGTGCATCTGCTGCTGGTTCAGTCGCGGTCAATGGAAAGGCCAAATTCTCTGGAACGTTGTGTAAAACTAGTGTGAAACATAGGACCAGATGGGCAGTGTAAATGTGTAAATAGTTCATGGAGTTCTTATAGGAAGATAAATGTTGATGTGTTGTGCCCATTGGACTGTCTCCAGGACGAGGCCGTCTGTTCTAGAGGCTTACAAGTTTGTGGTAAATGAAAAATAAATGACATTGGGATCAAGGCTAAATCCGCTAACTCATAAAGCAATATTTGTTTAGTGTTATGGGCATATTAAAGATTATGTTTAAAGTTGTAAAAAAACGTAACGTAGTTTCAAGAACACATTAGCACTGGTAAAACAACCAACGTCCATATTGTGTGGAGTGAGTGAGGGGTAGAGACGACAGATGAAGATTAGATCCAGTTTCAGTGTTGCAGTTTCTACTCGGTTTGCAATTTACTTTTTATGAGAGCTATTATGTTCAAATTCCACATTTTAAACATGTTCAGGAGCATTAACATTTGAAAGAAGACTGCTAGCATGTATTGTTTTTGTTTTTTATAAATAAGAAAGAATAAGCTGTTGTTTGCAAAGGAAATTCTGTTCTTGCGAGTCCTTGCGATTTGCTAATTGCGACTTTTCCAATTGTAATTTCGATTTCGATTTATATATATTTGTGATATATCTTGCAGCCCTATTAGCTATTGTGCTAACTCCGGCATATTTAAGTTGAAGCTCCTCAAATAAATGAATAAATTGGCATTAGCATATTGGCATCGGCTTTATTCAGATTTTGATCATTTAAAGGACCACTACATAACTTTTCTGGCAGAGGGTTGGTCACTGCTGGTTAGCATGGATTGTCAAATTTGATTCATTTGCCTTCAATGTTCCACAATATGGCATTAAACGAGGTGTACTGTGTAGTAGTACGGCAACAAACTATTATTTTAATAGTCGACTAGTCAGCGATTATTTTGAACGATATTTTTTATTGTACATTTAGACATATATTTTTTACAAAATAAAGATTGAAATATGGTGACTCAAGGCTTCTTGATGGACAATATTTACAAAAAGTGACACTGATGAAAACCCTTTGACATTTTTTGATTTGATGATGCTGCTATCTTTGCTATGCTAGAGTCTGTATAATCCAGAGAACCATTACCATTCTCAAAATGACTGACTCACTGGTTGACTACTAAAATGATACTAAAATGTTAGTTTCAGCCTCAGTCAAACAGTGTATTTAAATATCGCAGTAATATCGATATCGCAGATCTTAGTAGCCATATCGCAATCATTCCAAATATCCGACAGTCTGAGCTAATTCTTGCATTTGCTAAAGTCACAACATTCTCAAAGTAACATTCATATTTCGTCTTATGTTATTTACTTTGTTCATCACATTTTATTTTTTAGAAATCTCTGTTAGCTTGACGTTGACTTTCTGCTTTTTGTTTTTTTTTTCCAATCCTAGCTTTCTCTCCCAGCCTCATCTCTTATGCATGTTGTGCTGTTTTGAAGAGCCCTCTCGGTGCCCACTGCCCCTTCTGGGACCCCCTCACCACGGCAACCCTCGCCATGGCAACTGCCCCTCAAAGGAATGACCCGTAGTATACCAACCAGCGCTCCTCTCTGATTGGCTTTCCACGCTTCAGACCCTCCTACTTTTTTATTATTTACAAATTAGTGGATCAAATTTGGCCATAAATTGTTGCCGTAGTTCAACAGATGTTCATGAATGGGTTCTAAAAGTTGCCAACAGGTTTTAAAGCTAAAGATTTATGCTTGTGGTTTGCCATTGACTCAGGGTGGACGGCCTGTTGAATTGAAACAAAAGCTGCTAATAAAACTGGAGGAGTCGAGCTTAAAGGCCTGTTGGGTTGCCATGTGCTGTTAGCAGCTTTCAGCATGAAGTGGAAACATTTGTTGACCATCACCAGTGCTTACGATCTCATGCTGTATTTAGACTAGGAAAATAGCTGTTCCAACACAAACGTATGTCACAACAAATGCTCGTATGGATATTCCCCCACTAATCACAGTAATCACCATTATTTGGCTCATGATTTAAATAACTATTTTTTCGAACAGTTACTTCCATATAGTATTTTTGCAATAAGATTTTTGTAATGTTAATGTACTACTAATGTAAGATTGTTGTAATGTTAACATGCTCTGTTAACATGTTAACATGCCCTAATGGTAAGCATGGTATTGGTTTTGATTGTATTTCGGTGAGAAATCTTGTAAAATTCTCCAAGCAAGACGATGGTTTAAGGATCCTACTGCGGTGCAGTTGGGGGAAGGAAGCTCTCCTATTTTGAGTAACGTGCATTGTTGATCTGCTTTCAGGAACCACAGCTTCTCGACACATGTATCTCTAACCCTCACACTCTTGTGGTCATTTTATCTGGCCAGATCTTGTCAAATATTACAATTAACTGATATTTGTAAAGCATCTTAGTTTAAGTATTAAGCAAAACACAAAGGAGTCAATAGTGGTCCATTTGCAGACTGTCAGTCCTGGTTCAGTCCTGGTTCAGACCTTGTTCAGTCTTGGTACAATCTTGGTACAGTCCTAGTTCAGTCCTGGTTGAGTCTTGGTTCAATCTTGGTTCAGTCCTGGTTCAGTCTTGGTTTAGTCCTAGTTCAGTCCTGGTTCAGTCTTGGTTTAGTCCTGGTTGAGTCCTGGTTGAGTCCTGGTTCAGTCCTGGTTCAGTCCTGGTTTAGTCTTGGTTCAGTCCTGGTTTGGGTTTTTTGTATTTTCCTTGTCAAGAAGGGGGCTCTGCAGAGAGGGGGCGCTCTGGGACAATTATCCATTTGCTTAATTCCTGTGAACATGCTCGTCTACTATTGACCAGTGACTTGTCCATTGTTTGATTTTCTAACTTTCTGCTGGTTAAATCAATAGTTTTGTGCAGCTCTGCAAGGAAACTGCTCTTGTGATTTTGGGCTCAACAAAAATAAATTTGATTTAATTAAAATGGAACGGCCCAGTTTTAGCTTTGAAGAGGGAGTTTGTTTTTGAGTTAGCATTAGGAATATTGAACCTGCATGAATTGTAAGTCTTTTTTCAGTTGTTTAGTCTGTCTTGCTGTTACATGATGAGATAAGAAACACAAACGCAGCACTAGCCCTTGAAGAGAATGACAAAAAGCCTGCTCCAGACTGTTTAAAAATAGAATCTGGCTAAAAAAGTATGTGCATAATAAACAATTCAATTTAACTTGCAAAATTAATATTATGACAGCTGTTTTGACTTCATGCTTCATGACAGAAATCTTTACCTTACAGAAGTTTTAAAGCTGTTTTTATTTGCGAAAAAAACAAAAAAACAATCTATGTGAAAGCAAAGTAAAATAAACTCACTATTCATTAAATTTGTCTTTTATTTACTATTGGAAATGAGCGATTACTGCAAAATCAAACACGTAATTCATATTTTCTTATTTTTCTCCAAGTACTGTTAATTCACTTATGTTCGTTTAATTTTGTATGTTGCTGCTATTATGAAAATCAAACATTCTCATTATATTGTCATTAAGAAAACACGATACAATGCACACTTTACATTACATTTATTTTATGGTCAAATGATACAGTCCATGTTAAATATCAGAGGTGTGAGAGAGCAGAGAGCTGGTATGTCCCTGATCATATCTCCACAGAGTTAGGTCTGATTGGCATCTCTGTCTGTGAATCATAAAAGGACTGACAGTACATCAGACATAGACCGGGCTGGTGTGGCTCACTTGTTTTCCTGGTTCTGAACATAGACTAAATAAACTTAAAGGACACATACTCTGCATTGTTCGTGTTGTTATTGTCCCTTAAACTTGCTCTTGTGTCGTTGCTTGTCATGTTTTAGAACTTAAAAATACATGTTTTAAAATGCACACATGACTTTCTACCAATAAGGTGTTCCCTCATTAGATTGGTGTTAGTACTCCATCTACTGGCAGCAGAGGGGGTTACCACTGGGCAAAAAAACAGAAGTTAGCTCGCCCCTGGTAATATAGTACAGTAATACACACTTGTAATTTGAGCTAGGAATGCTGAGAACGAGTCTGGTGATGATTTATGGACCTTTAACATCAGTTTGACATTTGGGATAATTAAACAAAGGTTTTTAATGAGGCTCAGAGGAGTGGTAGAGAAGACAAGCTTGTAAACAGAATTGATGAAACAAGAGTGAATGAAGCTAAATACTGTACAACTGCTGATATGTTTTTGATGAATGAACAATGTTACAACAACATGGATAAAAGCTCAAAGTGAATTCATATGTGTCCTTTAAACTTCACAAACAAAGAAGATTCACAAACAAGTGAACAAAAACTGTCACATACTGAGTCATTGGTGCACAGCCAGGCCGCTCTGTAAAAGAACTACATTTGATATAAACCGGACATCAAGTCTAAACTTGGTCTAAACCAGGACTAAATTAGAACTTAACCGTAAATCAACTCCAAAACAGTTCTAAAACTGGTTTAGTCGTAAGTTTGTAGTAACAAAGGCCAAAACAAGCTCTAAAAATGGTTTAATCAGGACTGATGCTGTGTTCATGTGGTCCTCAGGTGTCAGGTGTCTTCAGATGTCAGAATTCCAACTTGTTTGCTCTGGCTCTTTATCTCAGAAAGTCTGTATTTTGATATTAGCAGTAATAATATCACAGAACTCACTCTTTCACAGCCTTTAATGGAGCTAACAGAGAGATTAGTTGTTGTTAGCCTTATCTGGCTAACGCTATCAGTTATTAAACACTAGAGTCTGGTCTTTCTTGCACAAATCTGTTGTCTTATGATAAGGACGACTGACAGTAAATCCCTAAATGTAGTCCAAGAGCTCAAATGATTAACATAAATTGACAATTTGTCTGATTTTCGTCCATCTCCACTCAGCAGGTGACGTCAGGTTTAGAAGTCGGGCAGCAGCTTTTCATCCGAGTTCCTGAGTTGTTTTCCTGACTTGTGCGAGTGTTCATGTGCATTTTTCAACATGTTCCTGAGGACCACATGAATGCAGCATAAATAAGGTCAAGATCTATCACCGTCTAAAGCAAGACTTACCCAGATACAAACCGGCATCATTTCAGGACCCATATTACTTGCGTTTAAACCTGAACTAAAGCAGGTATAAACCATTCCAGGCCTGAACCAGGACTATCCCACTGATCTGGTCCACTTCAGACCCCCACCACCTTTTCATCCGCTATCTGTCGCACTCAAAAGCCTCATTCAAACCCTTTGTAGACCTCGAACAATGCCCTCTTTCTGCAGCCGAGCCTCGTCAAAGAATCTGCTCAGTTAATTACAGCGTTGTCCGGGGCCCGCTTTGTTCCAGGACGCCGGACTTTTCCCTCGGACCAAATGGAGCAGACGAGATTTAGCGGGAACATGGGAATTGTTAGCATAGCGCCCACTTGTTTGAGTAGGACGGCCGCTCTTCAAAGTGTGTGGGATTTGTGACATAACAAAGTATATTTTGGAAGATTAGGTTTGAGGTTCCTCCTTGTGCGTGTAGCCTGTGTTTAGACGCAATCGACTGGAGAATATTACATGTTTTGGATTGTAAACTGGCAACTGTTACAGGAACTAGGCATAGTAAAAATAACATGATTGTGTAATAGAATTTAAACCATCGTTATGGAGACAGAGAATAAAAAGCAGGGTATTATTTTTATGATTTATGTACACCAATTTACTGGCTTTAAAAGAAAAAAAAAAGCCATTAAAGCATATGCCAGGGCTATTCAACTTACGGCCCGGGAGCCAAATCAGGCCCTCCAAGGGATATGATTCGGCCCTCAAACCTTGTTTATCTGGTTTTCGACAACTGTTTTCTTTGAGATGTCTGATACAAACAAAATATTTCACAGAGGTGTAAATCTTAATATATGTTGTTGTTAGACTGCAACTCTTTCACATTTTAGTTGTGTTTTGAGCTCTTACATGAGAAAATTTCATTAATTACCAACGACTCTGATGCGTTTCTGCCTCTCTCTGCTAATATTCAAAATGTTGTGATGTCACCTGCATAACTTTATACACTGAGGCTTTAAAGAGGATAATTTTTCTGGTATTAGGTTTAAATCTTTGACTTACGTAGATTGTTATTATTTGACATTTAGTTAATTTTATCACTTTATGGAACGAAAAAGACATACTTACACTACAACGCTCAAAATTAGGATTGTCAAATGTTTATCAAAAATCAGATACAGATATCAGATACTAAAACTAGCATAGAAACTAGAAACTAAACTAGAAGCAAGTATTGATCCTGGACAAATCTGAACAGCGTGAACAGTTTTAGAACGATCTTGAGCTTTATATTTAATAAATAAACTGCTAAAACCTTGAACTAAAAAAGAACATTTGCATTTATCATTGTAGTATCAAAATTGGCATTGAGAATCGTCTATATGTCTTAGCATCAAAAATGTAATTTAAACACTACTCAAAAAAGATTGTATCATACTTAAAAGGACTTAATCTTGTATAATATGTCTCCTTTAAGCATATATGGCATATGTAAAATAAAGCATATGTGAGTAGTAGTATTAGTCAGACAACACTAAAGCGTTTGTAATGTGCCATAAAACAGATTGAAATGCTAATATGTCAAGTTCCCATAGCATACTTGGCTCCCATGTTTTTCCCAGAGGAAGTGAGATGAAAATGCAGTAGATTAGAAGAGTGCAAATGGTGTGGAGTATTATCTGCACATGTTCTGTTTCATGTTCTGAATCAGGCCATTTCCTGTGTGAACTTTCAGCAGAAGTCAACTGGAACATTTTGCATCCAGCTAGTTTTCTATCCGTGTTAGACTGCTTACTAACTGGAAATCAAACACTTAATGTCTCATACTATTGTGCAGGCTTAACATTTCAGAGCTTTTAACTGCGTTGTGTCATTTATGACTCAATTCAGCATTTTTTCCTTGAGTTTGTCTCACCCTGCAGAACTCAGAGCTGCTCCTCACAGGTGTATGTCTGCATGTGTTCATCCAGGGCTATTCAACGTAAGGACTGGGGGCCAAATCAGGCCCTCCGAGGGATATGATCCAGCCCTCAACCCATCTGCCAAAAATATAGAAAATATTTTAGCTCTTGTTACTGGTTTAGTTCTGGTTTATTCCTAGTTTAGTCCTAGTTTAGTACCTGGTTTAGACCTGGTTCAGTCCTGGTTTGATCCTAATTTAGACCTGGATTAATCTTGGTTTAGAACTGGATTAGTCCCAGTTTAGACCTTTTTTAGTCCTCGTTTAGTCCTAGTTTAGGCCTGGTTTACTCCTAGTTCAGCTCTGCAGATGTTGTTACATGTTTTTCATATTTCAAAAGCGTTGTCGCGTTGGACATGTTTCTGGTCCCGAGAACAAAACCATCCAAAAAATCTGGCCCTCGATGAAATAAAGTTGAACAGCCCTGTTTTAATCCATGAAGCTTGTCTATGATTTTAAGTCACTTCAGTTGCCCGTTCTGCTCAGTTTACGACAGCGATTGTTGTTTCATTGTAATCACAAACTGCACCCATTGCGCCCTCTGCTTGCATTCTGTATGGACACATTTTATGACAACTAAGGCTGTGAGGTATTTCCGAAAAATATGCGTTATTTCAAGTTATACTACAGAAAATACACATGTTCAAAGGCAATATAAAGCTTATTAAACACATTTCCAACATATTAACTCAAATGCATGCTGTTTTGCTGTCTAAAAACGTCAGCGTGTGTCCCGTACAAAGCGTTTGTGACAGTCAGTCTGGGCAGGTTTGTGGATCCGTCAGTTCTGTGGGCCTGTGCTGAGGCTCCTCCTCTGACACATGGCTCACCTCAAGCTGACCTCTGTCGCACTTTACGGCTGAGTCTGCATTTTCTGCGTTGTGACTCAGCAAAACAACTGCACTCTTTAACTACTGCAACCTGGAGAGTGTATCTGGATGTGCTGAACTAAATTCTACTTAGTTAATGGAGTTAATGGATTAGTTAATGGATTAAGTTAATGGATTAATCGCAACGAATCGATTATGGAAATGATTATGAACTAGTCAAATAATCAAATAATCATTAACTAGCCTATACACAGACGGCAAAACATTGTATGTTGTGAAACAGCAGGAATGACACAAAAAACATATTTTTGAATAAAATACTTTCAATTGAGTAAAATTCTCATATTCAAGGGTCTTTTGCATTCTAATCAATTAATCGAAGGAATTGCTAGACTCATCGATTACCAAAATAATCGTTAGTTGCAGCCCTAAGTCTACTGTTATACGTAGCTTGTAGGGTAGGGTTAGGAATGTTTTTAATTACGAAAAATTATACTTTTAACCCAGACCAGACCTTTCTCACTAGTCCTGCTAGTCCTTCTCTTGAATTTGATTAGCTTAACATAGCATAACAAAGCTTAACTTACCACGACATAGCATTGCATAGCATAACATGGCTTAATGCAATATAAAATAACATAGCTATGAGAACATTACATATTATAACACTATAACATGTCATGTGTAATGTAGCATAGCATACCATGGCAAAACCTATAGCATGACATAGAATAATTTGGCATAACATTGACATAGTAGCTATAACATGACCTAAATTAGCATAGCATAACATGACATAGCATCATTTAGCGTAGCATGGCATAGCATCAAATAACATGGAATAAACTAGCATGAAATAACATTTAATGACATAACACATCATAATATGGCATATTTTAGCAGGACATAACATAACATGGCAGAACATTGAATTACATAGGCTAACATAAAATGGCATAGGCTAGCATAATATGGCATAACAAAGAATGATATAGCATAACGTTGCATAATTTAGCATAGCATAACATGGCATAACATATAATGACAGTATAATATTGCATATTTTAGCATGTCGTAGCATAACATGGCATAGGACACAATAACAGCATAACATGGCGTAATTTAGCAGATCATAACATTGAATAACATAACATGTCATAATTTAGCATGGCATAGCATCACATTGAATAACTATAGCTGCAACTAATGATTATTTTGGTAATAAAATAGTCTTGCGATTATTCTTTCAATCAATTTATTTGTTGTTTAGAATGCGAAAGGCCCATGAATATGAGATTTTTACTCAATTTTATACAGAAAAAGCTGAACTGAGGCTATTTGAACTGGTGGAGAATACAGCCGAAAATGTCGAGTCTTTTCATAAAATCATCTTTTTTTGTAATTCTTTCTTTGTCTGCATCATATGCATGTTTTGGATTCTTTGTATGGACCAGATAACGATTATTCGATGAGTTAATTTGCTGACAACTAATTCTATAATCAATTAGTTGTGATTAATCAATTAAAGCCCTAAACATAATATAACATAACTTGAAATAGCATAATATGGCAAAACATAGCATAAAGAATTAGTGGATTAGTTTCTACTTAGACATGATTCTGATTCTTTAGTCCTTGTATAGTTGTATTGATGGTTAAGACCTAGTTTTGGTTCGTATTTGGAAGGCCAATTTCTGAAAACGATTCTTGGGCCTACTTTGAAAACACACCCTAAAAGTACTTGTGTAAGCCTCTTCAAAACTAGTTCTCTTGTCCTTGTCTGGAAGTGCCAACTCCGATGAGTCATTTTATATCGGTGACATGGCAACCAACTGTTTCCAATTTGCCAGCAACAAAAGCAGCATCCTAATAACAGTTTTCTGAGTCATACTTTGATGAGTTGATGCACCTGCTGTGAAAATAGAATATTGTTATCTAACTTGATTACCTCACCTAAATAACAAATACTAATTATGGTTCAATCAACACAACTGGGAACAAAGACATTTCCAATCTCCGACTATAAACGTGTCCATATTGGTTATAGCAGCAATTTGTAATCAATAAATAAGCAACTCATACAATGTCTGCATTTTATTGATAGCAAACCTGAATGCACTGCGTCTGTCGGTATTGTCTATGATGGCATTAATCCTACATGTTAGTTTACATCAGAAGGAGTTTGTAATGCTGAAGTTGGGATTTGTCTGTTTTTGTGACGCTTAAATCTTGCTTCGTGAACTAAAAAATGTCTAAGAATATGGATTTGTCTCTGCGTTGTGAAGTTTGATGGTGCATGAAGGAGCCACAGGACACTGCCGAACTTTTCGAAGCACACTCCATTTAATCTGGTTAACAAACGAAACAACAAGAGGAAGTCACGACCCCCAAATCTATACAAGCGCAGGAGGGGGACACATGAAGAAGAAATCAAACACAGAGGGAGTGGCTGGTGGAACAAGACAGCACAGCAAATCAAACGCCAGGGGTGCGCTACACAATAGTAAAACAAAAGGATAATTTTGTGTAATTATAATATAAGAACCGAAAGATTTGGGGCTGTGACTTTCTCAATCCCTTTTTTAAAAAATTATAAATTGGATACAGGACCTTTAACTTAACACCAACTACAAATGTGAACCTTTGTTATTGGTTTACAACCCTCCAGATTCTTTCAAATAATCGTTCTGCCTCATAATTGAAGACAGATTGAGGTTGTTTCTGCATCCTGCTTTTAGTAGTAGTAGTAGTAGTAGTAGTAGTAGTAGTAGTAGTAGTAGTAGTAGTAGTATTAGTAGTAGTATTGTATTTATTTCTTCAGTCATTCAGTCTTATCACAGGACTAATTCTCTGGGCTACAAATGACTGAAAGGGTTTAGGCTAAAGTGCAACACTTATTTAAGCCTAACCCTCTTCCCAAACTCAGAAACAAAGAATAATAGAGCTCACAACTATCAAGCAAAACAGCAAAATGAGAAACAAAAATTTAGTGGAGAAAAATTAAGATTTAAAAAAAAAATGTAAAAAGAAATTCCACTCAGTATAATCTGCTTTTACAGATTACAAGTCAAAACCAGTTAATCAGCAGCTGTTGTCTTTAACACAAATAGATTCAATCACATTTCAACCTATTACTCTACACATCATTACTCAAACTACTATTTTCCATATTATCACTTACATCACCTTTCCTAATATTCTAATCATATTTTAGTTTGTCTGCATAAGTCTTCATTGTAGAACCTACCTTACCCTTCCAGAATTTCTAATCATCTAATCTAAATTGAAGTGTATACTGTAAATACTGTATACTTTTGTCCATACTACAGGGGCCTTGTTGTTTAAGTGCATTAAGTCATTACACTGTACCAAATACCTATTCTGTATTTCTGACCGCCATCTTGCCTCTCCCCTCAGTTAATGGAACGTGACGTGACATTTCTACTACCGTACTCTGCTCTCCTCTGAGACCTTTTCTGCTCAGCTTCCCACCACAATATTGCTGTATCGCTTTCACTAATGGCCGGTACTTAGTGCAGCTCAAGGTGAAAGCGCTGGCCAACTGCTGCTTCCTCCCTCTAACATGCCACACCTGTAAAACGCCTTTCAAAATAGCCTCTTTGAATTGATTTAGTCAAGTAATTGTGAATATGTTGAGAATGGAGTACATTATCAGTCATCAGGACGTCAACACCACTTCGGTATCTTGAATGGGCTGATCCTTTCATTCACAGGACGGATGAAAAAGGGTCAGATTGTAGTAGGCAAGTGGCAATGACTAAAAGCAATAATGGAGCGGTCTCATTATGAATAGCACTTTGATGCTCGAAATGCATATCTTAGCACATTTCAGCATGTTTTAAATGACAAGTAGCAAGTAGTAGTACCGTTGTACCCGATTTTTAGTGTTTCAAAATGTGGAAAATAAAACTAGTTCCTATACCCAGTTTTTGGCCCCAGCAGATATTGTAAAAGCATCTATTCGAGCGTCTACACAGCATGTCCTCTGCATTAGGTAAGTGAGCCATGTGTGTAACTGTTGTTTAAGAGTTTAAAATGAACTTTATTTATCTCATTAAATACATAAATGGGCTGTCATATATTTAAAAACAGCAAAAATCGTAAAAATAGTACAACATAAGAAAGCATAACATGGCATGACACATTATAACCATGTAACGTGACACATGGTGTACCAGTACATCAAGTAGCATGACTTTGGTTACATAACATGCGTAACATAACCAGAATCAGAATGTTTAGTAAACAAAATTCACAAAGTAGGAACTTGCTCTGGTGATAGGTGCAACATAAAACCGTGATTAGTGAAACACAGCATAGTACATGACATGACACAGCATAACACAGTTTGTGTTGTGTTATATGACATAACAAAGTGTAGCATGACATAGTGTAACATGAAAGACATTGTAGCATGACATAGCGTAACGTGACACAGCATATTAGCATAATACAGTGTAACATGACATACCATAGCACAAAAGTTCAGCATGACAAGGTGTAGCATCAAATAGTTTGGTGTGACGTAGCGTAACACGACACAGGACAACACAGTGTAACATGAGTCATAGCGTAACATGAAAGTGTGCCATGACATTTTGTAGCATGACATTTTGTAGCATGACATGGCGTAGCATGACATAGCGTAACACAACATAACACAGGGTAACTTGACATACTCTAACATGAAAGTGCAGCATGTCATAGCGTAAGACGACTTACCATAACATGGTATTGTGTAACATGGCATAACGTAATAAGACATAGATTACAGTGACACGACGCAGCTTAACATAGTGTAACAAGACATAATTTAGCATGGCATTGCGTTGCATGACATAGTGTAGCGTGACATAGCATAGCATAGCATAGTGAGGTGTATAGATAAATACTTTATTGCTCCACCTAAGTACAAATTCAAGTGTCTGGTAACAAACAGTCATTCCAAGCCCACACTGGCTGCCACTGTAGTCGCACCACGCCACGTTTCGACTGGCCCTTGTCCCCCACATTGCAGCATATGACGTTGCTTGATATGACAAAACAAAACATAACATATATATCTTGTTCAAATGCTTTGTTTTCCTTCTAAAAGTTTGACGTTGCAAATGTTGACTAGTGCACTGAGGAGTTTCTATGTTCACTAGAGTTAAAACTGTAGAATGCTGACATATGCGGTACAATCTTCCATGCTAGGACGTGATGTTTTACAAAGCTTGTGTGGGAGCGATACCAATTACTGTCCCACGACCAGTGACAACAGAAAGTTAATTATCTGTTGAGTTGACACAAATAAACACTTATACAATGCAGGGTGGCTGTGGTAAAGTTTTAGCATTTGGCTGAGAACCAGCAGGTTACAAAGTCAAATATCCCACTGTGTCAACTTAACTTTGTAACAATACTGCATGCACTGTGGAAAACTGACTCAGAATATGTATACTTTTGGATTAGCATTTGATGTTTTATTTAAAAGTTGAGGCAAATTAAGTTACTTTCAATGTGAAACAATATGAAATAAAATCATTTTATAAATCCAGTCCAGTCTAGACTCTAAATGACAATTTGCTGTTGGTTTAAAGATGGTTGATATTTTTTAACCATGATTTTATATTATATATTCCTCTTACTAAAATTGAACCAAACTTTGAGCACATGCACGCTCTGGCTAAAGCGGCTTCAAAAATAACCATAGCATTACATTCAACTGTTCCGAGGGTGTTGTTTCTCCACTGCCAAAAGTCCATCTCTCCATCTATGACTCATTTCTTTTTATTTGTGCTGTAGGAGGAGGAAGAGAATAGAAAGAGCGCGAGCGCGAGAAGAGCGAGAGAGAGCTGGTTTTGTTGCTTGTTCTGGATGCTTGACTGACAGGGCGGATTCCCTGGGACACGCCTCGGTGATGAACAGGCCTCACACACTTGACAGATGTGGACGAGAACGCCGTGTGTTTGTTTGCACGTTCTGCTCAGTTTACAGGCGGCTTTAGTTACTGCAGAGTTTACACGGGTTTACTGTTGGACGCTCTGGTCGTGGTTGTATCGTAGAGGTTTGCTGTCCAGGACTGAAACAGGACCACGGTCTGAAGGATGATGTCTCAAACGGGTTAAAAATACTAAATTGGGATTAGCTTGTTGTTGTTGTATATCAGGATGAATCCAGGACAAAAGGGTGTAAAGAGCCAAACTAGAGCCGCACGATTTGATTGTGATAATGATGGGATTCTGTTCAAAGTTTTTAAACACAACCAGGAGAACTGACCAAAAGACTGAAATATGAACTGACAAACTAATAAAAGAATCACACGTTTTAGAATTTTTTGTAATTTTTTTGTCACATTTTTGTCGCTTACAGTTGCTTTTAGTCGTGTTTTCGATTTAAGTCATGTTTTTTCACTTTTAGACACATTTCTGTTGCTTTTAATCACTCTCAGTCAGTTTTTTTTTCTTTCGTTGTGTTATTGTCATTTGTTTCAGGGTGGGCAAGATATTTTGTTGTTTGTGGAGGAAATTATTGCTCTTCAGAAATTGCAGCCTTTGAGATTTGCAAATTGAGTCCATTCAAATTGTTGATTTTGATTTGATTTTGAATAATTGTGCAGCCCAATCCAAACCCTGCACAAACAAGAACCGAACCAGGACTAAACCAGAGTCTGAGGGAGGATGACGCCTTGGTTTAATTCAACAAATCAAGTCTCAAACTGGTTAAAAATACTAAATTTGGATTAGAACCTTTTTATACCTACCACGATATCAAGACTAATCCAGGACTAAAGGTCTAAAGTTCCAAACCCTGTACAAACCAGGACTAAACCAGGGTCTGAAGGAGATCTAAATTAAAACCACCAATTCAGGTTAAAACTGCATGAGCCAAGGGTCAAACAAGATCTAAACCTGACAAAAGTGAGTCTAGTTGCACAGTATGCCATTAAACATAGCTATTTCCATGGAGACAAGCACGTGACACCAGCAGGCCAAGATACAGGTCGGACCTGTGGAGAGGTGAGCCCACTCAACGTAATACATGTCTTTCAAGGTATTTTTGAGGGATAAAAACAGTAGTTCAGCAGTTATTAATTACATTTTTAAGCTTAATGCTGTGACGAAACAAAAAACTAAATTCGGGGCTAAATCAGGTCTGATGCAGGTCTATACCAGGTCAAAACTTGGACAAAACCAGATCTAATTCAGGTCTAAACTTTGGCTAAACCAGGATCTGAGTATTTCAGACAGTTGCACGTTCCTCTCTGACTCATTCTTGTATGTTTATGCTGCGTGTGGCGACTCTCCATCATACCACGGCTGATGACTTCCAGAGACTTCCGCTGCTCCGTGTCTCAGTGGCCTCCGTGTCCTCGTCATAACAGCTCGTACGTCGGCTTCTCACACGGCTGACATCTGGAGAGGAGCTGCAAACATCTGCAGCAGCCAGGGACTAGTCTGTAGAGAGTTAAGGACAGGTCAATAATATGCATACTTACTCAAACAAAGAACATTATAACACGTAAAAGATCAGAAATCAGTTGACACCATCGGGCGTTTAAAGCAGACGAGCTCTTTTGGGAATTTATGTTTTTATTTAACACTGAATTTAAAATGATCCGAAGTAGTAGAAACAGGTCGATTAACATTCTGTTGAAAACTGCAGAACTGATAAGCCCCGCCTCTTCAAAGTGACATTTCACTGCAACAAGCAGCAGTCTTTTACATTTTTTTTAAAGACTTGTTTAGTCTTGGTTTAGACCTGGTTTAGTCCTGGTTTGGATCTGGTTTAGTCCTGGTTTGGCTCTGGTTTAGTCCTGGTCCAGATCTGGTTTAGTCCTGGTTTAGATCTGGTTTGGACCTGGTTTAGACCTGGTTTAGTCCTGGTATGGACCTGGTTTAGTCCTGGGTTTGACCTGGTTTAGACCTGGTTTAGTCCTGGGTTTGACCTGGTTTGGTCCTGGTTTGGACCTGGTTTAGACCTAGTTTAGACCTGGTTTGGTCCTGGTTTGGACTTGGTTCAGTCCTGGTTTGGACCTGGTTTAGACCTGGTTTAGTTCTGGTTTAGTCCTGGTTCGTTTTTTACAGATGTTGTTAAAGTCTTTCATATTTCATATTTCTAAAGTGTTGGACATGTTTCTGGCCTCGAGGACAAAACCATCTGAAAAATCTGGCCCTTTGTAGCCCTAATCTAGCCCTGGTTTAGAGCAGTGTTGTTAGTAGAAAGATTAAATGGTTCAATAAAAATATAGACATAACAGTAAATGTGGCAAAGGCAAGCTCAAAAATGTCCTAAAATTTCAAATTTCGCCAATTTTTTTTTGACTTAAAACTAGATATTAGATATCAGATTGAACAAGTTTGTTGAAACTGATACGTTGATACGTTGAGAGAACAAACTGAACAAAAAATTGAAAACATAAAAAAAGTTCTGTAGTGTCTCTCCTTAAGCGTTCCTCCTGCTCTATAGTCGCATTGATTATATTTAGGCTATTTATTATTATTTTATGCACTTTTGAATCGGCTAACATAACACACTGCTTTACCAACTATTTGTTAATCCAACTTTTTCTCATTGTACAACCTTTAAACCTCTGATACTTTGTGACATTTCTCTGCTACCTCCATCTCGTATAACCTTTACATTTTGCCGTGATGTTTTATCGTATTTCTTACAAACCTAGAATGACATTTACGACATTTTCCGTCCCATTCCAAACATCAATTTAGCTCCGGGTCGCTTGGTTTTTTTTCTGCTATATTCAGGCGACGCAGACGGCAATGTTCTAGTGAGTAACTTTTTCTTTTCCGTGGTGTAATACGGGGCATACAGTATAGCCTATGTTTGCTCTTCAAAGCTAGCGGCTACACCCTGTGGTTAGCGGGTTAGCCTGGCACACGCTAGCCAAAATTAGCTTCATATGTGCACGCTAGGCTGGTGCACTTTGATTGGAGTCCATAAAAACAGTGGACTACTATACTGCAAACACGTGTACTTCCTGGTCTAACTTTGGAGCGGCAGACAAGCGTATTTCATTATTATTTGTGGAATTTCCTGTCTTCGGATTATTTCAGACAGAATGGCAGACAGAGGGTCTTTATGCGGGGGCGTTTTGTGAGAGGTCAGTTCGAGGTCAGCATGCTGGGTGGTAAAATGAAGGAAATGGGCCAATTTGTAGATTTTGAATAAATTTAACTGGAATAATGCATGACAGAATATTATAATTCTTCTGTCAGAAAGTTGCAGTTTTCTTTCTACATAATTCTTGTTTATTTTAAGGCGAGACACTACAGGCAAAACCCATTTTTTCCATGTTTTGTTTTTTGGTCAGTTTGCTCTCACAACATATCGGCTTTCATGTGCTCTTAAATATGTTTTATGATTTCATTTAATCCACTTCATCCATAGATTTGTCTGGGACATTGGAACTTTGTTTTCTTAAAATTAATTGTTCTCCCCTCGGGACATAAGGGTAAAGTAGCTCCTACACACAAACTTTAACTTCAACAGGATTTTGACAAAACGTACAGAAGGATTTGTTGATATGTAATTCTAAAACTGATTTATTGAAGTTTTAAGTCATAAAAATTAGGCAAAAGTTGGAATTTTTAGGACAAATTTCAGTCCAATCTAGTTTACTTAAAAACTACATAAGATCCCCTCTGTAAATTCCTTTGTAACTAATATGTATACAAAATGAACCAAGAAATTTAAACCTGGTTCTGTCCATTTGTTCTGTTGTATTTGCAGAAGGAGCAGTTTTTGAAAAAATTATGTTAGTACATAATCTCTAAATGAAGAACCCGTTTAAAAATGTACAGAACCATTTTTTTGACAACTGTTAAAGTGTTAAAATGCTGTGTTCTGATTATTGGTCAACAAAAAGGTCAATTCAAATCAATATTCTGAATTTGACGACTGTTTTGAAACCGGAAAAACAGAAGTAGTTAATGATTCCTGATTTTTTGCATGTAATAAAGTAACATTTCTGTTGTCCCAGTACAGATATATTGTAAAAGCATCTGTTCAAGTGAAAATGAGACCACAGCACTTTCTCTGCATCTATTTATACAGCATTTTATTCTATGAGAAGAAGGAAGTGTGCTGTTAGCATGCTAATGTTTGTTAGCTTTACCCAGGATGGCAAAAGTTGCTCTGAAAAGGGCTTCTAAACTCATGGAGGTGAATATTTAGGATGCTGGGACTGCATTAGGAAAGTAAGCGATAAATGTGACTGATGTAAAGACTTGATCAACCAGTTCTGTTTTTCACATTTAAAACTATGAAAATCAGGTACAGTATCTTTAAGGCAGAATGTGGTAAAAAAAAAATAACTATGAAAAGTACTTTATACTTTTCAGTTCATGTAGTAGAAAGTACAAATTCCTGCTCTCAAAAATAGTGAAAAGTATCCAAGTAAAGTATACATTAATAGTTTACTTACTTTTGTACGAATAAGTTGGTACTATTTTATCTGTACATTACTTCAAATGACACTAACATCAGTAATGGTATAAAAAAGAGCCATCCCACACAGCCATGGCCCATTCCCATCTCTTTTTTGTGTGAATGGAAAGCGTAAGTGTGCGGTTGGCTCTTGGCAGCTGTGACTTGTTCATTTTCTTAGCACTCAGAGTTGTTTTCACGTCGCTCCTGTCGCTGTGACTCCACTGACAGCAGCTGGCTGTTCACACGCTCACAACCGCTTCCTGCTCCTGCCGCCATCATTGAATCTGAGCCCCAAAGTACACAAGTACCATCACCATACCATAAAGTACCATTTTTACAACAACAAAATGTGAAAAGTGTTATTGGAATGGGCCCACATCGATTTGTATTTTTGAGCCGACATCTGATATTTGTGATGCCACTGTGGCTAATAACCGATATTAGATTTTAAACCCGTAACAAGACCCACAAATCTATTGTTGAAGTAACGGTCACACATTAATGTTTCAATTATAAATAGATAATAACAAATAACCAAAATAATAACAGAATGTAATCATATAATAATTAGTTGCATGATTGTGTAAACATACAGCCATATTTTTAGCCTTCTATTTCCAATTCTACTCTTAAAGGCGCTCTGTTTAGGTTTTCTAGGTGAGGGTCCATCACCTGATTTTCTCATGAAATTGTTTTCGCTCTGTCTGGAAAGTTCCACAGTATGATATAAACTCATCTGTCTTTCATTTCTCCAGGTAAAGGAGTTCTTTATTGCCCAAAAATTACTTGGTTTGCTGCTTGTCTCCAGGAGATTATTTGGTTTTATTCCATCTCCAGGAGAAAAGAATGTCTCACACCCTCCACCAGCAAACTACAGAGTGCTCCTTTAAGTCTGGAAAAAAAGAAAGAAAAAGAATTATTATTATTTTAGAAAATTAATAAATAAAACTAAAAACCAAGTGTCAGCAGCTTTTTTGAGAGGCTGACATAATCAGTCAGTATCGACCAGTACCAATACTGGAACCAATATATCACCCTTTCCTGTTTCAGTAATGCTGATTAGTTTAATCAGTTGAGATGATCTTACGTTAAATCTCATGCATTACATGAATATATTTTATAACATACTGTTTTTACAGTGCACTTCTTTACAGTATCATACTGTTTACAGTAAAAGTGCAGGATCCAGTGTAATACTGTAAATAGATGTTTGAAAGTTCTCTGCAGATTTAGCTGCTCTTTTATCTTAGTCATGTAACGTCAGACTAGCCACAGCTAACACGCTCTGCAGCTTTTAGCGACGACATATTTAGCCTAGCGCTCGTACATGTTGTCCTGACAGTGCACTTCTCTCCACGTCTCTGAAGGTTGAGAGGATTAGCTTCTTTTGTCTAGCGCCTCCGCTGACCTCTGACCTCCATGTCTTTAAGAGCAGCTAATGGAAAAACAACAACAACTGTAGCATCATTTAGCTTCAAAACAATTGGGTTACCAGTTGCCCAAATTACTGAAACATGATAAAACTTCATAAATGTAGTTGAATTGTTGAGTAAAGTTTCCACAGTCAAACAAAAAATATTAATTTTATTTAAGATATGCCAGATGTTTGATGGATATTGCTGTTTTATCCTTATTTTAGTAAATCTGTCTAGTCTTGGGAAGCGCATTTAGGGCTGAGCGATATTGATAAAAATCACATCTCGATATTTTTCTAATAATGACATTTAGACAATATTATGTCAGTTCAACTTAACCTGTCTTAGTTTAGTATTAGTTGAGGTTTCATGTTTAGACATTTGTGAAATACAAAATATCACCTTATACCCTTATTTATCTGAAAGTTATGTCACTTTTTATCATTTTTATTTTTATTAATCTATTTTTTTATTATGTACGATATACTTGATTTTAAAATGTGGCATATCTTTAAAATAACACTCTAAACTCCAACATATTGCTGACCTCTAAGCACAGTTCAGTCCACAGCTTGTGCATTTGTATCGCTTATGCACTGAACGTTGAACTAAAAGATGAAACACACCGACTACATTCCTGCCTATACTTGAACTCTTTTTAGTGAAACAGCAGACATTATGCGCCTGTTTGTTTCTGACTCATATTGTGCAGAGTCCAGCAGCAGTGGTGCATTTGCCTCCTCAGTGAAACCCGGCTCCAGTGAACGCTGCAGTTTTTGTCGCAGAGCTGGTGAGATTTTCGACAGATTTTAGTGACTCAGGATGGAACGCGGAGGTTTTACTTGGTTGATGTAAAGAAAGATACCTCTGAATGAATGGAGCGGGCAGATTCCACAGGGATGTGTAGATGCACGAGGCTAATCCCACATCCAATCCTATTATACTGTCTCTGTCTAGCAGGAGGCAACCAAACGTAACACTAGGGCTGGGTGATATGGTCATAAAAAATGAATGTTTGAGCTGGTCCCTGTGACAATCTGCTATTTTTGTGAAATTGACGTATTGTAATTCACTATTTGTATCTTTAATGCAGCTGTCTGTTCAAACACACTTTTTCTCCTGTAGTTTAGCCTCTGAAGCCTCTGAGCAGATGACTTTATTTACCTCTTAAAGGCCAGGGCTGTACAATTAAACAAAATCAACACAAAAGCGCAATTTTAATGGACGCAATTAGCAAATCACAAAGGCTGCAGTGTTTGAAGTGCAATAATTTCTTCCACAAACAACAAAATGTCTTGATTTTTTAAATAAAAACTGCTAACACTGTAGTTTAGATTTGTACAAACATGTTCTGAAACAAGCAACAAATGTACAACAACTGCGATGAAAATGCACTCAAAAGCGACAAAAACACGACTCAATGCCCCAAAAGGTGACTAAGAGCGACAAAGATGTGGCTAAAAGTGACAAAGACACAACCGAACGTGACAAAAACATAACTAAAATCAACAAAATTGTGTTTAAAATGTGAACTGAAAATTGAGAATGTGAACGTGAACATGAATCGTGATAAAATTGAAATCATGATCTGGCCCCACTCTTTCAGATCCGTCCCAATCCGCTCCAAAGTGAACCAGTCGAAACGTGCCTATTTGTGCATCTTTAACTATATGAACAGGTCAATAATAATGGCCTTATCTCATTTCCTCATTACCAGGATCACATTAATGCCCATGGTCAGTCCTACAGCGTGCACCCTGAGCACACACGCTGTAGACTCCATGTGAGCGCTGTGTGGGTGCTGTCTGGCAGATGGGTGCTAGCTCCAGCACACATCTGCTTCTGGCACCCAGGCCCACATAGAGATTACATGTTAGTGGCTGCACTCCATGGACTTCTCATTAGGGCCGGTGGCAACGGAAAAGTCCACAAAGTTTTCATTCAAATGGATGAAAGACGAAGAGCAACATTTGAAACATTTGAAACAACATTTTGAAATTGCAGATCTAAATGAAGCAAAAGTAAGAATTTTTCAGGTAATATTGGCTTAGTTTGCATCAACTAAAGCTAAAGTTGGACAAAACCCAGAACGTAAACCTCGACTAGACCACGACCAAACCAGGACTAAAATAAGATATACATAGGATCTACACCGGGACTTAACATGGATAAACCTTGTTCTGAAACAAATGGAATTCTTGGATTGGTTTTTACAGTTCAGATTGAAGTCTCTGAAATGTAAAAGCTCCTGGACAGGTTTAAAATGCACAGTGGCAGAACATTGCCGCCTACTTTATTTGGCTGCTGACAAGTTAATGATAGCTCTTTGCGATCCTCTTTGGGTTAATAATGATAGGCTTAAGTAAGATGGAGTAGATTGTAGCTTGTTCCTTTGATTTTGTACAACTTTTACTTTTTGATGTAGCTTCATGTGAAACCACAGTGGTCTGGACATGGTTTTCTGAGTGACTTCATTTAGCTTTTATTTAAGACATAGTTCCAACTGACCCTGAACTAAGCACTTGGCTGCTCACCGCTGTCCAATCCTCTGGCAACTCACGAGAGGATGGACGACTTAAAGAAGCACACATTTGAAACGTACCACTTTCTTTATATCCTACAGGAGAGACAAACATGGCTTTACTGCATTTTTGACAAGCCATGTTAAGCAATAAAATCATTTGAAGTTAAAAAACCTAATAGTCTGTGCTAGCTGCTTAATTTTTCTCCCCAACCCAGTTCTGCAGGGTTAGGGCTAGCATTAGGTTCAGGAACCGTTTGGTAAATGTTTGCTAACCAGGACATGGTAGAAATGCATCAGAGACAAATGTATGCACGCTAGCCAATAGTTGCAGAGCAGTACAATCCTATTGAAACAGTAACCTATCACCTATCCCCAATCCAAAAGCTCATACTGTATAGTGCATTTACCTGACTTCCATCTGTAAAGCAGAATACCCTGCAGATTGTCAACTCTCATGCAACAATTTTAAACCATTTTTTGTGTGTATAAAAAGCAGAGGTGTTGTGACTTGGACTCGATTCAGACCTGAGTCACTATTTTGATGGCTCAAGAATTGGGACTCGACTTGGACTTGAAAAAAAACGACTCAGAACTTGACTTGGAGCCCTGTGATTTGAGATGATGCTTCTCCTAAAAAACAGCACATTTTTAAAACCTTTTTCTCTTTATAGTTGGTACTTCAATGTGACCAGGACTTTTTCTTTTTTGAAGAACCATTCCAGCGGAGACAGCCTACCAGGGCTATTCATCTTAATTTTTGTGAGGGCCAGATTTTTTGGGTGCCAAGGTCACTTTTAACAAAATTTTGTGTTGCATAAAATATCCACAACACAAGATCTGTTTCAATAATGAAATAACTACTGCTGTATCAGAGCTTTGTGGAAAAACAAAATGTAGCTTGAACCCTTGGTACAAAATTGCCAATTTAGGATTGAACCAGAGCTGTCCCAAAATCAAACCAGGTCTAAAGCAGATAGGTCTAAACCAGGACCAGAAAAGTATAAACCATTCCAAAACCAACCAAACCAGTAAACAGGAGAAAGTATCAGATGGGTTGTGGGTGATCAGATCATTTGGAGAGCTTAAAGTCGAGGAGCTCAGGGTTACAATTTACAACTTACAATGACGTCCTTAAACTGGGCGGCAGTAGCTCAGTTGGCAGAGAGATTGTCTTCTGATCCAAAGGTCGGCGGTTCAAATCCCGCTCCTGACATGAAACATCCTTGATTGAGCGGTGAGATCCACTCACCCACAGGTTGGCGGTGCAATTGCTCCCGCAGGTGAATACTGCCGTTGTGTCCTTGGGCAAGACACTTAACCCGCCTTGTCCCCAGTGTCTGCGTACTCTGGTGTGTGAATGTGTGAGTGAATGGGTGAATGGTTCCCTGATGTAATGCGCTTTGAGTGCCTACGAAGGTGGAAAAGTGCTGTATAAATATGTGACCATTTACCATTTAAAATGGCATTGACAACAACAAAGTCTTGTGACTGAAACCCATGATAATGCACAATACTAATTTTGCGCACCTCCAAAACGTCATTTACGATGTTATCCATTTTTGATATTTTGCCCACCTCTAATACCACGAGTACATTCATTTATTTCTCAGTTACTGCTAATTTCAAAATATGGGACCAACCTACAGCCACATTCTATGATGGGCTTATTCTAGCAGCGTCATAGCTTCTGTCTCCCAACTCTTAAACTGCTGTGGCCTCTGCAGCAGTGCTCCCTGTCTGGAACCCCCCGGCTCCCCCACACCCTCCTCCTCCTCCTGCTCACCTCCACCCCCACCCGCCCCCATCCACCCCCACCTCTCCGGCTTTTGTCTCCACTGCAGTCGCCCGTGCCTGCAAATGAGCTCCGGCACACTGCAATTATTCAGCATCCGGGACAGTCCAAGCGCACACCCGGCGTCGCTCACCACTGTATACATCAAAGCTCGCATAATTAGGATTTTACGGACGAGATAAGTCGGTTCAGAAGTATGACATTTCTTGAAAAGATCGAATGTTTTATCGCCAATTCCCCATGGAGCGCAGAGGCCACGTATCCATTTCAATTTTGATGCGAGCGACCCCCCCCCCTTTGCATGATGGGAAGGGGAGGGGCTGGGGTGCTGCAATGCCACGGGTAGATGCCGGCGTCGCTTCTTGTTGTGGATGTAGCGAGGATGCTAACATAGCTCATTGGTTTTTTGTTTTTCTTCTTTCTCTAGACCCTGTTCCCGTTGACATCACTCGAAGTTTATCGCCTCGCGGAATAGAAGCTGGATTAGCAGTTTGTTTGTCCAGGTAAGAGCTGTTTATTGCACTTTGAAGGGGCAGACATGAA
Organism: Rhinogobius similis; assembly: GCA_019453435.1. Classification (NCBI taxonomy): domain Eukaryota; kingdom Metazoa; phylum Chordata; class Actinopteri; order Gobiiformes; family Gobiidae; genus Rhinogobius; species Rhinogobius similis. The sequence goes on along the minus strand of CM033627.1, from coordinate 40,399,801 downwards.
GCAATGACGCAGACAGTTTGTTTCCTTCATCGTTAAAGGTCCTGTGTCATGCTAAAAGGCTGTGCAGGTTGTAATGTTGTGCGAATGTTGTTTTCCTGGCAAAAACATACCAGTGTGGTGTGTCTTTTGGGCTTGTTTAAAGGAGACATCTTGTGTGAAATGTATATTTATGAGGTTATAACCATGTGATAATAGTGTTCTGTTTGTGCATTTTGTTTGCATGTTTGAGTAACCCTGTATTGTCCTGCTTGAGTGCTTGAAAATGACCGTTTTCAACTACCCCCTGTGTCTGCCCACTGCTCTACTAACTCGTGATTATTGAAAAAAAGAAAAAACAAATCTGACTTTGGGTTATATGTATAGTTCATTAATACAAATATGTAAAAAAAAAGACACTATGAAGAGGCGGAGCTTATCAGTTTTGCAGTTTTGAACAGGCAGCCAATAGACCTTTTTTATTATTACGGCGTTTATTAGCAATATTGGGAGTAACATTGAACAAAATGTAAAACAATGATCTATGTGTGTTGTAGTTTCATTAGAAACAGCTGAAAAAAGCACAACATGGGTAATTTGTTCATCTCCCGCTCAAAATGTTCTATTAAATCTTGTAATTAGGGATGGATGATATATCGGTTCTAGTATCGGCTTATATAAAAATTTGGCAGATATTTGGCGCTGATATTTTTTGGAAGGTGCCATTTAGGGCTGTCAGGAGCCATTATTTTAGTAGTGGACTAGTCAGCGATTATTTTTTTGATTAGTTGATTAGTCAAACGATGTTTTATGTTGCATATTTAAACTTTTTAAATACATTATCAGGCAATTAGAGGTAGAAAGTTTGCATTTCAAGGCTTCTATATAGCCAATATTTATGAATAATCTGTATTTTTAATGAAAATCTGCAATAATCATTTCTTTTTTGATGCATTAATGTCTTTGTTATGAAAAATCTTTTGATATCTGTATAGTCAAGTTAACAATTAGTCGATAATTTTTATTTACTAGTCACAATTAGTCGATTAATCGTTGCAGCCCTAGTGCCATTGTCATTCCCAGTTCCCAGCATGAAATTTGTCTTTTTGAACAGACTCCTGGGTAAAAATGGAACAGTTAGGCTAAAAATATGTATTTTTGCATAAGAGAAAAGTAGGGCTGTCGACCATTGGTTGATGGTGTCTTAGTCAACCAAGATTTTTATTAGTCGACTAATTATTTTATTAAGATCGAAATTATATATGTGGCAAAAACTAAAAGATATATGGAGTGAGTTTGCTGAAGATTTTGGAGTCTAACACACAAATACTCGGTTTCCCAGTACTTTTCTGTGTACATAGTTGTTTTAATACAGCCCAAGTGAAAAGGTAATTTGTAATATTTACTTTAACTTAAACTGGATTTGTGGGCCTTGCTGTTGATTTTAAAATATAAATGTTGGTTTTGACAAATATCGGTTATCGCCATTAGCAGAAATTGCCAACAGCCAAATATCAGATGTCGGTATTGACTAAAAAAAAAATCCATCTCGGACCATCCCTGCTTGTGATGTCAAGATTAATCACAATCAAATTGCAATCACAATATGAACAGATGGAATTAGCAAATCGCAAAGACTACAATTTTTGAAGTTTATTTTCCTCCAAAATACAAAATATCCTCTCCATAAAAACGGCTAACTCTGTGGTTTAGATCTACAAACAAATTCAGATTATTTTATTAGTTTGTCGGTTTATAGGCTATTTCAGTCTTTTTGTCAAAATGTTAAAAACGTGAACTTTTAATAATAATTTTATGTTCAAGGAGAGAATACTTAATTGTAAGTTTAAATAAAAATCACAATTACATATTTTCCCCAAAGTGTGCAGCCCCAGTGGTAAAACAAGGAAGTGCATTTAGTGTTGTTTGAGCGCTATCCACCAAAAACAAACATGTAGCAACGTGACGACATGCTAATACATGCTACAGGGAGAGGACCTAGCATATGATATAATATGGTTAAAAGCTCATCATATGTCCCCTTTAACATGCTAAAACGGACATGCTCGTCCCCCCTCGTGACGATACCTCACAAGTATTTTGTACAAGTATTTTGTAACATTCTGTGAAGCAGCTAATGTTGTGATGAGCCCTGGGCAGTTCTCCCTGACCCTTTGCTCTTTGCGACTTCTGTCTAGACTTTATTATTCCTCACCCCACGGCCGCCCAGTTCAGCCACAGTGTCACAGCAACAAAGTATGACACATTATGTTCATGGTGCGGCGGGCCATCGCGCTAGCACACTCATCGATCTGGCATGTGGTCGTTGGCGGTTAGCATTTAGCGGTTAGCGGTTAGCGGTGTGGTGAGTGGGAGTGTCACCAAAGCCAGAAGTGTTTTGGTCTGATGATGGCAGCAGGAGCAGGTGGTGACAGTGTGGACGACGCACATGTGACATTAGAGCACATTATACCAGTGGAAATGAAGCTGTCGCTCAGGCTGAAGATGTTCTCTGGTCAGTCTGTGTCAAAGGGGCAATTTGGCATTTTTTGCAATAAATCTAGATTTTAATCATATTCACAGTTAAAAAGTCCTGCTCATTCATTTTTCCCATGGACTGGAAACATTTCAAGTATTATGAGTTTAAAGACACAATGGACAGAGGCTATCCAGCTAATTAATGTCCTTAAGGTTGTTGTTTTCAGTACAAAATCACATTCAAAACTCAAAATTTGGCTAAATTTTAGGGCTGCAACAACTTAACCGATTAATCGCAACTAATCGATTATTGAAATAGTTGTCAACTAATTAAGTAATTGAATAATTGTTAACTGGTCAATAGATATACAATATACATGTAAATTGTGTGTTTTGGATTAATATACTTCATCTATAAATATTCTCTTCAAGACATTCTCAAAAGGCTTCACTTCAGCTTTACCTGATTATAAGTGAGTAAAAGCTCCTATTCACGGGCCCTTTGCGTTCTAAACAACTAATCGATTAATCAAATGAATAATCGCTAGAATAATCGATTACCAAAATAATCGTTTGTTGCAGCTCTACTAAATTTGTTAATAACTTAACGGTTTATAAAGTTTCAGGAACAGATTTTAAATCAAATTGTCTATAGTGACATTTCACAGTGGCCACCACTCGACTCTGCCTTTATGTTCCTCCTGTGTCTGGGTGGGTTTCCTTCAGGTTCTCTGCTCCATCAACCCAGAACATAAACAGAAGACAAAATCCTGCAGCTACAGTCGTCCTGACCAAGACCAGGACAAAGATGTGGAGCGGGGTCCTCTACTGCTGAGGAGGTGCCCCAGTGGCACTGAAGGAGGGCTCAAGTTAAGGGGACACATTTTCCTACGGGAACAATAAAGTGTACCTCAACTTAACCTCATTTCATGGTACAATATTTATTACAATATTGCAACAGTCCAACAGGATTGTAGATAATTTTTTCTTTTAAAATGCTGTGCCTTTGGTGTTATTCATTTCTGTCTTATTCAAAAGCATTAAGATATAAAAGTGCTTCATAACAGTTATTTCTTCATGTTGTCTGCACTGAAAGAAGCAAAGGATCAATTTCAATTTAGCTCCAATTGTTTTTAGCTGCTGCAACAAAACAGTGCATTTAAGCAAATATATACGTATAATTCAATTGATTGAGACAGTGTACGACATTATTGTGGGATTTTTGGCGATCCGATATCCCAGATGGTTACCACACATCTGATTAGCCCCAAACAATAGAACTGTTTGATTTGTATATGTTTGATATAGGTTTAGTTGACCAAATGTTTTATTAGTTAAGTCATTATTTTAAGATCATAATGATTCTAGACAACAGCAGAGAGGAGAATGGATGGAGTGAGTCAGCCCGAGTGACCAACGCCCTCAAAATGTCTGGAATTCTAACTCTCTGCCAGTTGACAAGTTTGCGTGGACCACTTTTCATATTTTTGGCGACAATCAGATACCATCACAATCTCCCCTAAACCCCGCCTTTCCCTCCTCGCCCTGTGCGCTCTCACACCGGACACAGCCAGGCCAGGAAATGTACTTCATTGGATTTATCTTATTATGAACAGCCACGCTGGACATGTTTGATGTAATCACTGATAGCTTCATGTTTCAGACTTAACACCAACTCTCTGATCTAATATTTGCGGAGATTTGTTCATAAATATTTTGGGGAACAGTTTCACACTTTGAGAAGTGTCCTATCATCATTAACGCTTGATAAATATAGAGTTTTTGGAGTGATTGAGCAGTTTGCCTCTGACAGGTTGGGCTACTCAATTCACTAAAATGCAGTTTGAGATAAATATATATTTACATTTTTGCAAAAATACTTTACATATTCTATCCTGCTTTAGCAATATTTTAGGTTTTTAATTTTACTTCCTGGTTGTATATAATGACATCACACTAGCAAAATACCTAGCAACCACATTGTACAGTGGGCTAAAACTCATCTAATGTCACGGAGTTTTTGTAAACTTTACAAATAAAAATAGATCTGAACACCTTTTTGTTGAATTCATGTATAAAGGGTCAAAAAATGTAGTGTCTTTTGTGTACATTATGCATAGCCTTTGTCTCCCCAGTGTCATGTCATTAATCTGTTTACTTCCTGTAACTTTCTACAGATTTTTCAACTTTTCTTCACAAATGACTACCTGATTGGTGTAAAACTCATTTAAAAAAACAGTTATTAATACACCAGATAAAGACAAAATTAGAAAATCATGAAAACCTGTCCTACGCACTTTAACCCATGCTATTTACCAGTCCTTCTCTGTACTTTTTAGCCGGTTAATCAGTGCACAGGGCATGGTTTACAGTCCTAATATTTTCAGAGTTTGGTCTGAAAGTCACTGAATCACTAAGAATCTGTCTCACTGATTTATGTGTTAGAAACTCTGAGCACTGCTCCTTTTATCAAGAAGAAAATTCATCTGACTCGACTGTTTTCTTCACCATCTTCCAGTCATTTTCTCCGGGCTCGTTCTATTCTGGTGTTTGCTTTTTGTTTCCCGTCACCTCCAGACTGCCCCCCGCCCACGCTGCCGTCTCTGCCCCCTCCAGCAGGCACCGTGACTGGGAGAGAGCTGTCACTTCCGGGGGCCTCTCACTTTGGATGTCCTCTTTCCATGGGGTCGCGCCTGTCTCCCTTTTTCTTTTTTCTTTTTTCTTTTATTGGGGTACAACTCATTCTTTCCCCTGCAAACAAAGATGAGGTTGTACTTTGGCCCAAACATAAGCTGATACTTGTTTAAACGCCGATATTCAATACATTCAGACTGTGCACTTTTATGTATGTATCTATGTATATTATGTATCTATACTTTTAATCATGTTGCTTTGTTGTTCAATCATGAAAAGAGAGTTACATTTCGTTTCATTGATGCATGTTTGAGCAGTAACACACCTAATGGCAAAGCTCCTCCGGGTTTTTAAAGTCCATGCATTCACCACCAGGCCCATTCCAACCATTTAATCACAATCATTTTTGTTTTCAAATGGCAAAATGTGTAATACAGACCTTTAGAGAAAAATAAATAGTAATAAAGTATGGAAGCAAAGACGGTTTGATGTTTGACGTTGGCGAAATGGCCCAAAGTGACAACTAATGCCATAAAAGCAAAACAAAGGTTGACAAGAACCGATAGTTTCAAATAGGGGATGGGACGGTACCGTTTTGTCACGATTCGTTCTTTGTCTCGATACATGAGTCCCGATTTTGAATTTTTTATTTTATTCTTTCATTCTATTAATTTGCTATATTATTTTTTTCAGAGGCACAGATTTCATGGAATAACCCATTTCTACTTCTGCCACTCTTTGCTACAACTTTCACTGCTACTACAACTACTACTACTACTACTACTACAAATAAACCACAAATACTACGTCTATGTCTTTTACTACTACTACTACTTCTACTACTACTACTACTACTACTACTATAAGTAAACCACAACTACTACGTCTACATCTTGTACTACTACTATTACTTCTACTACTACTACTACTACTTCTTCTACTACTACTACTACAACTACTACTACTCCTACAAGTAGACCACAACTACGTCTATATCTTTTACTACTACAAATACTACTACTACTCCTACAACTAAACCACAACTATATATCTTGTACTATTACTTGTACTACTACTACTACTACAACTACCACTACTCCTAAGACTAAACCACATCTACTACACTTATATCTTGTACTTGTACTTGTACTTGTACTTCTACTACTTCTGCTACTTCTATAGTCCAGACTGTCACCTTCACGCAGCAGCAGACACAGACAGTGCATTTACCAAACACATGCAGGTAGAACATAAGAGACAAACCAGAAGTGAACTGTTACGTAGATAGTAATTAACTGCACTTCCATGACAGAGTTAGCAGACGGCTGTATCCATCGTCTGGCTCAAGTCTTTTTATCGATTTGTAAACTCCAAACACGTGTGGCACTGCTGCTGTTTGTCGTCTCATCACAAAGAGCCACAAAATAACTTCATCCATCCATAAGATCCACTTGTTGTGTTTTGGAGAGGCAGAGGAAGAGAGGTAGTGCGGTTTGGCCTGGTTTAGTCCTGGTTTAGTGCTTGTTTAGTCCCGGTTCAGTCCTGGTTCAGACCCGGTTCAGACCTGGTTCAGACCTGGTTTAGTCCCAGTTCAGACCTGGTTCAGTCCCAGTTCAGACCTGGTTCAGACCTGGTTCAGGCCTGGTTCAGTCCTGGTTCAGTCCTGGCTCTGTCCTGGTTCAGACTGGTTGGTATGTCCCCTGGGTGACGTACAGCTGGATAGGCCTGACCACAGAGAAGTTCCTCCTGCTTTTCTGTGTTGGACTAAAGCCGTAGCCAGCAGGCCCACAGCAGGCCCTCAGCAGACCCTCAGCAGGCCCACACATGTACACACTGAACTGCACATGCACCTGTCCCCCGGGGACCTGGACTCTGGGACGGGCTCGTGCAGGTGGAGCACCTCTGGGATTATGTAATCTGATGAGTTTTGTCGTTTTTTAAGGTGCACTATGTAAACTTTGTGGTGGAGGGTTTCATGAAGATGTTAGTGCTTTGCCTGAAATGATGATTCTTTTAGTAGTCAATTAGTCAGCAGTTATTTTTAATGGACTATAAAATGATTATTTCCATTCATTAACATTAAAGACATTTTAACCAAATAAAGGTTGAAATTAGAGCTGGGCCATATCGTATCGTTCATGATTTATCATCATTTTCTTTCGGAAAAATCTGGAACATGTAGATATAATTCCACGTACTACTACCTACTACCACCTACTGCAGTAGACTTTCCTCATAGTTATATGAATACTGATATTTCTGCAAATTTCAAACGCTAATGGCTAGAGGGCATTAAAAATTAAAGATCAATGTTGTGGCGAGGAGTGGAAGCAAAATGATAATAACTGAACACATGTTAACTCTCCTTAAATGTTCTACGCTCTATAATTGCACAGACAGCACACAGCGGTATTATTTTTACCCAAATAGATACTTTTACAACTTATCTGTGTTGAGGCAGAACTGATCTGTCTGTCTTTAATATCATGATAAAAATGTTTAGCCACATTGCCCTGCTCCAGATGAAATGTGGTGAGGCTTTTAGATGGAGAATATTTACATATACAGTTTATTATTGATTGATTCATTTTGAGACATTTCTATGTGTTAAGGCTGTCTTTATAATGTATTTTTGAATATGTTTTACAGCCTGTATAGTCCAGAGAAATATGACTTATTATTCTACGAGTCTTGGCTCTTCCAGTTAGTCGCTGCAGCTCTCTTCACAGTTTAGCTCAACATGGGGACTCAGCGTTTCAATTTCAGTTCTGTGCCTGGATCTGGAACGAGATCCCTGATCCCTGATGTGAGACAGACGGCACTGGCTGTTCAAGCTAAAGACTGGTCTGTTTGGCTGTGCTTATGACTGAGAGAACTTTATATCTGATTATAAAACTGTGTTTTAATGTCTGTAAAGCACTTTGAATTACGTTTGCTCACTAGCTTTTAACTTGTCTACCTCCAAGTGATCCACTAACCAAAGTTACAGGCCAGAAGTTAGAAGTTATTTATGAGCAATAAAACATAAATGGGCATAAATTCATAAATGCAAGATAGATAGAGTTTAATGCCAGGAAAAGTGACATGGTGCACCTTTAAATAACGTCTGTATACCTTTGATCTTACACCTTGGTATTAGAACTGCATTTCTTCTGTATTGTATTATTTTTATGGTGCACCTAAGCACTTCATTTCCCTCTGGGGGGCAATACAGTTTAACTTAACTTGTTTCATGTTTTAAATCTTACATTTGTTTTAGAAAATAGGTTGTAGAAGTTTAAATCAAGTTTAATCAATAGCTAACTTTTAGAAACACGTGTGTTTTTGTGTGAGGACAGTTTGTGCTGAAAGGATCAGGTGAACAGTACTTTCTGGAGAAGGAGGACTCAACTTTATGACATCATCGAGTGGAACAGAGCGTTTTGAGAGGGAAACTTGAATATGCAGGATTACTCAAATGAGAGCAGATTAATCACACATTTACAGGTTTTTGATGAGGAAACAACGATAACACATTGTTGAAAATTACAAACAAAAATAAGTAGCATTACATGGGACCTTTAAGTCAAAATCGTTGTCATTAGGACGTTCTGCCCTTCATAAGGCTGGTTCTTCTAAGTGCATTCATTATTAAGCTGCAACAATGCTTCATTTCAACCATCTTTGTCGTTTTGTGAATTACTTTGAAAAATGACCCACATTTTGAGATTGTGTTGGAGTCAGAATTCCCTCTCGTCTTCTTCACCTCGACCAGCGACTCGTGCTGACTTTGATCTATTAAACATGAGTGTTTGAGTGTGGACGTGGATAGGCGTGTGCTGGCCTCGGGGTGAGACAGTGGGAGGGCGGGAGGGGGCTGTCGGTGTGAATTATAGATGAGGAAGAGGAGGAGGGGCAGCAGGAGTGCACTGGACCCCGGTTTGAGCTTCGTACAGACCAATGAAGACACACAATTCACCTGCATGATCCAACCAGTGTAAAGTAAACAGAACGCCTGCATTCTAAAGGCTGGTACAGTTCCATGTGTCAGTGTCAATGGGTGAGATAGATAGGGCTGCAACAAGTTAATCAAGTTAAAACAAGTGAATTAATCGCAACTAATCGATTATAGAAATGGTTGTCAACTAATTAAATAATCGAGTAACTGTTAACTGGTCAATACACAGGTTTCAAAACATTCTGTGTAATGAAAGAAGAGGTTTAATGACTCAGACACAGCTGGAATGACACAAAAGCACACAGGAAAGTGTCAATGTCAATTGTGTGTTTTTGGTTAAAATCCTTTTTCATCTTTAAATTTTCTCCACCAGGATGTCGTCAAACTCCTTCACTTTTTTGTCTGAGTAAAATTGTCACATTCAAGGGTCCTTCGTGCTCCAAGCAACTAATCGATTAATCAAATGAATAATCACTAGACGAATCGATTACCAAAATAATCATTAGTTGCTGCCCTAGAGTTAGCATTAGCCTCCAAACACCAAAATCTGTTAAAAAACAGCACGTGTACCAGAGTGTTGATTATTACCTGTTGTGCCAAAAATGAACTTACATGCAAGGACCAGGTAACATGTCTTAAATTGAATGTTATGCTGGACAATAATGCAGCAACAGAATGACATTTTAGTTTTGCCACAACATCTGCAAACATGAGTGAACTTTAGAAAGTGGAGCTGTAAACTAGATGTTGACAGTTACCTGTAGCCAAATACTCCACCAGTGTTTCCCGTTAATAGAGGAGACTACGGCAGCCCCCCATGGTCTAAAAACAAGATAAAAAACAATAAACCAAGATGACGTATAATACTTTTTTGTCTGTTTGTCTGTAAACGTAAAAACATAAAAAAAAGATACTACATCATTCAAAAACGAACTAGAGATTGAATAGAGGCAATAAGTGGCATTTATACTCCACCATTTGTATGAAATAGAAATGAGATTGCATTTGCCACCACAGACTCAGCAGAATCTATGGGACACACTGTATACTGAACATTTACTCAGCCATTTACAGTATGTTTTTATTTTGCTGCCTTCTTCAAATGAATGAGAAAACGTACATATATCAGTTCCAGGCTGTGTTTTCAAAGTCCAAACTCCTTCATCAGACTTCACGTTCACAGCTGCAGTTATTGATTTAGCGATTAACTAATTGGTTGTTTGGATGGCCTGAGGATATGAGAGTTTGGCTAAATTTGACCCAAATGAGGCTAAAGTAATGCCAAATGAGAACATCCTGAAGGAGTATATTTACAGGCAAAAAGACTTTTCATCAGAAACACAACATGTGCACAGGACCAGTGTCATTCTGATGTCATTCCTGCTCTGTCTGTCTGAGTCATGAACCCTCCTCGCCCATGGCCTGTTTAGACACAGTCCAGATAACCATTGTCTGAACGCAAAATTAGTTGACAATTATTTCAATAATGGATTAGTTGCGATTAATCTGTTTAATCTTGTTTCACAGATTACAAATACTTAAATTGCTTTTATGGAACTTTAAAGCCCACAGCTATTGTTTCTAGTATCATTTGAACTGCATCAAACAATTAAAGGGCGCCCCCTCCTGGCAAATGATGTGTTTGAAATCAGCACTGAATTGTTGTCACTTGTTTTCTGTACATATTATTTTAAAAAGAACTCTCATTTTCTAGTTCTAAATTATGCACAATTTTAAAGGTGCACCATGTAACTTTTCTGGTGGGAGGCTGTCACCTGATTGTCTACCTGGAGATGTCTTTGCATTGCCTGGAAAGTGTCACAGCAAGGCATTAAATGTATCTTGCATTTCTACATTAATACTTTTTAAAACTTTGCATTTGTACTGTTAGCGGCCTCGCCTCTCCACAGGCCTGACTTGTAACTTGGCCTTGACTGGATATGTTTAATACCATACTGTGGAGCATTTCAGGCAAAGCGATATCTCCTGCTCATTTGAAACGTGATTGTGTCTCGTTATCTCGTCATTTTGCTCATTCTGGTTATCCAACGTCTCCGGTGTTACGTCTCTGATTAGAAGTGCGCTCTTCTGATCATCCTTGGATTAAAGCCTTTGTGACCTCCTTCTCTCCCCTCCTCCCTCCTTCAGTCGCTTCACTCCTACTTCCTAGAATGTGACCTATTTGGCCTCGTCGCTCTCTTAGAACTGGATAGTCCTCTTACAAACGCAGAGTCATCTTTTCACATTTGTCCAGCGTTCCACTGTTTTGACTGAGAATGTACTTAAAGGGGTTGTACCTGATTTTGGAAACGTGAAAAACAGAACCTGAATCTTTGTCATAAAGTAAAATCTGCTTTGCTGCAGCACAGATAGATTGTAAAACCATCTATTTGAGGGAAAATAAGAATATATAGAGCATTTTATTCTACGAGAAGCAGGAAGTGCACCGTTACTTAGCATGCTAATGTTTGTTAGCTTTACCCGGGACTGCAGAGACTGGTGAAAAATGCTTATAAACTCATCCCAGTGAATATTAAGGATGCTGGGACTGCGTTTTGTAAGTGAGAGATACATTTGATTGATGTAAATAGTTTATCAAAATCAGTCCCTTTAAAGGATCTAGACAAGGATATAATACAGAGCAAATAAGTTCAAATGCTCATCTTTATAAATATTTGAATAATATTAAAGGAGACATGTTATGCTTTTTTAAGTACAACATAAACAGATTATCATTTTACATTTTGTTCATTGTGAATGCCAATATTGATCAAAAACTGCTTAATAATAGAAACAGGTCCATTGACTTCCTGTTTATACCTGCAAAACTGGTAAGCCCTGCCTCTTCACAGTGACTTCACTGTAACATGCAGCAGATTGTCATGTACATGTTTTTATTTTTGAAAAGTGGCGATGTGACATTTTAGAACTTGACATGTGTCACTCAGAGTCTTCATTTTTCAAAAACTCTTAGTAAGTACAGGATGTGGGCGGGGATAGGGGGTAACTCTAACATGCAGGAATCAATCCAAACACAACTTTGAGGAAATAATGATGAGGAAACACCAATGGAACAAGGTTAAAAGCTCATTTACGTTGATTTTGCAGAATATGTCAACTTATAAAGCACCACTGCGTAACATTTCACCCATTAACTAAGACTAAAATATTAGCCTTTCATTAATTAAAGCTATTTTCATTGAACTGTTATGACGTGATGCTGTTGCTTTGTCTGGAATATCCCACAGTAGTGCTTTAATAAAGCACTGGACGCTGGACGACATGGCAAAAAGTATTTTTTCCCTGAATTGATTTTCTTTTGATTTTTGATGGAATTTTCTTTTTTTCCTTTTTTAAAAACACGTAATAAAACATTAAAACATCATTTCCTGTTTGGACAACCTCTCTGCTTCCTTTTTCTCCTGACGGTGTTAAAGGGGACTAGATGCTGTCAAATCAACTTTCTGAGCGTTTATGTAGTTTCTCGAGTTGTGGTTTGTTTCATTCACACATGTTTGAGGAATATTTAGTTCACCTTATGATGTAATGAGGTGGTGCCCTGCTTCTCTGATGTGTTTAAAGGGGCGCTATGTAACTTCTGGTGGCGTGGTCCATCACATGTTTGTGATGTTGTTGCTTTGCCTGGACTCTTTTTATAGACGGTCTGCATCGTGTCATAGTGAGGGGCGTGGTCTGGCGTGGGTGAGAACTCTGTTGATTCAGTACTACTTTTCCCCTCTTTTAAAGGACACATATTCTGCTATTGTGACTTTTTGAGCTTTTAACCATGTTCTAACAATGCTCCATCATCAAAAACACAGCTGGAGTTGTATTTAGCTTCATTCATGCACGTTTGTGGAATGGTGGTAAGAAAATCCTCTCCCTCCGACTGTCAAAAACACTCCCTGCTGAAATGTGAGGACGTTTTTTCCAATGTTTATCTTCTCTTATCTGAGAATCTTTGGCTGTTTTAAGTCCTTAAATCATCCTGATCTTTGATTGATAGATCATTAGATCACTCACTTCTGCCTCCCTGCCCCCAGTGGTCTCCAGAGACCACCAGGAGGCAGCGTGGTCAGTTTGATAGATCTGTCAAACTGACCACGCCTGTGAACAACATCTGATCAGAGACATGTCACATCAGACGTCACCTCTGACGAAGGCTTATTAGAAGAGTCTCACAAGTTAACTATGAATCCTGTCTAGTAAGTCCTCTCCCTCTGAGCCCCAAAAACACACTTTTTCCAGTTTTGTGACGTCGTAGGTCGAGCTCCGAGATCTTAAATGCTGTGTTTAAGTCCATAAATCACGGAATCTTTCTGGGTGTTTTTGCCTCAAATCACGTTCACGTCAAGGCAAGATAGGTTTGTTAATTCCCTCTGCAGTCAGTAGTTAGCATTCTTTGATTTACATTTGAGTCGTTGGACCACTGTGTTCTTCTCAGTGTGTTTATGCCCAGTAGAACTCCTGAAGCCTGTGTTGGCTCCTGTTGAACAGTGGGTGATAGAGCAGCTCTGACACATTAAAATGAATGGATCACGCAGAGGCATACATTCTATGGGGGCTCGCCTCTCCACAGATATGACCTGTAACTCAGCGCGTTTGCTCACCTGGTTGTCGATATAGAGATAGATAAGTTAATGCCGTACAGTGGAACAGTGGAGAACGACATGTGACCGACCCACCACCAGAAAAGTGACACAGTACACCTTTAAAATCTTCTCTAGACTTGAAATGTTGTGTGTTGTTGTTATGGTTGTTCTTGTTGTTGTTTCTTTTAGAATTTCATCTTGATTTGAGTAGATTTTGCAACATTCTCAAACCTTAAACGAAATGGCTATTTCTTGGTGACCTATTTCTTCAGACTGTGCAGACATACATGTCGCATACACTCGTACATTTGTTTCCTCCAGTAGGCTTTATGCTGTAAGCACTCCAGGTTAAACACTGTGTGAGAGGGTCACTGTGACTGTGTGCATGAAGGGGAGGACCTCACAAGTCCCTTGAACTTCTACCAACTCCTTTTTGTATTTCTATGAACCGAAGAAAAATAAACTAACTAACTCCTTTTGAGCACCTCTGTATTCCCTCCTGTACGTTATTGTATTGTTTACAGTTCACTTAACTGTGCAAATAAAAAATAAACAAAAGTAAAAACAAGTACAATACAAGTGTTTTAAGAACATTCATTTAATCAAGCATGTCTTGCTGATAGCTAGCCTCTAGAGCTCGGGATCAAACACCAGAGCGACTGTCATTGATAAAAGCTGCAGCAGTGTAAAACATCCATAAACATGCATCAGTCAAAACTAAGTTCAGTATCATCAACCAGTATCAACCCAGTAGTGATCACTGACACTTAAACAGGACAAAGTCAGACATTTTCTGAAGAGTTTTAGAACAGATCTTGATCTCAAGCAGTGTGACCACATTGTAACATTAAAGTCTATATGACAGGTTCTCAAAATGTTCTCATTATAATTTAGTTTGATGGGAGGGCATCTGTGGCATTCAACTAAATAAAGGTGTTATCAGGTATTATTATTTGTCAAATTATAACTATGGTGTAATTTATGTGGGTTTTGGCCCTTGTTTTTAAAATGGCTGCTAACAGTTTTAGAATGACCTCCACCTCTGTCATATTTGTTGCCCATGTCCAACCAGGAAGTACAATTATAAACTTTACAAAAACTGTCAAACTGAAGGCAAATAGGCAAAATGTTGAGTAAAATCTTAAATATAATCATGTTCACTACATTTTAGTGAAATGTGTGGACTAACCTGTCATATAGACTTTAAAGAAACTACAATTATTATGTGTCTATTGTGTAAAATGGGTGCTGGTGGGGTGGGCTGGGTGATGTGTTTTTTTGTTTTTTTTTAATCATTGTGTTATTGAAACTGACATTAAGTATTGAGCCTTTCCTCTGAATCCGGTGAGAAATGTCAGTTTTGTGATTTGTGACACTATTGCTGGGTCACTTCTGGTACATACCTTTATCACACTAGAATGATTTTAAATGAATGCTGTATTTAATATTTGCATCTTAAATCCCCATTGGTTTAACTTTAAGCTAACTGAAAATTCAGAACCCTGACCGTCTGTCTGCTGTGCGTGTTTTATGTCATCACACACATATTGTGTTCATAGCGGATTATTATCATCCCGTGTCGCCGTGGTAACCGCCCTGACGCCATTTCTTTATCTGCTTTGTTCTGTGCCTAATCCTTTTTTTTGCACCAAACACTTATAGAATGGTATTAGATCATTAGAGACGTGAATGTGAAATTTGAATGATATAAAAAGATGATTGCGTCTTTACCGATGAATAATATTAATGAGCCTGGTTAGGTTTGTGTGCAGGAGCTGAGAAACAAACAGGAGGCTGAGGTGTGTGTTTGTGTGTGTGTGTGTGTGTGTGTGTGTGTGTGTGTGTGTGTGTGTGTGTGTGTGTGTGTGTGTGTGTGTGTGTGTGTGTGTGTGTGTGTGTGTGTGTGTGTGTGTGTGTGTGTGTGTGTGTGGACAGCTGTGTGATACATACGTCTGTTTGGATTCAGAGTTAGCCAAAGCCGGATTTAACATATGGGTTCTAGACACTGTAAAAATAAATACATATTAACCAGATAATCAGTATTGTGCAGTTAATTAAATGTTTATCTAAATCAAGATACTTTTCATTCCATTAATCTCTGTGAAGTACTGACAGTGTCTGGATGATAACTTGACTTTTGTTCTGTTGTGTGGCAGGTTTGAGCTGATCTGAGTCCGCCTGGTTCATCAGTGAAGATCGCTCTTTAAGACAGGTACAGTCTTTTTACAACTTGTCACTCACTCAATATTATCACTCAATAACACCACGTTCAAACATGAAAGTCCAGTAATAATGGATTTGTGGATATGAAGACTGGGCAAAGCTGAGTCACACTGCAGAATTTATGGACTGATGATCTCATGTTTGTGTAGAAAACAGACTGGATTATTCAGTTCTTTGTCTGAGATAGGACACTTAACTTACCTGCACAAGCCGATGTAAGCAGCTAATGTTAGCGACTTTACACCGTGGCTCTGTATTCAGGATCGCGTTCATAATCAGGACTAAACAGTACGTTAAAGGAGCATATGTTTTATGCATGCGTTGTGCACAGTTCAAAGACCTGTCGCTGTTACGCTGCTGTGTTTATTCTCACATCGCACTGTGGTCTGTACTGACTCATCCAGTGAAAACAAGCAACAATGTTCGTACACAAGCAACTGTGCCATGTTTAGGTCCACCTCCTCCGACCGTGCCAAACACGCAAGCACCAAACACCAACACATACGTAGAGTTTAGAGAGCCCCTAAAACTGTCCCAACCCGACCTGGGCTAGGACTGGGTACTGTTATTTGGTTTGGAACGGATCGAAAAGGTCCTGGAACTACTCGAACCGAAACAATAATGTTCTTTCTGTTCTAACTTTTGGTTCCTTGACTTTAAAGGTCCCATATTCTGCTCTTTTGCCCTTTACACAGTCTATTCTAAGGGCTTTGTTGATACATTTTTGCGTTGTATAATATCCATAACATAACAGTTTCCAAAAAACACCCATTTCTTGGACTGGCCCCCCTCCTTGCAAAAGCAAACGGCTCACTCTGAGATCTGACCCCCCCGAACAGAGAGCAGGCTGCCTCCCCCGCCCAACCTGTGCGCCTCCCCTGCCCAACCCGCGCGGCTCCCCCTCCCAACCCGCGACGAAGCCTGGAGCGGAGATGGTGCATGCGCCGTGTGCTCCGGTAAACAGCGATACACAAACACTGAATAAACCTTTTATCCGTCCTGACGGTGCGTCGTGCTGAGTCCTACGTCCTGGATCTGACCTGGAGTTTGACGTGCTCCAGTACCTCAACGACGGACGTTGCCGTTTGGTAAATAACAAGCTAACTCTTCGATCTGTCGTATCCATCGTGTAATTACTGTGTAGCATTAGCATTTTCTGTTTTTATTATTGCGGCTGTGCGCTTCCTGGAGGCGTGGCTTAAACACCGCGTCATCCTGGTGAGGAGCCCCCGTCTGCTGCTCAGCCGAGGGGGACGGAAAAGACAGTTCTCTAGCGAAAACATGCGGGAATCAATCAAAAAAACACTTTGGACACAACATACGAGGCCCAAATAGCACTGTAGGAAGGTTAAAACCTCTGAAAAGTCGATTTAGCATGTTATGGGACCTTTAAATCAACAAACAGTGGGCTATGTTAGTTGTCCATGTTCAAACAAAGTGCAGTGTCTCATGTTAAAGTAACAGAAAGATGAAGAAACAGCAGGTCCCGAATTGCTCCTATTTCCACCTGAAAATACAGCCTCCATTGCAAGTCTGCTTGATGTGCTTCATAATAAATCCACATCACAGTCTGCAGTGTCCTCGTGCAACTGAAACCAATTCAATAATATGATCCAAACTTTCCACGATCACCTGCTTGGTTCAGGTAAGAGTGTGATCTCACAGTAAATGTGTGGTTAGAATCCAGTGTGGATCGTCTGGGTAAAGATATGGCCAGAGTCTGCGTGAAGTTGCAGAGAAAACTAAAATATTCCCCAATTTTTGCTATAATCCTTCTTTTTATTCAGTTAACCAGTTGCTAGTCTGGCAGGACACTAGATTATTTATTAATTTATTCCTTTTATCCACCATCTGATATAAGGAAACTCTCAGCTGCTTGACATCGATATGAAAAGAAGAAAAGAAGTGACAAAAATGTTCTGCAAACACGTGATTCTTTTATCAGTTTTATCAGTCTTTTTGCCAATTCTCCTGGTTGTGTTTAAAATGTGAACTTTGAACAGAATCCTTTAATTAAGACATAACTTGCAAATCCAATCACAATAGTAGTCAGAAAGATTGCAATTAAATATTTTTCCCAAATCGTTCTGCTCTTTCTGTCGTGTGAAAATCAAGTACGGCCAGTACCGTTTGCGCTCTCAAAGGTTCACATTTACGTTGGAAACAGCCTGTCATATACTCTGGTTTGCTTGTTTGTGCGAGTAGCTCACACATATTTGCGTTTTATGTTGAAATGACAGGGCGAGGCTAAATGCAGATGTGTTATTGTCTCCCAGAGTCCTTTCCAGGGTTTGATGGCGTGTGTGTGGCTTCAGTGGGCACGTGTTAACAATGTGTGGAGCCCACTGGGTCTGTTAAAGGGTGCGCTTGTTTATGTGTTTGTGGTTTACATAGAATGACACACAATGAAAATGACACTGTGTACGTTTAAAGTCAATAAAAATTGATTTGTAGTTTTCTGTATACAGTGTACCAGATATTATGCTTCTTTTTAAATTCTAAGTATATTATGTAATTTTGTTATATTATCTTTGGTCCTTATAAATCTAAAGGAATGTTTCATTAACTTGAATATCTTGGATACTTTTTCTTAATGTTTTGTACTTAGAAAAGTGTATTTGTCTATTTGTTTGTTTATTTTCCATCGAAATGGCTACTGTCCTTTATTTTCTGTGTAATAAGTGCAATTTCATGAATACATTAAAACTTGCAAGTAACAATGACAATTTGAAACTTGTTCTTCAAACTCATTTAGACTTCTTCATTTGGCTGTAGCAGTAACAGTGAACATTTACATTAGTAAACAGAGTATTCTCAGCGGTCAGGGTTAAATGTGTTACATAAATGCATTGTGTTCAGCCTGCAGGGTTGTATATTGGGCAGCAGGGTTTCCATTCACAGCCTCAGATCTAATGGAAAGTGCTACAAAACAATCAATAACTGCACTGCACAGTTCCATGTCTGATAATTGCATCGTGAGTCACTACAAAGTCCACAGCTGCACGAGAAGAGTTCTGGCCAAAGTCAGTGGACTGTACTGGGGGACAGCTCAGAACATTCTGGTGAAGGTAAACGGACTTTAAAAATGCAGAAGAACAGGCCGAGGGCCCGGGACATACATGGAGGCTTTGACTGTCGAGTTTAGACAGAACACAGTGCAGTTGGAATGAAATAAACTGCAGAGCTGTAAGTGGATAAAAGGACACTATCGATGGCTCTAAATGGCTCCGCTCGCTCTCATGGAGCAGTGCACCAGTGCACTGAGGACGGGCCCCGGGGCCTCGCTGCCAGGGGCCAATGGCCTAGTTCTCTGCCTATAACATTTCTGCTGCCATCTGACCAGTTCTAAGCAGTGACACTGAGCACTCACACTGAGCAGGGCCGGCGCACTCGGAGGACGCTTGGATCCTTCAGTGTTCGATAAGTTCAACAGAGAAAGCAGGAGGCGCACTGTGGCCTCATCATTTATTGTTATTGATAAAGTGTCGAGTGGTTCACACATTTACAGCCCAGCAAGGTCAGGTCAGAGGTCAGAGGTCAGAGGTCACAACATGGAAACTGCCAGCTGGACAATATTTAGTCTTTTGGAAACATAATTTGTTTAACATTATGGATGGATTAAATATCCTAAGAGTGAGTAAAAAAGCAAATAGAAGAGCAATTAGGCTAACACTTTAGTTATTATTTTTTTCAAAAGCGAAAAAAACTTCATAGCTTCATAACTGTATTTTATATCGGATGTTGCTGTCTGCCCCAAAATAAACATCAGTATCGGACCATTCCTATTCAACATTTTTCTGATCAATTATGTGTTTTTCTTTTTGTACGTTCTTTTCGTCTTTTCATTTCTATGGTGTTTGGTCAATTAATCCCATTCCCTAGTTGAAAATGAGTCCCACTGCAGTCCTCCTGGCCGCTGCATCTGCTCACTACCACAGTCTAATCTACGAGTGCACGTCTGACACACTATTTACGGTAATAATCTGTCAGCAGTACAAGCCCCGCCCCCATAGATGCCGAGAGTGCAGGTATGTAGTCTGACATGATTCTAGTGCACATTTACTGCTGAGATTATGATAAAATGTTGGAAATACAGGAGCCTAAAATAAGTGAAAGTGTAAGTAGCACATAAAATATCAATTTAAGCAAGTGTACAAATAGTTTATTAAGAATGATTCAGGTTTAGTAATTATTTAACTAATATTCTAACCCTAACCCCTAACCTTAGTAAAGTAGTTACTAATGCTGAATCATGCTAAATAAATGATATGTTACTTCTGAATTAAGTCATTGTTCATAAGGTGTAATTCAGGGCTATTCAACTTAAGGCCCAGGGGCAGAATCAGGCCCTCCACGGGATGCAACCCATCTACTAAAAATAAAGATCTAAAAATCTATTATTATTGGTTTAGTCCTGGTTTAGACCTGGTTTCTTCTCTTGCCGTCCATCCCCAAAGGTCCTCAGTTGGATTTAGATCAGGGGAACACACAGGACGGTCCAAAAGAGGGATGTTATTCTCCTGAAGTCCTTTGTCCTGGGGCTTTGTGAACTGGAGCGTTGTCCTGTGGAAAAACCCAGTGGTTCCACAGACGAGGCCCTCAGTCATGAGGGATGCTCTCTGCAACATCTGCACAGAGCCAGGGGCCCCTGCACCACCTGGAGCTCCATTGTTCCACTGAAGGAAAAAGCCCCCCAGATCATTATGGCGCCCCCTCCCTGTGGAGTGTAGAAAACATCTCAGGTGGATCTGCTTGTTGTGCCAGTAACACTGGAGACCATCAGGACCATCAGGGTTACATTTGTACTCATCAGGATAAAACTTTCTTCCACTTTCAATGTCCCATGTTTGTAAAGTCCAAGCTGCAGTTCTGTGGCGTTCAAGGAGACGAGGACTTTGAAGAAATGTTTTGTTTTTTGTGCCCTTCAGTATCAGATGTGTCTGATGTTATTGGCTGTAGTCCCACCAGTAACTGCCTTCATTTGAGTCAGATCCTCCGGCTCAGAGCTGGTGTCATTTTTTTGGGTCTTCCACTTGACTTTTTGTCTTCAGGATCTTTTAAGAAATTCCAAATGACTGTCTCACTGCGTCCCACCTCAGCAGCGATGGAGAGAGGCCCTGCCTAAAACTACTCTTTTATTAGCCTTACGTTTTTGTTCATGCTTTATTAAGGTGTAGTTAATATGAAATGGTACCCGTTAATGTATTCATTTATTCAGTTGAGTTTAAAAGGAGCAAGAAAGTAAAATGTCTCCAAAAAGATCCAAATCTTCCCTCTCCAAATGTCCAGTGTTGATGGGGGAAGGTTGCATCTTAAAGATTCGGGGGCAGGTTGTGTCTTCAGGATTCAGGGGCGGGTTATGTCTTCAGAATTCGGGGCGGGTTGTGCCTTCAGGATTCGGGGCCGGTTGGCGCGTGGGGCCGGCTGCCTCCTGCAGAAGTGATGCTGACGTCTCTGTGTTAGTGGAGCTTTGGCCGAGCGCTGCAGACGGGTGACCCAGATCAGGCAGAGCTGCTGGGGGTGGATTAAGGCGAGGAGGGTGCGGCGGTGTGGGCTGGAGGGGGGAGACGGGGAGTGCAGGGGGAGGACGCAAAGACAAGAGAACGTGCCAAGATCGAATGGGATTGAACTCGTCTCCATGGAGATGTTTTTGCTTGGCCTGGAATGTTCCACAGAATGGCATTAAAGGTGTGGCCCAGACTAAACGGTGATACAAATGGAATCGTGATCAGAGTCCTGGGACGATCTGCTGTTTTGGTCAAAGACTGTCTCTCTACTGTAAATGTTAAGGCCACAGTTAAATATGCTATTGATATTGTGTACCATTTATTTACAACTTCAATTAACTAAAATCCTTTCTAGAATATGTAATCCTTTCTAGGGCTGTCACTAACAATTAGTCAAACGATTATTTCTATGGTAAATTTAAACTTTTTAAATACATTATCAGCCAAATAAAGGGTGAAACTTGGCAACTTAAGGCTTCTAGACTGAGAATATTTATGAATGAACAGTATTATTAATGAAAATCTGCAATAATCTCTTCTTTTTTGATATTTTGATGCATTAAAGTCACAGTCCTTGTTATAAAAGGTCTCTGGAAATTTGTTTTTCTTTGTAGTTCAGTTAATGATTAGTCGATCATCAATTTTTATAGTTGATTATTTTTATAGTTGACTAGGACATGCAGCCCTCGTCTTTTCCTAAATGTGGGGTGTGTTTGTAGTTAAAAAAATTGCTAGATGTGTTGTGATAAGCTCTTAAAGATTTACATAAAAGTCTTAAATAGGTCTTTTAACATTGACTTTGGGACCACTGCATATGCCCTGATACAGCTCTTTGCACAAACAAAGATTTTTTTTTTAATCACAGTGACTTCTTCAAGGCAATTCACCTTATTTCGGTGAACAACCAAAGACGAATAATTAATTGTGCCTCTCCTTATGTCTCTGTATCATTTCACACAGAGCAGTAAGTCAGTTCTACAAAGACACAGCGCTGTCTTCAGGTCGACCAGAGAAATGCTGCAGTGTGACTGGTTGGTCACTTGAACAATGAACATTTACACTAATCAAATCTACTAACTTTGTGTTATATTTTAGTGGTGAGACCTTTTTGAATGATAGATTTACCGCGGCTACACGTGGGCGGGGCGGACTGGTGAGCTGCATTGTGCCCACGCTGTGATAGATTCGCTAAAAATAGACCTTAACAGACACATTACACTGCAAAAAGGGATTATCTAACTTAGTTAAATTTACTTGAATTAAGCAAATTAATCTTAAAAGTCCAATTTTAAGATTTTTTCACTTGACAGGACTACTTCAAATTGACATTATTTGACTTGTTTTAAGTAAACTTGATAAGTAAAATAATCTTATTCCACTGGCAGATAATTTCACTTAAATTAGGGTAAAAAGGTCTTATTTTGAATTTATGTTTCTAATTTTTTGATAGGCCTTTTTTGCAGTGTATGCAAAATGAGTTTTTGGAGATTTAAAGTCTATGCGACAGATTCAATGACATATTTGACTAAAACCTAGTAATCATGATTATATTTAAGATGTCACTAAACATTTTGCCTGTGTATCACCAGTTTGACAGTTTTTGCAATGTTTAAGATGTTACCTCCTGGTTAGACATGAGCAGTAAATATGACATAGAGGTAATTCTACAACTGTTACCTAGCAACCATTCTGAAAACAAAGGCCAAAATCCATATAAATTACACAATAGTTATAAACTTTATTTTGTTGAATGATGGTTTAAACTGTCAGAAAGATGTGGCAGTAAATGGTCTCTGTATTTTCAATGGTACGTCGCTTTTTGATGACATCACAGAGGGATTCCGTTTTAGAGCTCAGCACTACTTCCTGCAACTTTAAGTTTATTTTACAAAATTTCTTCACAAACTGTAACTTCACAGATGTAAAACTATGATAAACATTTACCACAGGTGCCCTCCCACCAAAACAAAATGATGACTAGACAAACATGAGAACCTGTCATATAGACTCTGTATTAAACTCTGAAAAAATCTGAATTTCCCCGATGTGTAACTTCGAGCTGTGCCGCGGCTCTGAGATCCTCTGTGCTGTTTCCATAAATCATCACAGACATGTTCATTACAACTGCGTGGCTGCATTAGCATGTCGGAGGGAAGTTTGCAATGGTTTATAGAACTGGTGTAATTCCCTCTGCAGCCAGTAGATGGTGCCAAAGATTAGTTAGTCCAGTTTTTTGTTTTGTTTTATTAGTTCTAAAACACAAGATGCCACCGTAAATGTACTGAGCATGTTTAAAGGGCCATTGACAGGTTGGACTACTCATTCGACTAAAATGCAGTTAAGATAAATATATCAAAGTTTGTTAAAATACTTTTTACTTTTTATCCCAGTTTAGCAATTTTTTTTAGGTTTTTGATTTCACTTCCTGGTTGTAAATGATGACATCACACTAGAAAATTACCGACATATAATTTATATTTATAGTAGTTTTTAATACAGCAAATAAAGTCAAAATTAGTAAATGATAAAAACCTGACATACACACTTTAAGGGATAATAACAATACAAATAATGCATAACATTTGTCCCTTTGGTCACTGTTTACCACAAACTGCTGGTGCGAGGTGCTGTTTAATATAATGTTCAGAAAATAAGTAATATTTTCTGAACATTATATTTAGCCTTTGTGGTGTTTGGCTAGAACTGGCTGTTATCACTCGTATTCCAGAGTTTGAGCACTGAGTTAACAGTTTGTACACAATCATTTCTATATCATTTCTATATCGACTTATTGTTCAATCTGTGTCAGATAAAACTATATATTTGGGGCTCAATAGTTATAATGTATGCACTTAGGTTAAACTTTGCTTTTGTTTTTTGATAAGATTTGAATCAGAGAGATTGAAGAAACTTTTATGACTCATTATCAGTGCCAACAAACTAAAACAGTGTTTCATTGTTCTAATCATTTATTGTAGCACATCTTTTAACAATATTTCAATATTTCACACGTAGAATGAGGTTTGGGATTTTACAGCTTTAGGATTTAGGAAGTAGTTTCAATAGTATTGTTTATCATGATATTTTCTCTTCCAGTACATCGCACTTCAACATTTTTTTTTTTTTTTTTTTAGTAAAGATACATTGGCAGTAAATAAACTTGAGCAAAGAAAATTGAGGAAGTTCTTTGAGGTCTGCAGTGTGCACAGCTGGATCATAACCTTACCCTGTAGATCATTTGGGCTGCAACCATTAATGGACTATTTGATGACTGGTCGACTGTTAAAAATACAACTATAAACACAACCATAAAATATCAACCATAAAATTGATAATTGACTAATCGTTAACTGAACTAAGTAAACTTTATTTGTATTGTGCTTTTCACAGACTGAGGTCACAAAGTGCTCCACATGCTACAGTAAAAACACAAAAGTACAAAGTAACATACAATGGATTGAAATAAAAATACGTAAAGGGCTAAAACGCTTGTTTGAAAAAGTGAGTTTTAAGTTGCTTTTTAATATAATCCACAGAGTACAAGGAGCAATAACACATCAACATGTATTATATTTTCTCATTTTCATCAATAATACACTTTATTCATAAATATTGTCTTTCTAGAAGCCTTCAGTCACCAAATTTCAGCCTTTATTGGGCAGAAAATATATTTAAAATGTTTAAATATACAATTGATCACAATAGATTCAACACCTTTGAATCTGGCTCTTCCTGAGTGCTACTTATTTTGAATTAGGTTTAATTTCACTTTTCATAATTTCTACATCTTCGAACATTTGAAATGATTTGCAGTTATTTTGAGGATTATATAAATACAGTGCATAGAAATGCCAGAATGTTTTTAAGTTTCAAGTGGCTTTTGATAAGGTTTTATCTCATTGTAATGATTAAAAATGGACTGGGCTGACATTCTATATTAAACTTCAAATTTCCTAACCTTTTCTGAATTATAGCACTATTTTATACCTGAAACATGGCTGTGTGATTCCACTCTGGTTTGAACATGTTTTCTTGTGTACAGTGTTTGACTTTTGTTGTGGACGTTTGTTTCTTTGTCGTCTCTGCCGGCGTAAGTGTGTCAGACTGGTGAACAGCTGAAGGATAAACCGAGAGGACGGAGGTGTCAGATCAGGTTTACCACATTAGGATGACAGGGCGTGCCCGGAGAGCAAGGTCCCAAATGCTACTGCACATTTGGACAAAATCACAACATGAATTCTTCACAGTTTTATCAGTCTTCTGTGATTTGCTGAACTGTACTTTGAAATGCGAACAGAAAATAAGTAGAAATGCATTTGAACGCATCTGTTAGAGGAAATATGGTAGAGCGGCGGAAGCAATAAACAAGCTGATGAAGTTATGATGAAATGAGTCAGTGCTTATTAGGAATTATGGCTTCCAGGAATGAGAGGGTTAAACTGCACATTGCACTGTAAACCAGGGGTGGGCAATTATTTTGACGCAAGGGCCACATTGGATTTTTACACTTGCCTGGGGGCCGGACCATTTTACACACATACTACTACACATAGACTTAATGCCTAAAATATACAAAAAAATTACAACAGAATAGCAAAAATCATTACCTTTATTTAATGGGAACAGTGCAGTTGATCACTCCTTTTATCCAATGCATCAAAGTTTGGTGTTATTCTAGTGGTGGCTGTTCTCAAAACTGATTTTTAATGAACAAGCAGCTGCTCAGGAAACTATAAAATGACAAATGGACCACACCTAACTCATACAATTTTTTATTGAATGCTTTGCGGGCCGGATCAAAATGCCAAACGGGCCGCATGTGGCCCCCGGGCCTTAGTTTGCCCCCCTCTGCTGTAAACTGTCCGTCGTTACTCAGTGCTCACATGTTTTGTCAGTTTTGTGTTTAGATGTCACAAAGAGCCGTGCCAGATCTGCACTGGACACTGGTCAGACCTGTTCTGGTTGCTATGGTAACAGCCTCCTTATCAGCTTCAGTGGGAAAATAATGGGTGTGTCCAAAAGCCTCATGAACAGAAAAGAACATCTTCAAACGTCATGTCTAAGTATGGATAACTGTACAGTAAATACCTAATATTTTGACTTGTGTGTTTTGTTACTTTGATATTTTTTAGATTTTAATGAAGACAAATCAAAATAGTTAACCAAATATATTATACATACTCTGAAATTGTTATAGAAAACAAAAACAGATACTTACGATTTTGAGGGATTATTTGATTTAAGGTGTCGAAAATGATGTCTTCCAACAACACGTGGACGCTGAGACAAAGGCTGAACTGGCAAGTGGATAAACTGAGTGTATGCGCCATCTAGTGGTGGAGGGCTGCACCTCCTAACTGTAAATGTGGCGCGATGAGGACGGCACAGAGGAGGGAGTATACTGGTAGAAGAAGGTTTGAGGCCTGGAGGAAGACGATAAATAATCATGACGATATTGTTGCATTTCACACGTCGATGTGGTTGAAGCCACTGGCAAACTGGAGCTTACGTTCCATGTCAAAGCCCTCTCTGACCTTCACATTCACACAGGTACAGTGTTAAATGAGCCATCAGCTAAACTGGGCAGCAGCAGAGTTGATTTTTCGGATATTTTGATGGTTCTAATTGTTCAAAATGAATGTATTGTGGATCTATATTGGTTTAATAATAATCGTGCACATACACGATTGTTGTAAAATATCATATCATGTCAGGTGCAGTTATATTGTCATATCTTTAAGATTCTAATTCTTTCATAACCAGTGCTCCCATAATCATTCATTAAACCTGTTTTACAGACAGAGCTGCATTGTTCATTAAAAGCAGGTGTACAATGGCACCTGCATCCTCTGCTGCCTGTCAGTGGTCATGGCCCCTGGAGCTTGTGTCTATGGGCTTTAGGCGGTGCCTTGTGCACTGTTCCAGAAAGGTTTAGTGCTGCAAACATCCTAAAACTGGAGTGAAACAGCTCTGAGCTGTTTGTGTTGCTGAAGATACAGCTATAAACACATACACTTGAGTCCATCAGAAAAGCACTTTAATTGTCCTAAAATTCTGTTCAATTACCTTTTATCTGACATGTGGCTCATTTTACCTGAACACAGCTCTTCTCCAAAATGTTTGCTCGCTGACTTTTCAAACGCTCTGAGACAAAAATCATAGCATTTTATTTTCTTAATTTCATCCTAACAATCCCTAGCACAATAACAATTCTAAAAAGCGACATTTCACAAGCAACAGACGGTCATTTTTCGAAAAGTGACTACGTGACATTTTAAAACTCTACATGTGTCAGTCAGTCTTCATTTTCAAATAATCAGCAAAGTACAGGATGTGGGCGGGGACAGGGGGAACCAAATACAAGCAATCCAAATACAACTGTGAGGAAATTAACAATGAGGAAGCCCAACTGTAACGAGGTTAAAAGCTCATTAAAGTGCATTAAGTTTAATGTGTCCTCTTTAAACATAATAGCGTCCACTCTTTTGGTGAAATGTGTGTCCAACCTGCCACTTTAAGCCTCGTGAATGAAGTGTCTGTGCTTTTAATGACACACAAAGGAGCTGAACGTGTGTGTGTGTCCAGGTGAGCCTCCGCATCAGGCATGGCAGACGGTCAGGAGCACTGGGCCTCCAACGGCCAGGAGAACGGAGAGAACGGGTACTCCTCCTACAGCGCCGCCTACAGGGAGAACGGGTACCACGCTGCGGGGGCCACGGGAGCGCCCACAGGTAGGACCGCCCCACAGCCCACAGTCTGGAGCGTCACATGGACTGGGTCTGGACAGTAAAGGATGTTATGGAATGAACGGAGGTGTGTGATGTCAAGCAAATTGAGAGATAAACACTCATTTTTCCTTTTAAGGATGTTATGTTAAATGAAAGTATATATTCTAGACAATTTTAAAGGACACATATTTGAACACTTTTTTGATATATTAACCATGTTCTAACATTGTTCCACATCAAAATCACAGCTGGACTTGTATTTAGCTTCACTCGTTTGACAAATCCTGTTTAGTAAGTCCTCTCCCTCTGAGCCTCAAAAAACACTCTAAATGTTCCAGTTTTGTGACATCACAGGTCGAGCTCCGAGATCTTCTGTGCTGTTTTTAAATCCATAAATCAACTCCAGACTCGTTCAGAGCATCTCTGCCTCAAATCCCGTTCACTGTGTGTTTAGATTACCATGTCAGGGGCAAGCTAGGTTTGATTATCTCTCATATATAATTCTCTCTTCAACCAGTAGATGGAGCTCTAACTCAGTTCCTGATGTGGGAAATGCTGTTGATTCTGTTCTTTTTGTTGACCAATTATTGTAAGTTCTAAAAGCTGAGATGTCAAAGCAAAGCTACAAGAGCATGTTTATAGGATAGTAACTCTATAGTGTATATATGTGTCCTTTAAAATCTGTATTTTTGCTTTAGCTTGAGTTGTGACAGAGGCATCGAGTGTAACCAAGGCAACTGAAGGTTATTTGTAAATGACATTCTTTTGGAACCCGCCGTGAGAAATCCTATTTTTGGACACTCTTTCCAAACTTTACAAAGTGACACCAAATATAGCAGCAAAGCAACAACAAACGGGTCCCTTCAGTCCTAAGCGTTCATTGTCAGTTGTTCCAGAGTATTAATTGCAGTTTTCAGCTCTCTCTAATTACAAAGTGCTCACTCACAGCTGCTCTGGGGCCCCCAGCCTGATGCAGCAGTCCTGCTGTGTTCTGTAAAACTGCTCTTCTAGTTTGTGTGTTTTGTTTCACCCATATGTGTCGGTAAGTCAGTTCATTTTGCATTATTTATCTTTACAAATATGCAAAATGATAAAAGTCAACCCCATCAGGAGATTGAGAAGTGTCAATCTTCAAAATCACACTGTAAAAACTGAACCTGCGAGAATGAAAACCACTTGAATTCAAAATATTGATTCTTATTACCTTGATTTATTGAGTTTGTTGGTCAATATTTTTGGACTTGTTTCAAGATATTAAGATATTTTTTGAATGGTTTCAATATATTTATTTTATAAGTAAGTCTTAACATACTTTAAGAAGAATTATTCAGACAGTAACTCTACAGTAAACTAAGTTTTTTCCCCCATGCTTTATTAAGGCTTATTACAGTGTAGGTGACACATTTTGTACAATCTTAATTTATTTATATTACAAAATACAAAATGTAAAATAAAGTATGAAAAACTACAAAACTAAAAATACATTTTTGAATTTAAAATTACCAAAAAAAAAAAAAATCAAGGTTCATATCCTGAATTCAAGCTCGTTTAACTTTTCAGCCATTCTTTTTTTGCAGTGTTCAAAACGTCAAAAACGACCTGTTCTTCCACCCTTTCATCCATGTCCTGTCTCCCTCCCCGCTGCGACCCCCTCCCTCTCTCTCTCTCCCTCCGCAGTGGACGAGTCAGCCAATCTGCCTCCCTCCCCTCCCCCCTCCCCGTCGGCCGAGCAGAGCGGGACCGCGGCGGCACAAGGTACGGCCCGCCTCCACGGACCTGTCCTGGGCCCGCACGCCGTGTCCGACTCGGGACGGGGCCGTGGCGAGTGAATGCTGCCAAACTACACAGGGAAACTCACACCTTTTTTGTGTGTGCATGTTTTTTTTTTCTTTTCTTTTTTTTTTCTGTTTGTTAATTAAGGCACGACGCTACAGGAAAACATCTTACATTAAAATTTAGAGATATCAGTTTGAAACCTTCTTCTGTACTTTCCTTTCCTCCTCAATGTAAGAAAAAAAGAGAAGTTTATCCTCATGTAATGTTTTGATAAATAAGGCGTTTAATGTGTAAAAAAATTGCCAAAATTTCACAAATTTACATTAAAATCTGAAAAATGTATAGAGCCAAGTTTAAATGTATTGCTTAATTTCATTGACATTAGAAACAAAAACATATACAGAGAGTTAAACTTTTAGTTAAGTTAATTGGGCTTAGAATTAGAAATAAACAAATCCTTCTGTACGATCTGTCACAATCTTAAATACAAGATTGTGCGGTTTGGTGTTTGTAGGAGCTGCTTTGGGGCAGATCTTTAAGTCACTAGACACTGCAGATTTGCCTGTAGTGTCTCCCCGTAATATTTACATATAGGTATTCACATTCAATATTGTTAAAGGCGACGTTAGTTCATTGAGTTATTTCGGACCTGTGTATGGAAAAGAAGTGCATTGAGGAGTGACGCAGTTTAAATCAGGTTAAAAATAATAATAGCTGCTACTATCGAAGTTGGTTCGCTGTGTAGTGAAGCCAGTTTGAGCTCTGCAATTATCTGAAAGTTAAGCAAAAACATTCTAGGCTACCCCCTTATGATGTCATGATGTGAGTCTTTTGAGCTCTGAAGAAAACGACTAAATATGAAAGAATTATCACTGTGCGATTTAAATAAAACACAACTCTAGGCGTGTTTTTGACGAGGAATTAAATCTATAACGTGGTTAAAAGCTTGGAAAATTGTAGCGTCTAAACGTACTTCCTGCTGGAGGCTAAAGCACACAGGGGCCACTGGAGTGCTCCTCTCATTAGTCCACCCCCTCCACCTCTCCTCTGTCCCCCCTTCACTTCACTTCCTCCCCTCTTCCGCTGATCGTTTCATCACTGATTTAAAGTTGACAACACAATAGCTTTTAGCACTCTGCACAGTCTCTAGTTCTCTCCTGCATGTGCTGTCAAAACACTAGTAGGATACTTTCTAGTCAGATTGCATGGGGTGTTCAGTAAAGTAATAGTTTAACATGTGGGCACAGATATTGTATTATGGTTGACTGTTAGAGCAGAGCGTGTAACAGCAATAGGCCTACAATAATGTACAACCAAAAACAATCTCATCCTATAGAACTAATCTTAATCTTCAATGTCTCAGTTCAGTTCCTTTAGAGGTGCACTATGTATATTTTCTCGTAAGGCACCTGCTTGTTTCCATGGAGATGTTTAGTCTGGAATGTTCCTTGTACTTGTAAATCTGGCATTTATCCAATGACAGGTGCATTTGTTGCAAACAGTTACCTCGAAAGACATTCTTATTGTGAGTGGGCTCGCCTCTCCACTGATCTGACCTGTAACTTGGCCTGGTGTCATCTCCTGCTTTCATCCAGAGAGATGGATAAGTTTAATGTTGTACATTGAAACTTTTTAGACAAAGTGAGGACATGTGTAGACGCTGGGACCTTCCACCAGAAATGTTACATAGTGCACCTTTAAAGCTGGGGTGCCTGATTTTCACTGGAAGTAGGTTTTTAAATCAATCTAACTCGTCCCTCGCTCTCACAAACCCTTTGGCACATCGTTAAAATCCACATGCATTCATTGTGGTCCTGTGCACTACTTTACAACAGCTTTTTCTAGATGACAAAGTGAAACTGGGCAGGACCACCCAAGCACAGCCAATCAGAACGCTGCTTTTAGCTCTTACTTAGAGACAAAATACTTTATCATTTGAGGCAGACAGCATGCAGAGGTCTCATTTTTGTCAGGTACTGCTGCTTTTACGAGATAATCTTTGATGGAAAACATAAAATGTACTAATTTACATCCAAAAAAGACAGGTACCCCAGCTTTAAGACTGGAAACTTACAAGAAAGAAATTGTGAATTTATTTGAACATTTTACACTGAATAGGTCACAAATGCCACTTACTTTTTTCAACTGGATAATCTAATTCTGTTTTAAAACCGTGAACAGATGACATCCCATTGCATTGTCATAATGTTGTCCATGTTGTCTCCCATCTCCACCTGTGCCCCTCCCCTGGCTCCTCCCATAGCAGAGAAAGCTGGGGTTAGCTTCTCTGAGGACCTAGCTCATGTAGACACCCATCCTGCCCCTGAAGAAGGCCCGTGTGATCAGTCAGAAACAGGGGGCCCCACACAGGCAGAGTCCCCTCAGGTGCTAAACGGAGGAAGTCATCAAGGTCCCCATACCCCATCACAGACAGGTGTGTGTGTGTGAGCGAGAGAAGGGCTCCCCAGAAGACCACATACTCAGAAAAACGTGTGAATGAGTGCACTGCTAAAAGGTGTATCTATGTGAAGTTTGGAATTGGACTTATTTACATCTTGGCTGGTTTAGATTTTGTGAGAAGGCCTAGACAATTTCAGAATACTATTTATCTGACTAAAAGTGTACTTTAAATGTATGAGATGTTAATGTTTCCCATTGGATTTATAATGTAGATAAAAATAAGTTGACCTACTTAAAAAGTATGTTCAGTTAACGCAAAATATATGGGATTCTAGGAACAAAAACATAATGTATTTATTTAAAGTCAACCTTTCATTTTCTTTTTGTTTAAATTGCTCTAAACAAATCAACTGAACTTAAAATCAACATGCTGTATTCCTTCTCCAGTCTCCTTTATCACTTATGTTGAATTATAGTCTTTAAACAGTTTGGCTTTAAACATTTAAAAATAAGTTCAGCATATTTATGAACGCTGTCTAATAAAACAGTGGAAACTAGTTCTAAAATCAAATCACTGTCCAAAATATAAGCGTTTAACTTCATGTATGTACTCTTTTTTGCAGTGCAAACATTGTACTTTTGCATGGTCTATAAGGACCACCTGTCATATCTGAGATGTTTGGCTCGATGGCTCTGCTCTGATCCTCCTGCAGCTTTTCTCCAGCTTCTGCTTCTGTTCGAGAGAGTGTGCACCGCTCCAGTTTTGGGCTTTGTCATTTGAAACATACTCATTTGCTTTCCATCGTAACACGGCCAGGATCCTAGATCAACTTTACTGCTGTTGATCTGCTGCTGTTGATGTTTTGCCAGCTACATTGCAAGATTCAGTGTTGGAACTGTCAAGCTTTGTGTCTTGCTAAAGTAGTTGTGTCAATATTTTCTATGTATATTTTTGTTGAGGTATTATGTGAAAGTATTATTTTGTAGTACACCCACCTGCATGGGTGCTTTAAGAATCCACTCAAGTGTATTGTCTTCATGTTTCATTCTTATTGTTTTAATTTCCTATTGTTATTAACAAACTTGGGAGTAAAGATTTTTTTTTTAATGCTAATGTTATTTTCTTGGAAAACAAATTTTTCTTGGGGAAAATAACTTTTTTGGACAATAAGTTGGCTTTAAAATGTAATATTGACCCTCACCTTAAACTATTTTTCATTTTTAATATTCATAAAAATCATCATAAAGTAATGTAATATTATTTAAATAAAATGTCATCATTGGGGTTTGTTTCATCTTGAATCTCAAAAATTCATTTAAAAATTCCTACATAAAACTAGGGTTGATAGCAATTTTGTGAGCTCCTCTTTTTCCACAATAGGAAACCATTGTGTGTATTGCCATCCAACATCAAGCTGTTCATTCCCTCATTGCAGTTCTGCACGTGGTTCCAGGTGCTCTGGCCCCTCCCTGTGCTGTGTTGTGCTTATAGGGATCTGTGTGTGGACGGCCATGGCTTGACTGTATTGGCTGGCTTATGTGGATGCTGCACCGCTTTGAGCAAACTAAAGTGCAGTTCTTCAAGTACTCTTCACCTCGCAGCCCAGGCTGAAGAGGTTATCCAAAAGGAAATCGAAAATCCCCCGGTAGAAGATAAAGACCAGAAGGAGCCCCCACAGAGGAAGGAAATGGATGTGCCAGAAGAGGTAGATGTAGCTACTGCTGGACCTTCAAGTCAAGAAGAGGTGATCACAACCAAGGATGAAAACCTGAAACTGCAAGCTGAACAAATATCCATGATGGATGTAGAGTTTTCAACCAAGCAAGCGTTAGAAGTAGCAGAAGAACCAAATGTTGAAGAAAGTGGAATTCCTAAGAGAAACAAATATGGTGATGATGAAAGACCAGAAACATCTAGCCCGGAACCAGTAACAGAAGTTAAAGAAAAAGACATGCATCCAAAAAGTTACTTTGAAACAACCTCCAAGGAAGATTCTTCAAGCTATTACGAACTGACTACAGAAGCCCCCACTAAGATGTCACATCTTAGCATTACCGTAGGGTCCAATGCAGAGCCAGAACAGACGTCAATGATGTTCTCAAAAAGTCTGTGTCCTTCCAACCTGGAAAACATTCACCCACCAACACCATTTGTAACAAGTCTACCTCCAACATTTCCTCCGTCCGTGTCTGTAACCCCAACTTTACCGGAGTCTCCTGAAGAAGTAGCTGAAAGGTCCTTGTCTGAGAAGCGTAGTTCAATGCTTCAACAGTCTGATAGCCTTTCTGAGATGCTGGATCTTGCTGGGGCTCTGCCCTTCTCTAGATTGTCTCTAGAGAAGAGAGAAGAGCATGTGAGGAGGAAGTCTGTGGCTGCGATGCCATCACTAGAAGGACAATCTTTCGACGAGCTTGCAACAGGTGATCAGCGGACTGTTGGTGGAGAAAGTCCTTTAGAAGCTCTGGGCTATTGTATCTTCAGCGAATACACTGGTCCAATGCCATCTCCAGCAGATTTGCCAAGTCCAGGTGAATCGTCACACCAGAGATTCCCATCAGTTGAGAGCGAGGTTGGTGAAGACCATGGAGTTACTGAAGTTCAAAAGCTCGTCCAGCCAGATCCAAAGGTGATGCTATCTGAAATACTACAGCGGCCAACATTGGAGAGGAAGGATTCACCAGGAAAGATGTCTCTAATCCTTGAGAAAGCAGTTCCAAGTGGATTAAAACCAGATAGGCTGAAAATTCCAGTCTCTTCTTCCAAGGACTTCCGTCTTGATGGTGGTCCACCTGGCGACATAACAATTCAACCAATCCCAGAGGTAGACATTGAGAAAGATCCTTCAAGAGAGGCATCGCCAATTCCACCGGACAACTCCTTTACTTTTAGCTCTGCCGAAACAGGAATCAGGTCTCCTCGTACACCAACCACACCAAAGTCACCAAATTCAACTCCTCAGAATACCGAGATGACTCTGCTTAAGCAAGAGGATCAACAGTCTGAGGAATGTAGCAAGATGGAGGAAGAATCAACCAAGACTGAAACTTCGGTTATTCCATGCGAGTTGCCTCAGGAATGTAAAGAAATAGCAAGTGAACTAGCACCCCAAGATTGTCCACAAGACAAGAAGTTGGAAATTGTTCCTCAAGATACACTCCATGTCCGAAGCCCATCCCCTGTTATCATTATACCTCAAGCATCCCAAGTGCAGGAGATCGATGAAGACGACATTGAAATAGCCGAAGAACCTCCAGAAATAATTGAAGAGACTGAAGATATAGCACCTTCAACGCCAAGTAAGGAAGAGAAGGAAGATGAAGGCAAAGGAGGGCAAAAGACAGAGCCCGTTTTGCTGCTAGTTGGAGGTCAGGTGGTGGAAGACGATCCCAGGTCTGGAGCTGAAGAATGGAGCCACAGTGGTATCAATAGTGACGACGGCGAACAAGCTACAGACAGCTCGCATCTATCTCCTTGTTCAGATCCAGATGTGCCACAGCAACTAGAAGAAGGTAGCAAAGTCGGCGAGGAGGAAAAGGCTGAAGTCCTCGAGGAACCACAATGCACAAATAAAGACCAAAATGAAGATCTCGTCGATGTAGCTAAAGAAGAGACATCTGCAGTCCCTCAAGAGATCAAGGTAGCTGAGAACATGGAAGACATCTTTGAGCAACCAACTGAAGATGAAACCGCAGTAGATGCCTCCATACTGGACACGGACAGTGGATGGTTGGACACTCAAGGTACTTATTCCTAATGATTTTTACGTTTATCTTGTCCAAAGTCTTGCCATGGAGAGCTAAGTGATTCTGTTGTCACTTTTCCCAATGCAGATGAAGACAAAAGCATTATCTCGGAACGAATTGAAGAACTTCCAAAAGTCGAAAGTACTAGCAGTGCTCGCGTGGCGGAAAAAACTGGCAAACGTACTACCGTCAGAGTACGGGGCCCGCCGTGCCACTCCGAGAGCCGAGCCAATCGCAAAGCTGCCAGTCACGTTACCAAAGAAGATATTAAGAAGAAAAAAGGTTGTCACGTTGAAATATTTGAATAATGTTTTGTGAAATGTTCTTAACTGTTGAATGCATTTGGTTGCTGATTTTCTTTTTTCTAATAGTTGGGATAAGGAAGGCTGAACAGAATAAGCTGTCAGTCCTCCGCTGTAGTTCGCCATCTCGAAAGAACGTAGGCAAAGCGGGAACCCGACATCCGAGGCCCTCTGCTAGACGCAAGGCCCCAGGTGAATCATTCTCCGCAGGAACCAGAGCTGTGGATAGAGAGAGTCCTTCAAACTTAATTCTTAGTTAGTACCAAGAAAAGTTGTTGTATTTCAATGGGCTTTCTCTATTGATGGCTGTGGGTATTTGATGCAATGTAGCTGGCAACATCATTTGCTGCTTTGGCATTTTGTCTATACTTCTGCGTCAAACTTGGAGCTTCATAATTATGACTTTTTTCTGGTCGCCTTGATTCTTTTGGGGATACCGTATGCTTTGTCTTTCAAGCTTAACTAAATTTTGTTTGTTGCCTATGCTGGTTTCAATGGTTTTGAGTTTTGTCATACCAAACTCACTGGGCATGTAGCACTGTCTCCCTCTACTGGTCATGACCATAAATGTCTTATCTTCTCAGGTATGGAGAGCCATCAGCCCCTCAGTGTGGCGCATCAGTCAAGGGAGAGGACAACGGTAAGTGTCGTCATGGAAACCCCAAGTTGAAACATAGTGGGTTGTGTTCTAGAGTGGTTGTTTTCTATTTCTTTTTTAATTTTGCATGCCGTTATATAATTTTTCCTTTGTGCACGTCTGTTCTTTCTTGCATGCTGACATTTGTATTTCACAGTCTCAGAGAAAACCAGTAAGTATATTAAAAACATGTGTCAAAGTCAATCAATCACATTTCATCAGAAAACATACTGAGTTTAAGAAAAGAACAAATCAGTGTGCTAGCATTTGATATCAACAACCAAGTATTTATTTACATTTTGTGTCCATATGATATAATTTCTAAACTATTGCAAACAAATGGAGAAAAAATCAAATTCTGTTTAAATGTTCAAAATGCTACTTGTACCACAGCTTTTGTTTCAATTTTCATTCTAACACACTCATCATAGCACTTTGTTTTGTCTCTGCCATAGACCCTTTCAGTGTTTGAGGAAATAATAAAATAGAAATGTTTAATTATTTTATTAGTGAGTGTGTCCACTAGGGCTGGGCGATATGGTGATTAAAGTCATCATGTCATTCTTGTGTTGATCTGGTACCTTTTTTATTGCCTGGGATCCAGAATACACACTTCTTCAGTTCTTTACGAAGAGTGAGTCTGTTCACTCCGCCCTCCGACAAGCGTCAGCTCAATTCCAAAATGTCCCGTGCAATCAGATGTGTTTAACTCTGTGAAGAGTGTGAAACCAAAGAGTTCATCGGCCATCTATGTTTTAGCACAAAATCAAACTTCTTTTACCTGAAATTAACAGTTTTTTGCTTCACTCTTTGATTCTGTAGAAATTGGTGATGTTCTTCTGTCCCTGTGATATTTTTTGCCTTTCTTTTTTCCTCATAAACATCCATGTTTGTTTTGATTCGGACAGATCATGCATGTCTCTGATTGGCTAATCTCCCTGTCAGCCACGCCCATCTGAACTTGCAGTAATTATGGAGTGACCAGACTGATATTGTGTACAAATACAGAGAGATATTATTATGGATTTTCCAGGCAACCTTTTGTATGCATTTTTATAGACCATTTTTGTTTTACACATTTAAGCTGAAGAGCGACTGAATAATGAACATAGCTATGGCTCATTCATGATTATTGTAGCTCTTGCTTTTTTATGATATGTTCATTTAGAAAAAGGTTTATCTTGATTCTCCTGCTTTATTATTATTGTCTCAGTGGCATCAATTGTCTCAATTGTGATATTTTCATTTACAATATGTCACTCCTCAAAGTGTCTCATCATGACAGGCCTAGTGACAGCTAGATTTAACCAATCACAGTACAGTGTGAACTTTCAGGAGAAGCTGATTTTTTTTTCTTTACAAACAACATCAAAATCACCATCAGACTGCCATACCGCCCACCCCTAGTATCAACTTTGTTTGATTTGACATAGTAATTAGCGCTGCTAATTAGCACTTAAACTTAGTATAAAGGCATCATACATATTTTTGTAATTAGTTATTACTAGTTTTATTTCACTATTTGTTGCAAAACCTAATTGTACTACCTATTGTACAGTTTTCCAATTAATTAAAGACACACTATGTAACTTTTTGCAGATGGGGAGTCAGCTGCATAATTCTAAGAAAATAGAAAGTTAAAACATCTTCAGAACATTCTCTATGCAGATAGATATGTTTAATGCCATTCTATGGAATATTATTTAGAGTAATATTCCACAGTATGTGACAAGATGGCATAAAAAGATGCTTGTCTCTTTTTTCCAAGATAAAAACGTACGTACTGTGCCTTTAATGAATTGGATAGATCTTTAATCAATCTGTAAACGAGGCATTGAACCAATCACTGCTGGAAGGGTCTGTACCAGTCGTCTCACTTCTGTTGCATCTCATTGTTCACTCTTCCATGTCCATGCCCTGCGCACCCCCTGCCCGCCCCCACCGCCGCCCCTGCCGCCCCTGCCCCTCCCCTGCATGCGCCCCTGCCTGGTGTGGACCTCCGTTCAGAGCCCCACCCGTGCCGTCCTGCTGAAGATGGCGGTGCAGAGGCGGGCGCAGGAGCAGGCCCTCAGACCGGGCTCCGCGTGCGCCCTCAAACGCAGCCCGAAGGTGGCGGCGGGGCTAAACGAGGCCCGGCCCTCCTCTGCATGCTCCCGCCCACCCCTCACTCATACTAACCAATGGGAGGAGAAGGTAACAGAACAGGGAAGAGGTTGTGTTCACGTGACGTCAAAACACTTAAAACTGAACTTCACTGTTTAACTGTCAGATGGAAGACTTTTTGACCTGTTTATGATTCTTAGTTTGTAATTATTGGGTCTATTCACATGAAACAAAAACTGGCAAGTTCAACAACTTCTCTGCAATGGTGGAAAGTACCAAAGTAAAAGTACTGTAACTTGTACAGTGGGTACTTTTTACTTTGACTTCACTACATTTTAGAGCAGATATCTGTACTTTCTCAACTTACTCAACAGCATTTTTAAACAGGACGAAAAAACAGGACGAAAAAGTAAAATCTACTTTTCTTTGTTCTTGAATTTGCCTGAAATGGCTGAGGTTTATTTTCATGTTCATAGTTTGATTTAACGTTCCAACTTTGAGCAAACAAAAATGTATACATTTTCCTTCTGGAACAAGAAAGTGTACATACCTTAACCTTACCCTTAAACACATAGAATAATTAGGAAATTTATTCAGATTTATTGTTGTCAGTTCTAAGACTTTAAGATGTGAGAAGTTTTTTGAGAAAATGATAAGGTCCAACATTTGTAGATTTCTATTTTGGACATTTCTTTCAAAAACAGTAAATCTCCCATAGAGTTACATAAAGCCCTGCTCACCATTTGAAATGATGACATCATCAAAACTTTGCACGTGAACCCAACCTATTGTGGGAGCTGTAGTTTAGACAGCAGTGAGACATGAAAGGTCCCATATTATGTTTTTTGTCTTTCACTCATCGAAACATTCCACTTTCATTCATTTCAGCGGCTATAAAAAGCATGCAGCGAGACATGTAGTTGTAAAAGGTCCCAGCAGGCGGTGATAGGCCTGTTTCTGCTGCTTCACCGAGACTGAGAGTAGTCTGTATGAGTCGAAAATAAAGTCTGCTACTGCTCTATCTCTTTCTGGACTGAAAAAAGACAATGGACTTTATGGACATCTCGTGTGACAAAAGCGGTCCAAGGCAGGCCTTTGCCTGGCCTCCATTCTAATCTCCATGTATGATTAAATCCTCTCGATTGGTCTGGAGATGCCACCACATAATTTGACTTCAGGGGGGCGGGACAAACATGCGTCAATCAGACGAACAGAGGACGTGACGACAGCACCACGAAAGTGCGGTTTATGTGCGGCAGCAGAGAGCTGTGTGTCAGTCCAAAATGGTGTAAAGCTTCCTCTGGCTGTGGTTTGAACAACACGTTAAAAGAGAGACGCCCCAAGCATTTTCTCTGTCGTGGACGCCATCTTGCTTGTTATTGGTTGTAATCGCAGCACGCGGGATGTGACGTTTCTCGGCTCTGATTGGCTCGGTTGCTGTAGAATAGAGGAAGCAGGGGGTTTAGCGATCACACCCAAACCCACTTTCTTTCAAAATTGAAAGATACTGAAAGATAGTGGGAATGGCTGGTCAGGCTAGCAACTCCTTTGACTTAATGTTTAAAAGTGCAGAACAGAAATAACATCATCATCATCTAATCATTTACATGTTTTTATTTTTGAAAAGTGACTACGTGACATATTAAAACTCTACATGTGTCACTTTTCTTAACAACTAAGTGCATGGATTTTGGCAGGATGTCCATTAATCAAATCAAATCAAATCAATTTATTTTTATAATGCCCAAAATCACAACAACAGTTGCCTCGATGGGCCACAGGTAAAAGCAGTTCAGATAACTGTCCCAGAATGCCCCTGTCCTTTGACCCTCCTTCGCGGCGAGGAAAAACTACAAAAAACCCCGTGGGAAAAAGTAGAAACCTCGGGGAGAACCACAGTGAAGGAGAGATCCTACTCCCATGGACGGACAGGCTGCAGATTAACTAGGACTGACATCCACTTGGACTGTGGAGCCAGAACCACTCAAGAGGGAGGTGGCTTTAAAGAGTTCCTCCAGGCGGACGAGGAGCAGTCCACCAGTGTAGAGAGATCCTCCAGCAGGAGATGAGGAACAGTTCATCTAAAGTAGAAGGAGTTCGTCCAGGCAGACGAGGTGTGGCTAATCCAGCTGTCCAGGCGGGTGGCGCATAGATCGTCCAGACAGGTGGGGGGGTGGGGGTCGTCACTGGAGCAGCCGCCGCAGTGTCTGAAACAGTCTCCACTCCCGAGGGGAAGTGGGAGAGAAAGAAAACATGTGAACAGCAATGAAAAGACTACAGTTGAAGTAATATTAAATATTGTTGATGGTAAAGTAGGAAGAACCAGAGGACAGTGTTCAGCTCCATACTTCCCCAGCAGAATTGCTCCAAGGGCAGCGTAGCTAAAACTGTAGGTTTTTATTTCTGTTCCTAACTGGCCTGACCATAAACTATTTCAAAGAGGAACGTTTTGAGCCTGGTCTTAAATGTAGAGACTGTGTGGCCTCTTTTACATGAACAGGGAGCTGGTTCCATAACATAGGAGCTTGGTAGCTAAATGCTCGACCTCCTACTGTGCTTTTAGAGACTCTGGGGACTAACAATAGTCCAGCATTTTGAGAACGAAGAGCTCTGTTTGGATGGTACGCTACTATTGCATCTTTGAGGTAGGATGGGGCCATATTGTTTAAAGCTTTATAAGTCAGGAGGAGGATTTTAAATTTGATTCTAAACTCAACAGGAAGCCAGTGAAGAGACTCCAACACTGGTGAAATATGATCTCTTTTTCTAGTACCTGTTAATAATATTAATACATTAATACATTAAACGTATACACTACAACACTATATTGACCTGTA
This sequence comes from Rhinogobius similis, assembly GCA_019453435.1. Taxonomy (NCBI): domain Eukaryota; kingdom Metazoa; phylum Chordata; class Actinopteri; order Gobiiformes; family Gobiidae; genus Rhinogobius; species Rhinogobius similis. The sequence goes on along the minus strand of CM033627.1, from coordinate 40,357,927 downwards.
TAGTGTAGACTTGTGTACACACCCAATATTCAATAATGAGAAGTGCCATAGCACTTTGAACGCAGACTGTGTGGGGTTTGAGCTGATTATGAGGTGAGGACATGGGCCTTTGGGTGCGTTATCTTGTTCTGGCTTCATTTTTCAGATTTTCAGATTTCATACGTCACTTATCCGAGAAGTCCTTAAATCATTGCCAGACTCGTTCTAGCTAAACAAATTGGGTAAGCGCTAGGCGCCATCTGCTGGCTGAATGCTCTCAGTACATGGCATTGCACACAGCAGTGAAATTCTTTTATTTAGCCCATAAAAAAAAAAAGTTTTATAACATGAGATGGCACGTGTAAGGCACTCAAGAGCATGTTTAAAGGCTAATAACAATATGAAAAATGCAGAATATTTTTCCTTTAAGCCCCACATCACAACTAACCATTTAATCTACTGCAGCTACTACAACAACCCAATAACATGGTAAGCAGACTCTGGCCCGGGAGCTTCAGCTCAGCGTAGTCATTTTCCGAGCTTGCTTGTTAACAGTTGCTAAAGTTTTTATTACTTTATTCCTTTTTATCCACATCTGATATTAGTAAACTATCAAGCTGCTGGACATGTTCAATATGAAAAAGAAAGCTGTAACCCCCTTATTTTCAGTAAAATCAAACATTCTGGGATGAAAGAGTCAGTTTCTACTCCAAAAGCACAAATTTAAAAATTAAACTAAAATTTAAAAAAAGATTAATAGGACTATTATATGGATTCCGTCTGGACTTTTTTTACTTTATTACAAGTCTTAGCTTCTTAGCTTCAGCTTTGAAAGAGGAATTGTCAAAACCCAACAAAAGCCAAACCCCGTGTCAATCAGACACAGCTTCACTTCTTCACAACGACAATGCAGGCGGACTTTAAAGTCTGATATTCCTCTGAGCAGAGCTTGTTTCCAGAGTAAATCAGACACCAAAGGCCAAAACTACAGAATCTCAGCTTCACAAAGAGTCCAGACAATAGTTTGTGCTCCAAAGGTTCAGAGACAGCTTCAGTTTGAATCAGGACTTATTTTAGTCATGTGATTTTGGAAACATGTGGACATGTGGTTAACCGTGGAGATGAACAGCTGTTGCATTGTGTTAAACACCTTTAATCCATGCTGCATGGCTTTATATTTCTCACTTCACTAATCAGATTATTTTAGCTGGAAACATGCCTAACAATAAACCTAGTCTGTGTCCAAAGAAAAGCGTGTCTTACTGATACTGATTAGACATCTGGAGAATCCATGCTGCTGCTGTTGTGTATAAAACATGAGACAATTGCAACTTGAGACTGTAAAAGTGTACTCACACAACTGAACCCGACTCACACATGAAAGAACTTAACGTAAAGGAGGTGTTCTAAAGTGACGGTCTAGAAGCACGGCTCGTAGAGCACTCTGCATCGTGACGTTACGGTTGCCATGAAAGAATACATGAGATTGAAAATAGTAATCAGAGTACTGCAAGAAACTGTCACTTAATTTTATATTCAGTCAATATTGAACACAATGGCTCTGTTCCATTAAAGGTACAAGTGCATAATATATTCCCTTAACTTCTAAATTCCAAAGTACCTCAAAAAGCATAATATGGGAATATAAAAATGTCCTGTTTACTTTTATATTGTGTATTCACGTTTATGTATTTCTGTACCAGGAGAGAACATATCGGAGTCCAGAGAAGAAGTCGTCCCTCCCCAGGCCAGCCAAGTCTCTGACGCGCCACATCCCGGCTGCAGAACAGGATGACAGCACCCCCACCAGGCCAACCTGTAAGATTACACCCTCACACTCACTGCAGACCAAACACGTCTGCATGACTTAAAATGATTTGCATTCAGAAATGTATCTTGATTTGAGTTTTGATCTACATGTATTTTAGTTAATTGGAATTATTGGACTTATTTCTAAATATATCGTCTTATTTTTATCTGTTATTTGGCAATAAGGTGAGAGGATTTTTTTTAAAGTTCATACATGGACAGCTTATTTTCAAACTCTATTATTTTCACTCAAAACCAGGGAGAAATTTCATGTAACAAGATGGATGGTTTTCCTCCTAATATGTAATATATTGACAAATCATGCATTCTTGTGGCTCTAATTTACTTTTAAACCTGCTTTTGGTCAAATGCAGAGGTAGTTCAGGTCTTCTAACTTCAAATAATATCTACATTTAGAAAACACTCTTTAAAAACGGCATCTCCGGCTCTATATTTAGGTACTGATTCTCTGCTGTCACAATGTTGGGAATGACCAACAAAATAAATAAGTAAATTAAGCCCTTAGGCAAGGTGACTGCTATTCTAATCGATCCATGCATTTGTTGTGAACACAGTGTGACCGCAGAAGCAGTCCGGTGGTTTATGGGGTTAAAAACAGCAGGAGACTTTGGGGTAAATGTTCTGTTATATGTATATAACTTTTAAGTGCAGAGCTTTGTGAGGCACAAAGAAGACGACCTTGTAAACACGATTCATGAAACAAATGTGAATGAAACTAAATACAACTCCAGCTATGTTTTTAATGAGGAAATGATCAATCAGGTTTATCTGTACAACACCTTTACAACATCCAGGCGGTGACAAGGTGCTTCACAGAGCCCAAATAGATAAGTCTTTTGCGGATTGAGATTTAAAAGAAAGCTGTTTTGTTGCTTTTAAGTAATGTATTATGTCCTTTTTTCCTCAATATTTTATTTTGATCCAAAGCAAAGTTTGGATTTCAGTCTAATATGTTTAAGGTGAGACATTACATACAAATATTGAATTTACAAATATCAATTTGAAACTGTAGTGTACTCACATAAATATAAGAAAAATGTGTTACAAGCTTTTTACCATGTCACGGTTTCATGTAGAAAGAAGGCATTTTATGTAAAAACTGCCAAAATTGCACCCTGTGGGCCGTTTAATGAACAGAACCAGTTTAAACTTCTTGGTTCATTTTGTACACGTTAGTCATTACATAAAATGCACAGAGGGGATTTGGGGTTTCTAATTTAGTTTTCAAGTTAACTAGATCTGACTGAAAATTGTCCTAAACATTCAAATTTCGCCTTTCTTAAAATGCCTCAAAAATGCGTTTTAAGAAAAAAACTTTAAAAGTTTAAAGTTACAATGTCCCAGAGAAATCTATGGATGGAGCAGATTGGTTGTTTCCACATGAAAGTCAATATGTTGAGAGAGCAAACTGACAAAAAACCAACAACAACAAAAAGCAATAACAATCTATGTATTTTCAACATTTCATATTTTGAGCCACTAGTACAAGTGACTTAACTGGTCAAAAAGAAGATACAAATTCTGAATGCAAGTCATTTTAACTGTCGATAACATTATTTATGTATTTATTTTCATATACATGATTGTCTTTCACAAAAACACCAATTCAATTAATTTGTTTATTATGTTTTAATAAAATCCTGCCCCCCCTCGCCCTCGCCCTTGTCCCTCCTCCTCCTGCCCTTGTCCGGGCCCCGTGTGAAGCCCTGCGCACAGACTCCAGAGGGGCCAGCAGGTCCGGCAGAGGCCCTAGTGCCACAGGTAGACCTCCAGTAGACCTCACCAGATCCTGTAGCTGTAGTGGACCCATCACTGCCCCATTCACCCCGGCCTCCTGCAGGAAATCAGTGCTGGGTGATCAATATGCACATGTCTCATTTAACTGGGAATTATCAGGATTAGTTCAAATGGTCTAAACTCAAAATATTCACCTAAGGCTGGGCGGGATGGTGTTTCTCATCTCAATAACAGAGCTCAGATGATACTTTCACAGTGCATCAGGAGTGCGTGAAACGTGTGCGGAGATGCCATGGTTGAGGTTCGAGAGTCGCACAAAATGTGAACGGACCAGAAAATGTACCACAAAAGTACAGAAATATCACTCTGTGCTCTTGTTTGGAGATTACACTTAAATGGTTTTAATTATAGATGATTTTCTAAATTACATTTATCTCCAGAACAACATTTGTGATATTAGCAAACTGTCGATGTATCTCCCGCCTCTATATTCATCTTGATTTAAGTAGTTTTGACTAATTTATTTACCCAATTGTGAAACCTATTTGGGTCAATTGTCCTTCTTTTCTTCCACTTGAATATTAGCATGAGTTATCAAATCAAAATCTCGAAAAAGGATAAACAATTCAGATTTTCATCAATAATTCACTTTATTCTTAAATATTCTCTAGAAGCCTTCAGTCACCATTTTTAAACCTTTATTTGGTTAAATAGTCTTTTTAAAAGTCTCAGTGTAAAATAAAAATAGTCACTGCCTAGTCAACTAAATGCTAAAATCATCTTTAGTTGCATTAGTTCCCCAGGATGCATCGATCCAGTATTTTTGATTACGATACCGATATTTGGGCTTGGAGTATAAAAGTATAAAATGCTCCTTAAAGTTTAGGCTCGTCAAAACCATAATAATAGGCTAATAATATGAATAATAGAATATGAAGTGCACTCGTTTTATTTGCACGTTCACAGCTCATAAAGAGCATAATAATGTTCCCAATCATAATCACCATTGTATTACTGTATGTAACACAAAGAGTTAAACCTCTGAACTTTAACCCAGGAGGCCTCCATTACCAGCTGCTAATGAAGCTAAGGATGCTAGCGCTATATGCTGTATTTTTGCATGGCAATCAAATATAATAGTATAGATTGTAATAATAAAAGTTAGAGTTAGGGGATAGGGTTAGAGGTTAGGTCAGGGGTTTGAGTTAGGGGATAGGTGTTAGAGTTAGGGGATAGGGGTTAGAGTTAGGGGATAGGGGTTAGAGTTAGGGGATAGGGGTTAGAGATAGGCGTTAGGGGTTAGAGTTAGGGGATAGGGGTTAGAGTTAGGGGTTAGAGATAGGGGTTAGGGGTTAGAGATAGGGGTTAGAGTTAGGGGATAGGGGTTAGAGTTAGGGGATAGGGGTTAGAGTTAGGGGATAGGTGTTAGAGTTAGGGGATAGGGGTTAGAGTTAGGGGATAGGGGTTAGAGTTAGGGGATAGGGGTTAGAGATAGGGGTTAGGGGTTAGAGTTAGGGGATAGGGGTTAGAGTTAGGGGTTAGAGATAGGGGTTAGGGGTTAGAGATAGGGGATAGAGTTAGGGGATAGGGGTTAGAGTTAGGGGATAGGGGGGTTAGAGTTAGGGGATAGGGGTTAGAGATTAGGGAGATAGGGGTTAGGGAGGTTAGAGTTAGGGGTTAGAGATAGGGGTTAGGGGTTAGAGTTAGGGGATAGGGGTTAGAGTTAGGGGTTAGGGGTTAGAGTTAGGGGATAGGGGTTAGAGTTAGGGGATAGGGTTAGAGGTTAGGGGTTAGAGTTAGGGGATAGGTGTTAGAGTTAGGGGATAGGGGTTAGAGTTAGGGGTTAGGGGTTAGAGTTAGGGGATAGGGGTTAGAGATAGGGGTTAGAGTTAGGGGTTAGGGGTTAGAGTTAGGGGATAGGGGTTAGAGTTAGGGGATAGGGTTAGAGGTTAGGGGTCAGGGGTTTGAGTTAGGGGATAGGTGTTAGAGTTAGGGGATAGGGGTTAGAGTTAGGGGTTAGAGTTAGGGGTTAGGGTTAGAGTTAGGGGTCAGGGGTTTGAGTTAGGGGATAGGTGTTAGAGTTAGGGGATAGGTGTTAGAGTTAGGGGATAGGGGTTAGAGTTAGGGGTTAGGGGTTAGAGATAGGGGTTAGAGTTAGGGGTTAGCGGTTAGAGATAGGGGTTAGGGGTTAGAGATAGGGGTTAGCGGTTAGAGATAGGGGTTAGGGGTTAGAGATAGGGGTTAGAGTTAGAGGTTAGGGGTTAGAGTTAGGGGTTAGGGTTGGCGACTGGATCCTGCAGATTCAGAGCTTTAAAATGAGGTTTATGTGCTCAGTACATGACTGACTGGGAAATCAGGTCAATGTCGGGAAATGAGGCCGAGGACCGATCCATTACATTTTCCAGTATCTGCCGATATTGATACTCACTAGCATCGTATCGGTGCATCGCTAGCTCTACTATAAATGTAAACTATTCAAAAACTACTCCGATCTATTTTTGGAGTTTAAGTCATTTCACTTATCTAGATTTACATTTTTTGCTGTGCATTTTCCAGACTCTTCATATCAGTTCTATTTTTGTTTGTTGCCCTTTTCACCCAGCACTGATCACTGCAGTAGCAGTAGCAGTAGTAGTAGCAGTAGCAGTAGCAGTAGTTTCATGCACTCATCCCTCCTCTCACTCCATCACAGTAGATCCAAATTAAATCTCCTTCCACAGGTTTCCGCTCTGCTCCCGGTATCCAGGCAACAAGCGGCTAATGGCCAATCAGATCAGCCGCATGCTCGTTTGTTCTCTTTCTGACCTTTGACCTCCGTGTTAGCTCTGCTGTCAACACTGTCAGAAGATATAGCCTTTCATTGTTTCTGTATATGTTTTCCAACCAACATATGCAACATTAGTTAGTCTACTAGTATAAGTTAGCAAAACAACACATTTAAACCGATTATTGGTTATAAAATTGTTCAAAATAATGCTGGATTGGATACATTTACCAGAAACAAATGTCTGAGAAATGTCTTGTGTATAAATGTATAAAGTATATGTATGAATGTGTAGTGTATAAAGTTTCAAATGAGCTTCATTCACTGCCAAAATATTACACTTATTTATTAAAACATCATATTAAAAGTGCACAATGTCACTTTGTTGTGCTGGTTAAGTCTGAGATGTTTTGCTTGGAATCAACTTTTTACTTTTTTAACATTTTATTTTACCTGTTCAACCAATGGGGCAATTTATTTTGCAGCAAAGGGGAAAAGACAGACACACACTTCGCCTAAAAACACAACAGAACAGCAGCAGGCAGGTTTACACACTTTGTCTGACAGGTTTTATTTGGTTTGGTGGGAGTGTAAAAATGTGTGCAAAACCACTGAAGAGACATATTGATGACATCACACTGTGAGACTCAAAATTCATCCAAGAGTTTGGCACAATTTACAACAAACACATTTTGAATGTGTCTCGGTGAGCTGTTTGTCTTAGTGTTGACAATAAACAAGCCGGTCGTTATAGTCGTTATAGCATTAGTTTGTGTGTAAATGGATTCACACTTGAGCGCAGGGCGGTTATTATCAGTGTTGGACATTCATTCTACCTGATGCTGTAAAGGAAAATTCCAGTAAAATGAGGCCAGAAGCAACATTACTGTATCTCAAGTGTGTGTGCACAGTAGTGTCAGCTTCTTGGGAAAAAAACAAAACAAAACAGGTGAATTGTTATAAATTTAACTGAATAAAGATGTTCTCATATACTTTTATCTCTCAAATAATAACTTCTATGAGGGATTTCACTTGTGGGTATATTAGGAGTCTGGGCTCTGTGTAAAACCAAGTGATGTCAGTGCAATCAGAAAGTAAGATTATAAACCTAAAAAGCAACCAAACTGGGATGAATGTAATATTAAATACTGAACTGTGTTTTAGTAAAATAAGAGATCAGATAAGATACAACTTTTATTAATCCCAAAGGAAATTCCTGTGCCAGAAAAGCCATTAAAATACATGAAATGAATAACAACATTAAGTGCCATAAAATGCAGTAAGTTTATATAGAGTGGTAGAGTGGTTTAGAGGTATAGAGTGGTTTAACCTGTCAGAGGCACTTTAAATAAGTCGGGGATGGCAATCAGTAAAAACAAAGTACATTTCTTCCCTAATCAGCATAATTAAAATAGACTTAGCTGCATGAATGAAAGAGTTCCAGAGTGTGGCATTAAACCTGCTGTACACTTGCTGTATGTACTTACACATCACCCTCTCCTTTCCTCGGCTCCAGGCACAGACTCCAGCAGCAGGTCCCGGTCGGCCCGCAGCGGCACGTCCACGCCCACAGCCGTCACTCCGGGCACTCCCCCCAACTACTCGTGCCGCACGCCGGGCTCTCGCACCCCGGGCAGCCACACGCCCAAGTCCTTCAGCGTGCTCCAGGAGAAGAAGGTGGCCGTGATCCGGACCCCGCCCAAGTCGCCCTCGTCGGTCCAGAGGCAGCTCAAAGTCATCAACCAGCCCCTGCCCGATGTCAAGAACGTCAAGTCCAAGATCGGCTCCACGGCCAACCTCAAGCACCAGCCCAAAGGAGGACAGGTAACCCACGGAGAGAGGTTTGGTGTGTGCTGTGCAGTAGGCCCTTTAGAGGTTTGGAAAGAAAAGCATGCTACATTAAAGAATGGAGGTAAAAGTGAAGTGGAACATGATTACTGGAGAAACTCAGATTAACCTTAGAATATCACAAAACATTAAAACTATAAAAAGTGATTTTGTCATTGTAAAGTGGTGTAAAATTGAGTTACATTCATTCATTACATTCTAAATTCAGAACGGAGGCAAAAGTGAAGTGCAACATAATGTGATAACACTGAGAAACTAGGATTAACCTCCGAATATCACAACGTATGAAACATGTAGATGATCAGACATCAGAGCTGCTTTAAACAGTTATTATTGTATTTTATATTATGTTTGAGGAAATTATCATAAACTGCATTTTTGATGAAGGAATAATCTAGATTTATGGGTTTTACTGGAAAAATACTCACAGAAATGATGTGATGTGATGATGTCATAACTTCAGATGAGGGGCAAGAGACAGCTTTTCCTATTAATTACTGTGAAATGTTCAAAATGTAAACTCACAAAATTTCAACCTGAGGATCTCTATTAGCAACTGACCCTAGCCCTAAAAGAAAACCCCGTCAACCACATGATTTACTATATAACGTAAGTTTAAATTTGAATTCAAATAATTCAAATTTCATTCAAATTCTGAAGCATTCAACAATATTCATGATTTTCAAAGTGATGAAAATCTAGCACAGTTTCCATTGCAATTATCAATTCAAACAAAACTCTTATATCCTTTGAATGGTCAAAAGTCCTCAAATGTCATAAAATCAAATATAAAACTTGTTTTTATGAAAATATGTGGAAAAGTCTAGTGTATATTAATGTGACGCACCATTGTTTGACTTTTCCTGATGCACTTCTCATACTCAGCCACAAGAGGGCACCACCTACTAACACAGGACATCATAATAATAGAACCACTTTATCCTCCCAGCATGCTCATGTCCTGTCAGGTATTTGGATTAAACAAAGCTACATTTTTATGAAATGAATAAATATAACAAACATCAAAGTTAAAATGTTAATGGATTTCTGAATTTACTTAAAAGTTATGGTCAATCAAATGCAAAATTCTTCTTTTAACTGCACCACAAAGACACATAGGATGTATTTCTTCTTGTTTGTGAATATTGGTTGCTTTTTTCTTCGTTACATCTGCTTTCCCTCTGTTTATACCTTCCTCGTCTTTGCCCTTATTTCCCCTTTACCTTCAAACCGTCTGAGTGTTTGTCACTGTAACTAAAATAACCTCACCCTCCACGAGCGCCCGGGGCTCCTCCTTCCGTCTTGGCTGCGTGGGATTCTCCTTATAAATAATTTCCTGCCAAAAGAATGCCATTTTAAACACACCCAGCCTGTTACCATGGCTACGCTGGAATGTGTAGTTCTGATCTGGTAATGAAATGGAAATGATTAAAGCCACATTTAGACATTTGTTCCCATTTGAGAGCAGTTCATTACAACCTTTGTGATTTATGAGTCGGGCTGCCGTGTTCTCAGCGGAGAAAGGTGAGACAGAAATGTGTGATGAAGACTACCCGGAGAAGCAGCGTTACTATGGCAACACAGTCAATATAGCAGATCATATCGTTTGATAAAATGGACCAAGATGTGCACTACTTTTGCAGAGACTTGGATCTGTTCACGCTAAAAAAAAAGGAAAATCCAAAGTGTTTAGTTGGCTAGAATAACTTAAAATAAATCCTAATATTTAATTTGGATTCAATTAACTTAAAATGATTGTTAATTCATTCAAGTTGGCATAATTTTATTCATTCAAGTTGTGTGTACTAACAAACTACTGAATTACACAAAATGTCGTACGTGTTACTCTAAAAATGTAACCAGAGTACATTTAACGCACTGTAAAAAACTAGCCTGACACTATTCGCCGTAGTAAGCTGCTCAATAAATAATCCTAATGATCCTATAAGTCTAAAAAGTGGGATGAAATGGAGGGATGAGACTAAAATAGCGCGGGAGCATGTGCAGGTGGGAGGACGCAGTCAGAATGTAGGTCGCTGTAAAAACTCCGAGCTTGTTGTCAGGTTCCCCTCCGAGGTTTCACTCCTCAACAAACTGAATATTTGTGTTTTATGTTTACATAATACAAAAATATCTGCTCTAATTTAGTCGCACAAAGTCGCTGGTCATATTATTAGGTACATGTGTTGTGAATGGAAAATGTGGAGATTTAGTGAGGCACATTTTCTGGATTACCACCTCATGATGTCACAAGGTGAAGTAAAGCATTAAGATACACAGGGTGACTCAAATGTGAATAAAACAAAACAACGCCGGGTGTATTTTATAAGGATACAATATTATAATAGTAAAAGGTATTTTCATTTTAAAAATTCACTTTAGCATTATGTATTAAAGGCCCTATACTTGATTTGTACTGTTTTGAAATGTGAAAAACAAAACTAGATCATTTCAAACTCTTGACATCAGTCACATGTATCTGTCACTTTCCTAATGCAGTCCCAGTGTCCTAAATATTCACTGGGATGAGTTTATAAGCACTTTTCACCTTCTCTGAGCCCAGAGCGTCACAGACCATCACAGCAAAGCTAACAAACATTAGCACGCTAAGGGCGCACTTCCTGCTTCTCATGGGATAAAACGCTCTATAAGTAGATGCATAGAAAACGCTGTGGTCTCATTTTCACCTGAGTAGATGCTCTTGCAAAATATCTGTGCTGGGGCAACACAGATTTGACTTCATTACAAAATATTGACTTCATGAACTAGTTCTGTTTTCCATGTTTCCAAACCGTAAAAATCAGGTACAGCCCCTTTAATAGTGGATAAAGTAAAACATTTTACAAATTGCAAATGGCAGAATAGCGTCCATGGGTGGAAACTAAAATCAAAACATTTGCATTGGATTCAACAACCACAAAAAATACATTGAAAAAGTTAGCATTATTATCATTATTATAATTATTTTTTTGGGAGTGACTTTAACTTAAACATGTTATTATACAGTACCCACTTAGCAGAATAAGATGGATGGAACTTAAACTCTGAATGTTTGGTTTGGGTCTACAAAACTAGAAAAAGCAAACCTAAACATAGTCATTTAAAGTAAACCTAACTCTTTGTTTGTGTAGTGTCCGTGTATAATGATAGTAATGTGACCCGTGCACACAGCCCTCCCCTGCTTTGGCCCGTGTCGTTTCTCTGTCGGCAGATGATAGTGCAGTGAATGTTAACTGCATCTGAGACACATAGCACATATAGATTTTGTTGCTTTGTTCTTTTGGTGTGCGGTTTTGTTGTAGGTGCACATTTTAAGTGAGAAGCTGGACTTCAGTCATGTTCAGTCAAAGTGTGGCTCCATGGAGAACGTCAAGCACGCGCCCAAAGGAGGCAATGTATGTACTGTCTTCTCTGCTCTTTTACTTTGGCTAACCTTTTTCTTCTTTTCTGAGCATTCTGCGCTATTTATGTGTGTCTGTTTGTCTTGGGCTGGAAAGGGTTAAATTGACTCAATGTTAACCTTACACTGCAAAAAATGATAATAATGACTTCAGAGTCTTGTTTTGAGTAGTGTGGACTTAAATACTGTACATTTAGTGGGCCTAGGTATTTCCACTTCTTCTTTTAAAGTTACACTTTGTAATTTTTCTGGTAGATTAAACATTTATAGATAGACGTCACATGCTTTTTGCCACCAAGTTACAGGTCAGGTCTGTGGAGAGGTGACCCCTCTCACAGTAAGAATGCATCAGTGTATTTGTCAGCGATACTACGCCTGTAATTAAATAAATGTGACAAAGATAAGTTTAATGTCATACTGTGGAACCTTTGGGGAAAATTGTACTGTAATATATTATTTTTTAAATTATATTAACTGTGTAAAGAGCGCAATAAAACAAAAACACCCGTAAAATATCTCAAAATAATTGAAACATATCTAGACCTACTAAATTTGTTAAAAAATAGCAAGAATTACTCAGAACAATATATTCAATTAAATGTAACTAAGCCTATTTTTTGTCGTGTGAACCCTTTGGTTAACCAGCTATCTGGGAAGTCACATGACCATTAAATAATTATTATATTAATGTATTAAACATTAATACTACAAAATGCATGTAACTGTGGTTCATAAAGTTTCAGACATTTATTTTTAGATTAAATATATGTTATTTCATTGTATCTGAAAAGTCCATGGGTAATAATCATAATACAGTACATTTACTCCCAGAACCAGGGTCTAGAGCTCCGTATGTGGATTTATACGATAAAGAATGGTCTGTTTACAGGATCATCTGGGTCACAAAGAGAGAGCAGATGGATAAAGGTGTTCTGGATTGTACTAACAGTCTGAACGTGTTGTTGTTCAGGTGATGATCCCCAGCGTCAAACTGGACTTCAGCCACGTCCAGTCCAAGTGTGGCTCCCTGGACAAAGTGCACCACCTCGCAGGAGGAGGCAACGTGAGCACTTCACACTTTCACTATTACTCAGCATAGTTACTTTTTTAATTAAATTGTGCTTTTTATACAAATGATTTCTAGTCCAACTTGAATGATTGTATATTGTACAGTGTAAAGCCACGTTTCCACTGGTTCATGGTCCAAAAGTGTCTCCACATCTTAAGTGAACTGTTCCGGCTCATTTAAGTGATTCATTGAATGTATTTGTTTATTTGGTCAGGGCAGCACATGTTAATGAACATGCAGCTCCAGAGTAAGCCATGGTTAGAGTTCGAGCTTCCAAAGCTCTTGGGCTCACTTTTGATTCCAGGAGAACTTTTGTACCGAGACTCAAGTGAAAACAAGATGTAAAATAGCAGTTTAAACAGAAAAGGATAATCTCCCACCAAACGCTCTTATGAAAAATCACCATATTTTCACTGAATGCTAACTTATATGTTGTGCACACATGTTTAGCAAAACAGAGCTAGCACATCAGCTGTTTCCTGTTTATCGATCACTGTTTGATGTTTATCGATGACTCGCTTTGTCAAGACCCAAAATATGATATTTGCAGCTCATAATGCATCTAACATTATCAAAGCCAATGCATGACATAAAGAGAGGTTAAAGAGTGGTGTAGAGTCTTTGCAGTGAAGGGAAATAAATGCAGAAAAAGCTGAGGAGAACCCAGTAGTTTCCTGTTTACCCTAGCTTTACAGTCTCACAACTACAAACTTTAATTTACTAAATGTCTTTTTGTGAATAACTGAGATCGGCCTCATGATTAAAAGGTATTATTCAGGTGCAATTTTGATTTTATGTATTAAGAAAGCAGCTATGTTTAGGTAACTGTTTTTTTAGAGTCCGGAGCAGCACAACAGTCAGCGCTCGTGATTGACTGGAGCTAATACTGTGCTAATGTGCTCAAACAAAGCACCATGTATTTACTTTAGACAAACAGTCGACCTGAACAAACACAACAACAGAGACTTATCTGCAGGTGAACAGGACAAAAAGTGTGCATCGAGTTTATTAACATTTACTGTATGTAAGAACAAATACAGTAAAGGTTTGTTATCATGTAATGTTTTCATTTTATTGCACATTTTTTGGACTTAAATGTGAAAAATGGACAGAACCAGGTTTAAATGTCTTGCATCATTTGTTGACATGTTAGATACAAAAAGGGGATTCTGGATTTCTTATTTAGCACTGATTAGTAAGGTAAATCTAATTGAAAATGAATATTTTGACTCATTTTTTTGTGTTAAAATTTGAATAAATCAGGCTTAGAATTAGATATGATGCGCCACTAGATTATAATGTTTGGTGTGTGTAGGAACTAATTTAAGGCTAATCTTTATGTCTCTGTGGGACAAAAAAAAAAGCATTTGAAGTTACAATGTCCCAGAGAAATCCATGGATGAAGTGGATTCAATGGAAGAATAAAACATCTTTAGGAGCAGATTGGTCAGTGTTTATGTTGCAGCCTGAAAGCTAATGTTGAGTTAACAAATTGGTGATCAAATATGGTGTTATTGTACATTTTATGAGTGTGTTTATCGCCTATACCAGGGCTGCAGTAATAATCCCACACACGTAGAATAATCTGATGTCGTACGTCATGTCCATGCACCACGCTGTGCTTTTACAGGCCGCCGTGTAAAACAGCTCATTGGCTCATTTCCCTCTCGAGCAAACATCGTTTCGCTCATGGACAATAAAGTTTAATTGAATCATCTGCTGTCTCCTCCAGCATGTGGACGTCTGTTTACACTCTGCAGCTTTGTGTCGAGCTTTTCATAATTCAAATTACACATTCTGTTTATTTATTTATTTACTTTCAGATTCAAATCCAGACTAAGAAGATCGACGTCAGTCATGTGACCTCCAAATGTGGATCCATGTCCAATATTCACCATAGACCAGGTATTCAACTCACTTATTCTTATAAATGAATGAAAAAAACTCCAGATATCATGTTCATTTCATTGGCTATAATCATGTCTCCCATGTTATTACACCAGATGCCCTCCCAGTCTCAGAAACAATCATTTAGTTCTTCAAGATTTAAGATTCGGCATAAAACATACAGCAGATTGTGGTTTCAAATAAAAATGAAAAGATTGAATTTATTTGGAAACTACATAATACAATTGAATTAAAATGCAAATAATGTGGTTGTATTTTTTTCCTTTTAAAGTTAATAATCTCTTTTAAAGGTGCATTGTGTACCTTCTCTGGTGGGGGGTGCGCTCTGTGGGATTGTTGAGTTAGACTGATCCATTCACACAAACAGCACAAACAGGGAGTTTGTCTGAGTCTCCAGGTGAATTCAAGAGGGAACTGTGCCACACTAAATACATTTACTTGGTGTAACTGTGTATGCCATTGTGTTGGTTTATTTTTAGGCCCAGATTTGTGTGTAATTGTGTGTAATTTATGTCTAAAAATAATATCCAGAGGAAGATCAGACTTCAGCTTTGTTCAAAACTCAGCAGTTTAAAATCACCAAACTGCCTTTATAATGAACAGACTGGACCCGGAGTAAGTGATGACATCATAGACATGTTATTGTTTTCTCTTGAATATTCCACAGTATGGCATTACACTTAAAATGTCTGGTATTCACTACATTTCAGGTCTTTTACCGCTAATAAATGCCTCGCCTCTCCACAGATCTGAACTGTAACTTGTCCAAGTGCTGTTATCTGCTTGTCGCCATGGGGATCGATACGTTTAATGCCAGAGTGTAGTACATTCTTGGCAAAGCAATAACATCTCTATGTAGAGAAGCAGGTTGCGACCCTCCACAAGTAAAGTTACAGAGTGCACCTTTAAAGTTAGTCCCTTGTACAATCAGACCATACTTTTCCACAACTGATCTAATTATTATCTGACTTCTGGAGATGTCAGATTATTGAAATGTCATGTAAACAGATGATCTGATGTAGTATCAGATGTAGTACAGTAATCTGATCTTTTTTCTGATTGTTCATACTCTGCAGTTTTGAGACATTTATGATATGACAGTTATGAACATGAAAGAGAAAATAAGAGAAAGATTTAGTTTTTTTAATTAATTGTATTGTTTTTGATGATCAGATTTCTCTTGGGCTGTGAACACACACCAAAAGTCACATCTTATGCTAGTTCTCTGATTTTTACTGGCCATAAATGTACTCTGAGTCTCAATGATCAACTCAAATTTAAAATATTTTCTTGCATATGTTGTGCTTAAAAAAGAAAAGAAAGTCAAAATCTGAGCTGTTTGTAGAGGTCGAAACTACAGCTTTAACCCAGAACAAAAGGCGTCAGGAACAGAACATATTCTTCTGAAAGAGGACGTGACACTTTACCAGTTACTCATTCCGCTGGAAACAAGAGTCTGTAGCACTTTGTGGACTGTGACGTCTGCCTCTAGTTGGCCCCCAGCTGTCCCTCCGAGGCCTCCGCTCCTCTCAGGTCTGAACCTTTCCACTCTTTTCCTTCTCTCCCTCTCCTTTGGGCCGACGTGCTGCTGCTTCTCAGGCGGAGGACAAGTCAGGATCGACAACGTGAAGCTGGACTTTAAAGACAAGGCCCAGCCCAAGGTGGGATCTCTGGACAACGCCAGCCACACCCCTGGAGGAGGCAACGTCATGGTAACTACTCTGCTACTGCTCCTGTATGACTGTTAAGTGATGAGTTCATATAATATAACGATACACAAAGAGTACATGAAGAGGAGGGAAAAACTACATCCAACATTCACTCAACAAGCCACACATTTTGACCCCCAATATTTTTATTCTTAGTGACAGTGACATTTTATTAATCTTTTCTCTTAAAGTTCTGTTCATTGTCTTTGATTGAACTATGAACAAAACAATAATAATAATTAAGGCTATACGATTTTGGAAAAAATATCTAATTGTGGTTTTAAAAAAGCTTTTCCTCTGTGAATAGCTGTTTGTTTTCACATTTCACACTTCAGGAGGATTAACATTTATAGCGGACGTAAAGATGAATTGCTAAACTAATGCAAAAATGCGTTGTATTTTAGAGTTGTTGATATTTTATTCACAGAAGAAATGATGTTATGTTAAAGGAGACATGCAAAAAATCCACATGAATGAGCTTTTAACCTCCTCATCATTCGTTCACTCACAGTTGTGTTTGGATTGATTCCTGTGTGTTTGAGTTAACCCTGTATTGTCCTGTAACTGAGGCTCCAGGGCTCAGAAAAAAGTACTGCTTGTTACAGTGAAATGTCACTATGAAGAGGCGGGGCTTATCAGTTTTGCCATTTTGAACAGGAAGTTAATGGACCTGTTTCTATTATTAAGCGTTTTAGAGCAATATTATGGTTTACAGTGAACAAAATGTAAAATGTGATCACTTTTGTTAGAGTTTACAATACTACTAAGTACCTGAAAACATAGAATATGTCTCCTTTAATGACAATTCTGATCCTTCAAATGAAATGTCTGATTCAGTCAAACAAATGATTCTTTCATAATAACACCAGCGAGGCCCGCTCTGCTCTCGGGCCCAGACCGTGCGTCCTCAGCTGTGGGAAATGGCATTTGAAGGTTAAGATATTTAGCAGTTTATGTAATATTAAAATGTGGTCTGCTCCTGTGCGCTCGGCTCAGCAGTGCATGTTGTGGCACAAATGTGCTCTGTTCGACCACTCTTTGAAGCCGTGTACACGTTTGGCACAGTTCAAATGACTACAACATATGTCACTTGTTTATGTTGAGTTTGCAAACGTGTCCACTTTGCACAAACAGTGAAGAGGCTCTCCAGGGCCCAGGACCATCGTACAGCAAAGGGACAGACATATTACTGTTGTCATGATACTAAATGTAGAATTCAGCTCCATACTAACAAATATACAGATTTCAGTGCGACAAAGATCATTTCAAACACTCGTTTTTAGGTCAAAGTTTAATTAACATTTTAACATTTTCAACACTTTCAATACTTTCTTTATTAAACATTAGGTTCTTATGCTAGTTCTGATTAAGCTCAAGATCATTCTAAAAGGGACTTTTTTTGTATCGATACTTGCTCAATTGAGTATCTAGTTTTGGTACTGGTTTAGTATCGATTAATATCTGCTTTTTTTCTTTGCATTTTCTATTCATTTTTACCAGATACTTTTTGTAAAAGTTATAGTATATAATGTACATAGTAGTACTAGTATATAGTATAGCAATAATAATAATAATACATCAAACTTGTATAGCGCTTTTTTGGACACTCAAAGACGCTTTACATAAACAGACAAAACAGACAAAACAACATAAATTTACACAAAAGCCAGTTTGAACAGGTGGGTCTTAAGGAGTGATTTGAATAGGAGTAGATAATAATAATAAAAATTGTGAGGAAATTCACTTTGTGTGACTAGCAGTTTCCATTGACATGTTTAGCTTCAGATACTCAGATACCAACTATTTCAAATAACTACATTCCCAGGACAGGTTATGGGTTCACATGCAGTTTTCAGATTAAATTAACATGTTTTAGTTGTCAAAAATAAAATTGAATAAAAGTTGCATTTTAGTAAAAATGAATCTGAGAAGAACACAAAAAAGAAGACAAAAAAACAACTTGTATTTATTAATCTTGGATGTAAATTTTGTATCATTTTTGATCTTCACAAAAAAAAAAGAAAGAAATGTTGACCCTATATTTTACGTCACCTTTTGTGATGCACCTATATATGTTTTTTTGTTTGTTTGTTTTTTTTATATTTTGAGATCTAGCAGTCTTAACTTGAAACATAAAATCTTTGCCCTGTCGTCCACAGATCGAGAACCATAAGCTGATGTTCCGGGAAACGGCCAAAGCGCGCGTGGACCACGGAGCAGAGATCATCAGCCTGGACACGGGGGGCACCTCCCCCCGGCTGTCCTCCGCCGGAAGCATCAACCTCATGGAGTCCCCTCAACTGTCCACACTGGCCCAGGACGTGACCGCCGCACTGGCCAAACAAGGCTTATGAAGGCCACGTCAAGATACTGTGTACACTGCAAAAACACACGTCTGCATCTCATACATGGATCGACAGTTTTAGGCAATCTTAGTCAGTTTTGGCAAGTTTAGTTTGGTTCAGGATAGATTTCAAAGCACATTTTTAGAGTTGAAGTTTAATTTTTTCCACAATTTCACTGCAAAATTAGTCTTATTTTATTGGCTGATAATTTTGACTTAATATAAAACAATATATTTGGTTACAAAAAGATGAAATGTTGACCTAAGTAAATAGCTTTTTATCATATTTTGTTGT
The DNA here is from genome assembly GCA_019453435.1 of Rhinogobius similis. NCBI lineage: Eukaryota > Metazoa > Chordata > Actinopteri > Gobiiformes > Gobiidae > Rhinogobius > Rhinogobius similis. The sequence continues at coordinate 40,339,044 of CM033627.1, read as the reverse complement.
ATTTGATTATTTTATGTTGATCCAAAGTAATTATTTGGATCTTAAGTTACTGTACTACTTAATGTTTGCTTTCAACTAACATAAAACATCTCATATCACATATGACACTCTATATTTTTAGTGTATATTGAGAACACAATTTTAGTTGGAAAATAAATGAAAAACAAATTGAAACTGCTTAAGATATATATTTAGGATTTGATTCATGCAGATGTTTGTTTTTGCAGCGCACACCTCCTCATAGCTAGTCCAGTGTTCAAATGAGAATTCTCTTACACTTTACCCGAGCTGATCTGCTGTCAGGCCTGGAGCTGGAAAAAAAACGGACTAAAAGGGAATTTGTTGGACTTTGTTTTTCTAGAAGGTTCTTTGTTAAGGTTTTATGATTGTACTATTATTTTAATATTGGGAAAAAAAGCATTCCGTGGTACAGAATTCAGATTAAAGGTCCTATATTCTGCTAATCAAACTTTTTCTTTTTTAGCTTTTAACATAATTATGATGCCATTTATTCTTCAAAAAACAAACCTTGAATTCTATTTTGTTTCTTGCGTACTTAGTTTTCTCTTAGACGCTTGGAACCACCTTGTGATGTCATGAAGTGGTAATCCAAGATTTTTTTTTTCTTTCACTTTCACCAGACTTTTTACAACTCAGCTAATCCACGTCGACATTAGCTGTACTTATTTTTGCTAGCTTTAAACGGCTTCACTCATAAGTACAAAAGTAATAATAATTTGAATAAAGCGTAATATGGGATCTTTAAATCTATGGTATAAGAGGAGAATGGCGGATTTTCTTGCGCATGTTTGACAATTTTCCAGTCAAAACATTTCCATTTGTTCTCATGTGCTCTTGAACGATATTTTTTTTCTCTTTTTAATATTGTCGTAGAAAATGATTTGTTTGTTACTGCACTGGATTCTTAGCCCTACAGCGTCGCAGACTTCACTCGTTGCTATAGCTTTGGGTAGTGTATAACTTTCATTTCCGGCAAAAAAGACAAAAAAAACAAAAAACAAACAAAATGGCTACTCGTTTTCACATGGCTTTCCTCTAGGCTTGGACTATGCTGTGCTGCATCGCTGGCATGGCAAACAAAATGGCCGCCGCCGTGCATTTTAGTGTGTGTCAAGTTGTGGTTGTGGTTCCAAACGCTGGTACTGTTCGGTGAAATGTTGGTGAAAATGAAGATTCCGAAGCTTTATTTCTGTGTGTGGACGGGGCGCGGAGAAAAAGGGATTCAAACCTACAACTGTTAGCGACTCATGGTGATAAAAACGACAGACTCTCTGCTCCATTGTGGTACTCAATCTTTTCACCTCTGACCTGCTCTCAGAACAAGTGTTTTTATGTATACCTTCCAATCTCGTCCTCCTCTTCTTGTCTCCTTCCTCTGCCTCTCTCTCTGGACTTCTGAAAAAAAAAAAAAAAAACTTGGATTACCACTTCTCTCTCGTCGCTCTCCTCGCTCCTTTTCTCACTCTTTTCTCCTTTTTTGATCCACCTCCCTCCCTCTTTCTCTTCTTCCTTTTTCTCTCTTTCTCCCGCTCTTTCTCTCCTCTTGTCTTCTCTCACTTTTTCTTTCGCTCTTTTTTGTGTCTTTCTTTTCTCTCTCCTTTTCCTCATCTCTCGCTCCTACCTCCCCTTTCTCTCCCTCTCCTTTTCTCTCCCCTTGTCTTTCTCCCTCTCCTCTCTTACTTCTATCTCTCCTCGCTCCCTCTTCCCCTTACTCCATTTTCCTCCTCTTCTCTCTCTCCCTTCTCCCTCCCTCTCCTTCTCCACTGTCTCTCTCTCTCTTCTCTCACCCCTTCACTCTCTCTTCTCTTCTCCCTCTCCTCTTCCTCCTTTTCTCTCTCTCCCTCTCCTCTCTCCCTTGGCTCTCAACCCTCCCTCCCTCCCAACCACTGTCTCTCCCTCTTCTCTCACCCCTTCACTCTCCCTCTTCTCCTCTCATCTCCTCTCCCTCTCCTCTTCCTCCTTTTCTCTCCCTTGGCTCTCAACCCTCCCTCCCTCTCCTCTTCTCTCTCTCCTCTCTCTCTCTCTCTCTCTCTCTCTCTCTCTCTCTCTCTCTCAGCTCCCCCCTCTCCTCTCTCTCTCTCTCCCCCCCCCCCCTCCCTCCCCCTCCTCCCCCTTTGCCTGTGTATGTGTATTTAAAGGACCATGTAGATGTGCACACTTTCTCATGCTGGAGACAAACTGACGACAAATGCTCCTCCAGGATGACGACAAAACCAATAAAGAAAATAAAAAGGGATTCTGTGTCCGAGCCTCATTCATCGTTTTGTTGTATGTGCTTTTACGCTGGTGAGGATTATATGTTTCTACAATCATTGCTAAAGAATACTTTCAGAGCATGAATTCAGTGAGCAGACTCGCCCCTCCACAGATCTGACCTGTATCTCATATTACCCTCACATCCCAGGCAGATGTTTCATGATATTCTCTAAAGAAAAGTGTAAGTTGATACTTGTAATGTTTAACTGATTAATCATGACTAAACCATAAGAAATAATCGTTGGATCTTGATAACAGTCATGTTTCCTTGGACCACAGACTAAACACACTAAAAGACCTTCTGTACTTATTATTAAATCAAAATGTCAAAAAAGGATAATCAAGGACACATTATTCATATTTATATAGAAGCCTTCAGTCACCATATTTCAACCATTATTGGATTAAAAGTATATTTCAAAAATCTCAATGTACAACAGGAATAATAGTTTGACCTTGAATATAGAAGATACGTTTGTTCATCGGTCGACAGCTTCACCGTTAACTGCAGCCAAGTCATTTATGAAACCAGAGCCACTTGAGTCTCAGACTTTATTTAGAGGCAGAAATCATAATATTTGAATATTTTGAACGTGTTTTACAGTTAGTTTTTTAATTATTTGGTTATAAATGAGATCATACGTCTGAATATGTTAGTCTTATAGCGTAAAATGTATATAATGTATATTTTATTTTTCCTTTTTTTTATCTGCCAACTGTACATTCTGTATATAGTCTATCTTAGTCTATTTTATTCTAATTTTATTTTATGCATGCCTTTTTATATATATCTTAGTTTATCCTGCTGTATGTTGCACCTACGCCGAAGCAAATTCCTATGTTTGTGAATTTCACTTACAATGGCAATAAACCGCTTTCTGATTCTGATTTTAGCAAAAACTGCACAATTTGCCATGTCCAATATTCAATGTTGGCAATTTGCATTCAACAGGCCAATTTCAAAACATTTTAAATCAAACTTATTTGCGTTTTGTGTTTTAATTTGGTCACACTGGACATGAATTGTACATTTCTGATGATTGAATCTATTTTCTTTTGCACAAAAATCAGAATTTGTCCATGATTTTGACTCGACACCGTCACATAGACATTTTATGAACACGTCATGCTTTAAATTATGTCCTAAAGTGAATTAAATATAATATTTATGGAGTCAAAATGTGTAAGTATGAAGTTCCTTTAACTTACTTTACAACAGTTTTTCATTTGCAAGACGTGCTCTGTCACACCGTGTGGAAAAATGTGTTTGACCATTTTTGGTATTTAATAGTAATAATTGACTTTATTTGTCTAGTAAACCCATTTATTTGCCTGAAACTCAAGTTAAGGGATCCTCAGAGTGTGAGAGCCATTGCTTTAGTAAACAAAAGCTCCAATATTCAAACATTAAAAAAGGTCTTGGAGGTGGTCATATGGGCAAACGTATCCTCCCCTTTAAACTATAATTAGGCCGTTAACGCTGTGTGAAAAACAACATCTTAGTCCAAACGGCCCGGTCCCGCGGTGACCCGCGTCCACAGCTAATCCCACTACCTGTTGCTGTGTCCGGGGGGGATCCGGCCGCAGACGCACGCGCGGCGCAGTCGGTCCGGTGGGTGTGTTCACGCAGGGACCACCGCCGTGTCCGTCCGTCCGTCCGCGCACACGACACGCGCGCGCGGGGAACATCTGGTGCAGCTGCGCATTGCGTCTCGCCGCCGATAAACACCGATCAAACACTGTCTCATGTCCCGGGCGGCGGGGAGGGAGGGAGGGAGGGAGGCGCGGAAATCAGAGCCGCCGTCCCCCCTCACGCACTCGCGCACACACCAGACGCGACACCCCCACCGACACGGCTCTCTCTCCGCGCCTTCCGCCGACACTTGCAGCCATTTTACGCGTCGGGGAGAGCGGAGGATGCGGTGACGGAGCGGACGGTGCACCTGGGCAGCGGCGGCGGCGGCGGAGGACGGCACGGCGGAAGGACGGACGGACGGACGGAGACGCGCCGCTAGGTCAAAATGGTGAAGAGGAAAAGCCTGGACGACAACGAGCCCGAGTGCGGCAAAGGAGTCCCGTTCCCCATCCAGACGTTCTTGTGGAGGCAGACGAGGTTCGTGCGTGTGCGTGTGCGTGTGGGGATACTAACAGGTGTGCGGCGGGAGATATAACGCGGTGTTGTGCCTGTACGTGTACGTGTGCGTGTACGTGTGAGCAGGTGTCGTGTCTGACTGCGGTGGCTGATGGTAATAAATGAGGTGTTGACAGCTGACGTCGCCTCTGGATGTGTCACGTAAAATACACCAAAGTGACACCAAATGAAATGATCTGTGTCAGTGATATTTCCAATCGTGACTTCGACTACAATGATCCTGTTTTGTTTGTCGTTATGGGTTTGTGGACTCTAATTAATACAAGAATAGGCTACGTTTATCACAAAGGCAGTGGTAAAGTCAATTTCTGATTTTCTTTATTCGCCTTCGGTCATCTTATGTTTACCTTTATTTGGTTGTAGATATGGATAAGTCTGTTCAGTGCCACTGGTTCTTCTCTGGCTCTATGGGCACACGATTACCAGTGTAAACAATAAAAGCTCCAAATCATCTATAAACTTATGTGACTAATAAATTTCACCCTGAAGGTTTCACACACAAGCTCCGTTTCAGTTGTTGAAGATTGCTTCCAGCAGGCATCTCTAACTCGCGGCCCGGGGGCCAAATTTGGCCCTCAAAACAATTTATTGTGGCCCCTGTGATGATTTTCAATTTGTATTATAATTGGGCCGCTGATAAAACGCATACTTCTCATGTATCAGTAATTATTAGGCTTGGTAATATATACTTAATTAAAAAACGTATTACTAAAACACATAGTTTGAAGGCAGTTTGTGGCTTATAAAGTATTATCATTTCTGAATTCTAAAATATACCAAATATGCCCTAAAAATGTAAAACTTCAGGCAACTAACATTTCGATTTTCTAGATTTTGAGGGAAAATGTATTTAGTGCGTTTCAGGTCTGTCTCTGTTGTGGCCCCCGACCAGCTCTGATTTTCTAAATTCGGCCCCTTTCAAAATGAGTCTGAGACCCCTGGCTCAGAGTCTATGGTGTTTGACCTGTTGGTTATGATGATAAACACAGAGGCCAATCAATCAATCAATTCTGTTCACGTTCTAGAATGTGATGATGTCATGACCTCAGATGGAGCACTTTCCATATTTATAACATTGAACTTTACCATGAAATCTCTCAAAGGTAAATTCGCAAATGTTGAACCTGGTGGTATTTATTATGAACAGTATTTTACAATCGTGATCTGGAGGATACAGACTCTAACACCGGGTGACACTGACTCTGGGGCAGGTGCAGTTCTAAATGTGGGCCCTTTAAAGAGTGGCTCATGCCCTTGGTTTGGACCCTGGCCCTACGGTTGAGAATCCCTGCTCCAAAACACACGCTAAAGGGCTTTTATCATTAAAGTCAGTGGTTCTCAAACTTTTTCAGTCACAACCCCCCAAACACGCAAAGTGATAAATGATATTATATATCTAATGTTTTGAGAATACAGACATAGACAAATGACTTTGATCGGCCGACAAATAGGAATCCACATTTACCACTGCATTTGAAGGTGTCAAGCCTTGTTTAACACTATTGTATACATTTTTCCTCATCATCTGGGGACCCCCGATCATTTTGCGACCCCCATTGGGGTCCCGACCCCCAGTTTGAGAACCACTGGTCTATATGACAGGTCCTCATGTTTGTCTAATCATAACTTAGTTTGGTGAGAGGGCACATGTGGTAAATATTTATCATAGTTTTATATTTATGAAGTTGCAGTTTGTGATGAAAATGTGACAAATAAAAGTTTAGAATTACAACAAGTCGAGCAGAGTACAAAACAGAGACAGTTTACAGACGATTGACACATTTCTGGCTGTTTTAACAATCATTCAACAAAATAAAGGTGTTATAAGGGATTATTATTTGTCGAATCATAACTTTTGTGTCCTTTTTAATAGATTTTGTGCCTTGTTTTCAAAATGGTTGCTAGGTAACAGTTGTGTAATTACCTCTAACTATGTCATATTTGCTGCCCATGTCCAACCAGGAAGTCTGATCTAATCGTGTTCACTACGTTTTATTGATATGTGTGGTGTAATCTGTCATATGGACTTTAAATGGAAATGTCAAAAAATAACCTTTGTTTGGTTGATAATGTATTTTAAAAATTGTGGTGTACATTAGAAATAACTGTTTGACTGTTGACCTCTAAAATAAATTATATATTCAAATGTTGCTTTGTTTTTGTTTGTCAGTGGTCACTTGGCTACTTATGGCGCTCATTTGCATATTCTGTCTGTGTTTGTAGTGCGTTTCTGCGGCCGAAGTTGGGCAAACAGTATGAAGCCTCCTGTGTGGTAAGTCATAATCTTTATAACGAACGGCCTCGAGCGCTGCCTCTGTGTAATCTGTTTACCTTAATGCACCCAAACTGCTCTTCACATTAACTAATGAGTTTCCCCCGGTTTGTTTCCGAGTATTATCCACGCACAGAGCACATTTACACGCTTCTATCTGTAATGACCAGAGGTGGTGAGCCAAATATTCACTCAGGAAAGCATGTTACTTCAAAGACACAACAATGAGAAAAAACATATATGAAAGAGCGATGCAAGAAACATGTAATAGTGTGAACGTGAACATAAAGCGTGTGTGACTTGTGGAACCAAAACATAACCTCAAGTAAAAGTACACTGTAGAAAGTAGAAAGTGACTCAGAGAAGTACAAACACGCACATACTGTGTGAAATCAACTTTAATGAGCTTTTGTTACAACTTTCCTCATAGTTTACTCATTGTTATACTGTGATTGATTCCTGCATGTTTGAGTTAACCCTGTATTGTCCTGACACAGGCTCCAGTGCTCAGAAAAGTCCTGTTTTCACCTACCCCCTATCCCCGCCCACATCCTGTATTTAATTGTGATTATTTGAATAATTAAGGCTCACGTCAAATGACACTTTTCAAAAATAAAACCATGTAAATGATAATCTGCTGCTTGTTACAGTTAAATGTCACGACGGAGAGGCGGGACTTATCAGTTCTGCAGTTTTGAACAGGAAGTCAATGGGTTGGCTTCTATTATTATGCTGTTTTAAATCAATGTTGCAGTTTACACTGAACAAAATGTAAAATTATGATTTACCATGATACAGTTCATAACAAGGTGCATGAAAAAAACATAATACGTCTCCTTTAAAAGCAGGTAAATGCATGGCGCTATGGAGGTCGCAGCTGTCACAGCGTGTCCCCGGGGCCGCGCTCGGGGCCGCGCTCGGGGCCATGTGGGTCGCCCACACACTCAAAGAAAGGCGCTTTAGTCCTCGCCGGCTGTGTGTCTGACGCCTCTCGCTCCTCTCTCTCCTTCCTCTCCAGTCCTTTGAGCGGGTGCTGGTGGAACATAAGCTCCACGGCCTGTCCCCCGCGCTGTCCGAGGCCATCCAGAGCATCTCGCGCTGGGAGCTGGTGCAGGCGGCGCTGCCTCATGTGCTCCACTGCACCGCCATCCTGCTGTCCAACAGGAACAAGCTGGGTGAGATGTGTGCCGCAGCGTTAAACAAAAACCTTAACCTTAATACCATACTGTGGAACATCTGGCAATACAATACACTCTAGAGACAAGAATTTATATTGACGTAAGATATTAAGTCTATTAACGTAATATCTAATTCATTACTTTGGGTCAACAAAAATATATAAACTTTTTCAAATGTTTTTACTTATAGCAATCACATCTGTTTGAGTGAAACTCTGACTAAATCCTGTGAGTCTAACACAGGTTCTACTGCTGCAGGTCACCAGGACAAACTGGGCGTGGCCGAGACCAAGCTGCTGCACACCCTACACTGGATGTTACTGGACGCGCCGCAGGAGTGTGCCCAGGAGCCCGGCCTGGGTCACGGTGGCGCCTTCCTCCAGCCTGTAGGGGGCGGCAGCAGCGGCGGGTTCCTCCAGCCCGTGGGGAACCAGGCTGTGCCCCCTGGGTCGGGGTCCGGGTCGGCCCTGGGGGGGTCTGGGGCTCAGCACCTGGAGGACGATGAGCAAACTCGGACCAAGCTGTTTCAGAAGAGCATGGCCACCGTGGAGCTGTTTGTGTTCCTGTTTGCTCCTCTCATCCACCGCATCAAGGTACGCAAGAAAAAGGTCAAAAAGCAGCTTTTCAAACTAATGGTATAAGAATATTTCTGCACCTTTTGTTAAAAAATTATAGACTTTAACTTTTGAACCACATCAGATAGACAAGTTTTTTTATTGTTAACTAGAGACTTCATGCTTTCCAACAAATCATCCCATAACTCTCTGGCACAAACACCCAGGACCAGTGCTGGAAGGAGCGTTTCCCTTTTGTTTGGCATAAAAATAGCCGAGTCCAAGTTAGAAACAAGTCCACTGGAAGAATCTGTCTTGCTTTGTGTGTTCATAAGCCTCTGTCAGAAAAAGAGCCTGGTTGAGTTGTGTACTGTTCGCTCTGCCCTGAGCCAATCAGAGAGCAGTGTCTAGTCATGTGATTCAGTGGAATCTTAAGTAATAAATGACTCATTTGTCTGAGGTTGAAAATTACTTTTATTTATCCTGAAGGGGACATGCTGTTTGTTAGAGACATGCAGCCAACCAGAAGAAGAATTCAATATCAGTATTAACACAAAAAATCTGTCTTTCATCTGCTAAACCCCTTGTGCAGTGTGTCATCATCAATACAAGATCTTGGTGAAAAATCATTGGAATGAAATGAATCTTTTGACTTTGCAGAAGTTCATTAAAATGTTGCCACCATGAATGTGTGCTGCGCTCCAGCCACACATTAGAGCATGTGACCTTTATTTTCTGTGGCTTCTTGTTTTAGCACGGGCAGTGTATTTACATGTACATGTACAGTGGTCCAGGTGAACTGAATACTGCACAGGGGCTTTACAAAGAGGATTTACAGAGTCACAGTTTGAAGGCAACAGTGTGTCTCAGTGGAGCAACAGCAGTAATGGTCTGTTACTGGACGTACACTTGCTGCGGCACATTGTGGAGCGACTGGAGGGACAGTCCGACACGAGTCAGTCCTGTTGACAGTGCTTCACTCCTTAATGCACCAGTCAGTCATGTGATTGAGCCGTTTACTAGCACTTTAATATGGGCCACTGTTAATAACCTTGCTCCTCCAGATGAATTCTTGTGATATTTGTGAGTTCACAAACCCTTGAGAATCCATCTGGGCGTGTGCCACTGTCAGGGCTGCACCGGCCGCTGTGTGCTGGACCAATCACAGCGCTGCATTGGACAAACCTAAACAAACATGGCGGCGCCGATGGTCGTACTTGGGCCTATTTCAACATTTCTCGGCTTATTCCGGTTTTGCACCGCTGTGACCAATCATTGCAAATGTTTGAGATCAATGGGGGCCTGTCCAGATTGATAATGTGTAGAACTAATTCAGAGTGAAACACATCAATCTGGCGTGAGCAGGTTACATTGCAATAACTATTCCTCCTCATTGTCACTATAGAGTTCAGGATAGAACGTCAAAAAACAGCCATTACTATGGAAATCCTCCATGTTTAGAGTGTTACACTGGCATAAAGAAACATTAGCCAAAATGATGTAAAAAAAAAAAATCCATGGAAGAACCTGATAAACTGCTGGGTCACTTCTGGTAAATACCGTACATTTATCAAAATATAGTGTTTGAATTAACGCTACATTTAGGATTTAGCATCTTAAAATCTCAATTGATTTAACATAGGGCTAACTGAAAATTCTGTTATGTGTGACATCTCGATCCCGAGCTCATAGGTTCCGTTCTAGAATGTGATGATGTCATAACCTCTGATGGAGCAATAGTCACTTTTCTCTGTTGATAACATTGGACTTTGCCATGAAATATCTCAAATTCACAAATTCACAGATGTTGAACCTGGTGATTTCTCTTAGTGACTAGACTTAAGAAATCCTTGTATTACAAAAGTCTGCATTTGAACAATATTTATTTTAGCTGCCCTCCATCTGCATGAATTATCATTGGCTGATGGAATGTTGTGATGTCACAAGTACATTTTTATCAAAGATTTTGTCAAAATGAAACAGAGAGTAATCACTACACTACACTACTACACACAGGTGCTCAATATGCTTGAAAACTCTTGGATTTTACTACGTTGTTTTCAAGGTTGGGAAAGTGCTAGAACTTTGGAAAAAGTACTTGAAAATGAAGCTTGCCTGTATCCTTTGCATTTTCACAGTAAATTGTGGTAATAGTCTGGAGTTTGTTGTTTTGAACTATTTTAAAATCACATTTATGCTGGTGTTATAATGTTGTACATTGTCTGTGGCATCAGTTTGACTGGAATCACTTACTTTTTCATTGCTTTTCATCACAGCACCACTGTTTATCGAGTGAAAGACCTGTGAACGAGCCATAACGCACGTGTGTTTTCATGCATATTATGGAATTGCGCGTTAGTTTGAACCCGTTTCTAAAAATGCCCTAAAATACATTAAATGATTTGTTCGACAAAGCACACTTCACCAAGCCTTGTGATACTTTTGTTTACATTTTCAAAGTACAAACTGGGACAAATCCATAGTATTGTTCTTTCGTTGAATTTAGAAACTAGAGTTATAATATACATTTGCAAGTTTGTCTCCGAAAAAAGTACAAAAAAGTTGTTCAAAGCCTGGCTCTGACTGCAATTACATACATTTACGTCGACTAAAACTATGACTAAAACTAGATACTTCCATCAACTTAAACTACTGATATTTTTGTTGACTAATAAAACTAATCATCACGGGACGAGGGGAGACTAGGTACATCTTCCACTCTCCAATCCCAGAGACCCAAACCAGAGCACAAACAAACTCAACACACATCTTTAAAACTAAAAAGGACGATTGGACCCTCTGCACTACATGAACCCAAACAGAGTACTTTACAAATGACTCGTACTGAGCGCTCAGGTTTCAGACGTGCGCTGTGTCTGGGGCGTATCGACCTGTGTGTACAAGACTGTAGTCCGGTTACGCGTGCCAATCATAAACAGACGCTCCATCACTGCTGCGTTTGTGTTACCGTTTGAGCGCTGGATTCTGATACTGGATGAATAGTTAATGCCATCTCTTTTGCTTGTTTTACAGGAATCGGACCTGACCTTCAGACTGGCCAGTGGTTTGGTGATTTGGCAGCCCATGTGGGAGCACAGACAGCCGGACATACCCGCGTTCACCACACTCATCAAACCGGTTCGAAATATAGTAACAGGTATTGACGATGGAGACGGTGCTTTTTTATGGATATTTTTGGAACATCCCAGAAAAAACAACATCTCCACGGGTAACAGAATAATAGAAACCCATCTTCTAAAAACGTACACAGTACTGCTGTCGTACGCATACCTAAAGCCTAAATGTTCTAATTATGACTTAGTTTGGTGGAATAAAACCTGTGGCAATTATTTATTGTAGTTTACATCTGTGAAGTCGCAGTTTGTGAAGAGATTTTGAGAAGAAAAAGTTTAGAATTACAGGAAGGAGCTGAGTTCTAAAATGGAATTCCTCTGTGATGTCATCAAAAAATCACGTGCCGTTGTAAATACAGAGACAATTTACCCACAACACATTTTATGGACAGTTTAAATGGTCATTCAACAACATAAAACTGTTATCAGGTATAATTATTTGTCAAATCATAACTATTGTGTCATTTATATTTATTTTGGCTGTTTTCAAAATGGTTGCTAGGTAACAGTTGTAGAATTACCTCTATCTATATCATCTAACCCTCCAACCAGGAAGTAACATTTTTAAACAAAACAAAAATTTAAATCTTAAATATAATCATGTTCAGTACGTTTTAGTGAAATGTGTTGTCCAATTCACACACATAGACTTTAACGTAACTCCAAAACTCACAAACACTTACAAGCCTAATAAACTGCTTTCCTTTAGTGAACTCAACTGCACCGGGGCAGAAACAGACAGGAGCATAATAGACGTGTGTCCGGACGTGGACTCACTGGTTTTATATCAGCACAGATGCCAAACGACACTCCACAGTGGACTAGCACGTGTGTTTTTGTCCACTGTGTGAAAGTGAAAGTAAAAACTACTGGAGCTCCAATGTGTTTGTTTGTGTTTCAGAGAGAAAATAACTTATTTGTCCTGAATTTCTTTATGTCTGAAAATCAAATGAGTCACTTAAAGGCTGGTTATGCTTGATGATAGCCGTTGCTAATAAAACTTCAATGCAAAGTTTTAGCACTAGTGCTAAATAGCTGGACGCCCCTGAACGTCCCTCAGCCATCACTAGACTAGGACTGAAGTGGTCTGAGTTCAGATGTTTTGCACACTTGAGTTGTCTGTGCATGTAAACATGACTGCAGCTACGCTCACATTTACCACTGATTCAGACTTTGGGATGACACACAGTTTACGTTACGCATCTATCCTTAATCAAGAAGTCCTAGTGCTGAGGAAATTAATTGTTGTGGGAGTGAGTTGAAGTGTCCTTTATCTCCCCATGCCGTTGGAAAACAAGCTAGCTAAGCAGCAGAGAAATGTCAGTTTCCATTTAGCTGTATTAAGTAAATATATCAAATATAGCAGCTTTATGGACAAAAATGAGGTAAAAAAGCAAAGAAACACATTTTGTCGGTTGTGCCGTTATGCCACTCACTGCCGCTCAGAGAACGGTTGAGGGACAGTTTTCGAATCAAAATGATATCACTGCAAAACCTCTATACCCTGGCCTGAACAGCACCACTAAATGGAGACATCGATCAGGTCTGCACGGTATTGGAAATGATTGCAATATGGCTGTTAAGATCTGTGTTATTGATATTATTGCAATATTTAAATACACTTTTTAACTAAGGTTGAAACTAGCGATTATTTTAGTAGTCACTAGTCAGCGATTATTTCTATTGTTCTATTTCTATTGACTTAGAATAAACTAACATTTTTAACCAAATAAATGTTGACATATTGTGAATGAAGCCTTCTAGAGAGAGAATATTTATGAATAAAGTGTTTAATTGAGGAAAATCAGAAATGTCATTTTTCTTTAATAATGTCAGTCTTTGTTATAGAAGTCTCTTAGTTTGTGTTTTAAAATCTGTTTAGTCCAGACTACGACGACCATCATCAAAATACAAGTGTAATTATTGTTTATAGTCGACGAGTCACAATTAATTTACTAATTGTTGCCGTCCTAATTTTGATGCAATGTCGTCTGTTATATTAAATAAAAACAACACATACAATACCAAGGCTAATTAAGTTTGAAAAAGCTAGATTCAATAGATGATTTGAAGACTTTGGTGTTACTGCGATGTATTTAGTTTGTTGCGATATCGACACTTTTGCGATAGATAGTGCAGCCCTAATGTCGACCTCTGTTTTGTTTCTATTGCAGCCAAAAGGAACTCCCCGGCCAACAACCAGTGCAGCCCTCACGGATCTGGAAACCCCGGTCCCATGGTAGGCGCGCCCTTAAGCCCGCTCTTCTCGTCTTAGCGCTCCCTTGATGGTTAAACGCGCTCAGGCAGGACTGTGTCAGATGTGTCTCCGCCTCCCCCTTGATATTATCCCCCCGAGGCCCTGGCTGGTTATATTCATTAGCGCTGGCCATCCGGGAGCATTTGCGTGGTTAGCTGGGGTCACGGAAGAAACGCCCCCCCCCTGCCTCCCAGTCTTTAATTATCAGGATGTTCAGTAGGTGAGTAGGGCAGCAAGGAGTTTGAAAGAAGACCTATTGTGCTTTTGTCTGCTGTATAGTTCTGATCTATTACACTTGCGGATCATTATTTTTTATTCCGGTCATTTTAAATTGCAATATTAGTTGAAAACTGCGTCAGTGTTTTGCGCTGGTCCCGTTACGTCGTCCTGTGGAGAGCTGCAGTTCACGATAACGAGAAGCGTATTCTGATTTCTTTTTGCTAAAATGGCTACGCGGCGGTGCCTAATCCTGTGTGTGTCACTGTTCAAGAAAATAAAATTGTAGAACGAAGTGCAATTTTAGATTCTCCACTGATACACACCAACTCAAACACATGAATCTCAATAAATAGAACTTCCAGTGGTTTAATAAGAAGGGAAAGGAGGGAGTAAATAACATAATGAGTTCTACAAAAGACAAAATCAACCAAAATCTTTCCATTGAGACTTACTCTGTGTAAAATGTGCTAAACCTTAGACATCTACAAGCATGGTATTCTTGTATAACATTCAATAATCGATTACTGACTAAGGCCCAGATTTACAAAGACGGGTGAAAATGCGAGTACTACTTAAAATATGCACGTTGCATTTTGTGGGCACGTTGCACCTTATTTACCGTCAGAAGCTGCACATATTGTCAGTGGCACAAATCTGATGTGTAAATGAGTTTACTGTGGGAGCAGAGGAAGTGCAAATGTGCCTCTGCTGCTGCTGCTTTGGAGAACAGACACGTGAGAAGGTCTGATGATGAACGATGATATTCACAGGCCGCACAGGCCAACAGCTTTAATATAATAACAATAAAAATAATATTATTTCAGTTATATAGCATATCAATGATTTCAGTCAATCATAATCATAATCATCATCAATTAATTATAATCAATGATTATGAGATCTTCATCTCAGGCTACAGGGAAAGTGTGTGATCAGTGTCTGGCTCCTCATCATTTGAACCACACGTGTTTGTGAACGTTTAGGCAGAATAAGCCAGTCCTTCTGTGCGTTTGTCCAGAGTTCAGAGGCTCACTGCAGCCACAGACAGAAGGATGTGATGGAAACCTGCAGCCGTTTGCCTTTAACCAGATCTGCCCAAAAGATGAATATGGGACAGCGGATCGGAGGTTTTATTACAGCCGAGTTTAGAGGATAACGGGACAGCACGGACACAGGCAGCTTTGGACACGCCTGGGACGAGACTCAATCATGGACGGTTTTCACTAAAGACACTAAAAGATCTGGGACAAACTCCTGAAATCTGTTTGAGGGACAGTTAACTGCTCCAGTTCAAAGCGACACAGATGAGAATCCAGGCCAAAGTGTCGCAGGTAAAGTGTGTTTTATAACCTCTCCTCTGTCAAAACAACACTATTATTTTGTAGTAGGTCTATTTGTATTTGTAAATGTGTCAAACACAATCACACCACATTGACTGCATAACTATAATAGTCTGTCACCCAGTTTTACTGCTCGCAGACTTGAGCGCCCACAAAACATTATCCTTTGCCTTTCCTCCGCCTCCAGTTTTGCACGTTGGAGCGAAATTGCCCTGTTTTGCACATTCATTAGATCCCATGTGCTAACTTTGCTCTGCGGACTGAGGGAGACGCAAATCTGAATCTAAATATTTTATGTACTATTACTTTTTTTTTTAGTTAATTAAACTGATATATGTTAAGTAAAGTTACTTATTAAAGTTAGTTTGGATGGAAAAGTATGGAATGGGTCAAGACATTTCTGTAAAGTCAATGTTTTATTCTTATCTTCTTCTATTCTTATTGTAGTTTAGCAATTAATTTTTTCAATGTTCTTTCAGAAGGTTATAATTCTCTGGTTTAACACTTTTTTAAAAAATATTTATTGTGATTTAAATAAATAAATAACATCTTTGGGGAAATACAGAAACATCTAATTTAATGAGCATTTAACCTTGTTACAACAGTTTTGCAGTTTTGAACAGGAAGTCAATAAATCTTTTTTTTTTTTTTTTTAACTAGGCTATTTTAGATAAATATTGCAGTTTAAAATGTAAAATGATGATCTACGTATGGTACACTTAATTACCTGGAAAAAGCATACTGTGTCTCCTTTAATAACAAATAAAAAATCAACCGTTTCCTGTTAGTCCAGCCCCTGTTCTGCTGTGTTCATCACCCATATCTCTCCCATTGACCTCTCTGTTCAGGGCTTCCAGGTGGTTTGTGAAGCCGTCCAATCAGACTCGTCCTCCCCTGCCTCTGGAGAGCAGAGCTGCCGCCGCGGTAACTCGGTTGAAAAGGGCGGTCCTTCCCAGCCACCCCCACCCATCAAGGGACCCTCCAAGAAGAAGTGAGTACCATTGATTCCCTTCATAGTACGTCTATGATTTAGTGTTGCCTTTAAGCTAGCAGCATAGATTTTTGATTTTGGAGTCATTTTGAAGCTTTGTGTCAGCTTTGCGGGTTTTGATGTACGAATTGTGCTCTACAAATAAACCTTACCTAGACTCTACTGAAGACTCTAGGCAAGGTTTATTTGTAGAGCACACTTTGTGTGTTCAAGTGTTCTGTAGAGTCTTCAGTCGAGTCTTCAGTTGTTTGTTCAGTAGAGTCTTCAGTAGAGTCTTCAGTTGTTTGTTCAGTAGAGTCTTCAGTAGAGTCTTCAGTTGTTTGTTCAGTAGAGTCTTCAGTGGAGTCTTCAGTAGAATCTCCAGTAGAGGCTTCTGAGTGTTCTGTAGAGTCTTCGGTTGTTTGTTCAGTAGAGTCTTAAGTTGAGTCTTAAGTTGAGTCTTCAGTGGAGTTTTCAGTAGAGTTTTCAGTAGAGTTTTCAGTAGAGTTTTCAGTAGAGTGTTCAGTAGAGTTCATTAGAGTTCAGTAGAGTTTTCAGTAGAGTTTTCAGTAGAGTTTTCAGTAGAGTGTTCAGTAGAGTGTTCAGTAGAGTTCAGTAGAGTCTTCAGTAGAGTTCAGTAGAGTTCAGCGTCCAGGTGGTGAATGTAATGATTGCCATGTGTTTTAGCCTGAAAGCTGATACTATTAAAAAGATGAATGTGGTGGAAGGAAGTGGCGATGGTGATGGCGTCCATGGCGTCCTGCACACTGAGGTTACATTCACACTTGTCCTGCTTTGGTCCTGGGTTTATTGCGGTTTAGCCTTGACATTTTGCACCTCCGACATGAGAAAGTGCCCTGGAACACCACTGAGACCGGTAATTCCATCTTGTGAACTGGGAGCTCGACCGTCACACACACAACAACAAAGAGAATCACAGAAAAAGTGGATCTGAGCGCCTAAACACCACATAAACCATATGAACATTTGATGCAGGTCAAATCTAACAATATTCTATTATTAAGCTTAATACAGTTTACCGTTTACTTTTTTTGAGCTATAGATGTGCCATGTTGTTTACACACAGGTTAATACAGCTGGAATGCTCTGAGGTCGCAATGTTCAAGTGGGAAATATCCGATCTCGCTGTTGCTTGGAACGCAGCAGTAGTTCTGTGTTTAGTCGATGTTTGGTGCCAGTGTGGACATTGTGTGAATGACTTCTGCCAAAAGGTCAACGATTGGCTTTTGAAAGCTGTCTTGTTTTCTAGATTAAATATTCTTGAACTATTACCTTGATGCTTATTGATTGATATAATTACTGTATGTAGTAATGATACCCAACTGTCACAATACTATCACAGAATTATTGGAAATTGTCTTTTCATCTGGATCTTTATGTTAACTTACATATTATTTTTAACTTTATCATTCAGAAAGTTTGATTTCATAAAGCTAATCACGAGAAGAATTGTGATCTATGAGACAATTTGAAAGAGAGACAATCTAGTATTCTACTGTTGTAAATAATAGTTAATAATTATTAAATCTTGATTTTTTTTCCCACAACACTAACACTTTATATCTCTATATATCTATATAAATATAATTTTTAACACACAAACAGAACTTGCAACTGTAATGGCCGATATTGGGGTTTCACTCATTCTAAATTGCTAAGGTTTAACTTTAACTTTAACTTAGTCGTATCTGGTGTTTGTTCCGCCTGGCCGGAGCCCATTTGACACAGGTCACCTATTTAGATAAATGTCATCTATGTCATAAGTTAACCTTCCTCCTTGTCTTGATGTAATGTGTTTGTGTTTTGACTACTATGTGATATTTGGATATTGTGTCTTCATGATGTGTTGTCTTCGAGTATAAAGCGCTTATACTCTGAATGTGTTGTATGCGTCGACCAGGGAGAGGCATGGATGTATTAAATGAACTGGATAAGGCACGCCCCCTCTGACTGTGGTCCCAGATTGATTTGTGGCCGTGCGAGGTACTGCAGCCTCTTGGAACCAGCCTTTTTCTCAAATGTCACATTATAATTGCAGACAGGACTGAATTATTATCGGTATTTAAATAAAATAGAAGGAAATGTTCTTTTCTACCGTTTCTAAAATCCCCGAAATTACCGTTTTTATATGAAGTGGGGGATTGTCGTCACGTGGCGCCCTAAAACAAAGATGGCAGCCATCGTTTCAGGAAGTAAAACAAAGATGTCAGCCGCCGTATCAGGAAGTAAATGCGGAAGTAAGAAACTTTTTTGGGGTCATGCGCCACTGAGCACTCTCCATAGGGATAAACAGGACGGCCATCTTGGATTCATCTTCCAGGTTTTATTATAGTTCTATGGGGAGAGGTCACTATGTCAGGGAAAGGCGTCTATTCACTCTGGTACCAGTGAATAAAGAAACTCATTGATCAGACTCATTCTCTCTGCATTTTTATTGTTTAACTTGTTTTAAAGAAATCCACAACTGCAATTCTCCCGTAATACAACATTGAAGCAGTCCACAATATTCTTATCAGTTAACCTCATTAATACCACTTCAGCCCCACATCTAACATCGGCGCACTTGCTCTGGGCCGTGAGCACAACCAGACCAAACCAAACCAGTCCACACCTCGCCAGGCTCCGTCCGTGCTAGCATTAGACATGTAGCACATTACTTCCGTGTAATTAGCCTGCTTATGTGGGCAAATGTCAGGCGGCACAGCGGATGCCCCGGCGCGACAGGCTTCAACAGGCACCGGTGCGAACGGGGCGACAGTAGCGCTGAGAGCAACACATTACACACGGGAGTATAGAGCTATTTGTGTACTCAAGCTACCACGCTAACGGGCTAAACTGCACAGCTTTGACACACGGTGCTAGAAGGCTAAGTATTTGTACTGCAGGATAATGTGCTGGTGTCACACTGAAGGACAGAGGAGTCAGCGTGTGGATGGAACGAGGCGACGTTCCAGTGTGACGGAATGTTTGAAATGAATAAAATGGCAACAGAGGAACCTCTGTTTAAAATACAATGAAAATGTTATATTTTCTTACTTTAGGATTGATAATATAGACCAGGGCTATTCAACTTAATTTCACCGACGGCCAGATTTTTCTGATGGTTTGTCCTCGGAGCTGGAAATGAGCCCAACACGCTAACTCTTGGCAGAACTGAACCAGGACTAAACCAGGTCTAAACCATGTCTAAACTAGGATTAAACCCAGTCTAAACCAGGTCTAAACCAGAACTAAACCAGGTCTAAACCCGGTCTACACCTGGTCTAAACCAGGTCCAAACCAGGGGTAAACCAGGTCTAAACCAAGTTTAAACCAGGACTAAACCAATAACAAGAGCTAAAATATTGTCTATATTTTTGGAAGATGGGTCGAGGGCCCGCTCTTATCCCTTGCAGGGCCTGATTTTAACCCCGGGTCTTAAATTGATGCTGGTAGGACGCAGTCTGGTATTTGTGTTCACATTCTATTAATTAATTAATTAATTTATATATATATATATATATATATATATATATATATATATATATATATATATATATATATATATATATATACATTTAAAAAAGATTTTAAAAAGTCATTGAATGAATAAGAAACTTTTTTTTTTTTTTTTACATGAGATGGCAAATTTAAAGCACTCAAAAGCATGTTTAAAGGCTAATAACAATATGAAAATGCAGAATATTTGAATATTTTTTCCTTTAATGAAGTAGTTACTGAACCTGAATTCTAAACCATTTGTTCATTATAAATTAAGTCCTTCGTGCTTTATTATGGCTAAATAAGGGGTAGTTATTGTGAAGCGGTACCAAATAAATAAGTTATTTTTATTTTAAGTTTTATTTTTATATTAATAATGTATGGCAACCATTCCAAAGCATCTTGACATAATCTAGTCTAACTCTAGTCAATATTACTCAAATTAAGATTTTGAATTTATAAAAGGCTTGTCGTTATTTTTGAAGATACATTGCTGAAGAAAATATAAATGAACAATGATATAGAAACTAATAACATTAAACCTGGATTATTATCATATAAAAAAAAAAAAAAACACGAGATGCTATAAATAAACAGCATAATTAAACACTTACTAGTTAGTTTTTTTGTCAATAATGAGTCATACAAGTTGTTTATTCAACTCATGGCTCAAATCTGATTGTAAAAGTCCTTCCCTACAGTAATGCAAAGATAAAGTACAGACGACATACACTGACCCCCAAAAATGATTGTTCTATTTGTCATTTATAGAGAGATATGTCGATATAGGAATTATCGTGTCATTCATTCATTTCTACCGCTTACTCCCGTTAGGGGTCGCGGGTGACTGGAGCCTATCCCAGTGACTTTGGGCCTTAGGCGGGGTACACCCTGGACAGTGGCCAACTCGTCGCAGGGCTAACACAGAGACACAGAGACATAGACAGACAACCATTCACTCTCACATTCATACACTACGGGCAATTTAGAGTTCTCAATTAACCTCCACAGTCATGTCTTTGGACGGTGGGAGGAGCCGGAGAACCCGGAGAGAACCCACGGTAACACGGGGAGGACATGCAGACTCCACCCAGAGAGATCGTGTGATGTTGGGGTGGTCCGGGATTTGAAACCACGATGTTGGGGTGGTCTGGGATTCGAACCCACGATCTCCTTATTGAGTGGCAGAAGCTCTAGCCGCTCTGCCACCGTGCACCCCACACGAATTATCGTGTCAGTCCTATTTAAATCCTTATAAAGATAGTCTTTTTCTGACGTCTGTTTTGACTAGAAGCGTCACATTTTGCTTCTTTTCTAATCCAGAAGACGTTGGATGCGCTAACGTCCTACTTCCATCTCCCACATTAGCAGACTGTGTGCAGCGCAGGTCGGTCAGCGCTGACTCACTCAAGCGTGGGGGAGGAGCCGGACTTTAAGTTTGTTTGTGTTTTCCATCCATTTTCCACCCTGGCTGGTTTTGACAAGCCGGCGCTTCAGCCCAGCACATGTGATCCAGCTGACAGCCAGCAACTGTCGGGAAGCGAGCCCCAGATGCCCCTCCCCCGGCCGGCTGCGTCCACACAGCACCAGAGGCTTAGGAGCAGGCGCATGGCAGTCTGTCTGTTATCTCTACATGGGCAGATTAATGAGGTTTTTCACGTAGATGGTGCAAATTGTAATTACATTTCGATATGACAGTGGTGCGGTGTAAGCAGAGTGAGCCTGGAGTCCTGGAGAACTAAGGAGGCAGGGAAGAATCTGACCTAGAGACGGGAGATCTATCAAAACATTGAGAAGATCACAATATCAAGTATATTGTCTGAAGTTTGATGGATGCAATTAGCAAATTGCCGTACAGCTTGCCAGTGCCCGAGCCCGAAGCTAGAGTGAAAGTTGTGTGTGATTGGTGGTGGTCAGAGGGGCTGGTGGCGCAGATTGGCAGCCTCGCTTCTGTCGGTCTGCCCCAGTGCTTGGAGCAGCTGCACACACACACAGCCTGGTACTAATACAGACATTCTATCTTAGTCATTTTAAAATGAAGTTTTAATGTGATTTGATGTGAGGTCCCAGTGCTTACATAGATACTCACGCTCTACCCTTAAAGTTTGTGTAAAGCCATGAAAAAGCAGTTTGAACCAGTATAACACTCCCGATATCTGCTCCGAATGCACTGAAGTCGTTAGATGGCAGAAGCTGATAGTAACATAATATGTCTTCAGCAGGTTCAGTCCACAGTGCACATTTTAAACATGCAGCGGCATTAACACCCCAGAGAACACTGAAAGCTGATTTTACATTTATTTCAGAACATGTTTGTTAAGTCTAAACTTCAGAGTCAGCCGATTTCACACAGAATCAGATCTCATGGAGACATGGGGACATTTAGGTCTCTACTTTATCTGACCAGTCAAACTGTAATTTCAGCGTGTTCGCCTTTAATCTTTAACCATATATTCAATTATACAACATTTGATTTATTTTGCAGTGTGAGTGAGTGAGTAGAATTCATTTCCATCCTCACTTCCTCTCATGCCCAGCTCCCCCGCTCCTGTGATGCTGGGAGCAGTTACTATGGTAACCCGCCGGCTGCTGCATGACTCCTACTGCATGGTAGCTGTCGTCATTCTGTCTCCATGGCGACCTGACACAACAGCAGCAATGGAGTGCACTGACATGGAGCACGCCAAAGGATGAAGGGAAGCTAAAGTCATTCAAACAGAACAACACACAAGCACATCATACACACGCCATTTTGAATAACACAACTAGGACTTAACCCATTGACACCTTTAATATTTTACAATTAGTACATACATATTTAGTTAGTTAGTTACTGGCAGTGGTGGAAAGTAAAAAAGTACAAAAGTAAAAGTAGTGTACTTAAGTAAAATGTTTAGGTATCTGTATTTTACTCAGCTTTTACTTCACTACATCTGAGACCAAATATCTCTACTTTTTACTCCTCTACATTTTTCCTGAACTGAAAAGTAAAATGTACTTTTAGTTTTGTTTTTAGCACGTTGATGGTGACGTTCTGTCTGAAGGTTTTGAGTTCAAGATCAACAACAAGCAAACAAAAATATACACAAAAAAAGGATCTACAAAAATTAAGAAATTAATTTGAATAGACCTTTGTAGACCAAAATCAAGCACAATTACCAAAATTACGACATTTAATACGTAAAACTGGTCTCATAATCTGCATGAAATACTTTTACTTTTGACTCTTAAAGTACACTTCCAAACAGGTACTTCAACACGTTTACTTAAGTAGATTTTTGAATTTGATACTTGAGTATTTTTTTGCACTCGAATCTGTGTTTTTACTTGAGTAACAAAATTGAGGACTTCATTCTGTAAAAGTGACTTTCATGTTTTATGTTGTGTTCATGTATGCTGGTGACTAAGTATCCCAGTGTTTTCAAGGACCCCCTTGAAAACGAGATGGTTCATCTCAAGGGGTTATTCCTCTAAATAAATAAATGTCAAACAATGTCCCCAATAATGTGCACTTGAACCTTCACAAATGACACACTGATGCCCCTTGTGGTTGAGTGGATACCACATATGCCTGCCGTGCGAGTTGTGAGTTTGAATCTGGCTCTTGACCACTTGCTGCATGTTTCATGCTGCTCTGTGCAGTCAAATAAAGCATGAAGGCCAAAAAATCCAGACACTGATTCACATTTTCTAACTTTTGAAAACGTTTCTATTTAAATTCATTCAAGGAAAGTGTTGTTGTTCCTTGTAATATTGAACCATAATACTCAGTGTACTGTTTTGTTATACAAATCCACTTTTTTTTAAAAATGGGTAAAGTATTGCAATCAAATTAAAAAATATAATGTATCGCAAAATCTTGAAATGACCATGATATCAGGCTATCAGGACGTATCAGGCCCTGTGTATCGAGATTGTATGGCATCGTGACTAAAGCGTATCGTTCCAGCTCTATGCTCCATGTTTGTCTTCAGTGCCCAAACTGAACCAAGTCCAAATTTGGTCAAAACTAGGATCCAACCTATGATAGAACTAAACCAGGTCCAAACTTAAAATTCTCATCTTAATTTAATTTGAGGGAATTCTTTGAGGGTCAATGGAGTACATTACATTACATTTGGTCCTTTATGGCCTGGTGTGATTTCCCTAAAATTTCAAATAGCAAAGGAAAATTTAAAAAAAGAAAACATCCTATGAACTTCATTTTGATAAGTTATATCAGGGCCATATGACAAACTGCTGCATATTTTTTGTTTTAGCCCACATTCGTCTCTCCCACATTTTCACATCTTGCAGTGATACTTTCCACCATCCAAAGATCTACCAAACAGTTGAAATGAACTGCTGGTAAATGGACATCAAATGGACATGTGACTGGATGATTTATCAAATGTTTCATGGTTAATGTGCAAATGCGTCCTTCAGTGCGCTGGGTTAGACCTGTCAGGAGCAGTGGTCCGCCTCCAGATCTGGAGCTGGGGTCATGGTCAGGACTGACTGAAGTATTAGCCTAATTTGCATGTTAGTCATGGTGAGGGGGGAAACATGACCGGAAGGAAACCCTCTCAGACTCGAGGAGAAGATACCACACCACTCAGCCATCGCCGACACCTAGCATGTAGCTTCATTAATAATGGATGACAGGAGTGTGGTAAATAAGGGCACATCCCCCCTGCAGCAGCGGCAGAGCAGGAGCAGACGTGAGCGCACTGTAGATGGGCTGGATGAAGGTCAAGCAGACAGACGCCCGTATATATCGCTTGGCAGATTTTTAAATTTTCACTTTTTAGCATATCTTTAATTTCACTTTTTAGCATACCTTTAATTTCACTTTTTAGCATACCTTTAATTTCACTTTTTAGCATACCTTTCTTCTCTTCGTAGTAAGACAGGGTATTGCGCATACCTCACAATATTATACTTATACTGGCTCATCGATACTATAAGCATCCCAATACTCAGAGCTTAAATATCCTGTTACATGGATATCCCTTAAAACTTAGCACCAGTTTTAAGTTTTAATGCAAATGATGCTATGATGTACAATAACAAAATGTTATTATAATATTATTGTACGAATAAGTCACTTTTCAGCTCTGCAGATTCAGTCTTAATGCAGCAGCAGGATTATTCATGTATAATTTGGCAATTTGAATTTAATTTATGTTATAAAGTGTTTGTGTTCAAAAGTATCATCAGGATACACATCTCTGCAAAAGAATACACTCTAACAAACAAACATCTACACTTTGTCTAGTGCTGTAGTCGACTAAGGATATTCTAAGGATTCTTATGCAAAAACAACTGTGTTCTAGTAAATAGCATCTTCATAAGTAAAAAATAACCAAACCAACCAAACCCAAAACCTCAGCTAACTCAATACATGCTTTCTGTTTTCTGTTGAGGTTAAAAAAGTGAGTCAACTAATACAACTTTTGGTCATCTCAGGTTGTTTTCACACTGCCAGTGAGGTTGACATAATAAAAGCACTTTCACTCCGCGATGCTTTGGTCACTGTGAACACGACAGCCGCAGTCTGCATTAAACGGCCGCTCCATGAGCTCTTAAAACAGCTGGTCTCGGGACAACGTAGTTTCACAACTGAGTTTGTGGTGAGAGCAAACTTGATTCAAAAGGTGCTTGGGATGTGGATGAATGGAGTTAGAGAGCTCCATTTAAATTGGACCAACTGTTACCAGCGAGACATTTCTGATCTGTGCAGTCAGGTCAAACACCTGAGAGCAGCTAAAAGGGTTGTTGTTGTGTCCTCAGGACGTCAGCGCCGGGCGGCCTGCCCATCTCCTTGTCCCAGAGAGCGCGCTATGCCACCTACTTTGACGTGGCTGTGCTGCGCTGCCTGCTCCAGCCGCACTGGACAGAGGAGGGCGTGCACTGGGCCCTCATGTACTACCTGCAGAGGCTCCGGCATATCCTGGAGGAGCGGCCCGAGCGCACCCCCGAGCCCCTGGTCACGCCCTTGCCCCGCCCACGCAGCAGCTCTATGGTGGCAGCCACGCCCTCGCTGGTTAACACGCACAAGACTCAGGTACATGCACAGGACTCAGGTACAAGACTCAAGTACATGCACGGGACTCAGGTACAAGACTCAAGTACATGCACGGGACTCAGGTACAAGACTCAAGTACATGCACGGGACTCAGGTACAAGACTCAGGTACAAGACTCAGGTACATGCACGGGACTCAGGTACAAGACTCAGGTACATGCACGGGACTCAGGTACAAGACTCAGGTACAAGACTCAGGTATGTGCACGGGACTCAGGTACAAGACTCAGGTATGTGCACGGGACTCAGGTACAAGACTCAGGTACAAGACTCAGGTACATGCACGGGACTCAGGTACAAGACTCAGGTACATGCACGGGACTCAGGTACAAGACTCAGGTACAAGACTCAGGTACATGCACGGGACTCAGGTACAAGACTCAGGTACATGCACGGGACTCAGGTACAAGACTCAGGTACATGCACGGGACTCAGGTACAAGACTCAGGTACATGCACGAGACTCACGTACAAGACTCAGGTACAAGACTCAGGTACATGCATGGGACTCAGTTACAAGACTCAGGTACAAGACTCAGGTATGTGCACGGGACTCAGGTACAAGACTCAGGTACAAGACTCAGGTACGTGCTCGAGACTCACGTACAAGACTCAGGTACAAGACTCAGGTACATGCATGGGACTCAGTTACAAGACTCAGGTACAAGACTCAGGTACATGCACGAGACTCAGGTACAAGACTCAGGTACATGCACGAGACTCACGTACAAGACTAAGGTACGTGCTCGAGACTCAGGTACGTGAATGGGACTCAGGTACAAGACTCATGTATAAGACTCAGGTCCAAGACTCAGGTACATACACGGGTCTTAGACATGTGCACCAGACTCAGGTCCAAGACTCAGGTACGTGCACGAGGTATGTGCACGAGACTGAGTACATGCTCTGTATCCATGGGCAGGTGGGGTGCACTTCTTCAGAAATGTAACACAGTTGCAGCTGAGTTATTGTCATCCTAGATTAAGCTGCAATGATGTAAATACACTCTTGGCACTGTACACTGTACACTGTACACTGTACACTGTGGCACTGAGTGTAATGAGCATTCTGTGAGTCAGTCATAGGGCCCCAACAGACTTAGGGGCCTTCAAGCTGAAGCTTGCATTGAAAACAAGCAAGAGAGTTTAGTATAATTAGCAAAGGCCTTTTTGTGTATTTTAATGTTGTTTAATAGGGAAGTAAGTGTGCAAACGCTTTATTTAAAGGACACATATCCTATCCTACATCATACTGTTATTGTCCTCTAATGTGCTCTTGAGTATCTTTCCTTTTGCATTTCATGTTTTAGAACTTAAAATAATACCCATCTTTAAAAAACACATTACTTTGCATCATGTCCTCTTCCCCTACTTGAATTTGGTGTTAGCATACCATCCTCTGGCAGCAGTGGGAACCAACTGGAAACAAATGAAAATACTACATAAGTTAAGGCAGAGACCACATATGTTTGAGCAACATGGCCCAGGCCGATACAAGCACACGCTTGTAATGAACACAGTTTCATGACAGAAATGCTCAAAATGAGTCCAATGATGATTTAGAGAAAAACTGCACAGGACACTAAGAGACCTCTAGATTTTTACCTGTGATGTAACAATCAGGGGAATATTGAAAAGGAGTGATTTTTGTGGCTCAGAGCAAAACAAGCTCATAAACAAACTAAATGTAACTCTAGGTATGTTGTTGATGAGCGAACAATGTGAAAAAATACTTAAAACATGAAAAAGTCAATGTTGCATAATATGTGTCCTTTAATTTATTTTTCTGTTGTAAATAATTCAATTTGTATGCATGAAAACAAATCATCTTGCGTAGCTCTTTGATTATCAAATATCCCATCTTACCTTATCTTTGATTTGTATTTTGTAGGACATGAGCTTGAAATGCAATGAAGAAGGTAAATCCTTGAGCTCAGAGACCTTCGCCAAAGTGTCTCTGACCAACCTGCGGCGCCAAGCTGTGCCCGACCTGTCCTCCGACCTGGGCATGAGCATTTTCAAAAAGGTAACCACTATCAGCTCACAGCAGAGGGGACTGCCTCCACAAACATGTCTGAACGTATAACATTGTAAATATCATCACTTTAAATCCTTTCACATGACTTTGTGTTTGAATAATGGCACTACTTTCTGAAGCTATTGTCAAAACATTATTCCACTTTAGCAAATACTCACATTACTGTGATTGAGTACAGTTTGAGTAATTGTACTTTTTTGAGTAGATTTTTAGAGATGTATTTGTACTTGTACGTGGACCCTTTAAATTCCTGTCATCAGAAGGTGATTAGAGGCAAAATGAAGAAGACCTTTTCACTCTTTCAATATTTAACTACCATCAGATCTAAATGCAAACTATTTTAAGTCTTTGTAACACAGAATAAGCAACCATTTTGAATTTCCATGGTAGAAATGTAAGTTAATTTGCTTCTCCATTTCCAAGGATGGAAAAAAAAAACAGTTCACTGTATCTGAGCTTCACAAGAAGAATAAGTTGTTGTAAAGTATGAAATATAAAATAAAAAAGTCTTTGTCCAGTAAAAAAAAAAAAAGAAATTGCCTTTAAAAAAGTGTCATAATCTCGTTTTATATACAAATCATAAAACATTAGCAAACAGTAAATCTCTGGCCTGGCTGTGATTTCACTCACGTACATCGGAGTGGTTTTCTTTTGACAAACTCCTTGATTTCTCATATTTTGCGATATTCTGAAGTGAATCCAAGTTTCACCATAGAAACAAAAAAGTTACTTATTTCGCTCTCTGGAAATGAAATCTTACCAAAAAAACAGAGAAACCCCTCTCCAAAGTGCATTCATATTGTTCACACGATAAACAAAGCCCAAAAATGATTGTTCTTTGTATCACACAGTCGCAGTAATTACAGAGATATAACCATATACAACAAATCTGACAGTTAAACAGAGAGTTCTATCATAAAAATCGAAACAGAAAGTTCCGCATTTTGACCGGTTTGAAGGCCCTTTAGAATGTACTGCTGTGTCCCGCAGTTTAAGAACCGCCGGGAGGACAGAGAGAGGAAAGGCTCCATCCCGTTCCATCACACGGGGAAGAAGCGCCAGAGGAGGATGGGCGTCCCCTTCCTCATGCACGAGGACCACTTGGACGTGTCCCCCACGCGCAGCACCTTCTCCTTCGGGAGCTTCTCTGGGCTGGGAGACGACAGGAGGACACTGGACCGGGGCGGGTGGCAGGCTACCATCATGGGTGAGCTCCGGCTTCAGAGAGAGTAGAAGATGAAACATAACCAGACAGTGTTCTCCACCAAACCCCTCTTTTCCACCAAGGCTTCGTGGAGATTTTTGTGTCGCTGGAACTATCCTCCTGTTAGACACTGGGTATATGTGCAAGGTTAGGAAAAATCAACAGACAAAAATTTCATACCTGGTTTAGACGTGACTGGGTTTAGAACTGGTTTAGATTTGGTTTAGACCTGACCCAGTTTAGTCCTGCTTTAGTCCTGGTTGAGTTCAGCAGATGTTGCCTTTCGTGTTACATGTTTTCCACATTTCAAAAGTGTTGGACATGTTTCTGGCCCTGAGGACAAAACTATGAAAAACTGGCCGTCGGTTAAGTAAAGTTGAATAGGCCTTAGAGTGTCAGAATACTTTTGAATATTTCATTTAGTATCTTAAAATCTTCTTTTATTTAACAGAAGGCTTATGGAAAATTCTGAATGATGTGTCCTGAGTTCTAAATAGCCAGTCTATATAATACTGCAATATTTACCTTCTTATTAGGTGCCACTAGCGTGGCGTATATTCCTGATATTCTTGTGTCGTTGTAGGAAAGTTCACTCGTCGGGGGAGCACGGACACAGCTGCAGATGCAGACAGCCTCAGTGCCAAGCACTCCCACTCACACCACTCCCTCCTCAGAGAGACGCCCGACCAGCCCAACAGCCACAGCGACAACACAGTGCGAGAAGGCAACCCTGCAGGTACTTAACACACACACACATACACGTGCACACACACACACACACACTGTACACACACACACACACACACACACACTGCACACACACACACACACACACACACACACTGTACACACACACACACTCACACTGTATACACACACACACTATACACACACTGTACACACACACACACACACACACATATGAACACACTGTACACACACACACACACGCACACACACATTGAATATTGTTTATAGTAAAAATGCTACAAAAAGAGCTAATTAAAAACAAAAATGAAACAGTTACTTTCTAATAAGAGTACAAGGAATTTTACAGACATTTCATATTTGTCTTATAATTAAACCACAAATAACCTGAAAGATATGTTTAACATTAACATTTACATAATGTCACCTGAAGATTGTCATCAGGATACTCAAGATTGTCAATATTGTCTAGCTTGACTTGACTTGGAGCCCTGTGACTTGAGTTGACTTGATGCTTTTTCTGGAAAAAAAATGCTTTCTCTACTATTGATACTAAGATTTGACCTTTTTTTTTAAAGAAAAAAAAAATCAACAAAAATGACATAAATTGCTCAAATATGAGTTGTTTTTGGTAATCTGGCATAACGACTTCAGAGTACTTGGACTCAGTTGTGTCTACTTTAAGAACACTTTCACCCTCTTCCTTTATTTCCTCTCTTTCCCTCCAGTTCGCTCGCAGATCTCCACCATCACCATGGCGGCGTTCAACACCACGGTGGCCTCTTTTAACGTGGGCTACTCCGACTTCTTCACGGAGCACATGAAGAAGCTGTGCACCCCCGCCGTGCCCGAGATGCCCAGCGAGCCCCTGGCCTGTGCCAACCTGCCCCGCAGCTTCACCGACTCCTGCATCAACTACACCTGCCTGGAGGAGGGCGACAGCATGGAGGGCACCAGCCACTTTGTGCTCAAGAACGGCATGCTGGACCTCACCGTGAGTGGACATACGGCAACAATATGGTGCACTAAAAAGAGCTGTAAAGGGGTCATGTCATTAGGAAAAAGCCATAGAGTAGGAAGGTAGAAGAGCCAAACATTTTACTCAGTTAAAAGCACTGTTAAGCACTTTAAAGCAACTTTTTTTGTTTTCTGCTGCCAAAATAGCCCTGTAACCAACTCGGGACCCCAATGCGAAATGAGTAATGATCTGACAATATGATCTGAAATGTCATATTTCACTAAAATATACTGTTTTTAATTTGAAAATAGAGTAAATGTAGTTTTGTATTTATCAAAATGTTATCTTGAAATCATGTCACGACCCCCAGCTCATCCCTCACCACCCCCACTTTGGAAACCACTGCTTTAAAAGATACAGATATTACTTTTCTGGCTTTTAACCATGTTATATTGTTACTGTTTTCTCATCAAAAACACACCTGGAGTTGTATATTTAGCTTCATTTACACTTGTTGCATTAATTCTGTTTACGAGTTCATCTCCTCTGAACCTTACAAACACTCTGTTTCAATTTGATCTGGACTGTTGCATCACAGGCAAAATGTGGTTTTCTCCTGCACAGTTTGAAGTCCATAAACCGTCACCAGACTCGTTCTGTGATCAAATTGTGTTCACAATGAACGCCTGACTCGATTGGCATAACATCACGTTGTCTAAGGGTTTCATTTATTCATTTTTTTCATTGTTCAAATACTTCATCGGAAACAGAAGTGTACTTTGTAAACTGTATTTTGCAAATGTAGACATTATTTTAAGTCAAAATCAGAGTGCCAGAGTGAACAAAATCTGGTTTAAAGCCAATAAAAGTCACACCAATGCATTACATGTCCACTTTAGGATTATCTTGAATCATAAAGTTGTGGTCCAAGAAATTACTCAAATAGAGTCAAAAAGTACTTGGGGAAAATACTGCTCAAATAAGAGTAACTGTAAGAGTAACTGTCCATAATGATTTTAAATTTGAAGTGAATGTATTATTTTGAAGGACAAAACATTAAAATTGTTCAGAATGTGTTATTTTCAAAGGATAGACACAAAATGAGAAGCACTAAATCATATCTGAAGATAGGCCTGCAACTAGCTATTATTTTAATAGTTGATTAGTCAAACATTTTTATCCATCATATACTGATACTTTTTAAGGCAAGACACTACAGCAAAACTCATTTTTTCAATTTTTTGTTTTTTGGTCAGTTTTCTCTCTCAAAATATCGACTTTCATGTGGAAACAACAAACTTGTCCAATCTGCTCCTAAAGATGTTTTATTATTTCATTGAATCCACTTCATCCATAGATTTCTCTGGGACATTGTAACTTCAAAGGCCGTTTTCTCACAGAGACATAAAGATCAGCCTTAAAGTAGCTCCTACACACAACAAACTGTCTTGGACTTAACAAGATTTTGACAAAATTTTTACATGTAATTCTAAACTGATTTATTAAAATTTAAAGTTAAAAAATTAGGCAAAATTTGAATTTTTAGCACAATTTTCTGTCATATCTAGTTTACTAAAAAACTACGGTAAATAAGATATTCAAAATCCCCTTTGTAAAGTTTTTTGTAACTAATATGTGTACAAAATGAATTAAGAAAATTGAATCTGGTTCTGTCAATTTGTCAGTTTTAAATGTCCCAGTTATGTGTAATTTTGGCCGTTTTTACACTTTAAATGCCTAATTTCTACATGAAAATGTTACATGTTTTTTTTTTTTTTTTACATGTACGTAAGTAAGTTACAGGAAGTTTCAAACTGATATCTATAAATTTAAGATTTTTTCCTATTCACTTGTAGTGTCTTGCCTTAAACACATAATCAACCAAATAAAGGTTGAATAATAGTCACACAGAGCTTCTAGAATTAGGTCTATTGTTTATTTATTTATTTTGGACATTTTTGTTTAATGATACCACTGTCTGTTATAAAACGTTTTTGGTATGTGTCTGTATAGTCCAGATAATCATTACTTATCATCAACTACGACTATGATTATGTTTTATAGTCACATATAGACACAATTAGTCGATTAATTGTAGTGGTGCAAGTTACACAAATAGTCAAATATTTAAAGATTTTCAACATTAAGTTTTTGTTTCTGTTTGTAGATTTACTCATAGAAGGAAGAGAAACCAACAGTTTTACTCAACTATATAGTGCTCACGAAAATGTGTCTGATTTTACCAAACAGAGCCTCAAGTAAATGTACTTCTAAACCAAATCAAAGTGTCTCGTCCTCGTCATACAATGTACCCAATATACGTTCCATCCTGTTCTGAACTCAGCCGTTGTGTTCCAGGCTGTGTTGAGAGCGCTGTACGCCGTCCTCAGCCACGACATCAGCTCCAGAATCTGCGACGTGGCCCTGAACATCATCGACTGCCTGCTGCAGCTGGGCCTGGTGCCCGACATGGGGAAGAGGCTCTCCAAACAGGACAAGGAAAACCAGGAGGCCCGGCCCAAAGACTCGGTGGCCCAGAGCCTGAGCGGCACCTCGCAGGGCAGCAGCGGGGCGTGTCCAGGGGGAGGGGGCGGAGACGGGGGAGGAGGGGGCGGCAGCGGGGGAGGCAGCGGACAGGGCAGCAAGGACGACATCAAGAACAACAAGGACCACGATAAAAAGGTACAGCCCAACATTTAACTGGTTTGTTTGATTGATTGATTGATTTGTTTATTCAAGTTTGAATCAATTCATTAAAGGGAACGTATTCTGCTACAGTGACTTTTTTTGAGCTTTTAACCATGTTCTAACAATGTTCTGTCATCAAAAACATACCTGGAGTTGCATTTAGCGTCATTCATGCTTTTTTGAAGAACGCTGGTTTGTAAATCCTCTCCCCTCCGAGCGTCAAAAACACTTCCTGCTGAACTCCTTCAATTAGTGGCGTTTTTCCCGATTTCAGACATCACTTATCCAGACTCGTTCTGAGCATTTATATTTTTTGTTAAAATTTATTTTGAACGTGTTAGCTTTGATATGTCATGCATGTAGCGTACATTAATTTTATGGAAGTGTATGGAAAACAACTTAAGACAACATGTAAATGAAAATGCCAGGAGGTAAGAACCTACTGGCACACCGAGGACAACTACCACAACTACCAGATCTAAACCAGGATCAAACCGAGATTAAACCAATCTAAACAATGAGGAAACGCTGATTAATGAAGAACCAAACTTTTAAAACAAATTCTAAAGCCAATTCTGTTAAGTTATCACAATTTTTTGATAAATCTCACAGTGAAGATGCTGCGAAGCCAGCAATTTTACTGAAAATGTTTAAAATGTCACAATTCTAAAAACAACAGCCGTTCAGGCATGACAATTCTGATTTCTCTCAAAGTTGAATCAAGTCCTTTTTGCCTAAATGAACTCGTTGTGAAAAACTTTTTGGCACAATAGCACCACCTCCAAAATGTTTAGATGTTGAGCCAAACCAAGTTTTTTTTTTTAATTTATGAAATTTTACTCTCCTTTTTGTCCTTACAATCAAAGGTTAATGAAACTATGGCGATGCACACAGTGCCCAAGTTGTTCTACTGGGGGTGACCAAAATTTCATATTGATAGAACAAATGTGGCATAATAACTATGTTTCCAAACATAAAAGTCAATGGTGATGAAGCATGTCTGCGCTTCCAAGAGAGAAGACCTGCCCCCAGAGTCTGTATAATCTAACAAAAGTGTGTCTCGACCATAGACCGTACATATCAGTGGACTATGGGATTGTGACGTCACCCATAGGGTTTGGCTACAGCCAAATGAAGCCCATCGCGGCTAGCAGTTATAGCGGCTAAAGTGGAGCCAGACTCCATATTTGGAAATCCGAGCACGTATCGTGGCAACTACACGGACTAATCAGGAGCGAGGTTGCTAACAGTTTCCGCCCTCCGCGGCTCTAGCTGTCAATCAAACCTGTTGCTAACACGAGCGAAAACGGCCCCTGGAAAAGGAAGCACCTGATTGGTCAGTTATTATTGCTAATAACTTGATTTATGAACAACCAACGAGAAAAAAACACCTGATTCATGTCAAAACAGACATTTTAGTTCCAAGATGGTGAGTTTGACCAAAACAGTTAGAGAGTAAAGGGCACCAGTGTCCCAACAGAAAGTGAATGGCAGCTCGGCTTTATGGAGCCAGGACCGCCTCCATAGCTGCTTCCTATTTGGAACGCGGCGGCTAGCATGCTAACGCGGCCCACTGATATGTACAGTCTATGGTCTCGACTGATCAGGCTTGCACTTGCTAAGAGTTTTCTGTTGTGAACAGGATGAGACTGCGGGCCTGAGCACACACCGCCTGGCCCTCACCATGCTCATAAAGATCGTCAAGTCCCTGGGCTGTGCGTACGGCTGTGGGGAGGGCCACCGCGGGCTGTCGGGGGATCGTCTCCGGATGCAGGTACACGCCACACATAGCTGTGTCCTCAGATACTTTATTTATTTAATCATTTGAGACACAAGATTGAAACAGAAATACAATTATGTTTATCACAGTGTAACACCTTAATGAAATGGCTGAAAACTTTAAAAAGTCAGTTACACACTATAGGGTCCCTTAAATTTTATGATGACTACATGAATAAATGATGTACCCAGTCTGTATCAGCATGTGCAGCCACCTCGACGTAGTATCATCTCCAAAACAAAATCCATATTTGTACTATTATTCATTCTCTGTATTTAATATTTCATAGAAATGAAAAAAATAAAAGAAACTTACAAAGCCCCTGGGATGAGTCTGTAGCTTCAGTAACACTGGGCAGCGACAAATGACTTTCATGGCTAATCAATAATGCTATTTTTAAACATAGATCTGGCGAACCATGCGCTCTCAAAACGCATGAAGTCATAGCCTTGGCGGTCTATTTTCAGATATAATAACAAGACAAAATGAAATAGTACCCTTTCTAATGTTACAAACAACATCGAGTCATAGTTCAGAATATAGCTAGAGGACAGGTCAGAATAATGTGGTAGGATTTGTCTTTTAACTGTCAAAATTCAGATGTTTGTACTGGTTTATGTCTTGAATAAGTTATTAATGAACCTAATCACAGGAAACAAAACTGCCATAAAGCTTGACGTCATGTGTATTAGCAAAAATTGAGATTTTTTTTTTGGTCACTATTCACCTTACCCTGGATTTATTAGCCACGGGCGCCGCCATTAATTGTGCTCCTATTTCCAGTTGTATGATTTTGCATTGAGCTGCCAATCTCAACTGCTCACTTCACTGCACATAAGCACTGAACATTTTACAAATCGACCTACTTTATATAATATTTTAACAGCAAGACTTTCCTCTCTCCGTCTCACCCCGAAATGCCAACACAACTGAACTGCAGCTCGTTAACAGTTAAAAGTGGCCGGGGCGGAATAAGGTGAAAAGCATGAAAAGTTGTTGCTCGATTGTCTTCATGTAATTGAAGACTGATATAGCAAATCTGTCAACCCAATTGCTTTAAAACTTTTAGGGTATAACATTCCTTCAAAGACAGTGAATCTCCCATAAGGCTATATAGGCCCCTGCCCAAACAAAAAATTGCAAACCTATCTTTCTCTTCTCTGTAGGCGCAGAACTGCCTGACCAGCCTGTACAAACTGGACAAACAGCAGTTCCGTCAAACAATGCGAGAGTACGTCAACAAGGATTCCCTCAACAACATTGTGGACTTCCTGCACGCTCTGTTGGGCTTCTGCATGGAGCCCATCACTGACAGTAAGTATGTGGTACTGCAAGGCAACAGCAATGGTAATCTTACATATTTAATATTGGTGTTGACAAAAGATCCACTTTAAATATTCGCAGTTGAGTAGAAATATTTTGATTCGTTTCTATTTATTTCATTTGTTGCAGTGGTTCTCAAACTGAAAAAAAAAATGAATGTGATGTGTCCAAACAAACCAGAACAAAACATTGCAACACCGTCAGATGTACTTTGACTCTAATTTGTTTTATGGAAAAAATCTGAGAGAAGCACTTTGTGCATTTGTTGATGGTTAAAGGAGAGCCCTGCATAGCTAGTACTTAACTTAGAGAAAGCAAAACTAATGAATGACCTTCATCAGGTGTACCTTTGGGGTTCCCCAAGGGTCAGTCATGGGACCACTTCTATTTAATCTCTACATCCTGACTTTAGGCCAGTTGATACACAGCGGTGGTGTGTCCTATCACAACTATGCAGATGACACTCAGACGACAGATCTACTACTCACTGACGGCAGGTGAATATGGACCAGTGGATTCACTCTGTCGCTGCATCCAACAGATCAGTGTGTGGATGCAAAACAACTTTCTTAACTTTCTCCAGCTGAACTGAAGACTGAAATCATCGTCTTTGGCAGAAAGAAAGTGCCAGCAGTCTTCAGTCTCTCACACTAAATCCACAAATCAAGTCAGAAATCTAGAGGTAACAAAGGCCTTTAACAGCCAGATTATGTCAATAACATCAGCAGCTTTTTCATCTGAAACATTGCCAGAATAACAGGTATGGCATCTAAATCAGATTTGGAGAGACTCTGTCGTCTTCTGCTTATCCAGATGCCAGATCTCAGTGGCAGCAGTCTGAGCAGGGACTTCCAGACTTCCCTCTTCACACACACATGTCCTCCACCTCATCCACACACACTTCCTCCAGCTCTTCACACACACTTCCTCAGCTCTTCACACACACTTTCTCAGCTCTCCACACACACTTCCTCAGCTCTTCACACACACTTCCTCCAGCTCTTCACACACACTTCCTCCAGCTCTTCACACACACTTCCTCCAGCTCTTCCTCACACACTTCCTCCAGCTCTCCACACACACTTCCTCCAGCTCTTCCTCACACACTTCCTCCAGCTCTTCCTCACACACTTCCTCCAGCTCTTCACACACACTTCCTCAGCTCTTCACACACACTTCCTCAGCTCTTCACACACACTTCCTCCAGCTCTTCACACACACTTCCTCCAGCTCTTCACACACACTTCCTCCAGCTCTTCCTCACACACTTCCACCAGCTCTCCACACACACTTCCTCCAGCTCTTCCTCACACACTTCCTCCAGCTCTTCCTCACACACTTCCTCCAGCTCTTCACACACACTTCCTCAGCTCTTCACACACACTTCCTCAGCTCTTCACACACACTTCCTCCAGCTCTTCACTTCAATCATATACAGTAAACCATGTCTAAACCAGGACTAAACTAATTCTAAACAGGGTATTAACCAGGACTAAACAGGGCTAAACATGAACTAACCCTTTTAACACACGTTTAACACACATTTTTAAACCAGTTTAAACCAGGACCCCCTCAGGTACCACCAGAGGTACGTGCACCTTTGTTTGAGAACCACTCTGTCTTCCTGGAGATACAAACTTAAGCTGTGAGTGTGTGACCAGCCGTTTTATTTACTTGTACCCCTTATGTGAGTAGTACATTATTATTATGATATATCATCTGAGCAACAATGCTAGCCCCGTGTGGTTGACAAAGCTGAATTGCAATACAGCTGTCTCACACTTTACACTTGGCATCCCAGCGCCTATCTATCTCTGTTATATATATGTCCACTGTGTCCACCCGTTTGTCCACTTGTGTCCTCTGTCCCCCGCTCCTTGTCCTCCTCCTGCTTCCATCCTTCCTTCTTTCTTTTCGTTCACCCAACCTCCAGCTGAACCCTGCCCTCCTGATTCGCTCATCCATTCTGTACTTGCCAATCCGGAGCTTTTGCCATTGCTCATTTGCCCTGCTGGCTTCTATTGCTAAGCAGTGAGACATATTGTACATGACAATTCAGTTTTGCCTGACAAAAATATTTATTATGTTAATCAATTGGCAAGTTACTGAAGTGATGAGTGTGTTTTTTATTTCAATTTCAGAAAGCGCACCGAGCACCTTGTCAAATTTAACTGTTTTTTAAATGTGTGTGTGGCTATGTGGGATGAGAACGGAAAGAGTGTAAGTGACATCTTGGGTCAAATTTAGTTGTTGACAGAATAGAAGTTTATAGTGAGTTCAGCCACAGACAAAATATTACACAATAAAAATATAAAAGTTATTGATTTAAAAAGTCATATCTCACAGGATTTTTAATTACTGCATGGTTTGTGGAATTTTGTTAAAAATACACTAGAATAATTATTTTCCATATTTATATAACAATGTTGACATTTTGTAACAATGGCATAGATGTAAGTGTCATGTATTTTGTGTAAAAAGGACTCAAATGGGGTTCTTAATTATTATTAATTAATATTAAATTATTTATTAATTAAATTATTATGGACACACCTTAAAGCCATTAAAGTTACAGGTCAGATCTGTGAAGAGGCTACCGCCTCACATTAAGAATGCACGTTGATTTGTCTTGTTTTTTAAGATATTTTTGAACAAAACTGTAATTAAATGACTGCAAGAAGTCAAATATGGCATTAGACTGTGGAACATACGAGACAGAGCAATATAATCTCCATGGAAACAAGCAGCTGGTGGACCATCCTCACTTGAAAAGTTACATAGTGCACCTTTAAAGGACACATATAATGCAAATGAACTTTCTGAGCTTTTAAGCATGTTCTAACATCAAAAACCCTCCTGGAGTTGTATTTAGCTTCATTCACACTTGTTTGCTGAAGTCCCTCTGAGCCTCACTGAGAAAACACTGTTTTTAAGTCACATCATAACCAGACTCTTTGTTCTGAGCATTTCTGCCTCAAATCACGTTCGTTACAACAACGCTGAGGGCAAGCTGGGTTTGTTTATCCCCCATGTGTAGTTCCTTTTGCATCCAGTAGATGGAGCTCTAACTTAATACCTAACGCTAGAAACACCAGACTGATAACAAGTCATGAGTGCTTTTTGTAGACATATTTGTTTAAGTTCTAAAACATAAGATGTCATAGCAGAGGTACAAGAGCATGTTTAAAAGACAAGAACTATACAAATAATGCAAAGTATGTGTCCTTTAAATAACAGGAAAGGCCAGTTAGGTGCAATATTTGTCTGTGAAATTTGAACTTTTATAATTATAAACCTAAAATAAAGAAAGAAAACAAAACTGGAATACCACTTACGCTCCTTTTACTCCTCATCCCTCGCAGTTTTTGTTCTCTCTCCCTCTAAAATTCACCTCCTGGTTGAGGTGGGGTGCCGCGCCCTTTCCGACACGCCGCGTACATGTCTGTGCTTGGCCTGCCTGACTGTCAATCAACTTGTGCCCCGCCTCTTTTCTCTTGCAGAGTACGGCAGTGCAGGTGAGAGGTCCCGGAGGGCGAAAAAAAGAAACATCGGTAGATACACTTGAATAACCCTCAATGTCTACCAGCTATAGCAAGTCCAGTCAATTTACACTTACCTTACAGCTTATCCGACCCTTTCCTAGGCACTGCTTCCATTTCTGCAGCCCCTCACTTTGACCAAAAACGTGACAAAAATAGCCTGCAAATTTAGACAAAATCGGTGCATAAATAATTGCTACGAATTACGACAAATGTGTTAAAGCAGGCCTGAGTCACTTGCATGTATATATTTATTTATTCCCCAACAAAAACCCTTTTCAGTTTGCACAACCCCCATTTGCTTTTTGAATCCTATTTCTGTTCCCCGCCTTTCCCCTTACCCTGTTGTACGTTTAATTTGACTATTTTCAAGCTGGTCTGTCATTTGTCGACGGCGTGACATTCTCTTCCCTGATTGGTGCTCCTCCTGTCCCTGTCCCTCACCCAGACAAGGCGGGCTTCGGGAACAACTTCGCCACGGGGGACAACAAGTCGGTGGCGCAGAACATGGAGGCGGTGGTGGTGGGCTGCATGTTCAAGTCGCTGATCACGCGCTGCGCCTCCACCACGCACGAGCTGCACAGTCCGGAGAACCTGGTGAGTCAAGAGGATTTTAACAAAACAGTGGACGAGTGAGGGTCGAAGGTGAGTAATGAAATGTTCTGCTGTTAAAGCTCAAAACATAACTAAACTGTGAAAGAGCTGCTACAGTGTATTAACTAATATAAACGTCTATTATTTTTCTAATTAGTTTGTACCTGAACTCTACAAAAATAAATTAATAAAAAATAAAGAGTAGAAAACCAGATAAACAGGAATGGGCCCTTTTCACGAAAACCATAGAACTATAATAAAACCTGGAAGATGAATCCAAAATGGCCGCCCTGTTTATCCCTATGGAGTGAGCTCATTGACCCCAAAAAAGTTTCTTACTTCCGCATTTACTTCCTGATACGGAGGCTGCCATCTTTGTTTTACTTCCTGATATGGAGGCTGACATCTTTTGTTTTACTTCCTGATACGATGGCTGCCATCTTTGTTTTACTTCCTGAAACGGAGGCTGCCATCTTTGCTTTAGGGCGCCACGTGACGACAATCCCCCACTTCATATAAAAACGGTAATTTCGGTGATTTTAGAAACGGTAGAAAAGAACATTTCCTTCTATTTTATTTAAATACCGATAATAATTCAGTCCTGTCTGCAATTATAATGTGCAATTTTAGAAAAAGACTGGTTCCAAGAGGCTGCAGTACCTCGCACGACCACAAATCAATCTGGGACCACAGACAGAGGGGGCGTACCTTATCCAGTTCATTTAATACATCCATGACGAAAACCCACAGACGTTCCTCTGGACATATGCGAGCTTCACTTCCTGCTCCGTTCATTCCTTCTGGGTAATTAGCTCTCTCTGGGTAATTAGAGTCTCGCTAAAATGAATCAACAATCACTGAAAACAAGTGGAGTCTGAAAAAGAGCAGGATAATCACTGGCAGTATGTTACCACCTGTACATACCGTAGAAATACTTCCTGTGAAACCTGTGTTTTATAAAATGGGTTTTTGTCTCTAAGCTAATGCTAGCCTAACCTAATTTAATTTATAATGTTAGAATAACACCACAAACTGAACTAACGTTTTCACAAAAACACTTGACTTGGCATTCTGTGTACTTTTTATCAACTTTGTCTGCTTTAAGTCAATTTGTGTTAGCCAAAAACACTTGTTCCACCCCGCTCACTTTTGCCTCTTTTCACACTCCTGTTGTAAACGGTACTTTCGGTAATTTTAGAAACAGTAGAAAAGAATGTTTCCTTCTATTGTATAAATACCAATAATAATTAAGTAGTGTCTGCAATTATAGAAAAAGGCTGGGCCCAAGAGGCTGCAGTACCTCGCACGGCCACTAATCAATCTGGGACACAGACAGAGGGGGCGTGGCTTATCCAGTTCATTTAATACATCCATGAGAATAACGCTACGATTTAGCGTATGAGGTTGTTAGCATGTATGTTAATTTCAGCGCTAACGGTAACCATCTACACAAAACATTTCTACACATGCTAATATTTTCTTGCGAGGTTCCACTATCACTCACATGTGCTCGAGTGTTTCAGTCAGTTTCAGTTTTGTTCATGTGGAAGGGTCTATAGTTTATTTCATGTGACATCATAACATTAATACCTACAGTTTAAATTGAGCTGGAGCGGATCACAACTCTATGGTACAGTGTGTAAGTGTCAGACTGCAGATTTGTTGACTTATGTCTCTGTAATTACGAGGCTTATCCACATGAAAGAAAAAGCACAAATATACAACAGTCAAATCATTTTTCACTTCAGCCTCAGAAAGTGCCTCATTATTCAGTCCTAAAGCTGTGATTGTTCTCAGTTGAAAGGACGTTAACCCACCAGACTAAGATGACATGTTTGCGGATCTGATCCTAAAGTAATCATTTGTGGATCGACATTTCTATCAAAAACAGTGAGTCTCCCATAGAGTTAGGCCCAATGTCCACCACCTGAGAGTATCATCTAATTGTAGAATGTGAACACAACCTGTTCAGTTGATTGCTTTTTCCAAAAGCCTCTTAACTCCCCTCTGTGTTTTCATCACATACATCACATACATACATGGGGAGGATTTGGCCTCACACTGAATCTCAAACTGATAATAATGATATGCAAAAAGTATTTTGCATATCATTATAACAGACTGTGCTGAATAGCCCTGTTATAGATCATTGTGATCTATTTTCAGAAAAAGGTAATATTAGCATTATGTGCTAGGCATATCATGAACTTTGGTAAATAATCTGTTTCATCAGATGTTGAATAGCAAATTCTGGGGAAATTTCCACTTTATTTATATATTTAAACCTTGAAGAATATGTTTGAATTGATTCTATACTGAATTCCAGTCACTGAATTTTTCTCTGACTTGTTTTTGTCACAAAAATAAAACACAAACAATGTTTAAATGTTTAAATATTCAGTGCATATTAATCCTGTCCCTCAAATTTAAATGTAAACGTTGCACTGAAAAATGTCACCAGTTTTCTAGCATAAGCGATTGAACGAACCTGAGTGAACTCAACTTAGCAGCAATCAGGAAATGGAGAAGCGAACCAATCCAATTTATCCAAATTAGCCTCATCAAAACCTCATTACTGTAAACCCCGCCCACATAAGAAAGGCCAATAGGAAACAGCCTCCGGTCTCCTCAGTTACACACAATCACTTGCTAAGACCTTGGCATCTTGGATCTTTACTGCACATTTTTTTCTCATTTGACATTTTTATTTTGAATTTTGGCTGTTAAATCTGAGGGTTTGAACATGCATTGAACATGTATTAAATTTTTCTCTTTTTAATTTTGTATCTGGAACAAACACATTGAGAACATACACTGAAAAACTCAGCAACTGAAATCCAGAATAAAAACAATTCAAACATGTTTTTTGTGGTTACGACATTCAAAGTGAGAAATTGGCCAGCATTTAGAATCCAAAATGTGATGAAACACATTATCTTCCATATGGAACCCTGCTTTTGAAAAACAGCGGACACCCCGAGGAGTTTAGAGACAAAACATTGGCCAAAGATGAGACACTGCGGAGGACTGGCTTAAGTTTGGCACCAAATCCGAGGCCACCCACACACAAGCTGGAGCAGGGGATTACTCACCCTCTTCTCTCCTCCTTCTCTCCTCCTCTGCGTCCAGGGCCTGTACTGTGACATCCGACAGCTGGTGCAGTTCATAAAGGAGGCCCATGGGAACGTGTTTCGCAGAGTGGCTCTCAGCGCGCTCCTGGACAGCGCCGAGAAGGTCACCGCCACCAAGAAGCCGGACGAGAAGGACGACAACAAGTTCTCGGGCCCCAGGAGGTACTGCTCTGCTCCAGCGTCACGTCAGCCTGTAGTTCAGAAGGACGGGTCTGAATGCTGCGGTCGAACTGGCTGTTTCATTGTCCGATTGCAGATTCATTGACCTGGTTTATGGTTCATATTTCTGGAATCAGTGGGTCTATCCACATGAAAACAAAAACTGACACAAAACTGAGTTTTCTCTGAGAGCAGAAATAAACAAAAGTGAAATCATTTTTACACTACAGTGGTGCCATTATTCAACTCCAAAGATGTAATTTTTTTCAGTTGAAAGGATTTTAAGTCATGACATTCCCAAACTAATAATGATA
This sequence comes from Rhinogobius similis, assembly GCA_019453435.1. Taxonomy (NCBI): domain Eukaryota; kingdom Metazoa; phylum Chordata; class Actinopteri; order Gobiiformes; family Gobiidae; genus Rhinogobius; species Rhinogobius similis. The sequence goes on along the minus strand of CM033627.1, from coordinate 40,294,690 downwards.
AGGTTCACCATTTGTGGATCATGAGTTTGGATGATTCTTAATCCTCCCATAAAGTTAAGCCCTGCCCTCAGTTGAAACTATTATCATCAAATTCAGCAGCATATTTGCATTTTCATGTTTTTATTTTTGAAAAGTAGCTACATGACATTTTAGATGTCAAGTAATCACAACTACGTACAGGATGTGGGTGGGGATGTGGGGTAGGTGAGAGCAGGAACGTTCCGAGCACTGGAGCCTAACTAGAGCTACAATAATGAAAACAAAACAAAAGTGAAATGCTTAATTTTGTTTCATTCTAATATTATTGTTCCAATAGTCTGTGACCAGTTTTATGAAATCAGACGGATTGCAAAAGTAAAGTAATAATTCTGATATTAACAGCCACCTTAATATCAATTAATATTCTTAATTGAGGATTAAGAATCATCCAAACTCATCATCCACATGTCATTGTTTAGTGTACTTTTTAGAGTGCAGGCTGAATTAAAATGAATTAATTTTACTTCTAGTCATGAATATTACTTGGTACCACTTTATAGTAACTACACTTTTTTATGGCTTAATAACATGGGCGATTCAGTGTGCCACTATTAATAAATAAATGCACAATTAATGACTTTCATTCATTCATTTTCTACCGCTCGTTCCCGTGTCTTTGGGCCTTAGGCGGGGTACACCCTGGACAGTGGCCAACTCGTCGCAGGGTCAATTAAGGACTTAATCATGTCATTGTTTAATTAAAATTGTACAATTAATTAATTAAACATGCAATTAATTGGCTAAATGGTATGTAATAAAGCATTAGGGTATTAATTAAATAGTAACTAAGCCTGAAACATTCTTGATAAACTATTTATTCACTATGATTAAGTCTTTCATGTTATTTTAGCCTTGCTATAGCCTAAAAAGTGTAGGTTATAAAGTGTAAAATATTAGTTTTTATTTGTTTTAATTAGTTCTTACTTATATTTTGACCTGAATAATCATGATTATCAATTAACCAAATCATCTTGACATCCTAAATTGCAGGACAATACAGGGTTAACTCAAACATGCAGGAATCAATCCAAATACAACTTTGAGTGAACTAATTATGAGGAAACACTGTTGCAACAAGATTAAAAGCTCATTAAATCTGCTTTTGCATTAAAATGTTGGTGCTAAATGTGTCTTTGCAAAACAATGCTAATGTTATATTGTGTTACTCTTGTGTGGTTGAGTGAGTTTTAGTCATCAAAACAGCCCTGGTTTTCTTAGTTTGTGATGCTTTTAGGCTGACGCTAACCCTCCTATGGAAACTGCCACAGAGCTAATGTATATATGTGCCAGCTTATAGAATGCAGGCGTTCTGGTTGGGTTAGGGTTGTTTTCAGATTCTAAAATGTGATGAAGCCAGTAAAAAAAAGCATTTTAAAAATAGTACACGTTAAATCAAAGTTGGATTATCACAAGATGGAGCCGAGCGTTTAGAGCTCTGAGACCGAGAATGAGACCGACTAAAGAGGATCACTCTGAACATGTAACACAATGATATAAATATTTGGATTTTGGTTCTTTTCCTGTAGCGAGGAGCAGATCCCCGGTGCGCTCTTGGGTAGGAAAGATTTTTGGAGGAAGATGTTCAAGTCTCAGAGTGCGGCCAGCGACACGAGCAGCCAATCAGAGCAGGACACGTCGGAGTGCACCACGGCCCACTCCGGGAACACCACGGAGCGCAGGTCCAGGTCACGCTCCAGACGCATCTCTCTGCGCAAGAAACTCAAACTACCCATCGGTAAGAAAGTAACAGGCATTCACTCAAACAAGCTGACTTTATACACGCACAAGCTTTGATTTGATTTATCCTCTGGTTTAATTCACTCAAACAAGCTGACTTTATACACGCACAAGCTTTGATTTGATTTATCCTCTGGTTTAATTCACTCAAACAAGCTGACTTTATACACGCACAAGCTTTGATTTGATTTATCCTCTGGTTTAATTCACTCAAACAAGCTGACTTTATACACGCACAAGCTTTGATTTGATTTATCCTCTGGTTTAATTCACTCAAACAAGCTGACTTTATACACGCACAAGCTTTGATTTGATTTATCCTCTGGTTTAATTCACTCAAACAAGCTGACTTTATACACGCACAAGCTTTGATTTGATTTATCCTCTGGTTTAATTCACTCAAACAAGCTGACTTTATACACGCACAAGCTTTGATTTGATTTATCCTCTGGTTTAATTCACTCAAACAAGCTGACTTTATACACGCACAAGCTTTGATTTGATTTATCCTCTGGTTTAATTCACTCAAACAAGCTGACTTTATACACGCACAAGCTTTGATTTGATTTATCCTCTGGTTTAATTCACTCAAACAAGCTGACTTTATACACGCACAAGCTTTGATTTGATTTATCCTCTGGTTTAATTCACTCAAACAAGCTGACTTTATACACGCACAAGCTTTGATTTGATTTATCTTCTGGTTTGATTCACTCAAACAAGCTGACTTTATACACGCACAAGCTTTGATTTGATTTATCCTCTGGTTTAATTCACTCAAACAAGCTGACTTTATACACGCACAAGCTTTGATTTGATTTATCCTCTGGTTTAATTCACTCAAACAAGCTGACTTTATACACGCACAAGCTTTGATTTGATTTATCTTCTGGTTTGATTCACTCAAACAAGCTGACTACAGATACAAGCTTTGATTTGATTTACTGCTTATTTACTCACAGTATCTACGTATTTATATATTTACTTTCAAATGCAGTTTTAACATTCTCACACATTTCCAATCACATTTTACTTGCTAATTTACCTAATTATTTACTTTTACTTTTACTTAATTACTTTACTTACTACTTACTTACTAGCTCACCTACCTACTTATATACCTACTTTTTTACTACCTATTTTCTTACTTATTACCTAATGGTTTACTCACTTACTTATCTACTTATTTATTTACTTACCTGTTTACTTACTTACTTATTTACCTAATTGTACACTTACCTGCCTTTACTTACGTTCCAACTTTTACGTACTTACTCACTCACTTAAAGTACTTATTTACCTAATTGTTTACTTACTTACCTACCCTACTTTTGCTTACTTACTTATTTAGCTGTTTACTTACCTACTTTTATTTACTTACTTTTCTACCTTTACTTACTTACTCACCTACTTACTTACATGTTTACTTACTTACTACATGTATTTACTTACTTTCCTACCTTTACTATTTACTTACTTACGTACCTAATTGTTTACTTACCTACTTATTTAGCTTCTTGTTTACGAGATTGTTTTTTTAGTTACTTTCTTACATACTGATATACGTAAATAAATATCATACTTGCATACTTATTATTATGATATAAAATGTACACATTCCCAACAGACAACAAAACAGACAGCGAAACAGTAGAAATATTAAATTGAAAGTAATGTTAGACTTATTATTCAGCTTTAATATTTTCAGACAAAGGAAGTTAAAAAAAAGAAATTAATGAGGATTTCATGTCTGGGAAAGTTTTAATTTAATTTCAACTCAGGTGCTTTGTACATCTTTTGAATGAAACTTAACAAATATGTGCTTTATTATGGCTATTCCTTGAGTACATTTCAGAGTGCACCTCACCACTTTATTCACCATTGTCATTTTTGTGTGATGTTCCACCTGGTTTCAATCATGTTGGTGTGTTCTGTCCCTCCTCCAGCGTACCGTGGAACCGCCAGACTCCCACTCACATTCTCTGTCATACGTATGGACCATAATCAGATCTGTGTCCTCTGTGTCATGTCTGTCCACTAACACTCACTTTGCTTGGCATCTCCTCAACCCCCACTGCTTTTTAACCATCTTTCATTTCATTTGCATTTTTAAACATTGTCCTTCTTTCATATGGTAAATCCTGTGCATATTTTAAGTGAACTAATATCCCACTGAGACGCTTTCATTTTGCATGTGTACCCTGGACATAAGCCACGTTTCGACTGGCCCTGATCCTCCAGGCAGGTTCACTTTAGAGCTCTTTAGAACGGTTCTTTTAATAGCAATCTGTGGCAGGACACTACTTCCTGTTTCTCCTCAGCTCTTTCTGCCTCTATTTCTACGCCGTGTTTGAACACATTTATGTAATGCAGTTTGGATAATGTTAGATGCATTATGTGCAGTAAATATAATATTATGGGTCTTGACACAGCGAGGTCTGTGCGTCGAGTAGACGGAGGGACAAAAGGGTCTGTTATCCTGGGCCTCAGGGTCTTAGGGGCCCAGAATTGGACTCTTCCTATTCATTTATATTAGAGGGGGCCCCATGTGAGGGTTCTTGCCCCGGACCCCCAAATGTCTGTCGATGGACCTGCAAATGTGTGCTTGCTTTCTTTTGATAGCTCACGTTAGCATCGGCTGTTTCTTCTTTATCAACTGTCGGCTCAACATATAAGTTAGCATCAGCAGAAATACTGCGTTTTATAATTTTCTGTCTCTATTTGCATTTTACGGTGTTGATTTCACCTGAGTCTGCGTTCTTTCTTATCCAGTCATCACACTAAACCATTCGCAGAGCCATAAATGAGCCAGACCACTTAGGTTACAGTTCACTTAAGACAGTGGAGACATTTTTTGGCCTTACCAAATTGCTCTAAAATGGCCAGTGGAAACGTGGCTATAGTTTTAGTACATTTCTAACAGCTGACATCCCTCAGGTAACTGGCTGAAGCGCTCGTCTCTCTCGGGGCTGACGGATGGAGTGGAGGACCTGCTGGACATCAGCTCGGTGGACCGCCTCTCCTTCATACGCCAGAGCTCCAAGGTCAGACAACAGCCAGACATCATACAATACAAGTTTACAACAAGTTCAGTAAAATATAAAGTACTTTTACTTACTACTGCATGTGTGTGCCGTTGTCCTGCACAGGTGAAGTTCACCAGTGCAGTGAAGCTGACAGAAGGGGGCGCTGCAGGCCCAGACTACGGCCGGGAGGAGGAGGAGAATTTCTTCAAGCGCCTGGGTAAATGGCGCTCTGGCAGGAGGAATCCATCCAAGCTTCACCACACAGAAGAGAAAGATGGTAGACCCGGCCCTCCCTCCCACCCATCAACCCCCGTGTCCCCCTCGTGTGTCCCCCATGTGCCCCCCCCGTGTGTCCACCAGTCTATGCACTGCTCCTGTGGCCCCGGGTCCACTCTGCTCCTCTGGCCCCTTCTCCTCTCTGCTCCTCCTCTCTTTCCAGTCGTACTCATTTTCAACACATCCATGTCTTTAACAAATCATAACAAATCATTCAATACTGAGGACAATGCTTTATACTCAGTGTTTTTATACCCCATGCAAAAATGCTGTCCCATTGTCTCTATTATTTCCGTATTACTATTCTCGTTTCATACAATATATTGCCAGCTTGTCCTACATTCTTTTGAAATGCTAGAAGGCAGAGGTTGAAGACAGACTCAGTCTATTTTGTTACTTAGGTAAAAGTACAGATACAAGAGCAGAAAAGAATATTCCAGTAAAAGTAAAAGCAGCACATAAATAAACTAGTTGGACAATAAAGGACTGTCTCACCCCAAAATAAAGCCCATGACAGTAATCCAGCCAAGTGGTTACGACGAAAGCATGGATTACTGTTTCAAGGTTCTTCATTTTTGCCAGCTGCCTAAGGTGGAAAAAGCTGGTCCTTATCACAGAACGAATTTGGCTGTCAAGTTTAAGGTGTGGATCCTAATTAAATCAAAGGGTTTACAATCTCAGTTAACAAAGGTTACTGAGGTAAGACCACAGGGTTGCAAGAAAGATTAGACGCAGCTAGGCTTTTAAATCAGAAGTTTGGAGTGAATTTATGGCCAAGACATCTCTTTGCTTAAAGGGCACATATTCTGCTATAGTGACTTTTTTTTTTTAGCTTTCAGCCATGTTCTAACAATGTTCTGTCTTCTAAAACATACCTGGAGTAGCATTTAGTTTGATTCACGTTCGTTTGATGAATGCTCGATCGAAAATCCTTTCCCTCCTACACTGTGTTCTGAACTCCTTCGATGTTTGATGTAGATGATGCTGACGTCATTTATCAGTTTTTCTTGTTTTAAGTCCTTAAATCATGGCCAGACTCGCTCTGAACATTTCTTCCGTCTAATCACGATAACTACAACTACGTCAGATCCACTGCATATCACAAAGCATTTTGGGTATATATTTATACGTGTAGTTGACTCTACAGCCAGTAGATGGAGCCACAGCTAAGTCAAAATGGCATCTCCCAACTCAATGACAACGTTATGTTTTTCTTTGTAAAAGCATTTTATTTTTAGTTCTAAAACATGACATGTCAAACTGAAGACACTCAAGAGCAGGTTTAAAGGTTAAAAACAATACAAAAAATGCATAATAATTTTCCTTTAAGGACATAAATCTGGCAATCATCTTCATAGAAGTGAGTTCTGGAAGACTCAGAATCCATTAAAGAGATAAAACTGCTCTTGTGATAAATGCTGTGATTTGATAAATAATTGTGAAAATCTATAAAGATCTATCAACATTAGCAATTTCATTCAATTCCTTAATTTGTTTTGTATGTATTATTTTTGTTTGCTTAGTTGGGACTTGAACTCAAAACCTTTCACCATGACCGCGCTAAAAATAGCCTTTCAAACAAAAACTACCTCTTTTCAGCCTACTTCAAAATGTAGTGCAGTTGAAAGTACAGATACCACTTTACTGTAGTAAGTTTGTTACTTAGTTTCCACGACTGCTGGAGGCTCGGAAGGCCTGCTGCACATTGATTTAGAAGTCGAGTGTCGAGTCAGTCACACCTTTTTATTTATAGCTCACATCACAAATGCTCAACACATTCCCTGCTCTAGATGTTTTTCAGTCATCCATGTTATTTTAAGCCGCCATATTTGTTTTGGCACACTATTCAAAAGGTCCCAGAATTTTATTTAATTGCTACGTTTCTCAAATGCATAGCCTGAAACTGGGATATTGTGATGAGTTGAAAATCCTCTCTTTTCTCACCGTTCTTTAGACTCGTGCACGCTCCCAGTCCATCTGTAGACCATCTTTCTGCTGTGAAGCCTTTGGTGCTGGTGGTACTGTTCTACTGTGTGCAGCATGCCTCACTTACTGCGTTTCCATCACCTTATGTTTAATGCACATTTTCAAGTATCGTAACGGGAGGTGTGAACGCCAAATATTGCATTAAGGATCCTTAATTCTCATAAAAAGTTAATACATTGGCTTGAGGTTTGAAGCTAATTTTGAAAAGCTTTTCTCTGATTGGTTAACTCGCCTGTCCATCACACTCATTTGAAATCAGAGAGACAGGTTGTGGTTTGAGACCAAAAAAGTCTTTGCAAAGTTATATTAAAGCAGCTGATCAGGCAAGTTCGCTGGAGCCTTTTGACAAAAAAATAGAGACAGCAACCTTTTTCATGGTGGTAGAACGTATCTATAGCACTCTTAAAGTGTAAACAACCTGCAGAGGTTTGGACATTACCAAAAAGCATGTAGCTTCACTGCTAAATAACAAACCAAACAGGCTGTGCACAGTGCGCCCTCTGCAGGATTAACTCAGGACACGGAGCAGACAGGCAGAGCCCGTAACCAGGGCAACAACACTCAGTTATGTGCTTTGCTTTGCACTTTCCTAATTCAAATGAGTGCACTTTGTGAGGATGGAAACGCAGTTCTTGTCTCTTCTGTGCTGGGTCCGGGGACAGGCGACCTCCAGCGACCTCCTGGGGTTCAAAGGACCAGACGTACTGTACTTCAGCTTTCTTCTGTGTGGTCATGGTTACACTTGACATTTTGGTAATATCTATTTGAACAATAGCCGTCAGTAGGAAATGCAGTACTGGGTGGAACGTTATTACGAAAACCAGTCTGTAGACCAGTCTGATCCAACCAAACGGCTCAGTATTCTCCTAAACTGACTTTTTAATTTGAGCTATTGATTTTCTCGTGAACAATTTTACCTGGAGTTTTCTGGGGTTTTTTTTTTTTTGGTCGTTCTTTACAAACTGTTTTTTATTTGCAGTTTTGTATTGGATATTTTGAAATGCGAGTGTAATCATTGCTATTAGAGTTGTGTTCATGTTTGCTTCATTTGTCAGTGGCTCTACACTGTTGTAACTCTATATGTAATCTCTAAAGATTTTAGACAGATTATATACACAACATTGTTCTCTAATCTTTTATTCATAAATATATTTCCTTGTTGCCTTTCTTCTGTCTGTTCTCTGCCCTCTTGCTCTTCAGGACCTCATGGATTCCAGGAGCGACTGGCTGCCAGTCAGGAGGCCATGAAGAACAAGAACGTGGTCAATCTGGGCGCGATCCGACAGGGCATGAAACGCTTCCAGTTCCTCCTAAACTGCTGTGAACCCGGGACTATACCAGACGCCTCCATACTCGCTGCTGCTCTTGACTTGGTACGGCATTGCTACCTTATCTTATCACCATTATTTCCATTATTAGATGTGGAAATATCATTTTAATCTAACTCTAAATGTGAGAAGAAACATCACGATTTTAGCTCAGTCTACTCTTCAGACCCTGCTGCGTCTGTAGGTGTCTTTGGTTTCGCTCTCGGCCAATCAAATTTTATAGCCAAAAAACACAAGGCGTCTCAGTCATCTGCTGGACTTAGGTGCTTTGTGGACCATAGAAACACATGTGAACCTTGTGAAAACTGTATTTCTGCTGAATCAGAGTGAAATATCATCTTCAGTTTATCTGGTAAAGTTAGTTCAGATTACTTAAACCTTTATGCTCTAAACATTAATTTCTTTTCTTAAATAAAATCTCGTTGTTAAGGTGTAGGAAACCAGTGCAGACGCAAGGGATGTTACGATTTATGATCGTCATAGTAAATTGTGATTAAAGTTGTCCTTGTATGTTTGCTGTAAGATATCAAATCTGATATAATTGTTATTTACTCAAATAGCATATACGTGAGTGATGATTAGATTTTTTTTTTTTAAGTTTGATAAAATTGTTGTCATATTACTGGTTATCTATCCAATCAGATGGGCAATATGAAGGAAAAAAATCATGTTTTTTTTCCCTTATTCCATATTGATCAATATCGATTTCCAATTGAATATTATTCAGTCTTTTCAAAATCAAAATGTCTTTCAGTAATCATTTCTTGAACATAATAAAATATACAGACCTGTTATTAGATTCTGAACCATTTACGTAAAATTATCTAATTTCTTCCTCCAAAGTCTGACCTCTATTCTAAACCACATGCTTTTACTGACAGAGCTGTGAACCTCTCGATTCAAAAACCTCAACCATATGATTGACCATTAGACATCACTGAATCTCGTTCTCTCGATCTTTCGATGAATTGCTTAGCCAGTCAACTAATGCACATTAATACTGTATTACTAAATTATTAATCTGTTGTGGTATAATAATTGTGAAAATGGAAAAAAAAATCACAAAGTTTTTCCTCTGACTGTACAAAAGTTCTGCAACAGAACAAGTTTATTTTGTTATATACAATGAATGAATCTATATATAAATTGTTTATAACTCCAATGGAACTCACCATGAATAGATTAGATACAATCAAATAGTAATAATAATAGGAGAATTAAAAATATGTAAATTAATTTATGAGTTTGTCAGTTTTGCTATGAAGCTAACAGAATGTGAAATGGTGTTCTACAGGAAGCTCCGATCGTGGCCCGCGCGTCTCTTTTCCTGGAATGCGCCAGATTCGTTCACCGCTGTAACCGTGGCAACTGGCCCGAGTGGATGAAAGGGCACCACGTCAACATCACCAAAAAAGGTCTCTCCAGGGGGCGCTCTCCCATAGTGGGCAACAAGAGGAACCAGAAAATCCAGTGGAACGCGGCTAAGCACTTCTGCCAGTGGGGAGATGTAAGTCCCTCGTCCGATAGAGAATGTCCCGTTACAAAATGTATATTGTGTTGTGTTTGTGTCTCCAGGCCATTGGCACCAGGCTGAGCGAGCTGTGCCACTCGGACAGTGAGAGTCCTGCTAATATCCTGGGATATATCTACGACGAGGAGACCAAGAGGAGGATGAGGAAGGAGGATGAAGAGGAAGACTATTTAGATGACAGTGAGTACTAAAACACAACAGCTGTAATCTTTTAGTCCTTTAGTCGATTAACTGGTCGATGGTGTCTTCAAACCAACATTTTTTTAGTCGACTAATTATTTTATTAAGATTTAAAGGACCTATGTGGAAAAAACTGTGAAGAAGAGAAGATATGGAGTGATACAGAAAGAGACAAAGCGAGTGCTGCGTAGGGTTGAGGTTGAATGTTGCAAAAGTTCTGAAAGTCCAGGTGCTCTTCAAAGATCAGGCCAAGGAAACGTGGTGAGAGAAGGATCTGAGGCACTCTGGTGTAAACCTTCAGTGCCAACAAACATGTACTTAAAGGCTTGATTTTTATTGTCTATAAAAAGTTTAAAATAGAACAAGTTAGTTTAAACTCTCTGCAGAGGTGCTGAGTGCAGAGTGCTTTTCACAACTTTCAGTGAACAAGTTTTGCTGTCAAAGCTGCTTGCTTGCTGCTGGTAAAGCTAACAACAACTAGCATCTTAACAGCTCACTTCCTGGTTTGCGGAGGATAAAATACGTCATTGTTTAGACCTTCCTTTAAGACCTTCCTTTAAGACCTTCCTTTAACATATATCTGCACTGAGGCAACTCATTTTCCTCAACTGCATGGAAAGAAATCAGGGACAGCCCCTTTAAGGTCTTTGTACATGCATTGTTGTGCTCTTTCCTTAACATATTTTAAATCCCAACAACAGAGATTAGGACGACAAAGACTGTAGCATAATATTAAATCAAAATATCAAAAAGGAATAGATTATTTCTAATTCATAAATAAACACTCGTAAATATTCTCTATCTAGAACCCTTTATTTGGTTTGATAAAAAATGTATTTAGAAAGTCTCAATAGAATAGTTCAATAGAAATATTCTTTTGACTGCTCAACCTATTGAAAAAGCTGTTGTTTTTTTTTTTAGAAATTTTAAAATTATTTCTTAACCTTTATTTAACCAGGTAAGAACCTGTTGAGATCAAAACCTCTTTTTCAAGGGTGACCTGGGGAAAACATTCACTTGTGACATCTTTGGCCACGCTCTTAAGCATCATGACTGAGAAAGTGTTTATCTCTCTCACAGACACAGTGAATCCCACGAAATGCGGATGCCCCTTCGCACTCAAAATGGCCGCCTGTCAGCTCCTGTTGGAAATCACAACCTTTCTGAGAGAGACTTTTCCGTGTTTACCACGTCCACGCACTGAACCTCTCGTGGTCAGTTCTTCTAAAACAACAAAAACTAAATTCAAACTCAACAAAAATAAATGGTCAATACATTTCCTGGTTTTTATTTTTTGAAGGATTTGGACAGCTGTCGTCTGCGCTTGGACCCAGAACTCGGACGCCATCGCTACGAGAGGAAGATCAGCTTCGCGGGGATCCTGGATGATGAGGACGGACACGATTCTCTGAACAGCAGCAGCCACACACTCAAGTCCGACACGGCCTGTGAAGACAAGAAGGTCCAGGAAGTCCAGGGTGAGGCCAGGCTACAGAATTAATATTATTATTAATTAGTGTTAGAATCGAAAATGTGAAAAGCGGATACAGTCTAAAGATACTTACTACTTTTATTTATTTACTTTTACTTACTTAATTTGACATCTCAGTTGTTTTAGAACAAAAAAACAAACTGGCTTATACACAAGTCTGGAACTGAATAGAGGTCCATCTACTGGCTGCAGAGGGAATTACACAGGGGAGATAAACAAACCTAACTTGCCACAACAAACTGAAGAAAGCACGCAGTTATAATGACTGCCCGAAATGCTCAGAACGAGTCTGCTGAGAGCTTAAAAACAGCACAGAAGATCTCCGAGTGCAACCTATGACATCACAAGATTACAGCAGTCAGAACTGAGTGTCTGAGGCTCAGAGGGAGAGGACTTACTAAACAGGATTCTTCAAACAAGTGTGAATGAAGCTAAATACAACTTCAGATATGTTTTTGATGAAGGAACAATGTTAGAACATTAAAAGAGTGAGAAAGTAAAGTCTTGAAAAAGGATGTTTCCGAGTCCATTTGTTGAGAGACTGAACTGTTGTTTGGTTGAATTGTCTTTTGTCTAACCTTCCGTTAGCAAACAAGCTAACTAAACTCTGCACAGTTGGAGCAACAACTACTTTCATTTCACGTTACTGTATTAAGTTCATTTGGACAAGAAATAGTGTTTAACCTCCTAAATAAAAGGACCCATAACCAATGGAGAGGATACTGTACTCACTAACACTTAAACAGTAACTGCTCTATAAGATCTCAGTTCACTTTTTTTCTTTTTAAGTTTTGCGTTGCATTTTATTTCATACTCTTTCTGTTTTCCAGCCCCTGTTCGTAAAATCCGCATCGGAGGTTCCCGCTTGCTCCAGATCAAAGGAGCTCGTAGTTTCCGTGTGAAGAAGGGAGGATCGCTGTCTTCCATCCGCAGAGCCGGCAGTCTGAAGAGCACCAAGATGTCCCGGCAGGACTCGGAGTCGGAGAACGAGGAGGGGTTACTGTCCCAGACGCAGAGCAGGGACACGGTCACAGACATAGGTGCGCTGCAGCCACTTACAGTCGAACAGAAGAACAAATAGGATTGTTGAAAATGACAAATGTTGTTTTTGTAGGGAGTCCCTTTAGCGCCAGTGAACCCAGCATTGAGCCAGAAGGTCAAAGTTCAGGAGGAGCAGAGGACAACTACCATCGGAACATGTCCTGGCTGCATGTAAGTCTCCACACAAAGGTTTGCTGAAATCATGCACGCACCAAAGAAGTGGCACAGTTTTAAGGGTGGGGGATTTTCAGAAAAAGTAAGATAACATTTGTAAATAAACAAACAAATGCCATCACATAGTTGTAATCTCAAATGTCATTCATTTGATCGTACTGTGTGGACTCAGTGATGCAGTGGTTTGTGATTTTTTGCGTTTTTCTCATTTTTGTGCTTGATCCTTCAAAAACACTTGCTTTTTACATTATTTAATTATACAATTATACTGTTATGAGCAGACCACTGTTTGCATTGACAGTTTGAGCTGCACTTTGCTGTCTTCCTCCTCAGTGTCACTAGTGTAACTGTGATGCGTCTGCTCAGATGATTTAAACAGATTTTGGAGCTTTCTTCCTATTTGGAGCAGTAGAGTGATAGCGCCATCTGCAGTCTAACTTCTTGAGAACTCTAGCCCAGGTATGATAGAGTTGGTACGCCCCCCTCGTCCGGATTTACAGTCTGGTTTCCACATCTCAGTGACCTACCTCTTCCAACGATTGTACTTGTTCTCTGTGCCCATGACTGTAGCATTGTTCAGTCCGTCAGACAGTTCTTGGGGCGAGGGACGTACCCACTTGCTCATACCTCGTGCTCAGAGCAGGAGGACAGTGCCAAAACCAGCTGAGCAGACTCTGTAACATCACGTAACACTTCTGAGGAAGGCAGCAGAATGCAGCCAAAACTATTAAGTTAAATAAAAACAGAAGTCTTAAGAAACCTTTGTATAATTATATCAGAAGTTAATGAACCTAATCACATTATGCGTTATTTAATGTTCTGTGTTTCCATCTACATTAACTTCCTATTATAAAGCATTTGTAAACTTAGAATGTCTTATACTTGAGTAGTATTTACCCAAATACTTTGGCACTCTCCCTTGAGTATGTATTGGACCAGTACTTTCCACTTCTACTTGAGTAAAACTGTAGCACTTCTCTTCCTCCTCTGGCTGTGTGTAAACTGACTTGTTCGCCTTCTTTGCAGATCATGATCCTTCTGTGTAACCAGCAGAGCTTCATCTGCACACACATAGACTTCTGCCACCCGCGCTGCTACCAGCACCACAGCCGCTCGTGTGCGCGCCTGGTCCGGGCCATCAAGCTGGTGTACGGCGAGTCTGTGGACAGCATGAGGGAGGACAGCGGCGCCTCCACCAACATCGGGGTACGGGTCAAGAAGAGCAAAGAGGTAAGACAGCAGCATGTGTTCAGTCTTACAAGCAGTTTACAGGCAGACATGAGAGAGGTGGAGTAAATGTTTGGAAAAAATGAATAGACTTAGACCGTGGCAGAAGATTAAAATATTAAGTTCATAAAGTAAATTCTGCTGTCTGAATTGCTGCACAGTCAAGAAAAAATACACTGGACACAGAGAGGCTGAGGAGGCTCACAGTTCTGCTTCTGCTGTGGTGCTCATAATGTGTCAAATGGAACACAATGCCAACAGAGATTATCACATGTACTTTATTTCAAATATTTGCACATTTGAACAAAAAAAAAAAGTTTGTTCCCATGAGAAATGAATTTATGTACATTATGTAAGTGTGACTGAGGAGAGAAGAAGTCTGTGTGTTTGTGCTGGAGGCTGTCTAACAGTTTTAGAAGTGACTGAAGGGTGGGATCAGTGGTTTGTAATTAAATTAAAACATTGACGAGGTCAAGCTTCCATCTACATTTGCATTCAGTTTTTTTAGCACCATCAATTATTATCAAATTAAGCTATAACCTGGTACAAGGCATCTTTCCTTATTTTGGTCAATGTTTATTGTACACTGTCCCCGTGTAAATAATAATGTACCATACCATAATGACTGATACTTCTGTTTAGTGTTCAGACAAGTCGTGCCTCAGAACGCCGTCCATGAAGCGGCGGCCCACAGACCACACCACAGAGGGGAAGAAGGACACGGGAATGCTCAAGTACATCCGGAACCAGGTGATGAGCCTGTCGCCCGCCCCCCTGTCACTGCTCATCAAGGCCGCGCCCATCCTCACCGACGACATGTACGGAGACATCCAGCCCGCTGCCTGGGAGCTGCTGCTCAGTGTGGACGAGCATATGGCCGCCGCTGCTGGTGAGCCGGGCTTTTCTTACGTTTAGAATGTTTGAAAATCCTGGTTTAGTTCTGGTAAATTCCTGGTTATCTCTGAGTTGAGTCATCTGGGGTGTTTCCAGTCTTATTTCGTTGTCAATTTGGTTTGACATTACAGACTTGTTACAGGTTTTCACACACATTAGAGCGCCCCCTGGAGAGGCCCATGTGCACACTAGATTTAGTGTCCATGTTCACGTGCTCCGCTCATTCATAACTCCCAACACCACATCATGAGCCACTTGAGAGGCGTTCTTTTACCTGCACCATGGACTGCACTGTGACAGTAGGTAGTTCTGAGGTCGTCCACTTTCACACACACAGCTCTTGAGTGCAGGACCAGCCACTCAGAGACCTGTTTTAGGTGCACTCACAGCAGTCGTTTACTCCTGTGTGTGGCTGTCGTGTTCACACTGGCCAAAACACACCGCTCTCACATCAAAAGCTCTTTACGTCGACACTTGACTATCCCTGCATCAGTCTTCTTTGGTGAAGTGTGTGTGGGTTTATGGAGCCAAAACAATAAGAAAAAAAATATGACTCAAGTTTTCAAAGTATTTGATGGAACTGATGGTATTAATTCTTGATGGAACAACCTCCAAGTTTATTAGTTTGCTGGGGTAATATTGGATTAGATCTGATTTGATCATGATTTATTCTAGTTTCAGCCAACTGGTGTAATCCTCTCTTACTTTGGTCCTAGGCCTAGGTTACTCCTGTTCAGAGGCTTTAAATGAGAAGAATCCATTACTTACAGATATTTGTAAGTTGACACTCTTTAACGCCTTTCACACCCTTTTCTCCATGACAGCGGCCATGTTCCTGCTGTGTGCGGTGAAGGTCCCTGATGCCGTCTCAGAGATGATGATGGCCGAGTTTCAGCACCAGGAGGCCTGTCAGCGCATCAACTCCATCCTCAAGTTCTACACGCTGTGGAGGTTCCGATACCAGGTGTGGCCCCGCATGGAGGAGGGCGCCCAGCAGATATTCAAGGTACACACACTAACATGGACCATACAGCTCTAACAGAACAAAAGCAATTCAAAGGAGGTTAAAAACTATATCTGCTTGCTTAAAAGATGTAGCTTAAGTTGAGGACACACTACACAATTTTAGCCCAATTTCCCTCTGATTTTCAGTCGTGCCTCATCACTCTCAGTCATCTTTAGTTACTTCAGTCTCGTAGTGTGAGCAGTTAGGCCTGGACTCATATTGGAATCACAAATAGCCACAGACACATGCGACAGACTAGACTGCAGTCAAGTTCAAACATGTTTGAATCTGAAGGCCAGTTAGACATGCTTTTGTGTCACGTCGGCTAACGGGTGTCTTGCCTGTTGTTAAAGATCCCTCCACCAAGCATCAACTTCACGCTGCCCTCCCCCATCCTGGGCATGCCCTGCGTGCCCATCTTTGACCCCCCATGGGTGCCTCAGAACACGGGCAGTGTGCAGGACCCAATCAACGAAGACCAGTCTGTAAGTCATGTACGCAACTTCTACATTTCTATTTCAACTGCTGTAATATGATGAATTCTATACGTCTACATTGATTATTGAAATGGTAATTGAAAAAGCCTATTTAACCCCCAGACAAAAGAATTTAGTGTAGTTTATATACTGTATAAATGTATTTAATTTTCCTCACACCTTTTTAGTTGCTTTATAAGTAGCCTTTGAAAAAAAGGCTGACTTGTGATAAACCGCCGTATTTCCACTGATGCTAACTTATCTGTTGAGCCCATATGCTTAGAAAAACAAAGCTAGCAAAGCACGTTAGCAACAGCTGTTTCCCTTTTATAGACACACGGTACTTGCTTTGTGAAGACGCAAAATACTATATTTACAAAAAGCGGCATAGAGGTTTTGTATAGAAGTGAAATCAATGTAGAAAAAGCTGAAGACAAACCAGAGGTAGTTTCCTGTGTACTCTAGCTTTAGCCACGTCTCACAGCCACAAACTTTCAATTACTAAACGTCTTTTTGTGAATTGCTGACATCAGTCTCAGGATTAAAAGAATAATTCAGTTGCAATTTACATTTTATTTATTGACCAAACATGAGTTATGTTTGAGTAAAGACTGCTGCTCTCGTAGCAGAGCATGAAGACACAGGCCACCATTAACATAGGCGCTCCAAAGTGCCCTGGAGAACTCTGAGGATCAGGGCCAGTTGAAACGTGGCTATAGTGCACCTTTAAAAACATGTAATTGATACAATTTAAATTCACAAAATACAACCACCCAAAATCCTTTCTGTTCTTAAATGACCCCAAATTTGAATTCCAAGCTGAGTTGTTTTACTTTCTTGCCATCTGCTGTTCTTAGCATGACTCTGAAATATAATTTACCTATCGACCTATGTTTTTGTTTTTAGTTCCCCACATTAATTCAATCAGTCCATACCATAGTAAGTTGTATCTCTGTCCCCGATGTTTGTGCTGCTGATGCATCTTGTTACTTCTGATTGTCAATGGCAGGACCTTGACCTCCGTTAGCGCCTGTAGGTCCCCCATGTCGGACCCCTGAACTAAAAAAAAAAGTCATAAGTCATTCTGGAATTGCTGCATCTTGGTCTATAGTTTCTCTTTCTGGATAAAATGTAAAAATAACAGCATGCATCGGGCATTGGACATTGTGTGTTTGGTGTGGTCCCTGCATGGTCATTGGATGAGAATGACTTTGCCGTTTTCGATGTTCCACTTGTGTCCGTATCTGTGTAATAGTACTGTGCAAATGCTGTGGGGCATTCACTATACACACGATACAGCCAATTCTCCCAACACCAGTTTATTCAATATGACTTTTTTCCCATATTTGCAATTTTTTATAAGTTTCATCCTTAGAGTTAGCGAGCTGGAGGAGAGTTACTGTATTTGTGTGTCATCCAGC
Source organism: Rhinogobius similis (assembly GCA_019453435.1). NCBI lineage: Eukaryota > Metazoa > Chordata > Actinopteri > Gobiiformes > Gobiidae > Rhinogobius > Rhinogobius similis. The sequence continues at coordinate 40,276,856 of CM033627.1, read as the reverse complement.
CATCTTACATCGCCAAAGAGCTCCTCAGGCTACTTGCAACTGTTCAAAGATTCTATCAAAAAAGAACCACTGAAAAACATCTTTTATATATTATATACGTTGTTATTTCTCTGCTGTCCCTTGTGTAGAAATCGTTTTCCGCGAGGGCAGTGTCGCGTTCTCACCAGCGGGCGGAGCACATCCTGAAGAACTTGCAGCAGGAGGAGGAGAAGAGGCGTCTGGGGAGGGAGGCCAGCATCATCACGGCCATCCCAGTGTCCCAGGAGGCCTGCTACGAGCCCACCTGCAGCCCCCCGCCCGAGCAGGAGGAGGAAGGTGGGGCTGGGACACACCCACATTTAAAGGAGATGTATTCTGAAAAATAACTTTAATGAGCTTTTGATATTGTTACTGTGTTTCCTCACCAATTAGTTAAAAACTGTATTTTATTCCTTCATTTTTGAGTTAATCTTGCATTGTCCTGCAACTGAGACTCGAGTGCCCCAGTAAACTGGAGCGACAGAGTTCTAAAATTTCACATAGCCACTTTTCAAAAATAAAAACATGTAAATGACTTCTGCTTGTTACAGTGAAATGACACTATGAAGTATCAGAATGTATCAGTTCAGCAGTTTTGAAACAGGAAGTCATTGCACTTGTTTCTGTTTCATTTTTGAGCAGTATTGCAGGTTACATTTTTTTTTTTTTTTCGTAGTAGCAAATAAAAGAAAAAAGCATAACATGTCTCCTTGAAGTACAAGTCTACTCCTTTAAAATAATAATGTGAGGAGTAAAAAAATCAGAAGGTGAGATACTGCTGGTGAATAGGATTTTTTTTGTTAAAAATGTATCAGTTTGCAACTAAAACAGAAAATTGGCGTTAAGTGTAGGAGCTACTTTGAGGGCTGATCTATGTCTCTGTTGGAGAAAAATGCATTTGGAGAACACTTCACCCATATAAAAACTATTAATTAATTAATTCCTAATTAATCCTGAGCATCCTAATTATTCACTGTAATGAGTTTATAAGCGCTTTTCACAACTTACAGAGCAAGTTCAGCTGTCACATTGAAGCCACCAACAACTGGCACGCTAACAGTGCTCATACTGCTTTGTGGAGAATAATATATGCATAAAATTAGATGCAGACCGCTCACTGTAGTCTCATTTTGACCCTAAGAGCTGCTTTTACAATGTAGATTGACAGAGTTTGACTTTATTACATGAAAAGAAATTGGATACAACCCCTTTAAGCCATAAAAAGTTAAAGACCAAACCTAAAATTGTCTTAAAGTAGATTGAAAAGACAGACCTTTAAGAGATCGTTTTGTTTTGTTTTAATCTGAAATGTTTGAATATGAATTTGAGAGTGAATGTATTTGTTTGTATAGCTTGTCTCTGGCGCTGTTCTCTGACTGTGTTATTGGTCCGCCAGCAGAAGAAGTGGTGAACCTGGCATCGCGTCGGCTCTCCGTCAGCCCCTCGTGCGCCTCCAGTAACTCCCACAGGAACTACTCCTTCAGAAGGGGCTCCGTGTGGTCCGTGCGCTCCCTGGCCAGCGCTGAGGGTATGACCTTTGACTCTCTCCCTGTGAAGCCAACATGTGCCTCTTTTACAGGAGTCTCTCACTCTGTGTTTGGGTTTTTATTTAATTTCTGCAGAGAAACTTTAAGAGAACCAGATGTACCTTTTCTGGGTCACTCTTGCCAGGAATGTTCCACAAATGTTATATAGTGCCCCTTTATTTATTTAGAAAGCATTAACATACAGGATCACATGGCACTTTAAGCCTGTTTGTCATGTGCACTTTAGTAAAGCAATAACATGAGATTGAAAACAGCATAACCATTTATATAAAATACAAAAGGACAAAAATTGTACAGCAGAGCATAATACATGGTGATGTTTAAGAACTGATGCCTTAAAACGACAGATAGATGTAATTGATCAGATTGAACGGGGAAAGTTGTTTCAGTCATTAAGGGTTTTCTATTTCTATATTTTTTCATTTTTCAAAATGTATAACAAAATATTAAAAAAAAAAAAAAAAAGATCAGAGATATCACACATAGTAAATAATATATACACATAATAATATAAGATTGTAAATTAGAAGGCTCAACGGAAGACATCCAAATAAAAGAAAAATAAGACATACATAGTCCGAAGTTAACGGCCCAGTTAGTCCAAAGTCCTTCAAATATGTAAATGTTTAAATTACTGTAAGTCTGATAGTGTGTTTTTTCCATTTACCGTATGGCCATAATAATGTCTGTCCTGTCCTTAATTGTTTCAATTCAATTTCAACTCAATTAAATACATTTTTGTAGTGCCCAAAATCAATGGGCCACAGGTAGAAAGCAGTTTAACTAAACAATGTCCCTGAGCGCCCCCTGTCCTTGGGAAAAAGTAGAAACCTCAGGAAGAACCACATGAAGGAGAGATCCTACTCCCACAGACGGACAGAGGCAGATGGACCAGGACTGAACACTTAGGGGGAAGGAAGGTGGATCATCTGGTGTACAAAGAGTTCCTCCAGGCGGACGTGGAACAGTTCATCTAGTGTAGAGAGAGTTCCTCCAGGCGGACGTGGAACAGTTCATCTAGTGTAGAGAGAGTTCCTCCAGGCGGACGTGGAACAGTTCATCTAGTGTAGAGAGAGTTCCTCCAGGCGGACGAGGAACAGTTCATCTAGTGTAGAGAGAGTTCCTCCAGGCGGATGAGGAACAGTTCATCTAGTGTAGAGAGAGTTCCTCCAGGCAGACGAGGAACAGTTCATCTAGTGTAGAGAGAGTTCCTCCAGGCAGACGTGGAACAGTTCATCTAGTGTAGAGAGAGTTCCTCCAGGCAGACGAGGAACAGTTCATCTAGTGTAGAGAGAGTTCCTCCAGGCGGACGAGGAACAGTTCATCTAGTGTAGAGAGAGTTCCTCCAGGCGGACGAGGAACAGTTCATCTAGTGTAGAGAGAGTTCCTCCAGGCGGACGAGGAACAGTTCATCTAGTGTAGAGAGAGTTCCTCCAGGCAGAAGAGGAACAGTTCATCTAGTGTAGAGAGAGTTCCTCCAGGCAGACGAGGAACAGTTCATCTAGTGTAGAGAGAGTTCCTCCAGGCAGTCGAGGAACAGTTCATCTAGTGTAGAGAGAGTTCCTCCAGGCGGACGAGGAACAGTTCATCTAGTGTAGAGAGAGTTCCTCCAGGCAGACGAGGAACAGTTCATCTAGTGTAGAGAGAGTTCCTCCAGGCGGACGAGGAACAGTTCATCTAGTGTAGAGAGAGTTCCTCCAGGCGGACGAGGAACAGTTCATCTAGTGTAGAGAGAGTTCCTCCAGGCAGACGAGGAACAGTTCATCTAGTGTAGAGAGAGTTCCTCCAGGCAGACGGGAACAGTTCATCTAGTGTAGAGAGAGTTCCTCCAGGCGGACGAGGAACAGTTCATCTAGTGTAGAGAGAGTTCCTCCAGGCGGACGAGGAACAGTTCATCTAGTGTAGAGAGAGTTCCTCCAGGCAGATGAAGTCAGGGCTTTCAATTAAAATACTCAAAAGACAAAATGTTGTTCAGTGTGTTGTAAATGATATGGTAGATCTAAATAGAATCAAGAACCAATCAAGTAGAAACTTTAAGTAATAATACTTGAACACAATTTGGAGAAAATGTGCTGTTTTCTGGCTGTGAGAGAAAGCTAATATAATATAACAAACCTTCACACACTATTATAAATAACTACTAAAGATTGAACATTAGTTGCTGTGATGTTGTAAGAAAGCATATCTACATAATTGGTAGAAGTAACTGCAGCAATTCTTTTTCTAAGGTGTGGGGTAAAACAGGTAATGCATGAGTTTAGTGTCCTCAGGTGATAAGATATTTTTTACTATTTTTTTTATATAACCAAATCTGTGTTTGGCTTAAATTTGAGTTTAGTATTACAAGATTTTAAAAAAGCACACCAATAGTAGAACAAACACCTAATAAGCTAAAACATCTTGACTAGCTATACATCAGAACACTTCTTCTACTTGAAGCCTTTGTTTTTTGGAGGTGATAATACGACAGTTCAAATATTCTGCAGCAAACCCCGTCGTCAAAGCGGTGCACAGACAAACCAACACACATGCTCAGATTAAGAACACATTTGGAAAAGAAATTCAATATTTTACATTGACTTTTGTTTGTTTTCAGGGGAGGAGAACACGACCGAGCACACTCCGACTCACCACATGCTCCAGCCCCCACAGGCTGTCTTCCCAGCATGCATCTGTGCTGCTGTCCTACCCATAGTGCATCTGATGGAGGACGGGGAGGTTCGAGAGGACGGCGTGGCTGGTAAATATACTAATCCATGCAATAAAGTATTCATTATTAGGACGCCATGTGCAGGTGAAAGATGAACAGTGATCAATAATGAGTAGTAATAACGAATAGTTTGTCATTAATTAAAGACGTAATTAACAAAACATCTTAAAATGAATCAGATTAAACATTAGCCATGGTTCGGACAGGTGCTTGAAATTCTTGAAAATGCTTGAAATGTAAGCTTGCCAATCCATATCTTACACATTTTGACTGTAAACGGCTCTAATAGACTTTAGAGTTCACACACTGGTTTTTGCCGCTGGACAGGTGGAGCAGACTGACCTGTGAACGAGCTATGAATGCGCGTTTTATTCCATATTAATGAGTTACATGATCATTTACACCACTTTCTAAAATGCCCTAAAATACAGGAAGCAGGAAAGCAGAAGGTGCTGGAAAAGCCTGTTTACCATTAAAGAATCACAAGTTTCAGAACGTTTTTGTCAGTTGTGTCTCTTTCAGTGTTGTATTTGTCGCTTTTAGTCACGTTTTTGTCACTTTAAGTTGCAGTTTTGAGTTGATTTGAGTTGCAAAAGGTGGAAAGGAAGGTGCTGGTAAAAACCTGTCTACCCTGAAAGTGATTGAAAAGTGCTTTAATTTTATATTCAGAAAAGTTACGAACCTTTATTAGCGATCTATACCTGTTTAGATTGTGCCCTAAATCTGCATTATCTGGACATCTAATTTACTTCCACCTTCTAATGTCATCAAAAAATGTCCCAGGAGATGTTTGTGAGAAATAAACTTTGTTATAAAGCCCCGTACATGTAACATTTACAGATATTGACAATTAAATTCTTGATAAAGCAGTGAAAATGTTGTGCTCTGACTAATGTGAAGCTGTTCTACATGGTAGAGGCTAATAGTGATGGTATTAGTAATATTAATAAACATCCAAAAATTTTGACTTTAGTTCGTGATCTTATGTTTCTACAATCAACATTTATTAGCACTTAATTATGCAAACAGTGTTTTTTAAAAGCATTTGCGATCGTCTCCTTTCAAACTATCTCTATCTCACCAAATGAAAAGACAAATCCACCAAATAAAACCCCCCAATATTTACGCAAAAATAAATGTGTTGGTTAATTAACATTAGACTTGTTTCAATGCAGTCCATTTAGTCACAGAAATCCACTGGAGCTTTGTCAATCCAGTAAAATGCTCTGTCTTTCTCCTGCTTTTGTGCAAAAATAATCCATAATCTTTGGAACTCTGACAAAGTGATTTGTTTCTATGTGAATTCCCCGTTACCATCCTCAGTGTGGAGTTTGGTGGTGCATGCTGGGATTGTGTAACGACACCTGCAGGAGCCCTCTAGCAGCTGTTTTGTAACACTTTTTCTCTTTCTTATAAGTGAGTGCAGTTGCCCAGCAAATCCTGTGGAACTGCCTGATTGAAGACCCTGCTCTGGTTCTGCGCCACTTCCTGGAGAAGCTAACCGTTAGCAACAGACAGGTAATGAGAGGATTAAAGGCTCAGACATGTTATACTGGTCTTATGCTTTATCCTCTAAAAGGTGCACTACCTTTCTGATGGAGGGTCTGTCCACAATATGGCAAATGTAAATGTAAATGTATCTATCTCCATGGTGACATGCAAGTGACGTCATCAGATCAAGTTACAAGCCAGATCTGTGGTGAGGCGAGCTTGTTCAGACTGAGAATGCAGTTTTACATTGCAATAAAAGCACATCACCTTGAATAAATGCAATAATACAGATATATTTAATGCCATATACATTTCAGGCATAGCGATAACATCTCCATGGAGACACTCCACTAGAAAAGTTACAGACTGCCCCTTTAATTCTAACATGTTATGAAGTCAATCATAAATACACATAAAGTGCCCTTAGTTTTAGTACATTTTTCTGTGAGTTTGAATGAGCCTGAAGTGCACAGTTTCAGATTTCATCTGCGTTTGATCGGCACCTGAGCGCGGTGCACCGTGGTTAGATAATTATCTGACTTTCTCCCGACTTGCTCTGATGTCACAATCATGTAGGGAACAGAAAGTTTAAGATCTAAACGAGACCTCTCAACTGAGACAGAGAACATACAAAGTGGTCTGTTGTAGTCAGGGATATTCTCAACTGTGTCCCCCTCTTCGTCTGCAAATCAGCGTTCTAAATTAATCTGGATTACAGCCTTGATGTGACCATAATAACAGAGTATGTTTTCTACTAGATTATTACATCTACTAAATACATCAGGACTTGCATCATATATAGTATGTATAACTTAAAGATTATCTCAAGTTTAAACAATCTACAAGAGAGCGCTGAAGTCTATTTGATGATCAACAAGTTAGAGTTTGTGTTGTGAGAATTAAATAGAGCCCTCAAATGCTAAGCAATCATTTGACAGTGGAATCAGGCAGATCACAACAGTGACAGAACGAGCCATTACAAAACTAACAGGTAAACAAAGACAGGGCAGTTTCAGCTTAAAACTCTTCTTTGTATAGAAAATATCACCACAAGTACATTATTTTAGTTTGACCATATTTTCAAAGTAGTTTAACATGTTAGGCTGTTCTTCTTTATATGAATGCCTGAGTTGTTGTGTTCCTGCAGGACGAGCTGATCTACATGCTGAGGAAGCTCCTGCTCAACATCGGAGACCTCCCGGCACAGACCTCACACATCCTCTTCAACTACCTGGTGAGGAACAGACCCCTCTCCGCCATCGCTTATTTGGACAGTTCAAATCTGGAAAAAAGAGGAGAAAAAAAAACAATGAGAAGACATTATGCAAAATAATTTTTTTACAAAACATCAAAGAATTCGATTTTTTTCATGGCCGATGCCGATTGTTAGAGTCCAGGGAAGCCGATGGCCGATAAAAAAAACTGTTTTACTACATAAAAGAGAAGTGGAGTAACATTTTGTGACTCTTTGATTGTAGAATACGTGTTTAGTTAAAGTAATGAAGCTCAAGCCTGGTCTTGAATGCAGCACAGATTTGTTCATATACAGCTTTATTTATATTCTTTAAGAGCTGAAAAAATATTTGGCCAAGTGATATTGTCACTTTATCTCACTTTTTCTCATTTACCTAGTGAATCTTTTCTTATTGCAATATAAAAAGTCCAAAATATAAAATAATGATTCTTTCATTATAACTAAATAGCAGACAAAAGCATCATATCCTCCTTTGGTAACGTTCATCTTGTCTTAAGTTTATCAATTATTTATTTATTTATTGTCTTCTTCTGGTCATACAACTTTGTCGGTGAGATGTATTTACCTTGACATGTTTGGCTGCTGTCTGCACTTATCCGCTGATGTTACTTCTGAGGCGTGGTCAGCCTGATGGACCTGGCAGACTGACCACGCCTCCTGCCGCCCAGTGGTCTCTGGAGTGTATGTATGTGATATATATTTTGTGATAATCCTTTTATCACAAAATATATATCCTTCATCACGGTTGACGGTGTCTTTGCTTCGCTTCCTGATTTCAATCACCTGCTTAGTCCAAACGCTGGATTAAGGAGTCGATTTGCCTTTTTTCTTTCCGAAGTTTCCTTTTACATGTCAAGGTAAATACATGTCACTCACAAAGTTGTCTGACTAGAGGAAAACAATATATACATTTATATAGAGTCATGTGTCCTCTTCAAAATAGAGCAAAATGAGCACAGTCATTTAGTTGTTTATTCTGAGAAAAGAAACGTGTTCATGTAGTGCAGTTAAAGTGTTCACTGACACTGACTCAGAAGACTTGAGAGTGAGTTCCTGTGCTGTGGCGTCCCTCCAGGTGGGCCTCATCATGTACTTCGTGCGGACCCCGTGTGAGTGGGGCATGGACGCCATCTCTGCCACGCTGACCTTCCTGTGGGAGGTGGTGCGCTACGTGGAAGGCCTGTTCTTCAAAGACCTGAAGCAGACCATGAAGAAGGAGCAGTGTGAGGTCAAGCTGCTGGTCACCGCCTCCATGCCGGGTCAGTCACACATGATAACACCACTGCTGTAAATACAGGTCCCATATTGGGCTAAATTTACTTATTTAAGATTTTAGTCATGTCATAATGCTGTTTCATCATCATGTTCAGTGTTCGAATTTAACTAAATACTTAAGAAATATTTAATTTCAATTCAATTTATTTTTGTAGCGCCCAAAATCACAACAGTTGCCTCGATGGGCCACAGGTAGAAAGCAGTTTAAATATTTAGCAATTGACCCTTGTTCTCAGCAAGGAAATATATATAGTAAGTAGTAAGTGAAGTAAGTTCATCCAGTGCAGAGAGAGTTCCTCCAGGCAAATGGGGACGTCCAGGTCACAGGTCAGGGTCGTGAGATGGGAGGGTCATCACTGGAGCAGGCGCCGCCGTGTCTGAAACAAGCTCTACCCCCCAAGGGAAGCCAAAGAAGAGAAAAACATGTGAACAGCAATGAACAGACTACATGTGAACTACAATCTTAAACATTGTTGGATAGAAAAGTTGGAAAAACTAGTGTTCAATCTGCCATACTTCCCCCAGCAGAGTGGCTCCTAGGGCAGCGTAGCTAAATCTGTTTAGATAGTTTTTATTTCTGTTCCTAACAGTCCTGATCATAAACTATACGAAATACTAAATACGGAATCAGAATGAATTACTTCTCTGTTTTTTCTTGCATATACATTATTTAAAATTATATAAAATTATATAAATTATAAATGAATTATGATACTCCAACCTCTACAAAACCATATTTTTGAGTTATTAAATCCAGTATATTCATTGAAATTGTACGGTCACTACAGGAACTAAGACTCTGGTGGTCCATGGGCAGAACGAGTGTGACATCCCGACACAGCTGCCCGTGCACGAGGACACCCAGTTTGAAGCACTGCTCAAAGTAAACACTTATTTTATGTTTAAGTGGCAAAGTTTAAATACATGAAAATAATGATTGTATTTTGTTCAGGAATGTCTGGAGTTTTTTAACATTCCCGAGGCTCGGTCTGCTCACTACTTCCTCATGGACAAAAGATGGAACCTGATCCACTACTCCAAGGTCAAAAGCAGCAGAAGCTTTCAATCTTTTTCTCTAAATGATTGCACTCATATTTTCTTCTCTGTCGTTCAGACATATGTGAGAGACATCTATCCGTTCCGGAGGTCTGTGTCCCCTCAGCTCAACCTGGTGCACATGCTCCCGGACAAAGGCCAGGAGCTCATCCAGAAGCAGGTCTGACACATGGCTGACTTTGACATTTACCCTAATTTAGAAAAAGTACTTAATAAGGTTTAAACATAAGATTGATGTCCACATGCTTTCATCAGTTAATAAAAAACTTTAAAAAAGAAACTATGAATATAGCATAAATATTACAATTGTTCGATTGATTACTTTTTTTTAACAGAGCCACAAACCAGACCACTAAAGTAGAGTGGCTTGAATCTAGTGCAAGTATCATGATTTGAGAACAGTTTGAATAGTAAAAAATACTGGAACAAATACTTAACTTTAAGATGTCGAAACTGAAACGTAAAAAAGTTTTTTCACTTGAATATAGAGAAAAATAATTGTATTCTCCTTGAAATAACAAGGTGCTTGTGACCAGTCAACTGCATTATAAGCCCAAACACGTGTGCTGCTGCAGGTGTTCTCTCGTAAACTGGAGGAGGTGGGCAGAGTCCTGTTCCTGATCTCTCTCACTCAGAACATCCCAGCGGTGCACAAACAGTCCCACGTGTCCCTGCTCCAGGAGGACCTGCTCCGCCTGCCCTCGTTCCCCAGGACCGCCATAGACGCAGAGTTCTCCCTGTTCAACGAGCCGCAAGGTGAGTCCTGGACAGTCCAGCACAGTCCAGTCCAGCACAGTCCAGTCCAGTCCAGTCCAACACAGTCTAGTCCAGCACAGTCCAGCACAGTCCATTCCAGCACAGTCCAGCACAGTCCAGCACAGTCCAGTCCAACACAGTCTAGTCCAACACAGTCCAGCACAGTCCAGCACAGTCCAGTCCAAACACAGTCCAGTCCAACACAGTCCAGCACAGTCCAGTCCAAACACAGTCCAGTCCAACACAGTCCAGCACAGTCCAAACACAGTCTAGTCCAGCACCGTCCAGCACAGTCCAAACACAGTCCAGCACAGCACAGTCCAGCACAGCACAGTCCACCACAGCACAGTCCAGCACAGCACAGTCCATCACAGTCCAGCACAGCACAGTCCAGCACAGCACAGTCCAGCACAGCACAGTCTAGTCCAACACAGTCCAGCACAGCACAGCACAGTCCAGCACAGCACAGTCCACCACAGTCCAGCACAGCACAGCACAGTCCAGCACAGCACAGTCCATCACAGTCCAGCACAGCACAGTCCAGCACAGCACAGTCCACCACAGCACAGTCCAGCACAGCACAGTCCATCACAGTCCAGCACAGCACAGCACAGTCCATCACAGTCCAGCACAGCACAGTCCAGTCCAGCACAGTCCAGCACAGCACAGTCCAGTCCAGTCCAGTCACACGGTCCAGCACAGTTCAGTTCAGTCCAGCACCATCCAGCACAGCAGTCAGTCTATTACAGCATAGTCAGCACAGCACAGTCTCAACACAGTCTAGTCAACACAGTCTATCACAGTCAGCACAGCAGTTCAGTTCAGCACTGCCAGCACAGTCAGCAGTTCAGTCTAGTCAGCACAGCACAGTCAGTTCAGCATAGAACAGTCGGCAGTTCAGTCAGCACAGGTACAGCACATCCAGTCAGTTCCAGTCTCAGCACAGTTCCAGCAGTCAGCACAGCACAGCAGCAGCAGTCGCCAGTCAGCACAGTTCAGCACAGTCTATTACAGTTCAGCACAGTTCAGCACAGTTCAGTCTATTACAGCACAGTCAGTCCAGTTCAGCAGCATAGTTCAGTCCAGTTCAGCAGTCAGCATAGTCCAGTCAGTTCAGTCAGTCAGCACAGTCTCACAGTCAGCACAGTCTCAGCAGTCAGTCACAGCAGCAGTCCAGTCCAGCACAGAACCAGCACAGTCCAGCACAGCACAGTCCAGTCCAGTCCAGCACCATCCAGCACAGCACAGTCCAGTCCATTACAGCATAGTCCAGCACAGTCCAGCACAGTCCCAACACAGTCTAGTCCAACACAGTCCATCACAGTCCAGCACAGCACAGTCCAGTCCAGCACCGTCCAGCACAGTCCAGCACAGTCCAGTCCAGTCCAGCACAGCACAGTCCAGTCCAGCACAGAACCAGCACAGTCCAGCACAGCACATCCAGTCCAGTCCAGCACCGTCCAGCACAGTCCAGCACAGCACATCCAGTCCAGTCCAGTCCATTACAGCACAGTCCAGTCCAGCACAGTCCAGCACAGCACCAGCACAGTCCAGTCCAGTCCAGTCCAGCACCGTCCAGCACAGCACAGTCCAGCACAGTCCAGCACAGTCCAGTCCATTACAGCACAGTCCAGTACAGTCCAGCACAGTCCAGTCCAGCACAGTCCAGTCCATTACAGCACAGTCCAGTACAGTCCAGCACAGTCCAGTCCAGCATAGTCCAGTCCATTACAGCACAGTCCAGCACAGCACAGTCCAGCACAGTCCAGTCCAGTGCAGTTCAGTCCAGTCCAGCACAGTCCATTACAGCACAGTCCAGCACAGTCCAGTACAGTTCAGTACAGTCCAGCACAGCACAGTTCAGCACCGAGAACTCTGAGGAAGTGACCTCAATAATCAATACATTTCACTCCCAAAGTACAGTTACTACAAGTTTCTCCACACAAGCAAACAAGAGCATTACTTGTATGATTATAAACTCATTTAGGTTTTAGTAGAGATTGATATAATGGTTGAATATGGGTTTTTGCATTGCACTTATCCAACTTTAAATTACTCTTTAGATTTATTATTATATATAATTAGTAATTCCCTGCATAACCACACAAATAAGACTAAGAAGAAGAAGATTCAGATTACAACTTTCTGCCTCATCAAGTGTCACTGTCACTGGAATAATATCCAAATATACCTGTAACTGAAATAAACTGAATACCTTTGTCCTGATACAGCTTTGGCGTGAATTAGGGCTGTAGTTGACTAAAGAAATTCTTCCGACTTAAGACATGTCCTGTCGATCGATTGGTCCACTGAAAAAGGGCTGTGGCAAATGGAACTGCACTCCAGAAATTACACTTGTTTAAAAGCTCATGCAATAAAGAAAAAATATGCAGAAATAATGTAAACTACGTATATTTATTTATTTTAATTTGTTTTATTATTTGTTCATGATTGCCTTTAATACACAATTATTATTGCATTTTATTACGTGTATAGAATTTGGACTTTTTTTTAACAGAAAGTACTTTGGTTCAGTTGCTGCTGTTTTATTATTAAGTTTTATGATGTCTGTATAAAGACAGAGTCAATTTGTGAATCATGCGTTTAATCTACCAAAAAATACTAAACCTTCAGCTAATTTCTGACATTTTTCAATATTAATCCTTAATCTATATAAAAGGACTGGTCGACTGATTAAAATTTGGTTTGACTAAGACTTCATCGTCCTGTTAATCGACTAAACGACTAAAAGGCTTAAAGCTCTAGTGTGAATAAAGCAAACTCAAAAGATAGAGATCTTAGTTTTCTTCCCTCAGGGACCTCGATGAGCGCCTGCCTTTTCTCAGACATGTTTATTTCCTGTGAATGTCGCTCAGGCAAAGAGCTGTTCGGCCTGGACACCCTGCACAAGGTTCTGTGGATCAAGCTTCTGGAGGAGATGTTTCTGGGCATGCCCAGTGAGTACCCCTGGGGAGACGAGATGATGCTCTTCCTCAACGTGTTCAACGGAGCTCTGCTGCTCCACCCAGAGGACAGCTCCCTCCTCAGGCAGTACACCGCAACTGCAATCAACACAGCAGTGCACTTCAACCACCTGTTCTCCCTCAGCGGCTACCAGTGGATCCTGCCCACCATGCTGCAGGTCTGTCCCACTCCTACAGAAACATGAGCGTTAAGTACAGTACAAGAAAAGTACAAAAGTAAGAGTACAGTACAAGTAAAATGTTGAGGTATCTGTACTTTACTTACGTACGTTTTACAGTTGATTCTTTTTACTTCATTACATTTGAGAGCAAGAATATGTACTTTCTACTACACAACATTTTTGAACTGGACTGAAAAGTAAAATTATTTTTCTGATGGTTTCAGACTTGCTAAGGGTTTAATTTTTTAGAGTTCCAAGTCCCAGCTTTGAACAAACATAAGGCTGTATAACTGACCAAGAAAATTGCTTCTGATGACCACTAACCAGGACAATTCTTTATCACTTCATCACATCAATTTAACACTTTAATAGATCAAATCTGTGTGAATTACTTTTACTTTTTACTCTCAAAGAAGATTTTTTAATGTGATTCCTTTGTTTTTACTTGACTGTCTACTTCTTTGACCACTAATGATTTTTTGAAGCCTATAATTTAGAGTTATCTACAAAACCATGTCTGTGTCATCTCTCACTGAGCTGCTCCACAGGCTGAGGAACTCTTTTGTGCCTCGTGCCATCAGACTGTATATATGTTTGTGGTGTATGAATGTGAGCAACAGACTGCAATGCAATTACCCTCGGGTTCAGTAAACTATCTATCTATCTATCTATCTATCTATCTATCTATCTATCTGGTGACCCAGAAAGTGCTCCTCTGTGTGTTTAACGTCTGTTCTCCTTCACAGGACTCTGATAATTCCAAATTGTCCTCTGCAGCTGTTTATAATGTGATTAAAATTGCCCTCTGCTGGCAACAGTGGTGTACTGTATGCACACTAATGAAGCCTGTTTTCCATAAAATAATGTTTATTATATTAAAGAACACATATTACACAAATTTAACTTTCTTGAGCATTTAACATTGTTCCTCATAAAAGACATAAATGGAGCCGTATTTAGCTGAATTCACGCTAGTTTGAAGAATCCTGTTTAGTAAGTCCTCTTCCTCAGAGCCTCAAAAACAAGTCCATAAATCATCACCAGACTCGCTCTGAGCATTTCTGCCTCAAATCATTCCCTCTGAAGATAGATGGAGCTCTAAGTCAATGCATGGCTAAGTAATGTGTGTTAAATTGTAAAACATGAGATGCCAAAGCAGAGCAGAGGTACAAGAGCATGTTTAAAGGACAAGAACAATACAAAACAATGCTAAATATGTGTCCTTTAAGAATGAAAACAATAAATAGTAGTTTAGTGAGCCTGATTTATGATCCAGTAAATGATGATAATATGACTTAATCTGATAAATCTGTTCTTTTTAGGTGTATGCTGACTATGAGAGCAACCCTTTACTGAGGCAGGGCATCGAGTTCTGCTGCCGACAGTTCTACATCCTCCACCGCAAACCCTTCATTCTGCAGCTCTTCGCAAGTGTCGCCCCCTTGCTGGAATTCACAGTATGTGCACTCACAGTATTAAATTATGCACATGTCGCTCATCAAAAACACAGCTGGAGTTGTATTTAGCTTCATTCACGTTTGTTTGATGAATCGTGCTTAGTAAGTCCTCTCACTCTGAGCCTCATAAAACACTTCATTAAGAATTTCCCACTTTGATCCTTTAAGGATTCTTTCTGCCTGTTTGTCCCACAGACCAGCACCAGCACAGGCCTCTCCAAAGGCGTGTCGGCCCAGTGTCTGTTCGACCTGCTCGTCTCTCTGGAGGGCGAGACACAAGACGCTCTGGATGCCCTGGAGCTGGTCAAAGCGGAGAAACCACTGCGTTCGTTAGGTCAGATCTCATTAGAGCTTTCAAGAGTTTGTGTCAATGCTTTGTATTTAAAGTGACTGTCCTTCTTTTCTGCAGATTTCTGTTATGGGAATGAAGACCTGGCCTTCTCCATCAGTGAAGCCATCAAACTCTGCGTCACAGTGAGCGCCTACGCCCCGGAGTCCTTCAGGAGGTAAGGCACAGCGCATGGTCAAAGGGAGGAGCAGAAGGGTGTTTAAAGGTAGGAGACACCACCTGATTGTCTCCATGGAGATGTTACTGTTTGGCCTCAAATGTTCTACGAAATGACATCAATCTTCTCTATCTCCATGGAGACAAGTGTACAATTAGAAATATAATCTAAAATCAATTGAAATAAAACATTAAGATTTTAAATTTTCTGACCTTTTATATCATTCCATTATCCATATTTTCTCTCATCAAACTGTAACAAACCCAGTGTCAAGAAGATTGTTTAGAATCCTACGACTTACTAACCTAGCGTTTGTGTTTCCATGCAGTCTGCAGATGCTGATGGTGCTGGAGGCTCTGGTCCCTTGTTTCCTGCAGAAGTTAAAGAGTAACACAACGACTATGGAGTCGGCCTCTGCTGCCAGGGACGAGATCGCTGCCATAGCTGCCCTGGCCACGTCCCTGCAGGCCCTGCTCTACAGCTCCGAGACACTCACACGGTCAGCATGGGCACAAAGAAACCAATATGAACTGCATAAGAACGATTCATGTATTTATGACGATATGGTTGTACACTAGGCCTATGACCGCGCCCCAAATGTCCCGCTGTGACCAGGGACACAAAGGAGGAACAACAGCCAACCATGCCATGTCTGGAGGGGTCAATCCCAGGTAAGTCATCCAGTTCTGGAGGTTCTGAGCTTTCACAACTCTGTCATGAACGGAATTTCTAAATGAAGTCATGTAACAGCAGGGGACGGAGTCAGCACCAGTCAACTCATTTATTTACCCTTTATATTTATTTGGATGTTTGGAATCACTTGTATAAGACAAGTGTATTTAAATATTCCTCTCTAAACCACAAATTGAGATAAAAGAATATTTGCTGTGTCTTAGGCATTTCCTTGCTCGTTTGTCTCACTGCAGCTGGATACTCATCTGATTGGTCAAACTGTCGCCTTTTTATCTTATTCAGGAACTTAACCAGGTCTGGAGCTGGTTCTGAGTTAAGGTCCAGTTATCATAGAGATCTGCTCTGATAGAAAGTGATGCAGCTTCATAGTACCCTCTCCAGCTTCAGAGAACAAGGCTTGGCAGCAGAGGTTCAGTTGTGATTGTAGTAGGTCACATACCCTCCCTTTAAAATGACTTCCATTTAGAAAGTAATGTAGAGCTGCAACTAATGATTATTTTGGTAATTGAACAGTCTATTCTGTTGATTAATCGATTAGTTGTTTAAAACGTGACGTGTCCATGAACATAAGATTTTTGCTAAATCTGACCCAGATGAACCTAAAACGAGGCCACTTTGGGACATCCTGATGTTGTATACTTAAAAAACAAAATAGGTTTATGACACAGTTGCCAAGTCTGCTTCTTTATTCACCTTATTCCGGAAGTTACCGTGGGCGCCGCCGTCTTGTTTCCGTTGTATTAGTTCACATGGAGCAGACGAGCTCAACAGAAAATAAGTTCTACATGGACTAAAAAGCCGTTTTCAGACTGACCAGGAAATCGGTGCGTTGTTGACTTGTTGTTGCTCGTGTTCATTAAACATTTTACACAAATCAACCTACTTTATGTAACATTTTAGCGGCAAGACTTTTCCCTCGTTCATCATTAGCTTTAACGGAGTTCTCGTCAAACGGAAGTGCGTTTACAACAAAAGTGCAAAAAACGGCAAACGTGGGCGGGGCAGAACAAGGTCAATAGTGACTTGGAAAGTGACATGCAAATTTTGAGAGTCACAGGTTGCAGGTTCAGCACTTTCACATCATAAAAAGAACTAAATTTTAGCCTTTTTTCAGTTCTGTTTCATGTTAATAGACGTTTAACTAGTAAAAAAAGACACTAAAGTATCACGTTTCATTTTGATGTAATTCCTGATCTGTCTGAGTGATAAAACCTCATTTCTGAGCACATGGCATGCTTTGAAGTTTGTGTTTAATCCAGATGACGATTATCTCAATAATCAATTAGTTGCGATTAATCGATTAACTTGTTTCAGCCCTAAAGTAATGAGTAGTTTGAACTAGATTATTCTCATAAGTTATTTGGCCTTGTTCATTTTAATTCTGACGATGCATAGCCTGCTTAAAGCTCTGAATGTTGCACAGGGATAACCTCCACCTGCTGGAGGAGGGCCAGGGCATGCCCAGGGAGGAGCTGGACGAGCGGATCGCCCGAGAGGAGTTCCGCCGGCCCCGAGAGTCCCTCCTGAACATCTGCACCGAGTTCTACAAACACTGTGGGCCCAGGCTGAAGATCCTGCAGAACGTGGCAGGAGAACCCAGGGTCACTGCGCTGGAGCTGCTGGACATCAAGTCACACATGAGGTGCACACATCGGAGCCATGCTTTACATTTTCAGTCAGGCTGGGTTATTTCCTGCTTTCCTTGTCGAGAAGTAGGCTCTACAGACAGTTATCCATTTGTTTATTTCCTTTGAATTTTGGTCTTTATTGATCATGCATTGATTTTCAAATTGTTTGTTGGAAAAATAAACCATTTTTTAAAGGACAAATATTATGCCAAATTTACATTGTTAAGCTTTTAACCATGTTCTGTTATGTCATCATCAAAAACATACCTGGAGTTGCCTTCAGTTTGATTCATGTTTGTTTGATGCTGGTTTGTAAATCCTCTCAACACTGTTCTGAACTCCTTTATTTGTGACGTAGATGATGCTGACGTCACTTATCCCAGAGTCTTGGGATGTTTTAAGTCCTTAAATCATCGTTAGACTCGTTCTGAACATTTCTTCCATTTAATCACCATAACTACAACTTCATCAGATCCACTGCTCACTCCAAAGCATTGTGGGTATATATGTATGTGTGTAATTACCTCTACAGCCCATAGATGGAGCCACAGCTCTGTTAAAATTGCATCTCCCAACGCAGTGATAAAGTAATCTTTTTCTTTGTAAAAGCCTTTTATTTTACATGTCACACTGAAGACACTCTAGATACAAATAATGCATAATAATTGTCCTTCAAGTCTTGCAACGGGACATTGTGATTTTGGTTTCTGCGATGATAAATAGAACTGAACTCTCTCTCCAGGCTGGCAGAGATCGCCCATGCCCTGCTGAAGCTCGCCCCGTACGACACACTGACCATGGAGAGCCGGGGTCTGCGGCGTTACATCATGGAGATGCTGCCCATCACAGACTGGTCCTCTGAGGCCGTGCGCCCCGCCCTCATCCTCATCCTCAAGAGGCTGGACCGCATGTTCAACAAGATCCACAAGATGCCCACGCTCAGGTGCGCGCGCCCACAGGCTCTGTGCACCAGGTCTGGTAACTCTCCCCTTCTCTCTGTGTCGTGGTGCTGTGGCGTGCTGTGCAGTGCCATGTGTGCACCGTAGATACATAGAAGGCTTTTGGCACTGTCCGCTGGTGTACGTAAGTGTAACTGCTGGTGTTCTGTAAGTGTTGGTGTACCATAAGTGCTGCTGAAGTGCAGCGTAAGTATAAGTGCTGATGTACTTTTATTGTTGATATACCGTAAGTGCTGGTGTATTGCAAGTGCTACTGTGCTGTGGATGTGTGTGTAATACATCATCACATATCATCACATCATGTTTACTCTATGCCAGGGGCCCAGTCTGACCACCAACCACAGTGACTGTAAATACTATATCCAAAATCAACATGAAATACTATTAAACATGTAAATGACCTAAATTCAATCTTAAATTCAGTAATGTTGATATTTTTTTAATATTTACTTTATTTGTAGCTCTCTCTCTGTCAGAACCTGTTGAATACAGTCTCTGAGTTTGTTCATTAGGAAAAAGTTGGCAGATTGTTCGTCCAAAACAAGCATTCAGGAATAAACAGAATCAAAACAATATTCATTTACTGTTGTAATGTGCTTTACAGGCTTGTCAAAGCCTCTCAACCCACTATACTGTACTATTACTGTAATTCTTCGTTCTTTACACACTCAGTGGTAAGCTACTACTCTAGCCAAAGCTGCCCTGGGACAGACTGACAAATAGGAGCAAGGCCACCAGTCTGTGACCACCAACACTCACGTTCACCACACCAGATTCATAGCTAATGGCAATGAGGGTGTCTTGCCTAAGGACACAACTACAGAACACGGTCTCGTGTCTCGGGACTCGCACCTCTGACTTTGGGTTGGTGGATGAGTGCTCTAACTACTGAGCTCTGTCAATATGGACATACCATTCTAGGTGCGTTCACACTAGCACAAAGACCACATCAACACTGGGATTAAAGTTGGACTAAAATCAGAACTGATCCTGGACTGAGACCAAACAGTCTACATCTCAAACCAGGTGTGAATACACCCTTAAAGCACAGAACCTTCAGAATTCAGTCAGTTCAGAGTTTATTCTCTGATCCATTCACTGATGTTTGATCATCTCAGTAAATATGCATTGTTAACATTTTTTCAAAAATATTTTCAGTTCTATATTTACTAGATATATATAGTGACAGAATTATAATACAAAACTTATTTTTATGTCAACCAAGCAAAATAGTCAGTGATACATAGTTAAATAAACAAGTCAAAACCACTCAAATCAAGACTGTTATGCCAGTCATTTTGAGCGTACTGGTGGCTATCAACAACTGAAGATTTAATAAAGAAACACATCCAAATTCAATTTGTCCAAAATCACAACAGCAGTTGCCTTGATTGGCCACGGGTAGAAAGCAGTTTAAATAAACTATATTCAATAAACAAATCTGGCTATTTCCGACTGGCTCAGAGGGGTCAAAGGTGTTCCATCTGCTGTGTATGTGTCTGTGAGCTTTGGCTTTTTGTAATGTCGTCATTTATATATGGAACTACTGTCGGAAATTTCACTTCAATGTTCAGAAATGTCAAAATGTGTTTTAATGATCTGTCTATATTGTATTCAGTATGAGTGTTTTTAATCAACGGTAGGCTTCTATCTCAAAATGTGTGCTGCCAGACGTTTACTGAAATGGTGACTGCATGTGCTGTGCTTTACGTGGTCGCCGTAGGAGACAGGTGGAGTGGGAGGCGGCCAGCAACCTGATAGAAGGGATCTGCCTGACTCTGCAGCGACAGCCAATCATCTCCTTCCTCCCTCACCTCCGCTCGCTCATCAACGTCTGCGTCAATCTGGTAAGGACACTCTGTTCCAGCTTGTGATGTCATTAGGTGGCAGTCCAAGTAGTGCTCAGTTAGACCTGCACTGGGAAGCATCTCAAGTTTGAAGCTAGCAAGGAGCTATTGCTTTGAGCCTGCTTTTCTCCTCAGTGTATCAGTCTTACTTGCGCTCTGCTGACATTCAGACGCAGCCTGTTTGTTTTTTTATAATTACATCATTCATTTTAAGATGTTGAAAAGTATGTAAAAGTAGTTTCCAAATCTAGCATACTGCCTGATGTTTTGAAATAAAGCAGTGTCTGTGTGTGTGTGTGTGTGTGTGTGTGTGTGTGTGTGTGTGTGTGTCCAGGTGATGGGGGTGGTGGGCCCCTCCAGTGTGGCAGACGGCCTCCCTCTGCTCCACCTCAGCCCCTACCTCTCCCCCCCTCTGCCCTTCAGCACTGCAGTGGTCCGCCTGGTGGCTCTGCAGATACAGGTCAGTCTCTGTCAGCAGTTTTAATACAAATATGTTGTAAATAAAGTAAATAAAATATTTTTGTAACACCCAAAACAGCAGTTACCCTGGTGAGTAACAATGAAACAGTGGGTGACAATGAAACGGTCGGTCAATAATAGAATAGAAATGAGCGCGTTAACACAACAAGTAAGTGAAAAGTGCTTCTAAACTCATGGAGGTGAATATTTAGGATGCTGTTACTGCATTAACAAAGTGAGCGATACATGTGACTGATGTAAAGACTTAACATTGACTAGTTCTATTTTTCACATTTAAAATCTTATAAATCAGCTACAGCCCCTTTAAAGTGCCTATGACAGGTTGGACTACTCATGTACCTAAAATACAGGTAAGATAAATATATTTAAATTTTTGCTAAAAATAATTATACATTTTATCAATTTTAGCTATTTTTTAGTTTTGTAATATCACTTCCTGGTTGGAAATGATGACATCACACTAGGAAATTACTTTGAACACTGGGCTAAAACTCGGCTAATGTCAGAGATTTTTTTGTCTGACAATTCAAAGTATATATGAACACCTTTATTTTGTTGAATTAATGTTTTAAGGGTAAAATAAGTTGTTTATTTTGGGTAAAGTATGCAACACCTTTGGATAGAATGAGTCTTCCCAGTGTGATGTCATCAGTTTTTTACTTCCTGTAATTTTAAACAGATTTTTCAGCTTTTCTCCACAAACCATGACTTGATTGGTGTAAAACGATAATTTTTATGTACAATATGAATTAATACACCAAATAAAATCAATATGAGAAAATGGTTAAAACCTGGCATACGCACTAAGTTTATCTCCCCGATGTAATTCCCTCTGCTGCCAGTAGATAGAGCGCTGACTCAATTCCTGACATGGGAATCGACTCATATGAGGTTATGTGTGCTTTTTGTTCACCAGTTTTGTTAAACTTTTTGCTGAGGGTCTGCCACCTGCTTGTCTCCATGGAGATGTTATAGCTTTGCCTTAAAGGTTCCTCAGTATGACATTAAACGTATTTATATCCATGGAAGAAAGCAGGTGACTCCTCCAGGTCAAGCTACTGGTCAGCTCTGTGGAGAGGCTCGCCTGCTCACAGCAAGAATGCATGTACTTGTCATTCGAGCAATAAAAAGACCTGCAATTGAATAAACACATGATAGAAATGTTTAATGCCACAGTGTGGGGCATTCCAGGCAGAGCAATATTAATATAATAAATGGACCTTTCACATCAAGCTGTTATTCCTTTCCTTTCCAGGCTTTGAAAGACGACTTCCCGCTCAGTCATGTGATCTCCCCCTTCACCAATCAAGAACGACGGGAGGGCATGCTGCTCAATCTACTGATTCCCTTTGTGCTAACTGTGGGCTCTGGAAGCAAAGGTAAACGAAAATATGAGGAATTATGACATGAACTAATAACTAATTAATACTCACTGATATGTTGGTTTTGTGGATTCCAGACAGCCCTCACCTTGAGCAGCCTGAGATCTTCCTCCTCCTGCAGACGGTCATTAACATTCTGCTGCCTCCTCGAATCATCTCCACGTCTCGCACCAAGAACTTCATGCTGGACGCCTCCCCGGCTCACTGCTCCACTCCTGGGGACACGGGCAAGGACCTGAGGAGAGAGGGGCTAGCAGAGTCCACAAGCCAGGCCGCGTACCTGGGTCAGTCACACACTCACAATATGAAGCCCTTTTGTGATTATAGGCCATTGAAATTTGAACAGAGCATTTTAATTGCCATTTCTAACTGTCAATAAACAGATCAGACTAAAATAAATAAATAATCATAATAATAATCATCATAAGACAAAAAAGAAAAGTTGAACATCTATATTTTTTTAATAAATCACAAATCTATCACATTACCAGTTTACATATTCTCTGTATATTCCAGCTGCACTCTTGTCCAGCCCAGACCACAGGCTTTTACAATACAACAACGGAACGTTTGGAACAGGATCCTGTCCCCCAATTTCTTTGACAGGCGGATTAATCAATCAGAAAAACGCATGAAAAGCATGGTCTGTTTGTGTCAAAAATGTGGCGGCCTATGAGTAAAAAAGAAAGACAAAAAATAACATAAAGGACTGAGAAATATATGTTTCTGTAGAATCAACAAGTGAAGCACTGAACTCTATAAATCTGAGGTAAAAGGAGTTATAGATTTTGTTCAGAATGTTACGAGAATATTCAGAGGACATGTCTTCTGCATTTGAGACACATGCTACAAACAAAACTAATTGGACCTTCCCAACCTTCAACGGTGGTTTGACACACTTTATTATAGGACTGGGCAATAAGGGGGAAAGAAATGTGACGTATTTCCTTGTATTGATCGC
Organism: Rhinogobius similis; assembly: GCA_019453435.1. NCBI lineage: Eukaryota > Metazoa > Chordata > Actinopteri > Gobiiformes > Gobiidae > Rhinogobius > Rhinogobius similis. The sequence continues at coordinate 40,253,690 of CM033627.1, read as the reverse complement.
AATTTACAATGCGGTTTTATTCAGTCTTTTAAAAAACAAAATTAATTCACTTTTAGTAATGATTTAATTAAAGATGATGATTTGGCTAAAGGCCAAACAGACTCAAAAAAATAGTTAGATGTCTTCCTCCAATGTTTGACTTCTGCTCCAAACCCCATGATTTGCTGACAGGATTCACTGAGGACCTCTACATCCAAAACCCCCAACCATATCATCGACAATTAGACATGATTCAATCTTGATCTCTCAATCTTTCAGTTCATTTTCCAGCCCTACTTTATGATCTAATTCCAGACCCTTCCTCATTCAAACAGAAATTAGGAGGGACCAGCTCACCAGACAAACAGTCCAGAATCTGGTGCTAGTTTAGTATGCAGGGGCACTATAGAAAACCTCTCTATATATAATGATAATAAAAAAGTGAAGCTTTTTTCATCATTTTCATCATTGTTAGAAGACTCATATTTTCTTCTTTTTCTGAAATGGCTGAACTGTCTCCTTGTGTTGTAGCCCTGAAGGTGGTGCTGGTGTGCTTCGAGCGCTCCTTGGGAAACCAGTGGTACCGCCTCAGTCTGCAGGTCAAAGAGATGGCCCTGAGGAAAGTGGGCGGTCTTGCCTTCTGGGACTTTATCGACTTCATAGTTCGCACTCGCATCCCCATCTTTGTGCTCCTCAGGCCCTTCATACAGTGCAAGGTACTCCATTGTCCCCAAATACAAACAACAGATAACACTGCAGAACACGAGTGGAAGCATACATTCGATTTGTTCTTTTTCTGTTTCCCAGTTGTTAACGCAGCCGGCGGATTCCCAGGAGGAGATCACGGCGCGCCATCACATCGCTGACCAGCTGGAGCGCCGTTTCATCCCCCGCCCGCTCTGCAAAAGCTCCCTGTTCGCTGAATTCAACAACGAACTCAAGATCCTGAAAGAAGCCGTGCACAGTGGATCCGGTTAGACTTTTTGTCACAATTTAGCACACGCTATTACTTTCTTTGGTAACACATTATCTCAGGGTACACTTACTAATAACTAGATAGCAGCTTTAGCAAAGTGTTTAATTTGTTGTTAATGAGAATTTATTCGTCCCTTATTAACGCCTAATTCTGCATAACCTTATTCTGCTGCTAATTTGACATTTTCTAACATGTTAACTCTTAAACTCTTTATTACTGCTTGATAATATGATGTTAGGACCTTTTTTGAATTATAATCCTAATTGTTTTGGTAATGAGGGTGATGTTAAGGGCTAGTACCACAGAAATGTAGTTTGTACTGTAATGCTTATTCATGTACAAAAATGCCACACTAATAAAAAGGTGGAAATAAGTAATAGGAGTAGTAATAAAACATTATTAAGGAGTAATAAAGCAGTAATGGGTTTTGAAGATGTAATAAAGCAATAATAAGGAGTAGTAAAGCAATAATGAGTATTAAAGCTGTAATAAAGCAATAATGGAGGAATAAAACAGTAATAATCAGTAATAAAGTAAAAAAAAAACAATATAGATTTCATTCACGTGACAACTGTCAGCCGCAATATTTAATACAGATGGAGGGCAGCTAAAATCAACATCTTTAAAATGTTTTTTGAAAAAATGTTGTAATACAAAGAGTTCTTAAGTCTAGTCACAGAGAAATCATCAGGTTCAACATCTGTGAATTTACCTTTAAGATATTTCATGGCAAAGTTCAGTCGTATCAACAGAGAAAGTGTCTCCGGCTCCATCTGAGGTGATGACATCATCACATTCTACGTGAACAGAACCTATTTAGGAATAATAAAGCAATAATAGGTATTTAAGCAATTAAGGAGTTAGAAAGCAATAATTAACAGTAATAATAAAGCAATTATGAGTATTAAAACAGTAATAGTGTAAATAATAAGGAGTAATAAAGCAGAGAAAAAGCAATAAGGAGCAACTAAGGAGAAATAATGCAATAGGAAGGAGCAATAAAGCAGTAATAGGGAGTTTATTAATAGGAAAGTGGGTAAATGTCTGATTAGTTGAGGTTATGCAGAATAAGACATTAATAAGGGACATATCAATATTGAAAACATCTAATTAACCACTTACATGTATGAAAATGATCTGCTAGTTAGATGTTAATAGGTGTTCTTTTTTTTTTTATTCTTTCATATATATTCAATGCAGCGTACCAGGGGAAGACCTCCATCAGCACTGTGGGCACATCCACCTCAGCGTACCGCCTGAGCCTGGCCACCATGTCGCGCTCCAACACAGGCACAGGGACAGTGTGGGAGCAGGACAGCCAGCCCTCCAGACAGCCATCCCAGGACACGCTCAGCCGCACCGACGAGGACGACGAAGAGAGTAGGACACTTTGATTTGCGCTTCCTTTTGTGTTCAAATGTTGGATTAAAGGTGCTGGTCTGTGCTCTGTAGACGACTCCATAAGCATCCCCAGTGTGGTGAGCGAGCACGAGGCCTTCCTCCCCAGGACCATGTCTCAGCGGCGCTTCTCCAGCCACGCCACAGGCTCAGCCGCCTCTCAGGCTGAAGCCCACCGCGCCACCATGCTCCCCAGCCACAGGTAACTGCTGTCATCTGAAAACTGCGTAATGTAAGTGTCTAAAAACAAAGCTTTTCCCGCCCTTTAGAGCGGTTTTGTATTAATGCATTTGTTTTATAGAAACTCAAATCTCTTTACTACATTTTTTATCCGCTTCTCAGTCACACTCTGGCTTAATCTGTAGCCACAGCTGCCCTGGGGCAAACTGATTCATACATATTGGCAAAGTGGCTGAAGTGTCTTGCCCAAGGACACACGGCCTATCACTGAGCCACTGTTTTGTTTTGGCATCATTTTCAATGTTCTCAAAGGTAAACTATACAGCACCATCTACATGTTTTTATATGTTCCTGTCTAGAACAAATGAAACTAAATCATTTAGTTCAACTTAGAGGGTGAAACGATATCTCTTAAATTCAGGTAACTATCACAATTTCCTCACCTTTAAAGCATGCTAAAAGGTCTTTCCGAAGGCTTTGGTACATCAAAATCAAGTCATTAGCTGAGTTTCTATTGCTCTTTTTTGTACAAAACTGTATAAGTCTGCTCCAAATGACGAAAAAACACAATCTCGCGTGTGTGATATAATGTGTGTGTGCGTGTGTGTCCGTGTGATATAATGTGTGTGCGTGAGTGTGTGTGTGATATAATGTGTGTGTGTGCACGTGTGAGTGTGTGATATAATGTGTGTGTGCGTGTGTGAGTGTGTGTCTGATCTGCTCGTGAACAGCAGGTGAATGTATCACAGGACATCTGTCCCTCTGAACAGTTTCAAGTTCTTGTGTTTATTATAGACCTGTTCAAGTAAAGCAAAGGCTTAATTAAAGCTAGAATGTCTGCAGTAAAACAGCCAGAGCATTCATAACTCACTGCTCACTCTTATTAAGCACTTATTTCAAAATAAATACATTTCGGTACATGCAGAAAACTACTTATGTTTTTTTGTTTTTTTTTAAATACACGTTTCCATAGGAGAAATACAATTTGCACAATTTGGTGGTCAATGGAAACACAGCTATTGAGCCCTGATTATGAGCATTCAAAACAGGCAAAAGGACTCTCTCTCTGCTGATGCACCGAGGAACACAATTAAAGCAGATTCAATTAGGCTACAAAGTTCTGACAAACAAAATGTAGAAACATCTTAACGAGCTGTCCGAGCGCTGAAATCATAAGGAGTCGTTTTGAGTTCTAAAGGAGATTAACAAAATATGGAAGCAACTGTGTGAATGAAACACAACTGCAAATATATTTTGATGAACATTCTAAAGTTCAAAGTTTGAAAAAGTAAATGTGTGATAATGTTGGCCCTTAACTGTACCACACAGTTACAGATGTGCTGAGGTTTGTTCAACAATAAAAGGGGCATCAATGTCAAGTAGCTCTAATGTTCAATCTAACCCTCTGGAGTTCGCCCCATGGCCACTAGGGGCGGGGCATATTGTGGATGTGGACTCCTCCCTAAACTCCCGTCTTTCCCCTCCTCCCCCCTCCGCCCCTCTCCACAGTGAACCCAATGTGCTAGATGAGTCCCAGGCCCTCCTGCAGGACAGTAACCTCTCTAGGTACAGTGTTTGTGGTGTGTGTGTGTCCCGTTGGTGCTGGGGGGGCATCACCATCGAGGAGGCTGGCTCACCACTCACCACATCCACCTCCAGTCTCCAGTCTGTACACGTGTGTGGCTCTAGTGCTCCTGTCTCTGTCTCCTCTCTGACGGGCCCCTCTCGTCTCTCAGACATGCCCGGGGCCCCTCCAGGCCCGGGCCACGCCACTGCTCTTATACTGTTGCTGCAGCAAAGTCGTGCAGAACGTGTTTAGTTGAAGATACAATCGTGAAATTTAATACTGATAATCTATACTGTTTTTCTTTTTCTTAGAAAAAAGTGCGAGCCACTTGGAATTATTATATTGTAATGGATTTTTTAACTATAGTTAGTTTTAGGGTAATGGGTATTTTGTCCAGAATGTGATGGAAGCATGTGAACAAAAAAGTACAATGGAATGCTGTTGTTTTTGTATAGTTTACATATACGACATTTGGAAAATGGCCCTTTCATTGGAAACTCAAAAGGCTTGCACTTATTTCTTAAAAAGAGATTTTTGAGATTATTTGTTCACGTTTTTATCATCAACTGAATGATTTGTCCAAAGATGGACATAAGCTACTCCACTTTGTACATGTTTATCTGTGGGTCTTTACAGTCTGCTCTTCCATCATGGTGTTTCATACTGTTTTTGTGTCTATCAGGCTTCTCGCTGATCAAATTGGGCGTCCGATTTTGGAGACCAATCTGTACGGGCAGAAGGGAGCTTGGTGTAGCAACCACGCGAAACCAAATCAAACTCTCGACAACTCACTATCACTATTAATATCAAAAACGATAACACGGTTAACACCCAGAATTGTGTCCAGTTTGAGTTGCTACTCCAGGGCCTGGTGTCCCGTTGTCTTTAGTGTAACTGTGTAGAGTAGAAGCTGTTCTGCTGTCATTGGGTGCCAGTGCTGTGGGGTCAGTGGAGCCTGGTGTTTTTGGCCCATGTGTGACCGTGGATGGATCATGTCATTGACTTTGATGCCTCTGTGTGGTCTCCTGCTCAGGGTGGCCAGTGTGCAGAGTGAACCAGGCCAACAGAACCTGCTCATCCAACCTCCACTGGGGAGAAAGAGAGGACTCAGACAGGTAATCAGAGGCATTTCAACCAAGCCTTGTCAAGGTAATTATTATACATTTATGTGATTGTTGCAGTTACGTCGCCCTCTGCTGTCCATTCCAAAGACTGAACCTCGTGGACGGTCAGGCGCGCGGCTCTCTACGACGCGCAGGAGCATCCAGCCCAAGAACAAACCTCTGGGTAACACCTCACACATATACTGTAGTTACTGCAGTTAAATGGTTTTGTGTTTTGTAAGAGTGACACCTCCCCTTTCACACTCCTATCTTTGTTCCGGTGTGAGTACCAGACTGACTTCTCACTTTGTTCTGTCTCCTGCTCTTTGTTTCAAAATAAAGAGACTTTATTGGACTATGAAGGTGAGACTCCAGCTTTACCCCGCCCTCTGCACCCTGACCTGACCCGTAGGAAGCTCTGCATGTCTGTCTTGCTCCCCTCTGACCCCTGCTCCCCTGTGCCCCACCCACCCTGCCTCGAGCCTCTAAAGCTACGTTTTGACTGGCCCGATACCTCAGACCGGTTCGCTTTAGAGCACTTTGGAGCGGACTTCTCATGATGGCCTGCGTCTCCATGCTCAGGACCTGGCTAGCAGAGGCTGCCAGGTGGCTGACGTCACCCTAACATAACAAAGGTTTTCCTTGATGATGAAAATATAAATAAATCAAATCTAAATCGTACCTGAATATACTTTTTAATCATGAGGCCGAGCTCAACAATTCACAAAAAGACCATTTGTAATTTCAAGTTTGTGTCACTGTGAGACATGGCTAAAGCTACAGGAAACAGGAATGTACTTTCCTAAAGAAGCTTTTCCTGCATTATTTTCCTTCTCTGCAAAGCCTCTACGCCACGTTTTTAACCTCTCTTTATGTAATGCACTGGCTTTGGATAATGTTAGATGCATCATGCACTGGAAATATCATATTTTGGGTCTTGACAAAGCGAGGCCTGTGCGTTGATAAACAGGAAACAGCTGTTGCTAACGTGGACTAGCTTTGTTTTGCTAAGCATGTGGGCTCAACAACTAAATTAGTTAATCAGTGGAAATACTGCGGTTTATCACAAGATCAAGTCGGGTTCTCTCTTATCCAATCATCTCGCTCAAAAGTGTTCCAGCAGCCAAAGGTGAGCCAATCCGCTCCAAAGTGAACCAGTCGAAACGTGGCTTATGATGGTGCTGCTAGCTGTGTCCCTGCTCCCTGTTCTGATCACATGTGTGTCCCCCCACAGCGCATGGAGACCAAAAGAGATCCGTCACCTTCACAGAGACCCAGGGACCATCAGCGGCCCCCAGCACAGGGGACCCCCCGGCAGAGGCACGTCGGTCCAGTCCAGCATCTGTCAAGACCCCCACTCTGGAGGTGCCCACCTCAACGTCCACAGTCACAGCTGACCTGCACGGGCCTGCCACCTCACAGGTACAAGATGGGCCTTAAGGGCCACTGACAAATGTCATCTGAAACTTCAGAGCGCAGAAGCAACCGGCGCGCTCACTGTTCACTACTTCCTGTCCTATTACATTGTTTTGCTAAGTCACCCTAAAATGACCAAATACTTAAAGATGAGGCAGTGACAGTGAGCTGCAGATGGGTGTCAGTGACAGCTTTACAAATGACCCTTCTGTGTTTAGTGTGGAATGAGTGAATTATGCTCTGTAAAGTGTCTTTGAGTGTCCAGAAATGTGCTATAGAAATCAAATACATTATTAGTTTTTTCTTTTTCTTTTGTTATCATTCGAAAGGTAGATCTTTGTGTCTAAATGCTAAAGCTAATGCTAATTTAAAGGTTTACATATATTAATATAAAAATAATGAAGTGACAGTCGAGTAGTTATTTTATATTTTACACTTTAATAAAAGTTAGCATTAGCTTGTAGGCACAGGGAGCTAGCAGCGCTGCAGTGCCGTGAGCCTGTCATGGCGACATTAAAAGCATGCTAAGCTAATGGCTAACTGATAATGGTGTATGTGATGTGTGCACAGGCCGCGCCCACCATCAGCAGTAAGGAGAAGAGAGAGCAGTGGGGGCTCCGCAGCAGCCTGTCCCCGCCTCCGTCCATGTCCCGCCCCTCCACGCCCACCCCTCCCTCACGCACCTGCTCGCCCCTCCCCCTGTCCCGCACCTCCTCCCCCCTCCCTCCCCCTCTGCCGATCCTGAGCGCCGCGCCCGCCCCCGGCCCCCCACCGCCGCCGCCCCTGCCCCCCGGTGGAGCGTCCCGGCTCCGAGAGAGTCCAGCGGAGGAGGAGGACACGGCCGCACTGCTGCCCCGCGCCGACCCCCTGCGGCACCTGGGGGACGAGGGGGGCATGGAGAACCCCCTGTTGGCCCCGCTACTGCTGTGTCCCCCCTCACCCAGACGCTCCCCCCGACGCCTGCCCCTGCCCCTCTCCCCCGTGGACCTGGACCTGGACGAGTCCCATGTTTGAGCCATAGACGGCTTTGGCATAAGGCTGAAAGACAATCGACAAGAGACGAGAAAATATATGTTTTTATTCCATTCAAAAATCACCATTTTCATAAACCAGTGTTGGAGTTAGATCCTAGAGACTGTGATGTAGAATGTATTTTCAGCCATGATCTACCTTTTAGTTCATGTTCTTAGCTGCGTTCAGATAGCAGGAGTAACACTTAGTAACTACTTAATTAATACTCCTACCCTAAGAAACTATTTATTGATATTTATTATGTGCATAGAATAGTAAAGTTCTGTTTGTAAATCTTCATTTAAGACCAATAATATTAAAAACAATATTTAAAAATAAACATATGAATAAGAAGATTTTAAGAATTTAAAAAATAAATTAGAAATGATTTACTTACACGGGATAGCTATTTATCAAATCGTTTAGGTTTGTATTTAAAATATTCTCAGAAAGCAATTTTGTCGTTAGTTAATTTTGTTAACAAAATAATTGTATCATATATTTTGTCAATGTTGCTGACAAAACTGAACTAATCTGCTATAACGGAACACTATAAATATGACTAAATAATATTTTATTACAAGCTGAAGTGGAACTAGAAAAGAAGTATAACAAGTGGTTGTCAAAATGCCTATATTTATCTAATGGTCTAATCTTGACTTTATGACAAGGCAATACAAAGTCGCTCTTTAAAACCTTTTTTTCCTTTAAGTGTCTTATTTTCAAAAAGACTCCAAACTCATGATGTTATGATTGATATTGTCTTTAGGGGGCGCTACACTGAGCGTTGTATTTGTACAGGGTTGTATCTATCGTTGTAGATTCGATGTGCTAAATGTTGTTTATCCCGTTATAATAAATAGCCCCATAAAGTAATCCTCGTGTATTGGACCTATCAGAGCTAATATTTGTAAACGTATAGCTTTGGGGGCCCCTTGTATAAATGGAGCCCATGCATCGAGTCTACAAATAGCAAGAAGCAGCCCTGTATTCATTACCAACTCCTGCAATTCCACAATATTTCTTTCCGTGCTGCTCATCCAAACCTTTTGAGTTGTGACCAAAGACTGTACTGTCCTCTCCCACGTCCCTGAGCGCTGTCCAGCTGATCGTCTCCGGCTGGAGTCATGCTGTACTTTGATCATGTGATGCAGTGGGTGGCGTTTACCTCTGAGCTCATTCCATGCCTTAAAAGAAGCACTTTCTGTCAGTGAGGGAGGTTTATAAGCCTAAAAAGCAATTGTAACTGCCTACGGATTATCTTATCGCTTTGAGTTATTGCCACAATTTACATGTTCTGACGTATTTTGTATGTGATTAAATAAGGGTTTTCATTTAAAAGCTGAATTAAATATACAGCAATGTGCCATATTAACACCAATGCACTGTGAGGACGCTTCTACACTTTTAAAGGTCCTAAAGTATGCAAAAGTAACTTTATTTTTCCTTATCAAAAACATACCTGGAGTCATTTGTTTGAGAAATCTTGGCCCACCATGTGACATCATCAGGTGGAAATCTGATCATGTGCTCCTCAGTGACACTTTATGTTTTTCAGGTACTTAGTATTGAACTATAACATAAGTAGATCATTATTTTACATTTTGTTAATTGTAAACCTCAATACTGATCTAAAACGGCTGAATAATGAAAGAGGTCCATTGACTTCCTGTTCAGATAAGCCCCGCCTCTTCATAGTGACGTTTCACTGTAACAAGCAGCAGATTGTCTCTTTCAAGTGTCAACGTGACACTTTAGAACTCTACATGTGTCTTCATTTTTGAAATAATCACAACTAAGTACAGGATGTGGGCGGGGCTAGGGGGTAGGTGAAAACAGAACTTTTCTGAGCACTGGAGCCTCAGTATCAGGACAATACAGGATTAACTCAAACATGCAGGAAACAATTAAATACAACTGTGAGGAAACTAATGATGAGGAAACACTGCTGTAATGAGAGTAAAAGTTCGTTAAATGTTCATTAAAGTCATTTGACTAAAATGTGGTTAAGATTTTACTCATTTGGGCCCAGTTTGACAGTTTTCATGATGTGCATATATGTGACATAGAGGTAATTCCACAACTGTTATCTAGCAATCATTTTGAAAAGCAAAATCCATATAAATTGTTACACAATAGTGATTATTGATTGATAACCGCCTTTATTTTGTTGAATGGCCGTTTAAACTGTCAAAAAATGTGTAAATTGTCTATAAATTGTCTCTGTATGTACAATGGCATGTCACTTTTTCATGACATACGTAGATTTTGTTTTAGAACTCAGCACTACTTCCTTGTAAACTTTTATATTTGAAAACTTCTTCACAAACTGCAGCTTCACAAATGTAAATCTATGCTAAATATTTACTACAGGTGCCCTCCCGCCAAACTAGTCATAATTAGAATATCACGAGAATCTGTCATATATGTTATCTTTAATGCACAGCTCACATTTCCAGCAAACTTCATCGTTTAAAGCCTGTGAAATGCATACTTTAGGACCTTCCGCCACGACGGTCTTGCTCTCTGTTCATGTGATGTTGGTTTGAAGCCCGTTTCAGAGAGTGCCATGTCGTGCTCTGACGTGCACTCGAGGGGCGTCCTGTGTCGTCAAAGGCCCAGCGTTTAACAGGGTTCCATCTCTATGTTCAGCGTCTGTGTCAGCTTCTGTACTGTATGTTGGTGTTACTGTTGTCTACGTGGAGATGTATATCAGATTATCTACAAATATATGGTTTATCATACATTCAGTAAGAATAAAGTTATTATACAGAACTGTTCTTGTTTGTCTTTATGAATGTACTGTGCTTAAACCTTAAAAGTTAAAGTCCAGCTCCAAAGGACAAACACAGCTCTACACTGACCCAGTGTGGTCTCTAATGGGTACTGCACTCAGATATCAAAACTCAACTGTCAAAGGGGAAGTGCAGTTATCAATTGACACGCTGCTTGGTATTTATTTATTTTCCTTCCAGTTTTGAAGTTGAATTTGATTGGCATGGCATCATATCTTAGCCAAAGGTGCTTCAGAAATGCCAGATTGTTGTTCAGAATACAGTAGATACAAAAGTAAATATAGTTGAAGTGTGCATTAGTCCTTTACTTTATTTGGCTCAGTAATATTAATATGGAACTATTGATGTATATCGAGTATCTGTGCTTGATTTGTAATTATTGCCAAAATCCTTGTTTCCACGCGACAAACAGAAGGTGAGTATGAGACACAGTACAACAAAGTCTTTATTTGTTCATCTGTAAATGGGACAATACAAAAGTTTATAGTAAAAGGGTTTATAAATGAGTTTTCTGAAGACATTTGACCTCCATCCAAGGCGCTCGAGGACACAGTGGTGGATCCTGCCTGGACGACTGACACAATCAAAAGGAAGTGGTTCAGTAGAATCCCGGCACAAAGGATCGTGTACCTACAGGAGACTGGTGGTGGAAGAAGTACTCTTGTTCATAAGTAAAAGTACAGATATCTGTGCAAAACAATTGCTTGAGTAAAAGTAAAAGTAGCACAGACAAAAATGTACTCAAGTACCTGTTTAAAAATGTACCTCTAAGATGAAAAAATTAAACACAGATTATGAGAAATGTTAAAGCGTTAAGTAGTGAAGAGTTGTGCTGATCCAAGTCTACAAGAAGCAATAAATCAAATAAATGTGTACATTTTTGCTTGTACATTTTATGTTTTTTTTTTTTTTCCTCAAAGCTGAAACTTGAACTCAAAACCTCAAGGCAGAATGTAACCGTGAACATGCTAAAAGTGACTTTCTACTTTTCAGTCCAGTTCAAAAATGTAGTGCAGTAGAAAGTACAGATACTGCTCTCAAATGAAGTGAAGGAAAAGTATCCACTGTAAAATGTATAGTACAGTGTGTAACTTTCTGTATGTGGCAGATCACATGGTTGATGGAAATAGAGAGACTTCTGAACAGTAACATAGGGTTAAAGCCATACTGTGGAATATTACAGCCAAAGGAACAACATTTTCATGGAAACAAGCAGGAGAAGCTTCCTCCAGGCCAAGTACGAGTCAGGTTTGTGGAGATGCAACATGCTTTTATTTTAATCTATTTTTAGGCTAAAAAGTTACGTACTAGGCTTTAAGTTAGATACAGACAACTCAACATGTTACTTAAGTACAGTACTTTTACTTGTGTACTTTGTTACTTTCCACCAGTGCAGTTTACAACATTATAGTTCTGTGTTTGCAATGATTTGATGACTGAAAACAACATTTCATTTGAACAATTCTGTTAGTTTCCCGTGTTACTTGCAGAATCTAAAAGTCTGTAGCTGATGGGGTCAGAGGTCAGTGACAGTGAGCCGGGCGCTGGACTTGGCTTTGCCCAGAGTGAAGCGCACTGTCCCGCTCATGTGCGCGGCCACGTTCTTCAGGTAGAGTTTGTGCAGTGTTCCGTGGCTCTCCAGACGGACCCCGGGCCCCGGCTGAAGGGCCTCTCCGTTCAGGGTCCACACCGGGCTCTTGTTGATGTCCACAGACACCTGACACTGGAAACAGGCCGTCTGCTCCTCTGTGACCTCCACGTCGTCCAGCTCCTGCACCAGCACCAGGGCCTGGCCTAAAGCAGGACACACACGTGAAAAACAGGACTAGACTTTACCATTATTAATGTCATGAGTCATTTCAACTGGGAGAGGTAGAAATGTTTGTCCAGGAGCAGCCGCGGGGCTTTAAGACAGAGCCAAATGCCAAATGTACCTGAAAAGCAAAGTATTACATTTCAAGTATAGTTTTAATGGTGGTAATGTTACATCTTTTGTACTTTTGTATTTTTTTCATATTTTACATTTTATAATTAAATACATCCACTTGCTCAATCTGACTTGGACTTGCATTTGTAACCTGTTAATACTGCATTAAAATAGTGTAAGATTTGTCCAAAATGTGGCTTATACAAAATATTACTCTTTATTTTAAAATGTAAATGTTTTTTCTATAGCAAACACAAAAATCCCATTTGTGCTTGCTTATAAACAACACTGAAAAAGTATTTAAAAGATCTTGAATTTCTCAAATCCCAGGGTCATCTACACACTGTTCACCACAACATTCTCAACCCTCAGTCAGAGGAGAGATTAAGCCAGTCAAACGTACAATCACTGCCTAACACTACCACTGAGGCTCCAGTGCTGGAGGAACTCTTTAAAGCCACCTCCCTCTTGAGTGGTTCTGGTTCAGTCCAAGTGGATGTCAGTCCTAGTTCATCTGCAGCCTGTCCGTCCGTGGGAGTAGGATCTCTCCTTCACTGTGGTTCTCCCCGAGGTTTCTACTTTTTCCCATGGGGTTTTTTGTAGTTTTTCCTCGCCGCGAAGGAGGGTCAAAGGACAGGGGCATTCTGGGACAGTTATCTGAACTGCTTTTACCTGTGGCCCATCGAGGCAACTGTTGTTGTGATTTTGGGCATTATAAAAATAAATTGATTTGATTTGAATTTGAGAGCTCAGAAAAGACCTGTTTCCACCTTTATTGTGATTGGAAGCCGTTTGAGTAAATGAACGGAACAGTGAACGGAAGCTGACGTCACATCCGGTGAGTCTATTCTGCGTTTGCGAGTGATCGTTCTCCACACTTTATTGTTAATCCACGAATTATACAAAAACTATCTTACCCTCCTACACATAATTGAAAGTTTAATTGCTCCCTAAACAACCCGGAGACCTCATTTAGCTCACTTTGTTCAGTATTTCGTGGATTAAATCCTGCCCGCTAGCATCAACCGAACTAGCCCTGGCCGATAAGCGCCATGGCTGGCCCGTCCTCCGCCTCTTTCGCCCTTACCTGTTCAAGTTGTCATATGTTGAGTCAGAACCCTAGCTTCTTTCACTGGCGACAGGGAGAGTTGCGTGAAGTGTAGCGTAGTGGTAGCTTTGGAAGCCAGGGTTACAGAGTTAGCGCGGATCCGCATTGTGGAGGAGCTAAAAGTCTAGGCTATAGCCAGGTCGTAGCATCAGGTTTACCGGACCGCGCCGCGGGTAGCAGTGTTAGCATGGTTAGCAGTGTTAGCGGTAGCAAGGCTAAGCCTCAGGATAAGACCAGCCCCCAGCGCCTCCGCGGCCGGGACCAGACCAGGAACAAGACAGGGATAGATTTGTGACAGTTCGGAGGATCGATGCGCTAAACGCCAGCCTTTGAGTGCACCATAAGCTTCCGTCTGCAATAGGTTTGCCCCACTCGGCGATCACCGCCCGCCCGACGTGACACTCTGGTGATTGGAAGTTCCATAGTCAGGCGTGAAGCTGCCAGCAGCCTCAGTTAGGTGTTATCCGGGGGCCAGAATGGGTGACATCGAAGGAAACCTTAGGCTTTTAAAAAACAGAGTAGTCAGAGGTTCCGTCGTGTCGTGATTCACGGAGGTGGTAATGACACCCGGCGGAGACAATCAGAAGTGCTCAAATTGCAGGTTGGGCGGTGTGTGGTGCGGTCGATGTCAGGCTACCGTAATATTTTCTGGTCCCCTCCCAATCCCGGGTCAATGCTGAAATGTACAGCCGCTTTTCAGCATTCAACTGCTGGTTGTCTAGTTGGTGCCCCCAAAACAACGTAGTCTTTGTTGACAATTGGAGTGCGTTCTGGGAAAGCCCGGGCTCATACGCAGGGATGGCATCCATCCGACTTGGAGGGTACATCACTTTTAGTTCGAATTTGGCCGATAGCCTTAGTCGCCTAAAGTGACGCTCTAAATATGAGTCCCGGGTGCAGAGTCTCTTCTCTGTCGCTAAGCTCTGCCGCTGTCTGGATCAAGTGTTCAGAGTCAAAGCAAATAGGGACCGTGCGTGTCCCTCGTGTAAATAACGCCAATAAGTCAGATCCAAATACAGATAATTTAGGTGTCCAGACCAAATAACTTAATACAAATAATCCCTACACATGATACAAATAAACTAATAAATAAGCATGTAAAATGTGGATTGCTAAACATTAGGTCAATTTCCTCCAAACCACTTTTAGTTAATGAATTAATTAACGATTATAATATTGATCTTTTTGGCTTTAACTGAAACTTGGCTTCAACAAGATGATTATGTCCAGATTAAATGAGGCCACCCACAGAGTCATGTTAACTTTCAAGCTGCCACAGGAGCTCAGGCCGGGGAGGTGGGGTGGCAGTAATCTCACATTCTAGTTTACTCCTGAGTCCTAAAATTAATAAAATTAATAATGAGTCTTGCTCATTTGAAAGCCTTATCCTATCAATCACCTGCCCAAACTGGAAAAACCAAAAGGCTGTTTTGCTCATAATAATCTATCGACCTCCCGGTCCTTACTCGCTGTTCTTAACAGAATTCTTTGACTTCCTATCAAATTTAGTATTAGACTGGGAAAATATTGTGGTGGTTGGGGATTTCAACATTCATGTGAATGAAAATAATTGCCTCAATGTGCCTTTAGCGCTTTATTAGATAGCATTGGTTTCACTCAAAATGTAAATAAACCAACCCACAGTCACCAGCACACTCTGGACCTGGTTCTAACTTATGGAATAGAGATTAGTGACCTAAATGTCTTCCCCCAAAACCCAATAATGTCAGATCACTTCCTAATATCCAGCTCCTCAGACTAAAACTATAATGAAAAGGACAATATCTGAAAACTCTATTTTAAAGTTCAGAGAAATAATAGAACCAATATTTAATATTACGTCATGTGATCCTGTCGTTAACAGCGCCAGTCCCAGTGCTATTGATAACTCTGTTGACTCAATGGTCAACTCTCTAAAAGCTGCTCTTGATGTTGCAGCTCCACTTAAACAGAAAGTAATCAGGCCAAAACGAGCCTCCCCCTGGTACAATGAAGAACTACGCTCTCACAAACAAAGGGTAAGAAAACTAGAGAGATCCTTACGCCGCTCCCACACAGAAGAATCCCTGAAAGAATGGAAAACTTGCCTTCTGTCTTATAAGCAGGCTCTGCGTAAGGCTCAAACCAGATATTATTCAAATTTAATAGAAGTAAATAAAAATAACTCTAGATTTCTCTTCAGCACTGTAGCCAGGCTGACAAACTGTCACAGCGCAGTAGAACCCTCAATACCAGCTACTCTAAGCTGCAATGACTTTCTTCTATTCTTTAACAGCAAAATCACAACTATTAGAGATAAACTAAATGAAATTACTCCCACTATCAGTACTGAGCAAGCCCAGATTGCAAAGCTAGTGTCCCATACAAATCCTTCAGTAATACTAGATAGGTTCACTGCTGTTGATCAGGCAGAGATAATTTCAGTCATTATGTCCTCCAAAACATCAACTTGTATTTTAGACCCAATCCCAAGTAGACTCCTCAAGAAATTCTCCCCTAATTATAAATCCCATTCTTAATATAATAAATACTTCACTAGAAAGCGGTTATGTCCCTCAGTCCTTCAAATATGCAGTGATTAAACCACTTTTGAAAAAGCCTAATCTAGACCCGACATACTGGCAAACTAGACCTATTTCTAATCTGCCCTTTGTCTCTAAAATCCTTGAAAGAATTGTGATTAAACAGCTTTGTCGCCACCTGCAGGACAATAATTTATTTGAAGTTTTTCAGTCAGGGTTCGTGCGTACCACAGCACTGAAACTGCACTAGTTAAAGTCACAAATGATCTGTTATTAGCTGCTGATGATGGACAGGTCTCAATCCTGGTTCTGTTGGACCTCAGCGCGGCGTTTGATACCATCGACCACAACATTCTACTGCAGAGAGTTAGAATGTGATATAGGTGTCAGTGGAACGCCCTTAGCTGGTTTTAAATCCTATCTATCTGATAGGTACCAGTTTGTTAATGTAAACCAGAGATCTTCCCCATGTTCTAAAGTAACCTACGGTGTGCGCAGGGTTCAGTACTCGGTCAGTTCTGTTCACACTTTATATATGCTGCCCTTAGGTATATGATCATCAGAAAGCATGGCATTAACTTCCACTGCTATGCAGATGACACTCAACTTTATTTATCAATGAAACCTGATCAGACCCATCAAGTAGACAGACTTAGTGCCTGCGTGAAAGACATAAAAACTTGGATGACTCTTAATTATCTGCTCCTTAACCTGAAAAAACCGAGGTCATTCTGCTGGGCCCTAAGCACCTGCGAGACTCTTTATCTGACCACATAGTTTCACTGGACAATATCACTGTAGCCCCCAGCTCTACTGTAAGAAACCTTGGGGTCCTATTTGACCAAGAATCTCTCGTTCAAAGCACATATAAATCAAGCCTGTAAAACAGCCTACTTTCATTTCGTAACATAACCAAAATTAGAAAAATCCTGCCCAGAGATGATGCCGAAAAACTCATCCATGCATTTGTCACATCAGATTAGACTATTGTAACGCCCTGCTTATAGCGTGTCCTAAAAGCTCTATAAGAAGCTTTCAACTGGTTCAAAATGCAGCAGCAAGATTATTAACAGAGTACTAGAAAAAGAGATCATATTTCACCAGTGTTAGAGTCTCTTCACTGGCTTCCTGTTGAGTTTAGAATCAAATTTAAAATCCTCCTCCTGACTTATAAAGCTTTAAACAATATGGCCCCATCCTACCTCAAAGATGCAATAGTAGCGTACCATCCAAACAGAGCTCTTCGTTCTCAAAATGCTGGACTATTGTTAGTCCCAGAGTCTCTAAAAGCACAGTAGGAGGTCGAGCATTTAGCTACCAAGCTCCTATGTTATGGAACCAGCTCCCTGTTCATGTAAAAAGAGGCCGACACAGTCTCTACATTTAAGACCAGGCTCAAAACGTTCCTCTTTGAAATAGCTTATGGTCAGGCCAGTAAGGAACAGAAATAAAAACCTACAGTTTTAGCTATGCTGCCCCTTGGAGCAATTCTGCTGGGGAAGTATGGCAGCTTGAACACTATCCTCTGGTTCTTCCTACTTTACCTATCAACAATATTTAATATTACTTCAACTTTAGTCTGTTCATTGCTGTTCACATGTTTCTCTTTCTCTCCACTTCCCCGGGAGTAGGGCTGTTTCAGGCACTGTGGCTGCTCCAGTGACGACCCCCCCCACCATCTGTCTGGAGGATCGATCTCTCTACACTGGACGATCTATGCGCCACCCGCCTGGAGGAACTCCCTCAACCCTGGATTAGCCACACCTCGTCTGCCTGGACGAACTCCATCTACTTAGATGAACTGTTCCTCATCTCCTGCTGGAGGATCTCTCTACACTGGTGGACTGCTCCTCGTCCGCCTGGAGGAACTCTTTAAAGCCACCTCCCTCTTGAGTGGTTCTGGCTCCACAGTCCAAGTGGATGCGTCAGTCCTAGTTCATCTGCAGCCTGTCCGTCCGTGGGAGTAGGATCTCTCCTTCACTGTGGTTCTCCCCGAGGTTTCTACTTTTTCCCATGGGGTTTTTTGTAGTTTTCCTCGCCATGAAGGAGGGTCAAAGGACAGGGGCATTCTGGGACAGTTATCTGAACTGCTTTTACCTGTGGCCCATCGAGGCAACTGTTGTTGTGATTTTGGGCATTATAAAAATAAATTGATTTGATTTGATTTGACCTAGCCCCACCCACATCCTGTACTTACTGTGATTATTTCAATAATTCAGACTCTGAGTGACGTGTAGAGTTTTAAAATGCCATGTAGACACTTAAAAATAATACACTTTATAATAACTACATTTTTGACATACATTTTAAATGCATGAACAGACTTGAGACTTTATTCACAATGAACAAATAATTTCATAAGAATGATTCAGGCTTAGTAACTAGTTCATTAATATGATAACCCTAAATCTTAATCCTTCCCCTTTAGTAAAGTGGTTACTAAGCCTGAATCATGCTTAATACACTATTTGTCCATATGAATTCAGTCTTTGTTAATGCTTTATTATGTTAGTCAGTTTAAAGTGTAAAAACATGTTTGTTACAGTGAAATGTCACTATGAAGAGTTTTGAACAGGAAGTCAATGGACATATTTCTGATGTCAAAGTGAGCAATGAGCAAAATGTATATTAAAGATCTAATTATGTTCTGGCTCAATAAGTACCTGAAAAAAATATAATGTCTCCTTTAAGCTAAAAAAGAGCTTTACAAATAATGCTGTTGATGTTTGTAATGATGTTTTTGTAAAATACTGTAACAGTGCATTCCAAATTATTCACAGTGATGAGTTTATCCAACTTAACGGCTTGTAGAGTCCAGCGCGGAGTAAAGCTAACAGCAACTAGCACGCTAAGAGAGCACTAGCACTACTTCCTGGTTCTCGAACAATAAAAGCACTTTATAATTAGATGCAGACAGCACACAGTGGTGTCATTTTCAACCTAAGAGTTACTTTTACAATAAATCTGAACAGGAGCAACTCAAATTTGACTAAAGCCCACAGATGAATATCGGGTCCAGCTGTTTTTCTTAACCTTTTCTTGTTCTTTTGCACATTAGTTTGTATGAGACGCACCCACCTTCCACCAGGAGTTTGGCCGTGGACGTATGCTCTCCCACGTGGACGCTGTAGGTGCCCTCGTCCTCCAGCGCCACCTCCTGGATGACGAGCCTGTGCGTGCAGCCATCGGCCACGATGTCCAGCCTGTCGGAGGAGACCAGCTCGTCCGGGCCCCGGTACCACATGGCGCTGCAGCGCGGAGACGACACGGTGCACTCCAGAATCACCCGGTGCTTCTCCAGCGCCGTCCGGTCCCGCAGAGGCTTCACGATGGTCGCTGGGAGTTCTGAGGATTCAAAACACAGGGTTTGAAGAAACATCAGAGAAAGCTTTAAGGTGTGACACTGAAGGTGAATAGGAAAACCAGTCTGACACTTCTCCTGTAGTTTACTCACAGAAATGTAAGAAAATATATTACAAGTTTTTATTCATGTAATGCCTCATTTCATATAGAATTAGAACTTTTCAAATAGAAATTAGGCATTTTATGTGTAAAAACGGCCTAAAATACACATATTTGGGACATATAAAACTGAAAAATGGACAGAACCATTAGTTCATTTTGTACAAATGGGGGATTTTGGATTTCTTATTTCGTTTTTGTGTAAATTAGATTTGACTAAAAATTGTCCTAAAAATTCTAATTTCACCTTATTAATAAATCAGTTTTAGAATTAGATCCTTCTGTGTGTTTCATCAAAATCTTGTTCAGATCAAGATTGTACAGTTTGGTGGAGCTACTTCGAGGCTGATCTTTATGGGACAAAAATGCATTTTAAGAAAACGGCCTTTGAAGTCACAATGTCCCAGAGAAATCTATGGATGAAGTGGATTCAATGGAAGAATCCACTGCTAAAGATGTTTTAACATCTAAAGCCCACAGATGAATATCTGTTTTAACATCTTTAGGAGCAGACTGGACAAGTTTGTTGTTTCCACATAAAGTCGATATGTTGAGAGCACAAACTGACCAAAAACAAAAAAAATGGGGAAAAAAAGAGAAAAAAAACCCACAGCCTGTAGTGTCTGGCCTTCACATGGGACCATACCTTCTACCTCCAGGTAAGCTGTCGACTCCACGTCTCTGGCCACAAACCGGATTTCTCCTGCATCTTCTGCTTTGACGTTGCAGATGAGCAGGAAGTGTTTAGTTCCTGTGAATACAAAGGGCATTCAGTATTAGTTAGATCATTGTATAATAAAGACATTTTTGCCCTTCCTAGCTTTACCCCGTCACAGCAAAACTCTGCTCTGGCTCTGAAAGTTACGAAAAGTGTCAGGGTGAGGTTTAATTAAGCAACCAGCAGATGGCACCAGAGCCAGGAGTTATAAAAGCCAGAGGTCACAGGTTGTACTTCCTCTGACTCACACGCTCCTGTTGTGTTGGCTCCTTTACAGAACTTTATTACATCAGTGGGTCAGTCGGCAGAGGTCGTTTCATAATCCAAAGGTCGATGGTTAGAATCTCAGGCCCAAGAGTCTCATCTTCCTCCTCTTCAAATGTGGGACGTCTGCAGCTACAAGCCTCAGCTGAAGAGGAGCCAGAGGTGGAGCTTCAGCTTCAGCTCCTCCATCCACACCAGAGGGAGAGGAGATGGTAAGAGGTCACTCCCACCATGGTAATTCATTTGTTTTATCATACTTATCTCCATCTATTATCTAAAACTAATATTTAGATTTATTTCTGAAGTCTCCACGGGAAAAAAAAAAGTGACCCTCGGGGAAAGCTTTGAGGAAAAGCAAAGATCTTGAGGCAACCGAGCACCTCAGTAAGAAACCACTGACTGTTAAACCACTTATTTAACTGTAATTTGTCCATTTCAGCCTGAAGAAAACGGCCCAAACTCGATGAAACGACAGCGAGTGAGGAAGAGGAAGCAGAGGTGATAGATTTGGACAGTTTAAAGCTTACATACAGAGGGTCATGGAGGATGGCCAGGCTCAAAGGTAAGTTTTATTACAATGTGAAAAAAATCTTTTTCTTTTGGTGCAGAGCTTTTGAACTTGGTCGTTTGAGTTTCTCAGAGGGGAGAGAGTCCCACTGAACAAGAGCCTGTTCATCCAGCCCTGGACTTGCTATTAGGAGCAGAAGCAGAGCCTCTAAAATGAGAACCGTCAAACTACCATCTAACATCGGTAAATGCAAATACAGTTTGATTTTATTATTTATATTGTGCTCCATTTTCATGCCTAATGTTTCAATTTGCAGATCAATATACAACAGAATACCAAGAATTTGTATTCTGCCCCGAAGGCAAAAAAAAAAAATTTAAATGCAAGAGTGCTCTGGGTCAAAAGCCAGTTGTCCAAGAATATTTGTGAGCAGTGGGAACTTTTAAATAATACGGCTCCCTTGTAAGTTGAACATGTTCTTTGTATAATCTTAGCTCAAATAAGTACGCTAAATGTTCCATTTTGCTTTTCAGATATCCAGCAGTGCTGCGTCGGCTCAGGTCAATGCCAACCACTGCAGTGCTGTACATCGGACACGTTTGATCCTTTTTGGACCATTTTCAAAACACTCCTCCTGTAGCAAGTCGACTACCAAGACGGACCAGAATAGGTATTCATCGAGAAAAGGACATGAACAGAACGATTCTGGGCCATCAGCCATCAGCTGCCAGCCAAAGCAAAGATGGCTTCTCTTCTTTGTAACATTTTATCACTTGATTGTAGGCAAAGATATTTTGCATTATGTCAGTCTAAAAATAATATTCGCATTATTCAGTTATCTACAGATGACATGGAGACCGCCCCGTCCAAGGATCCAGTAACTACTGATTCTTTGGCAACAGCTGCTTATTTGACCAGCATTTATGGCCATCGCTCCGGGGTCTTGACACATGACAGTGATGGAAGTAAAGAATGCCCTCAGGGATGAGGAGATAAATCTGATCATTGTAAGTCATCAAAAATGTGCAGTTATTACATTATAATTTACAGATCAACATGACATCAAACGTGTGTCCAGGTATTGGATCATAACATGTGGGTTTGTACAAATATATCTGGATCCAGAAGAATACGAGTACCAGGACGGTGGCAACAAACCCCTTCCTTTCAGTACCTTGGGCCGGTGTGAGGGGGTGCCCCCTCGGGGCGAAAGACATTTCTGCAAAGCATGAACGGAGATCACACTTCCAGGCAATCCTAGTCTCCTTGACATATGGACAGTGTGCCCACTGATGTGAGTTTTATCTGTCTAATTAGATGGGTTTCATAAACATACACATACTCTGAAAAACCATCTACATCTATGGACTTCTGACAGAATTATGAACAGAACCTGGATCCCAAGGTCAGAGCAACCATGAGCGAGTTCATGTGTCACTCAGGTCAAACTCTGGATCTGTTCTACGCCTTGCACAAAACCTTGCTTTGAAATGTTTGTGGCACTGAATGTCCAAACAGAAGTGTAACTGTGTCCAGGACAGTGGGCGGAGCCAGCAGTAGCACCACGCCCACACCAGCACCATGCCCACACCAGCACGTCAAAAGAAACCTATGGCCTACAGCAGCAGTGGCGAGAAAAACTAAGTGTATTTGTACTTACTTTAAACACTCAATATCAGTCTCTGGTCATTTACTCTCTCTGTTTTCACAGCCCTCAACTAAGACAAAGGCACCATCGACAGCACAGACTGCAGCAAAAAAATACTGGATAAACTATGTTTTCACAAATCACCAAAGGCTTTAAATCTTAAATGTAAAAAAGCATATCAGTTTGACACTTCCCCTGTAGTTTACTCACATAAATGTAAGAAAAAGTTGTTTTTCATCATGTCATGTTTTCATCTAGAAATAAGTCATTTTATGTGTACAAATGGCCAAAAATACTTTGGGACATTTAAATCTGAAAAATAGACGGGACTATGTTTAAATTTCTCAGTTCATTTTCATACACACCAACTAATGTGTATCCCTTCTGTACAAAACATGCACAGAAGGGATTTTGAGAAATGTTTAAATTTTCAGTAAAGTAGATTGCACTGAAAATTGTCCCACAAAATTCAAATTTTGTTTTTTTTTTTTTTTTTTTTTTACTTAAAACTTCAATACAATTTTAGAATTCCATATAAAAAAAAACTTCTGTACGTTTAGTCAAACTCTTGATAACCGAGATTGTACAGTTGTGTGTGTGTGGGAGCTACTTTTATGTCTCGAGGGAGAAAAATGTATTTTAAGAGAATGTCCCAGAAAAATCTATGGATGAGGTGGATTAAATGGACGAATAAAACATCTTTAGGAGCAGACTGGAAGCGTTTGTTGTTTCCACATGAAAGGCGACATGTTGAGAGAACAAACTGACCAAAAAACAAAACAAAACAAAAAAATGTAGCATCTCATCTTAAATAAGACGAATAAGGCAGATAAACAAGTCAAGAATAAAAGTGTTCACGAACAACAAAACAACTTAAATCTCATCAAAATGGGAAAATCTCTAATAAGGAAAGCAGGCTAACAACAAAGTCAGAATCCGCCTCCAATTACATTGAGTAATGAAGAATCACAGCACAAAAGTACAAGTACACAGTCACTCCAGCTCGGCCGCCCAAACGGAGCAGCCCGATCTGTTCTGAGGCCAATACGGGACAGTTTGGAGGAAAAGTAGCCCCTTCAGAAGCGGCCTCTTGTGGATGGAGGTACTCGGACTACACTCCCATTCAACAGTCACTTTCCCCAGGTGCACACTGCCGTCTCAGTAATTCAAGTTAAAGGATGAACACAAACTTGACAAAGCCCTCTATCACGCTCACGTCTTGTCTCTTTGGGCTCTTATCGTCTTCTGCTTTGTCTCTGAAAGCCCCAGAGCGCAAAGTTCAGAGTTTTTTGAACAGAACAGAAGAAGCTTGATAAACAGGACTGTCTATGGTTCTAGCAGGGGTAGGTTTTAGGATTTATAATCTGAGGCGCTGTACTTTAGATGTTAATAACTTATATTCTTGTAGCTTTCTTCTGGAGCTGATGTAAGCACGGTTATGTTTTGAGTCAGAAATGCTCTTTTACGGAGGTAAAAGCAGCACGAGGAGTGTTTTCTGAGGGAAGGGCCTACCTTCGGTCCGGATCTTGATGGTGCTGGTGGGCCTGATCCTGTGGCCGTCCTTGTACCACTCTCCGCTCACGTCCTCCAGAGACAGGTCACACATGAAGACGGCGTTCTGCTCCTCCTGGATGTCCAAGTCCTCCAGCTCCTGCACCAGCTCCAGCTTGTGCTCTACAAGGTCCACAGCACACGCACATGAAGGGTTAACGTCACAATCAGAGTGTGGAGCGTCACAGAGGAGTAACGTACTGGACTGAAGTTTAAACTCAATCTGTAGAACATGATCTATTATTTCATCATTTATCTCCAGTTTGACAGTCTGTTTGTAACGTTACTTCCTGGTTGGACGTGAGCAGCAGATGTGACTTAGATGGAAATAAATCCAAAACTGTTAACTGTGAAATAATTGTTTAAAAAGTTTACTTCACTACATGTGAGAGCAGTGTCTGTACTTTCTACTGTGCTGTATTTTTGAGCTGGACGGAAAGGGTCTGAGGGTTATTTTTAGCACATTCATGGTAACATTTTGCAATACAATTTTGAGTTCAAATCTTGGCTTGAGGCAAACAAAAATGTAAGCAGAGAATTTGATTTCAATTGCTTCCATCGACCAAAGATTGGCACAGATCTTTATATAGAATCTATAATCTTTAGGATAATCTTTATATACACAAACACAACTAAAGATCCTTCCAAAACTCTATAAATGAATAGTTTGGTTTGGTTTGTCAAATGACGCAACCAGTTAACTGTCCTTGTCCTTCCACTAGGTGGAGCCATTTCTCTAGCTTCACAAATCCCTGCAGCTTTAGCTTCAGAGACAAACAAGCCAAAAACACTAAATGCACTTTTTTGTGTGTCTGTTTTAAAATGTGACTGAAAAGACTGAAATCTGAATGTCTGTAAAGGCCAAACTCCAGGATGGGTGGTGTGAGTGTGAGCTGACCGTAGACCTCCAGTGTGCAGCTGGTGCTGAGCTCCCCGGCGTCGCACTTGTAGACACCTGAGTCTGCTTTGGAGCACTGCAGGATCTGACAGAAGCGCTTTCGGCCCATGGAGTAGATCCGGCAGTTCTTCCCAGGCTTCAGCTCCTTTCCGTTCTGAAACACAGACGAGCAGAGGTCTGCAAGGGGATTTGTCTGGTGAAAAGACCAAATCACACGGTCAAAAGGGCGTGAAGAAGGAGCGGGTCCTTCTTATGTTACATTTAAGATGCAAACATTTGACCTTCTTTACTTTTTTCTTTATCAGCTTCAATTTGCATCTTTATGCAGTTTTGTCTCATCCTGCTCCATCCATAATTATGTTATGCTATCTTATTTATTTTTTAAATAAAAATATAGTTTTGAAAGTCTCAGACAAATGTTGAGGAAACAGTGTGTACTTCTGGTTTCATGAGGGCTGTGGAGTTACCTTGTACCACTTGACGTCCAGCAGGTGTCTGGAGAACTCACACTCCAAAGTGACAGGAAAGTCCTCCTCAACTCGAGCGTCTGCCAGAGACTGAAGGAGGGACACGGGCGTCTCTGAGACACACAGGGACATCATGTTACTACTACTACTACTACTACTACTACTACTACTACTACTACTACTACAGAGACTGAAGGAGGGACACAGGCGTCTCTGAGACACACAGGGACATCATGTTACTACTACTACTACTACTACTACTACTACTACTACTACTACAGAG